>JAYKXP010000014.1:0-600000 GCA_037176845.1 Paramarasmius palmivorus | reverse complement strand
AAAAGTTATAGCGAACCATAGAAGTCAGCCAAAATACTTTCCAAACCAGTAGATTGCTATTTTCCCAAAAGCCAAAGGGTTGAAGGGCCAGGAAATCATAAATCGAGGTAGAATATGCTTGCGGCCAATTACGCTGACGTGAAAAGGTATGACAGATGACGTGAAACCTATGACATTGCCGACCAAAAAAGGATTGTTTGGGCTCCGGCAAATCCCTAACATGTCCTCAGCCAATTCAAACCCAGATCGACAGGTCCCTAAGTACATGCTTGCTCGTCACTTAGGGATCGGTTACAGGTCTATAGGGACCTGTACATCTGGGTTTAAATTGGCTGGAGACATTTTAGGGATTTGCCGAAACTCGAAAAGGATTTGAGAATCCTTTTTGGGAAGGCTCGTAATACATATGACATGACAGCGTGTAATAATGATGACACACGCGGAAATAAAAGAAATTTTCTGCCGTCGACCACCTCATCGAGCGATATACTTCTACACGGCTACGACGATATGGACGACTCGGACCTTGCGATACTTAGGGTACAGGTGCAAAGCGTCATGGAGATGTCTGTTACGCAACTCGAAGCTGTCATCAATGACAAGAAGATTGGGCTTTCCTCCGACTATCCTCACCGATATATCTCCACCCTACAAGACGACAACCTTGCGTTGGCCCTCAAAGCAATCATCATTGGGTATCTCATCACGGACGGTCGCGAAATTTCTCGGGAACTACAGGTCGATGCTGTTAGAATGTCGTATGAGAAGGACTCGGCTGTGTTTGCGGGAACTGGGTCTGGGAAGACGTTGATCATCGCAATCTTGATTTGGATGACTGGAGACCGAAAAGTCTGCTTCACGGTCTCGCCACTCAAGAGATTGCAGTCAACTCAGGTGCGTAGGAGCTCTATGTGGACTGTGTGTATTCCTGAGATGCTTTCTAGGCTAAGGATTTTAGACTGAAGTACAAGATACCAAAACTGGCCATTAACGGAGAGACCGATAGGACTGTGAAGTTTTGGCTCGCGCGTGCTGGCTTCGTGAATGGCCTTGGTTCATCAGTAGATGAGTCAACCTCCATGGGAGGTGAAATCGGAGGCTCGACGACATCTGTATCAGGCAGTGTGGACTCGGGAGCACAGAAAATGGAAGGTAATGGCTGAGAAATGAAGTCGTCAAGTGTTGACTTGTCAGAAGGGGGTTGAGATGCGAACGGCAACATTTCGGGTAATGTAAAAGGAGATAGCGTCATGAAAGGTACGTCTGATTTTGCTGCGAAAGGAGACGCCTCCATGAGAGGGACATCGAGCGACGGTATTCCAGAACTGGAAGCTATATCCACATGAATATAGCTCCGGGACAACAAGAAGATAGAACAATGAATAGATCGTACCACCGAAAGCATTGTACGTGCTACTAGATGTTGGCATGCTCTCGAAGGTGCTGGAGTACTCTGACGGAGATAACAACGGGAGTTCTGGTGTTTGTGGGACGACTGTATACATGGCTGGAGGATTCTTGACTTCATCTCGCGTGTAACCTCGTTTCGACTCATGTATCCTGTTGTTAATGGAATCCGATGGCGAATCCGTGCTTGTACCGTTTGCATATGAAGGAATTCGCCATGAGAAGTCTGGGTTTGTTTTCTTTCGAATGTACTGTCGCTTCTGTGGTGGATTGGATGTGGACAATCGTGAATTCAGTTTATTGGCAGTTTCGGTTCCAGTGACATTGGGGTGTGCTTCATTGCGGGGTACAGAAGACATGGATGTAGACGAAGAGTGTAGGTACAGCAAGTAAGTACTGTAGGCAGTGTGTTTAGAGCCCTGCGTTGAGGTAGTATTGGACGTACGCACCTTGTAACTTCACTCCAACTTGAACACAGTGACTACAGCATCCCTATCCATTCCGAGTCCAATTTCCGTCCCTCCGCTTGACTGCCTTGTTGAAGTATGGCCACATATTCTGGTCTTGCGATACCGATGAATGAGAGAGCGAACAAAACCGGAAGACAGAAATTTTCTTTTATTTCCGCGTGTGTCATCATTATTACACGCTGTCATGTCATATGTATTACGAGCCTTCCCAAAAAGGATTCTCAAATCCTTTTCGAGTTTCGGCAAATCCCTAAAATGTCTCCAGCCAATTTAAACCCAGATGTACAGGCCCCTACGTACTGAGTTTACGCGTCACGTAGGGGTCACAGGCCTAATTCCTACATATACAATGCGTTATTTGTACTTCTTGGATACACTATATGCCTTCCAACCCATCCTTCTACGCACCGGCCTTCCAGTAGGCGATGTCGCCGTCCACCACTAGCAGAGAGGAACGAATCAGCATCGACAACTGAGACCACAGGCCAAACAAACACTTACTCTCGTACGGCTTTCCTTGTTGCCTCAATTTACCAGCAGCCTTGACAGCAGCTTCACTACCATGTTCCTTTAGATCTTCATAAGACATGATTTCACCGCAGACGAATTTGTTCTCAAAGTCGGAGCTATTGGGAGTTTAAGTACGTGCTTTCATTCCCTGCAATACTGGGGCAACATACTGAATAACACCAGCCGCCTGAGGAGCCTTTGTACCTCTCCTGATTGTCCAGGCACGTACTTCGTCGGGACCACAGGTGAAGTATCGGATAAGCTATTCATTGAGTTAGATCAGAAGTCAGTAGCCGACGGAGAGCCTAAAAACCTACATCGAGACTGGCGTATCCAGCATGTGTAATCTTTGGCAATGCACTCTGAGCACCAACTTTCTTCTGCTCCTCTTCCTTCTCTTCAGGGGACATCGTCGCTAGACGTTCTTCCAATGCGACAGAGAAAGGAATGAGCGGATCGCCGGGGTTGTTGGCGTCAATCCAGGCCTTGATTTTCGGGAGCCTACGTAGTTCATGGTTTAATCGATAGAGAAATGAGCAGCTAAGAGCGGCTCACCATTTGTTCTTTTTCCGGACGTAATCCTTTTCGCTGAGGTTGACCAAGTAGGTTACAGGCTTGGCGGTGAGTAACATGAGGCCGTTAACGACGTCTATCTAGCAAAGAGCTAATTAGTATATCGCACAGCAGACAGGTGATATTGGTGTGTCAGAATAGAATAGATCTCATGGGCATAATGGGGCGTTACTCCCGCCTCGGCGAGCTGAGTTTATTTGAGCAATCGCTCTTTTTCATCTTCCAAAGAAACGAAGGTGCGACTTGTGACGGCACTCACCTAGAAAGGTATCGGTTAGTTTAGGGTCGGGAAGGATAGCGAAATAAAGAAGGGATCAGAAGAATGATATATCTCATAGGAATATTGGGGCGTTACTCCCTCCTCGACGAGCTGGGTTATATCGAGCCTATAGCTCTTTTTCATCCCGGGAAGGTGAAGAAACGGATCAGCTTACCTCTTTGTTGTTCCAGTCCTGCTTCCGGACGTCTTTCTTATCTTCAGTAAGGACTTTGTAAATCTTCTCGACTGTGGCCTAGCACGAAGGACATGTCAGCGTTTACTTGAAAGCAAAGAATACGGAAGACATACAATTTCTTCCTTCCTGGCCTTATCAGCAAGACTGTTGCTCCCCAAACTCCTTCCGGTCTTCTTCAAGTTTTCCAGGTGCTTCTCTACCCATTCGATGTCCTTCAAGCGCAATTCGGTCTGGATGATATCCATATCACGACATGGGTCTACATCTCCTTCGACGTGGATGACCTCGGCATCATCGAATGCACGGACAACTTGGAAGATACCATCTACGGCTCGTACATGTGACAAGAAGGCGTTACCGAGCCCTGCACCGGTGGAAGCGCCCTATGAGACAGAAAGAGTCAAAAATGAGATAGATGACCGACACAGACTGTCAAAAACATACAGCAGTCAGTCCAGCAATGTCAATGCATGTCAAATGGGCAGGTACACGGGATGCAGGCTTGTAGGTTTCGCAAAGCCATTCGAAACGTTCATCAGGGACAGGAATGCGCGCTTCCTACAAAGATTTGTTAAATGCGAAGAATCAGGCTGGAGCCCCAAACAACGACGCACCTCAGGGTTGATTGTCGCGTAAGGATAATTTGCAGCAACACCCAAACCTAGAAAGAGCCAACGCTTAGTACTGCTCGTTGCCAATGGCAGCCCAACTCACTGGTGTTTGACAGCGCGTTGAAAAACGATGATTTTCCTACGTTAGGAAGACCTATACCAAACATGAGCAGAAGACTCGAGAACGATTCCGAATGAACAGACCTACGATACCGATCTTGAGGTTGTTTCCTGGTCGACCAAGGAGTGTTTTCTTCTCGGCAGCAGCTTTCTTGGGAGGCATTCCGCGTTTCTTTGCACTGCAAGGAGCAGATGTCGAGAATGAAGTGAAAAAGAAGTGAAGATCAAGCCGTCGATGGCAGACCGATGTGGTGTGGTGCAACCAGTATCGATTCATCAAAAAAAATCGAAAGGAAGAAAAAAAAAGTTGCAAAGAGAAAATTAGGGTTAGGGCTACAGCTTTTTGACCTCGCATCCATACCTGATACGTAAGCACTTCGGCGTTAATCTTGATTTGCTATACTCGGCGTAGTTTTTGTACCTATCGGCTAGCTGAACGTGGTGATTTTTCGGCTGAAGTCGCAACAACGCTTGGCGCCGTCTGCTTGTCGATTTCCTCTTCCTCCACTATGATGAAGCAGGATGCAGCTTTGGATATAGACCTACTTTTTCAACCACAATTCTACGCAAAATCCGCTCGATATCTCTCCCATCAGGATTTGATGCATATCACTCAACAGAGGGCTCGCCTCTCACGGTCTTTTGGCGGTGCATGTCATTTTTCATTCTCTTACACGAACCCATAAAAGCACATTGCTCGCCGTCAATGCTGAGAGCAGCGACCATATCAAATGCCTTCGAACACGAGCATTGATTTGGCGATTGTCGTGATAGTTTCACTGCTCTACGGGATGTACTTTGTCATCGCTGTAACTTCTCTTGCGCTGCAATGGTCACGTCCCATCCCCCTTCCACGATCGACTTCCAAGCGTCGTTCGACGATGCTATTGAACGACCCCATGTTCATAGGAGCGCTGATTTTGCTGGCTATCATAACTGCGGTACGTATTCTATACTCACATAGATCCTATATTTGCTGAACAGTGTTGTTAGCATTGGATTTGCGTGGTTCTCAGACTATTCAGTGACTCAGGCCACAATATGGACACCCTTCACACAGTAACAGTCGCTCTGATGCTTGCAACGCTAGTCGAGGGTAGCGCCATACTTGTATGTGCACAACACTATGATGGTTCAACTGGCTCTGAGCATGCGTATGGACTAGATATATCGCCTATGGTGCGTACGGCGCAATGTTCCGGTGGTTACACCTCCAATTCTTGGACTCGGTGGTCTTACATGTAAGTTAATATTCATCAACTGGAATGAACGTGTTTGTTAACGATCCGTGACACAACAGCGTGTGGAATCGGTTTGGTACAATATCTTGCACGCTTTAAGGATATATCAAACAGTGAGATATGGGCTACAACTACAATCATTTGCGGACTCGCGTATGTCATTAGCGATTATATTGCTGCCTCCTGCTTATATCGTTGCTTCGAAAAGGACCGTCGTCTACTGCAGTTCTATACTCGCGTGGCTTATCTACAACACAAGTCGGCAGAGTCGTCCATTTCGTGCAGATAGAACATCGTTACCAAGGGTAAATACTATCTCTCGATGGTTTATGTGACTGCTTGTCTTACAGAGATGGTTCCTTGGTGCCAGGAGATATTACTTGATATTGTTACTCCGTGTGGGGCAATATTCAGGTAAGTAATTGAATTCTACATAATATTTCGAGTATGAATACGACTGACTGCTCAACAATCAGCTCATGGTTCATCGCGTATACCGTTGCATATCTTGCCAAATCATCTGCATCTGGTCTTCTCGCAGACACCCTCGTCCCTGTCACCGGTATGTCCTTTGCTATCAATAAGGCGAGGACATATCTAGGTCGTGCAGTCCACCGTGCCGCTCATTCTCCATCCCTGGTATTTGAAGCGCGTCCTGGGCGTCAGCAATCCGACAATGAATTTGGCCATCCTATGAATCCCATCTCGATACATGTCGCACAAGTGAGCGATACAAACTCAAACATCGATCTCGGCTCGATAGAGGACCGCACTCGCTGTGCAGAAAAGTTACAAACCAGTGTAGTAACCACACCACCATTTTGAGGATAACAATGCATTTTCCGTAATGTGTTCTAGGGTCCAATCGCTATCGGAGGCCAGCGCGAACCTTGCCATCATAATACCAGTGCATATTGTGCCCTGTGACACCCCACGACTTCTTGTCGTGTTGACAGAGTGTATTGAACATAAGCCGCGGAGGTAACAGATGCGAGGAGCCCCTTGTGACCTCACAGACCTCACGCCTTCTTTTTAAACTTACATATACCTCCGTGATATAGCTCTTCGCTCATCACCTCATTCCAATGCCCATTCCGCTGGTCCCCCTCAACCTCGCCGATGTCATAGCTGAAACTCTCCTCTACGGTATCTTCTTGGTCCTCAACGTCACCTCGATCACGATCCAGCTCGTTCCTGCAGAATTACCGCTGATCAGCAATAGAACGACAAAGACCAGCATGGGTTCCGCTGTCAAAAAGCCGATGTTCATTGGGGCCATAGTATTACTTCTCACTGTGACTGCGGTACGTGTCATTGCCGGCATTCTTTGGCTAACAAATTGACTCCAAACGCAGCACTGGATATGTAGCGTTATTCGACTGTTTGAGGCTATGGATGGAAGGGATCCATTGGCATACTATTCCGATTTGTCCCACTCAACATACGTAGCAAAAACGGGAATTCTGGTCGGTGCTCTCCTTACAGGTGATATAATGATTGTGAGTAAACCGGGCAATCTCAAGCACTCGCGGAAGCCAACAAGTCAATCAAGATTTATAGGTTGTGGATAGTTCGCAATCGAAACAACTACATTATTATTTTCCCGTCGTTGACATTGGTCGGACTTTTAAGTAAGCGCTATTGAAAGCGTTGCGGTGTGTACTGAAATGTATCCAGTCAGTGGTATCGCTGTAACATATCAACTTTCAAACTATTCGGCAGGAGAAACCCTGTTTGGTTCTCATGTTGACGGCTGGGTTATAGCTGAGGGGGTATTTACAATAACGTTGGTGCTCTAAATGCTTTTCAAACGATGGACCTGATCTTGTATAATATCAGGACGAACGGGTACTGTACTGGTGGGTCAAAGCCGTATCTCACAGGATCTTGATGTTTAACCCGACAGAGCTGACCAGGTTGCATCTAGGACTGATTGCTTGGTACATTTGGCGCAGGAATCGTGTCAATCGTTCTGCTGGCGTGATTGCACTTGAATCACCAGGCCTCACCGTAAGTGTTTACAATGAATATAAACTGATAGCTGAATCTCTGTAGAGAATTCTCGCAGTGTTCATCGAAAGTGCTCTGCTCTACAGGTGCGCACCCATCGATTGATCATCGCTATCTTGCCTAACAGTATTTTTTTTTAGCTCATGGCTCCTCTTCTTCATTATAACTTTTGTGGTCGAGTCTCCCATCGAGACTCTAGTCGCTGACTGTTTGCCGGCCATAACGGGCATTGCGTTTAGCATCATCAACGTCAGAGCCCGAATGATACGCCTACGGGAGCATTTCAGCGCTATTCAGTCTGTTACGCTGCCATTTTTTCGGGAACATATACGCACGGACGATACGGACTCCCCGGACCAGCATGGACGCCACAATTTGGAGCCACCCAATCACCCTCTTCAAACATCATAGGATCTGAGGTGCCTCCGACATGGCTGTTGTATGTGAATGAGTTGAAGGAGTTTACAAAAAGAGAAACTGACAGAGGGCATCCTTAGGCCCTCGGACTTGACGAGCGCTGTGTATGAGCGAATTTGTTCCAAGTAGTAGTTAGGGATAGTTTTTGGAAAGGAAGCACACTACTAGTGGTCACTATGTAAGGTCGGACCATTCGCTGGTTAGAAATTGCCGTCGAACATCGCTGTATGTCTAATGTGACTCGGACGAAAATCGTCGATAATTTGGCAAGCCTCGGTGGTGAGCACAAGTTTGAGTTAGAAGTATTTGTGGTCCTGTCAGTGTGCAGCGCAATGACATTTCCCCAACGCAACGCAACCCCAATGTTGAACGCCAAAATGATGTGGGGATTTGCCTCTCCGCAGCGGTACCAAACGTAATTCTAACCGTGTTCGGGACTGTCTCGGGCACCCGAGGTTCGTGTCGGAGGAGGAATAGTTTGCGCAATTGGCCATACAGAGATCCATTCTCTTCATGACTTCAAGGTGAGATTGTCGTTGTGGTTGTAAAGGAAAGAAGTTGATGGTTTCATTGCATAGAAGCTTTGCCGAGGACCTGGGGCATCTGTTTTCCCACTTTTCTACAGAACCATATCCCAGGCCGGTCTCTTTCAGCCTTCACTCAGCTTCACGTTATCTTCTCCCACCAATACTTGGTCATTATGTTCTCGCATTGCTTGCATGCCTCCCCAATACACGGCTCATCCGGGCAGCTATAGTGGTACCAGTTGTGTTTTCCGCTTGCCGAGCAGCAGCCGTACTCGATCTAGCTTACGGTTTTGAGGATGAAAGAATGGCATATATAAATCAGGGATTTTCAGTGCGTCTCTGAAGTTCTAGTCTTACTAGACAGTTACTGACGCGAAACAAGCTTGCAGCGACAACTCTGAGTATGCAAGCTATATCGTGGGCCTGCTCAGCCGAACCATACCGAAGAGTCGAAGCTATCGGGCTAGCTAATGGGAACGTAGCTAATGGGAACGGGGCTTCGTCCGTATCCCACAACAAGCAGTCGCATGTTGGGGTGTGGCAGAAGTTCTTCGATGCATTCCACCTATTGTGCAGTGCACGGGGTATCGGTTGGAACTGGTCGAAAGGCCTTCATGTACCTGCGCACACCAGGCCAACATCTGGAAGAGTCATCTTCCTCCTATACACCACTACCTCCCTTATTGCACATCTTATGGCCATGGATATCATACACTACTACATCCAAACCTTTCCTCAATTGCACCTTACAGCTTGTCCCCGTGGTGCAACCATATTCGCAGAAGAGCTACCGCCCCTTCAAAGGTATGCCCTGTCGACATACATATCCCTACTCGCAGGACCTGTCATATATTGCACGGTTCAGCTTGGGTACGACCTTGCTACGATCATCGGTGTCGGTATCTTCCAGCAGAATCCCATGGATTGGCCACCCATGTTCGACCATCCGTGGAAAGCCACGTCTCTCAGGGATTTCTGGGCTAAGCGTTGGCACCAGTTCTTCCGCTACATCTTCGTCACACTCGGCTCTGTGCCATTCTCTCGAATTCTAGGCCGTGTCGGTGTGCCCTTTGGTGCATTTCTAATTTCCGGCATAGTGCATTATTTTGGGCTTTGGGGAATGTCGAGAGGGACCGACTGGCGGATGATTGGCTTTTTCCTCTTGATGGCCGTGGGCATCGTTATGGAAGACTTGTGGAAGCAGTCCACTGGTCGCAAAGTACGCGGTTTCTACGGATGGCTTTGGACAACGTTATGGGTCGTCGGATGGGCTAATATTTTAGTCGATGCTTGGGCACGGAAAGGCCTCATCTCAAGTTCTTTTTATCCGGAAAACTATCGTCCAGCCGAGCTTCTTTTCGGACCACTTACTACGACTAAAGCAGAGGTTCTATGTTAAAGCAGGTTCTAGAAGTATATATACTACACGAATACACCATACATATCTACAGATCGGGCATCGAATCACACCCGGCAATTATCGAGGTGGAATGTGAGGATATCTTTTGCGCCGATCTTGTCCAACTCGTCCATGATTTCTGCAATCTTTTTCTTTTCCACCATACTACTGACAGCAACCCAGCCTTCTTCTTCTAGTGCAGACACAGTGGGTGCTCTCCTGCCAGGTGTAATCGTGGTAGCAAGAGAAAGCTTCATTCGGGGAATATTGTATTGACATATGGCGTATTTGTTGGCGGCGACAACTCCAGCTATACGACTGGTAATGAGCTTAACCAGCTTTTCTTGCTCTTCACCGAGTTGTTTCCGTGATTTTATTAAAACTGCTTCGGTATCGAGAACCGTAGCTATCGGGTGAAGATTATAGGCACGCATCGTGTCACCGGATTCTTCGGATTCCGTCAGTTCTTCGACTCGTTTAGCGAATATGAACTCATAAACTCACCGACAAGATCGACTTGAGGTGATAGCCGTTAGTTAACCTAAACTCGATGACGACGAGGAACACTCTCACCTATTCCATCTGCTAAACCTAACGAACAAGCTGCCTCAACACTTCCGCCCACGTAGTCAATCTTCGTCCGCTGATCTCCAGTTAGACCTAGCCGATCATCTACCTCTCCGAAGAAATCTCCAGCTAGAACCTCAAAGCTCGTAACTATCCGCTTCCCAGCAAGATCTTCCACTTTCTGGTGTGGCCCAGATTCAGGAACTTGGACCTGCAAGGCGCACTTTCCGAATCCTAGACGGAGCTCTTCGGTGACATGTTCCTTCATCTTGGCTTCGAGAATGACATCGTGGCCGGTAATCCCTATATCGACGTTACCCTTTCCGACGAAGCTTGGGATATCGGATGCTGGTAGGAAAATACTAGTTACTTCCTGTAAGTCATGCTGGACCCGCGTTGAAAAGGTGCTACTCACAGGGCAATGGGCATGTTCAAAGCGACACATACGTCCAGCCGTGCGTGTCTTCTAAATTGAATGTCGGCGCCTGATATCAATTGTCAGATGGCCCATATAAACGCGTCCAAGTGAGAACGGACCAGCAAGGATTTGCATGCATTTCTCATGGAGTCGGCCTGGAAATGTCCGTGTTCAGAGGACTCAACAATGAATCGGTATGTCAGCAAGTTGAGCACCTTTCTTGGGTATCGCAAAGAGCACACGGCCATCGAGTGCATCTGGATGATGATACAATGTTAGCAAGGGTCGAATGAGAACTTGTCCTGAAACGCACTAGTGATGAGATGCATGATCCTTGATCAAGCTTTCAATTTTCCGTCGAATATCCAATGAGATGATGTCTTGGGGCGTCTATGAAAGCGAGGAGAAGCAAAAGGAAGGGGCTGGCTGATCTGACTCGAATCGATGTTGCAACAAGTGCAAAAGTAAAAAATATTCAAGAAGTCAGATGACCGGCCAGCTCCGGCAGGCATCTTCGAGTCGCGTCGCGTCGCGAAGCAAGTTCATGTCGGCGGTTTCTGTTTTTCCTTCCTTTGACCGAATATAACCACCGCTTTCTTTATTGGTTCTCTTAATACTTGTGAGTAAAGGTGGTCTATTATTAGGTTACTTTGGTGAGTAGAATTTTGCTAACCCCTTGAACTATATAAACCAAAGGATCAGGGCATACGCGACGTAAATGTCACTGTGTTCCGTCCGGATGTATGTTCACAGCGGTGACTTGAGCTAGGGGTGCACAGCGTGCTCGCACAATCAAGAATCCGATGTCACCAATTGCAGTTGTAGCACCTAGATCTGCACCCGATGAAAACGCTATGAGATTGGTGGTACAGTTGTTTCGGAGAGGAAAACAGGTGCCTCCCCCACAGATCGAGAGAAAAACGGTCTCGGGATGCCTCAGCTCGTCTCGAACTGAGGGAAAGAGTCGTTGGTGAACGAAACGGAAGGCTCTCGGCGGAAGGGTTCGACACGGTTAGGAACGAAATGCGCCAGCTCCCAGGTACTGTTGATGTCCGTTTGAAACATGATGCAGCCCGCGATGAAGAGGAGATTCATATGCTTCTAGGCCCTCCACTCTCGTCTCGACAGCTATCTGATGCATCAAAGCTGAAGCATGCCGAAAACTTGTAAATTGGGTGGGATTGCCTTCAGGTACTCAATCATTGATGATTCGACTTCCTGAGGGGTTGCGGCAGCCGATCGGCGCCGGTATTGTGCGCAGAGGTCGCTGAGGATTACAAGATGTGGAAACCACGTTCGAGGAATCGAGTTCGTGAGCTTGCAGGTCTCGTCGCCATAGTCCGGTTTTCGCGAGTCGGAATCTTGAAACGAGCGAAAAGACCGCTCAGGCTACCCTATCTTCACATAATTGATCAATGATGGCATACACGTTCTCCAGACGAAGCAAAGGAGTTGTCCTAAGGAATTCCAGATGCCCTTCGGAGCGTGGGCCGACATGGCCTACTGTTGTTGTGTTACTGAGCAAGTATGATGAGCCCGCTGTCCTCTCAATTGGTTCAATGACTCACTGATGAAGTTGAGGGACAAGAAGAATGGCTCGACATTAATATCGGAGTCCGTTTTGGCCACCAATGGTGGATGTCAGAGAACGAGCGTAGTGCGAATATTACGTGTTGCAGTCCCTCCCAAATATTTGGCGCTGGGCGCTAATGCACGTTGGAGGAACACCACCACGTTCCACTGGGAATCGGGAAACTTCTCTGCCTCTGACGGTCCCTGCCTGTTAATTCATCGCGAATGGCCATGTCCGACGTCAATCTCTGTCTCGACATTGATACACTTGATCTGGATTATCCTCTCAATTACGGCCTCCGTAATGTTCAATGTAACTCGCGACCTTGTAATTGACTCACAAAAGGAGACTTCCTAGCCTTGTTTAGAAGTCATTCGTAGAATACCGTTAGCGGTGCGTAACTTGCAAGCATTTTTATTTGTTTTCCTCATGCTCATCCGCGACTACCCTTCATTTCATCCGTCAAGGTGTTGGGCCCATCACTGTCGCACGTTCAGAAGTGGAACCTTGTTCCTGAAGATACCTGCCAGTACCTGCCCTGCTTTTCAATCACCCTCGAATGGAACAAGAGCATGCAAACTCGAACGCCGATGTCCACAGCAATAGATGCGACCTGGAATGTCCGCGGTACGCGTCAAAACGCGCGCTCCGGATACGTAAAGAATCTACACAATGCATACTAGTGGACATTGGACGGACTTCACGTCTTTCAAACTTCAAGCTTACTTGAATCTTCGATGAGCAACGAGGTTCTTCGGCCTCGCCGAGAACCTGACTCGCCGCCGCCCAGGCACTCTGTGAACGGATCAGTCTTCATTTTCAGCCTATGGGACAACTTTGGGAAACAACCTGACAAGAAGGTATAAAGAGACCGTCATGCAATGCTAGAAACCTCATCCTCTTCTTCCTTCCAACCTTATCACTTCTACGATGTTTTCTCGTACTCGCCTTCTGACCCTCGCACTACTTGCGGTCTCGTCTTCGGCAGCTCTAGTCTTCCCTGCCTACCAGGGTGTTCCCGACGCGGCTGATGCGGGGGAAGTCGACTTGAGCAAAACCATCACAGACTCGGACACCATTGCGAACACTGTTGCCCAAGTCGACCAGAAGGTAACATTTCTGTTGGTTTTCACTACACGGGAAACTCACTATTACACAGTCTGGAGCTGCTGCTGACGCTATCCCAAATCAACCACCTCCGCCCACTGTAGTTACTGCTATAGATGGTACCGTCCTCGACAACACGGCTGAGGTCTCATCGTTCTCTGGCAACTCTCGTCGAAATGTCAAGCGCACCCCCAGCGAATACACCAAGCTTTTTGATGGGACTGGAACCGGCTTTTCTGACCGTGACGGATCCATCCAAGGGACTGCTTATCTCACTTTCACGGTAGTTCCCAACAACACCTATAACGTAGACCCCTGCCTTGACTTCTGCAGTCGTGTTGACGGATGTGGTAAGCGTGTATTTGCCCGTTTGTGATCTTTGAAATATTGAAAACGGCTTCTTCGCAGTATTTGCCAATCTTTACTACGAGTACAACAACCCCATGTTGGACTGGGTCTACTCGGAGAAGAGTAACCTGAAATGTGCTATCTACGGCGATATCCACAGTGCAGCGGAAAAGACCAACACAGGAGGCCAACAACAGATGCCACTGCCGTGGGGTCTGACTTATATTCAACAAAGTAGTGGTTATGGTCTCACCGCTCTCGTCGATCCCGCGACCCCAGAAGACTACGAATTGGTCTTTGGTCCTAATGCTGGCGCAAACAATGCTCCCGGTGTAAGTTTGCTTCTATATTCGCATTCTAGACTTCTCAAGCTCATCGTCATTCGTGTCGTCATTCTAGTACATGGGCTTCGCGTTCCTCGATAGGTACGATGTGAATGCCTGTGCCGAACTCTGCAAGACCCGAGGCCCAGATGGCCAGGGAGGTGCATGCAAGTACTTCAACATTTGGAGAGCTGTTGTCAACGGTAACCCTACGACTTACACTTGCTCTATGGTAAGAAATGTTACTTGACTTCCGTCGTGGCGTTGTAGAACTCACTTCCTTGACAGTACTGGGTACCTTCGGATGCATCCACCGCTGTCAATTATGGCCAAGGAGACTTGAAAGTCACTTTGTCCCGTGGATATCGCCGCAAGTCCCTTCTTCCTGACGGTGACTTTGAGAGCACCACTTGCCCCAATGGTGGAACCTTCTGCTACACCGCTTCCACTAGTTCCTGGATCGGTATCTCTCCTTCCGGAGGAAACCTCGATGCTTCTATCTTCCACTACGGACCTTATGCTAGGTCAGGAAACGGTGTTGGTTTACTTGGATCTGGCTTTGGCACGGGTATGTGTGCCTGTCTTTTCTATTTTCTAAACAGCCTTTCACACAATGATAGATAACCTCCCTGGTACACTCAAATATGCCCAGCCCCTTCAGACTGTTCCCGGCAAGACTTACAACATCGAGTTCTTCACGTCCTCCACATATAGTGGCCCCGCTCTCCAGGCGAATGCCTTCGTCAACGTCACCTGGAATGGTGAAGTTGTTCAGAGTCTTCACCTTGGCTACGCTTCGTGGACCTACCACGAAGTGAAGGTGGTGGCCAATGGGGCTGATGAGCTTGCTTTCGTCGGTGGATCTGCTCCATCGTTCGTCTTCATCGATGATGTAACTGTCCATGCGATGTAAGAAGTTACAAAACGTCAATTTCTCTTCTTGGAATATTTGTTGCTTATTGCGGAACTATGGTGTTGTATCTCTCGCATCTTCTGGTGTACCTTATCTGCCTTGAATGTACCTTAATGCTGCTTCTGTCATGAATTTTAGGTTAGAGATAAGTGGTCCGAATAAACCATCAGAATTCATATCAGAAGTCAGAACTCGAAAGGTACGCAGACCAGAGATTTGAGCGCAAGATAAATTATGCTGTCCAGATAGGATACACTTGGTGATACTAATGTACTTTCGATGAAACGAAAGCGAAAGCGAATGGAGCATAAGAAAACGCCTTCAAAAATTTGAAAGAAGAATCGTCATAAAAAGATGTCCTTTGGGATAAATATGAATAGTAAGAGCGTCATGATATATCTACACGATCAACAACGCGCGCCTCCCCTCATTAAACTGTACACGATGTAGACAACAACATTCATCTCATCAGGTCATCAATTTTTCCGCTGCAGGTCACCGGTATCCAGTATAGCTCTCATAGCTAGGCGGTACGCTGGAGGCGCCATACGGTGACGATGTCGGAGCACCAGAAGTTTGCTGGATATTGGCCCTAATAGCGGCATACGGATCCGCATACTGCATCGTCCGGCTAACTTGCGGTCCCAAGTCAGGCTCTGGCAACGTTGGGGCGGCTCCACTCATTCTCGTTGGTGTGTTACCTCCGAAGCCACTTGGAGCGGGGTCTGAGAAGGCGCCGTACGCGTCCATGCTTGGGCGGCCGGCTGCCACGGGTGTGGATGAATATGCTGTTGAATAAGGAGCCGATGATGGGGCAGAGGAGACTGCGGAATAGCGGTTCGAGTCGGTAAATGGGTTAGGCGGGGTCGAGGTTCCTGCTGCGGTGCTAGCAGGCTGGACTGGGGGTATGTGGTGGTATGAAGATTCCTCGTCGTCATCCTCGTGTGCATCGTCATCAACGGGGTGCTGGAAAGGTGGGTCGCGAGGGCCAAGAAGCTTGCCTTGGCGCCATTGCAAAATCAACAGAACGAGTGACGCGCCCCAGAATACTGTGCAGTGACAAGTCAGAGGCAGTACCAAACAATGCACTGAAAAGGGCATACCAAAAGCTAGCCAAAGGAAGATAGCAGCGGCCTTCTTTGTATTACACCAACCAGGAAGACCTTTCTTGAAGTCATCACCCTTCTCCTCGGCGTGTGGATCATTGTCTGCATTCTTGCAGCCAGCTTGAGTCCATGCAGATATGGTGACGATGAACCTATAAAAGAGGTGTATAAGTCGTACAACAGCTATAAAACGATCACGATACTCACGCAATCAACAAACTTGCTGTTGTGCCGGTTCCCGTGAGAATAAATCCAACGCGCACTTCCTTGAGTCCTCTGGCTAATCTCACAAACTTGTCGTACTTTTCATACGCGACAGGTACCGCAAGCATGAAAGCCGAGAAGATCATGCCCGAAATCGTCAGAAATAGTGTGAATCCTGTGAGGCCAGCTGTAGGAAGGATGCGTTAACAGCTAGAGATACATGAGTTTAGAGAGAGACGTACAAGGACCAACACCCCATTTAGCTTGGAATGCTGCAACGCTAGCAAAGCACGCCATTGCGAGAAAGTTGAAGAAGATTTGGGATGCATGGAAGACGATGGCAGGTTTGGAGATGATCATCTGTGAGGGATACATTTATGAGTTTCAAAATCAAGAACTTGGAGAAAATCCAATAGACCCAAAGCCATAGCACCCATGCTATGGGAACAAACAGTAGGAACACGAGCTGCCCTTCAGCAGAGCTCACAGACATGCAGGGGGTGGAGAGGAAGAAAGTACAACATGATTACGTAAGAAATGCGAGCCTAGCATTGAAATGACCGTGGTCCGAAAGCGTATACGAACCCCATGGCTCGAGAATTCCAGGAATAGATGGAAGAGAAGGGACAATGTCGAGAATGATGGCCGTAAAGAAAGGATGTGAAGTGATGGGGAAGAACCCGAAGAAATCTGGTGAAGATACGACACTCACATCATCCTCGAAACCAACATGTCCACCAGACCCTATTCCTCCCGACAAACTCGATTTTGGTGGCCCGCTTCTGGGGGTTATCTTGTCCAATCCGTCTTTAACTCGGTCGAGGAATGTCATTGCTGGAGAGCGCTCTGTCGTATGAACCTGAGCTCGAAAATAGGAAGATTTATAGTGTCGCTAAGAGCCGAAGTGTAGGGGTCTATGTGTCGTTAAACTTGCAGGGGTCGTAAGAGGCGAAAAGGTGTAGCGAATAGCGAGTATAGAGGCGGTGAGGATTTAAGAGAAAGAGATACGCAGCAAAAAGCTAGGCAAAACTCCACCCGTGATATAAATCCGTAGCGTCGTTACCTCATGTCACAGCCGTGCGGCTGTTCGGCGGTTGTACCCAGCCAAGTCTCGGACTTCCTTGCTTTAGCCTTTCCTCGTAAATATATACGATCCATGTAATAAATAACATATGCCAGTAGGTATACAGTATGCATACAATATATAAAGCTCTCTAGAAGATCGCTCGGACAAGTCCACCGCCAATAGCAGAACCAGCACCTATAAGTCGGTTGCTTGTTAGCCCTCTATTGCAAACTCCAGGAAATCACTCCGAAAACTCACCAAAGCCAACGCCGCCCGCAGCGCTGTGTGCCATCTGGCAAGGACACTACGTAAATTCCTCGGAGCCCGATGAACAGGACTTTCACTCACCGTATTCCCGAGTGAACCATACTTGGACTTTTTCTTTTCCTGTCCAGCGTCTTGCTAGTGATAAAACGTGTTAGTATGCCTAAAATAAAAATCAAAGAACATCCGTACTTGCAGTCCGACGGTGTTGGTTCCAGCGCCTGGAGGAGGAGGTTGGTTGACGCTGGAATGTGCAGCACCGAACGGCTTGTACGCGGGTTTCTCGTTGTTGGAACCATTTCGATTGAACGGTGGTAGCGCTCGTGCACCGGGAGCTGGGGGTGCTGCAGTCGGAGCTGGTGCTTGAATCTTCTCGACATAACTTGAGGGGAAAAGCGCTTGCTTTCCATTCAACCTTCCCATCCACCAGTCACCATTAGTTTCCTCAATAATTTCAATGATGTCTCCTGCAGAAAACGACAGATCATCTGAGTCCTGTGAGAAAAAAAAGATTGATATCAATCTAGATAATGAGTCAACTAAAGACGCACGGATCCGGTCTCATTGTATCCCCACAGCGCCCTGCACGTAGGATACTGAGATGCAGCTGGCATAGCAGCCACAGGTGCTGGTGCTGGATTTGCTCGTCTTGCAAATGGGGTTGGTACCGAAGTTGTAGTAACTGTGGTATCAATGCTGATATTTGACAGCTTGTTTAGGAAAGCCGAAGCGTCCGACCGAGAGAGATAGTTCTGCGAGATGAGAAATTCTACGTTCTGTTCGATCTGAGAGACGACATGCGAGAAAAGAGCGGCTTTCTGGGTATCAGCGGACATGGTGGTGACTGTCATGAAGGAAGAAGAGAGAATGAAGCGGCAAAACTCCCAACGGTCGCCTTGTTCCCCTGAGTACTTGATCACACGTGTAGGGCCGTAATCAGTGGCGGTGCTTTTACACTGTTCCTCTCAACTGTTCCTCTCAACAGTCATTGCGAGATCCCTCCTTTCGCCAAGCCGCGAGAGAAACGTTTCTGCTTCATGAAAATTGACATGGATGGTATGCGAAACCACACCCAGTATTTCTGCTTTTCGCCTCTACACTGATACTCATCAAGTAGTCATGAGGGCCCGGGATCACCTGTATCCACTCAACAGCCATTTGTATTCAGTCTCATCACGACGACTGGCGCTGAAGATAGCTCGAGACGCCAACTGTGCCCCCAGGATCAAATCTCAAAACAGTTGAACATTACAGGAAACTAACATTACTACACCATAACCAATTAAACCTCATCCTTCTCTGGGCGGTCGAACTCCTCAGGGTGCGACTGGGGTTTTGAATTATCCGGGAAGCTCACCACCTCTGGTGACTGCATGATATTTTTAACTTGATGGACATGGATAGCGAGCGTCTGCATTGGATACGCCATATCTTCTTCTGCTGTGTTGGCCTCGCCTCGAAATCTCGGTAGCGTCGACGTGATACTACTTGCGGTCTTGTTTGCCCAACCCATCCCTACCCGCACGTTGATGAGGCCAAAGGATATTCCAGCCGTCACCGCCCAACAGTCGGCTATTAGGGCTTCTATGTGCGATTCGACAGCATATGTTACTATGAAGACCACGGTCCAGGAGCTGGGTGAAGATAGTAAGTGCCGTAGTATATCGTGCCATTCAGGTTATGGTTACTCACGTATACAGAAGGGCGCTTTCTATGAATATAGCAAGAACGGACTATCGTCCGGAATCAGACTTTTGCTCATCAGGACGCGTTGAAAACGTACTATCAAGCTCTTTGATCGTATAAGTCGAGAAGCACCAGAATAACGGGTACGACGGTCTGTACGCCAGATTCGCCACGCGATAAAGGACGAACTGTACACATTCGTACTGTGTAGAAGGATTTCAAAGTGAGTTTCAGGTGAATGACAGGGTAGAAGACAACTCACACCAGCGTGAACAGCCCGTCGCCTAGAACCCATGCCTGAGTACCAGGGGAAAACACCGAGCGACCGGGAGCGTAGTGCACAAAGTCATTTACGAGCCCAATACCGCATACTGAGGTGTCTAGTAGTCAGCAAGGATCATCAGACATGTTTTGAGGACCAAGACGACATACCGATGAGTCCCAACAACGATAAACAGGGCAGAGCGATCACCCAATACTTCATATTCCACACTTTCCAGAGCCGGTAGACCTGGTTTGTATTTGTGGGTATTCTCAAGACGCAGGCAAGAATCGTACCAGCATGGCATCACCAATAATAAGAGAGGCCTCCAAAAATCCCGTTTTAATGGCATATACATTTTGTGAGATGTCGGAATAGTATTCGAGCGGCTCTTTACCGTCCTTATACGTGGACATGGCCGCAAAAAGCCTCATTACGGTACAAATCCAATGCTACGAGTACCCGACGAGTTAGAGATGGAGATATACAAGGACTCGAAAGAAACGTACCCCAGTGATTCCAACGAATAGCGCGATAGCACCAATAAACATGGGCTTTTTGACAGCAGCTTTAAATCGATTCTCTCGCGTTTTGGAGGTCACAGAAGGTTGATGCCGTGGATAAATGAGAAGTGCGATCGAACCAGCATTGAGAATGAAGAAGATTCCATAAAGAAAACTCTCGATAGCAATATTTGCGAGGTTCACGGAAACGAGAGGGACTTGAGCCATGTAGGTGAAGGAGGGAGTGGTGTTGTCCTACCACATGGACGACGAGAGTAATGGGAGGTTGGGGACTAGACACCGTGTGCGGGGGTGGCTTTTTGGTCACTTGGGAGGGGCGGGGTTACAATTATTGGATTTAGGGTCTGCAATAATCCGCCACGAGGCTACCGACAGATCTAACTTTCTTTATCCTTCAGTGACGATCTCGGACCAGCAGACCAAATATTGCAAGTCGAATTTGTATACACCACATGGAAATGCCTCCTTCGAGACCTCGAACATTCCCGAATCCCGTCCAGTTACAGCAATCCCCCGCGAGTTAGGGTTCGGGAGTCACTCGACCTCGACTTGCAACAAAGATCGGTACGACGGGAGGCCTAATATTTCAGGCCACTGTGCACTAACCCTGAGTTGCCCAAATACACCAATGAACCTGTCACGGTATATGCACAATCCAGATACCGCCTCTCTTCCGTTTGGCGAATTTCAGATTGTCAAGACAATGTCCAGGGATGATGTAGATGGCGCGGAACACTTGAGCTTGCACGGAATGGTTTTAGCTGCTTTTGAGCAAGATTTGCGGAGTATGTACGGTCATCGTAGGAATACTCTGGGTTCAACAGAAAGTCGATACGCCATACCACCGAACCAACGATTCGACAATGACATACGGGGCGATCATAGAAATAAAGAATGATGGCAACAGGATCAGGTATTTCAATTTTGCACTGGCGACTCGCGAGATCTGAAACGATTCCCAAAAGCCTTGCATACGGAACGGGCGGAAAGGAGTACTGGATTTACCTTTCACTTGTCTATTTGTGCAAGATAGTAACAGAAGGAAAGACATGTTAGAAGTCTATGCAATCCACACCATACTGTTCACAGCTTCTAACGGTGAGGTTGTGGAAAGAGGAAACGCGTCGAGTCACACAGCGTGACAAAAATTTTCGCGTTTGAACGACGATGACTGCTGTAACTCTGATAACTTCTACACCTCATTTCATCTCTCAAGAGGAGCACAAGACCCTTGTTGGATCAACTCCGGCATCATTTAACGACATTCCACCGGTCCTCCGACACAAGGAAGAAAATGTTTCCGTAGCCCTCGATCCACCTGTCCAAGGATTTTCTGAACAAGATGCAGCGCAAGGAACTCTCTACATCATAGAAAGGTTAAATACTTCACTCCTTATGTATTAAGAAAAACTAACATTCTCTATTTCCCAGTGTCCTGGTATTCATGTCGACAACAGGGCGTGGTTTCCAAATCGAATATCCATCGATTACATTACATGCAGTGTCCAGATCGCAAGGAGGACCGTCTATATATTGCCAGCTTGACGAGACGTCGGTCGAAACAGTCGGAAACTCCGATACCGCTGGAAATGTAGAAGGGGATGAAGAGGAGGATATGGATATGCGTGAACTGAACATCGTCCCACAAAACACAGATGCTCGTGAGTCATACTAGCACCTTGCCCATCTTACATGGTCTCATTAATTTTTACAGTCGAACCTATATTCGAAGCATTATCGATATGCGCGGCTCTTCACCCAGATCCCCCAGGCTCAGATGACGACGGTGACGTTGAAGCTTTCATCGATGCTCCTGATGATGGCGAATTCGAAGTCTTCACCGGAGACGAGGAGCAAGAACTCAGTGAAGTCGGGAGGGTGCGCAGTGATTTTGTCAATGATAACCGATATGTCCCATACTAGTGTATTTTTCAGGCGGCACTTGCACATCTTGAATCTATAATCTACGATCCACGAGACCAACAAGCAAACGAAGCTACGCAAACCAACGGAGTTACCGTCAATGATTCAGAAGAAAGCGAGGGTAGACAGACGCCGCCAGAGAGGACAGCTTAGTGGAGGGTATCAGGCCAATCTTCCGAGTAACAGAAAATCTTTTACATTACGAGGGTCGTTTACTGGCTCATCATGAGACGTGAAGTATACGAATTACATACTACAATACAAGAATATCCCCGAACCCGAATTACTGACTTGGTTTTGGTGGCAACACCCATGAACCAGCTAATCCAGTCGGCGGTTTAGCTTGCGGATTCGCATTGCCACCGGGACTTGGTTTTCCGAGAGTCAATGGCGCAAAGAGACTGGGTGCGGCTGTTCTGTTAAACTCTGGTAGTGGACCCCAGTCAAAGGAGCTAGGCTGAGGAGCCATTTTAACAGGCGGCGAAGGAGATCCTAGCATCGTAACTGGACCAGCCCCGAAGGGATGCCCATGACTAGGACTAGGAGCTGAACCTGAAGAGTGAGGTATGCTGGGGCTCACTCGTGCTGTATGGCTTTTCCTTGCGGTGCCCCGCCTAGAGGTGCTCACTGGTGTCGAGGGGTTGAAGTGGTCTTCTGGGAAGTTATCCCAGTCGGGGACATCAGCCTGGGGTGATGGTGACGAGGGGTCTGCAAATAAGGAGCCCTGTATAGGTGTATTGAACTGGAATCCAGGACCTTCACCAGGTTTCCTGAGGGGTGTATTGAACGCGACCGGAACCTCGGATTTCTTCATGGCCGCAGCAGCACTGGTGTTCAGCAAGGGCTCTTTCCTTGCGGCCAGTAATGCAGTCTTCAGCCTATGAGCCGACCGTTCCGCATTCAGAGCTGCTGCAGTAGTCATGGCAACATCGGGCGTTACATTAAAGGGGCGTCTGACGATGGGGTCAGGAAGACGAGGATCTCGCCCAATAACGGATGGTCGAGTGAGGGATGATGAACCAGACAGAGTAAGCTTCTTGACCCGCGATGCAAGTTTCTCAACGTCCTCGCTCTGCTGTTGAATGGCTATGTCTATGTTCCGATAAGTCCGGTTGACCGTATCGATGCTCGGTGCCCTAAAAGCAAGAATGTTTAATGATTCCTTTCCGATAAATGGACGAACAGACCTTAGTGAAGGCTTTCCGGAATTGAACTCAGCGAGTTTCTTTTTGTGCGATTTCAACTGGTCCTCTAGTTGCTGCACACGTGAGCCGAGATTCTGCAGAAGAAAAGATTCAGTGAACGCAACGACTCAAGATGATATTCATACTCGTATGCTGCGCCTCAGTTGCGTTTGTGTCTCGAGGTGCTCCGGACCTAGCGTCCTTGATTTCAACATCTTTGAGAACTCGTTATCACTTTTAGCCTTATTGAACCGTGCTATCTCCTCTCTTCTTGTGCCAGCTGTGATAGTTGACAGATTAGGTGTAGGTTTGGATAAAGTCTTGAAGGCCGCACCTTTAATCATGGCCTTGTTCAATTCTGAGACTGCCTGCTTCTGCGCCTCCGTCCCTTCCTTTAGCTCGGAGATGTCCTTCCCAAACTGTCTCATGGTGACGCCAAATTGTACGACGTCGCACAAAGCCCATTTACTAGCATCACCCAAGTCCTCTTTACGCCGAGACCCCCCAGCAGTTTTATTTAACGCTTCCCGCTTCTTGCTTGCCAGCTCGGCCAATTTGCGTAGCTGTATGTTGACATCAGTCCAGAAACCAAAAAAAGTCAATGCGGATTACTCACGTCTTGTAACTCGTTGGTCATGGTCATATACAGCAACGCACACTCTCGCTGCATCCCCTCTTGTGCTTGTTGCACGAGATTCGGCTGTGGTACGGCATGGGGTAGTGTAGCTTGCGGAACAGTATTTGGCGTCTGAGCAGCACCCCCAGGCTGACCGAATAAGTTCGTTGGTGCGGGAGACACAGGGAAAGGAGCTGGCGCAGCTTTCGGAGTCATGTTTGGAGGGGGTACCGTTGATCCAGGCTTATGAAACAAACCAGGAGATGGGGTACCAAATAAGGAGCTAGTACTTGCAGTCTCTTCTTTCTTGATCACGGGTGTAGTCGGAGCTGCCGGGGTAGGCTTGAAAGACCCGAAGAAACCACCAGGTGGCGGGGGAGTACCAGATGCAGAAACTGGCGATGGTGCGTTTGCAGAAGGAGGAGTAGAGAATGGTTTACCAAACAGTGGTGGTGAAGGAGAAGGAGCTGCAGGCTGGCTGAATAGGGATTTTGCAGTTGGGGTCGCGGAACCGCCACCTAAGCCGAAATTGCTCAGCAATGGGGGTGTCTTGGGTCTCTTAGGCTTATTATCTTCAGGCGAAGGTGGTCGAGGAGTTGAAAATACCCCGAAAGGCGTCTTTGGAGATGCAGGCCGAGGTTTGAAAGGTACCTTCGCAGGTTCAGTGGCTGTCGGAGTAGTAAACCCTGGTTCTTCTTCGTATCCTGAGAGCGGTGCGCCCGCCAAAGGAGAACTACGTGAGGGACGAGTACTCGGTCTACCAAGACCGAAAGGCGGAGGTGCTGTAGGTGTCGGTGCAGTAAGCGGTTCTTTCTGTTTTGGAAGTTCTTTCTTGGTGGGTGAACCAGGGGGAGTTGTAGTCTCGTTTTCCTCTGTTATAGTAGAAAGTCTTGAAGTGTCATCTTCGTCGTCATATTCTTCTTCTTCCTCTTCTTCTTCCTCTTCCTCTTCTTCCTCCTCATCTCCATCCTCCTCCTCGTTGCTTGCAGGGGTCGGTGGCCCCGTAGGTGCTTGGGGCGTCCCAGAACGAGACCTAGGTAAGGGAATCTGGGAAGGCCCAGGTGTAGCTTCTGTTTCTGCTTGATCTTCATCTGTTTCGTTCCCACTTTCTGATTGGGTTCCATAGCCTTCTGAGAGAAAGTCGGAGTCCTCGTCATCAGGTGGCTCTTCAAAGTCACTCTCACCTTCTTCAGGCTTTGCCACATCCACGAAGGAGCTAGCCTGAGAAGACATCGACTCGGACGACACATGCCCGCCAACTTTGGAAGGAGTGCTAGTGACCTTGATTTCTGGTATGTCCTCGTTTCGAGGTGTAGATGGCTCCGGTGATGACTTTTCGTCTTTGGATGCAGACTGTGGAGGTGTGAAGACCGGAGATGGAATGGACGTAGGACTTTTTTGGCCACTGGTACCAAATACAGAAGGTTTCGTGTCTGGCTGAGGTACATTTGGTGTTTGCTCCTCTGGAGTGGGAGCAGTACCGGTAGACTTCGGGATTGACAGCGTGCTTTCTACTTTTTCTCCAAACACAGAACTCGACTCTGGGGTGGCCTTAAAATCTGCGTCCTTGTCGTCTTTCTTCTGGCCATCTCCACTTCTCAGCATCTCACCGAACGACTTCTTTTCACCTGACCCAAGCGATCCAAATGCAGAAGTACCCGAGCTGAATGCTCCAAACCCGCCACTAGTTGGCTCTGATGCTTTGGAAGGCATGCTTGTGGATGCACCGAATGCTGGGGCTGTATTCGCTGCGCTCTTTGCACCGAATCCAAATCCGAGCTTCGAAGTTGAACCAAAAGCGGGAGAGGATGTGTTTGTCGAAGCGGGTGGCGGAGATTTGCTCTCGGTCGAACTGAATGCAGTAGCTTGAGGCTCTTTCTTTTCACTAGCAGCTTTGAAGAAAGGCGAATCCGAAGTAACAGTGCTTCCGAATGCACCAAAGCCTTCCGCAGGCTTGAACGTCGAACGCGTGAGGTTCGAGAATGCACCTGTTGCAGGCGCTGGGGACACAGCCGGAGATGCGGGTGTCTTAGATGGCGTAGGACTAGGCGAGGGAGGCGGGGAGGTATCTAGGCCGGGCGGCTTGCCCGTCGGGGTACTTCCTCCAAAAGCAGAGTCACCTTTAGCCCCAAACGCACTAGGTGTAGTGGACTGAGTAGCACTACCAAATGACGAGGTCCCACCGAATCCTCCGCTACTGGGTGTCGATGAGCCAAATACAGAGGGTTGGCTCGCAAATGCTGCAAAACCTCCTGTAGAGGTAGGCTTGGCTTCAGCTGCTTGGGTATTTGCCCCTCCAAAGACAGAGTTCTGGTTCGCAAATGCTCCAAAACCGCCAGAACCCGTGGTTGGTTTCTTATCATCTTTGTTTCCAAACACACTCGATGTTTCTGTAGGCTTGCTTCCGCCGAACACGCCTGATGTTTCAGTTGCACCGCCAAAGGCCGGTTTGGCGTCCGAAGATCCGCCTCCGAATGCCGATGTACCGCCAGATGCAAATGCTGCGAAACCTCCGGATGACTGAGTCGAGGAAACTGGGGCAGTCTGAGCAGGTTTAGCAAATGCAGACTGACCAAATGCAGATTGACCAAATGCACTCTGACCAAAAGCTGGCTTTCCAAAACTACTTTGCCCAAACCCGGAAGTAGGGGTAGTAGTGCTGGGCTTTGCGCTGAACGCGCCCCCACTAAAGGCGCCCGTGGTAGGTTGATCAGGTTTAGCACTGAAAGCACCACTGCTGAATGCAGACCAGTGGACGAGCTGCCAGTGTTTCCGAATGCACCGAATCCACTCGCGGGTTTGACCAATCCACCACTACTTGAGCTCGTATCCGAGTTCGATCCGAATGCGGAAGGTTGAGTGGCTGCATTTCCAAACATTCCACCTCCAGCTCCAGTTCCTGGTGGCTTCGCAGTATTACCACTGCTGTCACTGCCTGATCCCAACGACAGCCCACCAAAAGACGAATCACTCATAGAATCATCTCTCGTTATTGGTTCTGGCGCGGTGGGCGCACTGTTCGTAGCTGGAGCAGGGGAACCAAACGTCCCTCCACCAAAAGGGCTGGGAGTGGCACCGCTGCCAAAGTTGCTGAAAGCACCTGTCGTGGCGGGTGGTGAGGTGGAGCCTCCACCAAAAGCGGATGGAGTTGCAGCAGGTTTTTGTCCAAAACTAGACTGACCAAAAGCTGGTTGACCGAAGCTGCTTTGACCAAAAGCGGGGCTGCTCCCGAAAGCAGAGCCTGATTGTGCCTGGCCAAAGGGTGACGCTGATTGAGGTTGCCCAAAGGGTGACGATGACTGCGTTTGTGCACCGAATGGTGTAGCTGTTTGGGGCTGAGAAGCAAAGGCAGAGGTTTGCTGGGGTTGTGAACCGAACGCTGAACTTGCTGAGCCACCGAATGCCGAGTCACCAGCATTCCCAAAGGACGACTGACCGAAAACTGAGCCAGTGGTTGTAGGTGGACTAGTGAATGGAGATGATGAAGATGCCGAATTGGCCGACTGCCCAAAGACGGAAGTGGTTTGGGCTTGAGCAGATGGTTGACCGAAAGCAGATGTACCGGTCGTCCCAAAAGCAGAGCTGGTGGCGGGTGCTGCTGCCGGTTTGATCATTCCTGCGTAAGGCTTGGATCCTTCCACATACCATGCCTGAACTGTCCCGTCATTGAGATACGCATACATCACGGGATGTCCTGTCTGAAAAAAAAAATGAGTAAATGAGAACACTCCACAGTGGAAGGCAGCAAACACCTCTGTATCCGTCAAATCCATTTCTAATGCCAACATCGTGGTGTCCTCCGTATTCTTGTCCAGCGGAATAGACAGTGGGTTGTCTTGCACTTGCTGGTACCATTGCGTGCCCTGATTCCCCAGGACTTCGAGGTCTGTACACAGAGTATCTCCCACAACGACCAATAGCTTATTGTCGTCACCATTTGGTTCTTCGTCCCACTTGGGTAGCACTGCAACGTACGACGACTGCTTTGTTCTATCAGGTGCAGGAAATGAATGTTCCAGCTTCGTAAAAGTCACTGGAGATGTTTTGCTATCTTGATGCAATATGTGAAGAATGGGATCCGATGAGCCGGGTGTGGATGGTGAATAGCTAGTGCGGAAAGTATGGCCCGGTGCAAGCCAGTTGAGAGATGCAAGCATACCATCCGCAGTCGGTGGTATGTGGCGTATGGGAGTGGTTTTATTGGTTAACGCATATGTCATTATGTCCCCCAGGGCCAACCCGATCGCAAGTTGCTTTCCCTTTGGCGACCAAGCCACTGGAAGACGCGTTATTATCGAGAAATACGACTAAAAAAACAGCCACGTACCAGAAGCCGGTGTGGAACTCGCATCCCCTGGACCCCAAGCACCCAGCAACTCCAATTTTGTGTTTAACAATTCAACCGCCCCATCCTTACGAACGACTGCAATGTAGTCTGCCAATGCCGGGTCATTACTTGGGTTGGCTTGTATCCCGGTTGGCGGACTTGACGATTTTTGAAGTATGTTCGAGGGTGGGATTTCGTTTGAGCCTTGCGAAAATATGCTCGCAGTGTCATAGGCGACAATTTGTCCAGACTTGAAACCGACGATGAATTTGGTCTCGTTGCAAGCAAAAGTGATAAGATTCGGTTCGGAAGACGGAAATGATAGTGTCCTGTGAGGCTGAAAGAAGGTTTCGTCCCCACTTGCTTCCTTGACGCTATTTCGAAGCTGGCTGAGGGGTGAAAGGACAACACCGCTGGTGCCGAAGTTATGAATAGCAGCAAACCAGCCGCTCTGGTTCGCAACTGCAAAGTTCTGGTAATTGAAAGCTGGGTCGGTGCTAAGATAGTTTCGTGAAAGGGTTATCCGGCTTTTCTTATTTAGAAGACGAAAGGTAGGATACTACACACGCGTCAGACTCGTAGCAACGAAGAGTCGAAGAATCCGCTCACATTAAATCCATCTGACTGGGCTTCCTGAGGATTAGGATCGACTTTGACCTGAGGATTTACAGGTCGAGATATTGGTGTGCTCATTGCTGAGGGCAAGGAGCAAACCTCCGTGACTCGTGACCGCTTCCGACGTCGACTCGAACTACACAGGTACAAACACCGCGAAATCTTTCAGCTCTCAATCTCATGACGAGACTTCCTCTATGAAGGGCTTTCAGATGGCTGAAGGCCTGTGAAGACAGGTAAGTTGGTGGGTTATTTATTTCCCTCGGGGAATGACTTTTTATTAGCAGCGTACCGAAAGACCAACTTGGTAAAACCATAGTACCTCGTACCCACCAACTTGTAATCCATCTCTTCTGCAGAATATAAGCATTCTCAAAGAATCTCGATACCCGGTCACTTTTTGAGATTTATCATTGCAAGTATTTCATCCGAGAATATTTGACAAAGTGAACCAAGCTCGAGCTATGTACTCAGAAGATCGCAGCTCAAGTACCCTGCAATCAAGCAACGCTTAGCGAACGAATATGCGCCGTAGCAAACTCAACCTTGCCTTGCCAATGCAAGCCGCCATGCCTTTTGGCTATGATGCCGCGGAGATCCGTGACAAACCATCGGATCGTGACTAAAGTTGCCTTGTGGGCTCTTTCTTCATGACCGTCATCAACCCCTCTGCTTTACTCGACCACATTCTCTCACAAACCAAGGCCAATGTAGATTTCCTGGTCGCACAGAATCAAATCTCTCCAGGAACTGGTCGCGAAATTCTCGACCGTCTGCCAAAGGCATCGGACCCAGTTTCTAATCTGGCCGATAGCACTCGAAACTTGAATATTCAATCCAGTTCCCCAGCCCCTGGATATGGTCCACCTAGCGGACCACCATCGAGCTACTCGAATCCTCATGCCGTCCGTGCAAAGGCCACTTGGGGATACAATGAAGACGGAACGGTTCGTCTTGCAGGTTGGATATGTCTTGTATCGTGTATGTTGAACAACAGTGTCACAGGACCCGAACGATCTCTCCTTCAGAGCTGGAGATACCATTGAGATCGTCGCCGAGACCAACCAGGATTGGTGGACAGGACGACACAATGGACGCGAGGGTCTCTTCCCATCCAACTACGTCGAGAAGCTTCCTCCATCAAGCCTTCCTCCTAAGCCCACACCACGACCATACGAGAAGATGAATTCACCTCCGCCTCCCGGTCCACCTTCGCATGCTCCCGTACCACACTACGCACCTCCACCTGGTCCACCAGGAGGATACGCACCACGATTCCACCCGCCCGGCGGTTACCAAGGTCAGGGCACGACTCAGTAGTCCACAACTTTTACTAATAGCTTTCGTAGGTCCACCACCACCTCATCCTGCTTACACTCCATACGCTGCCGCCCCTCCACCGGCTCCCGCATCGGCACCTCCTGCTCCGGTTGCTGCTGCGGAACCCCAGAAGGAAAGTAAATTCGGAAGTCTGGGCAACACTCTTGCTCACTCGGCTGTTGGTGGTGCTGGTACGTGTTCTATTTCTTCTTGGCTCGAAGCCTCGTTGTGGATAGTAGGTACTGACCACATTTTTGTTTCGCAGGATTCGGAGCAGGTCGGTGTTATCTTGCTTTATATTTCATCAAGTGCTCATTATGAGTTCTCTAGGTTCCGCGATCGGAAGCGGTCTCGTCAATTCAATCTTCTGAGTATCATAATTTGTGGCATGAAAGGGTAAACATGAATCGTTTTTGGTATTCGTGCGCATGTAAGTATGCATTTCATTGAGGAGTATGCAATGAATATAGACACTATGAAGACATAGCTCGGTCTTGACACATGCATGATGTGAGATGGTGCACAAGACTACAAGCCAAGATGGAAGCGAATGATGGACATCCCAAACTTTGGGCACCTCCATGTGTTCGTAACGGTAATACGTACAACTCGACATTTAACACGATACTACTAATACTTAAATACTACATGCGATGTACATTGTCTTATAAAATACACTAAGGGCACAGATACACACTACACCGAGAATGAACTCATCGCCTACGATGCATTTCATGGTCCTCGTTGGAAAGCTCTTCCAAAGATCTGCGTTTGGTTTCTGGGATGTTCCAGGACACGATGAAACCAGTTAACGTGAAGAAAGCAAAGATCTTCAGGCTATATAAACATAAAGATTAGCTCTCGTCCTACGGTTGTTAAGTATGGACGCAGGGGACGTACATGTGTCCGAGGAACTTGTCTTGGCCCCCTATATCCTTGAGTTTTGCGAAACCAACCTGCGTGATGATAGATCCCAATTTTCCCGATGCTGCTGCAATTCCGTAGGCTGTCGAACGATAGCGTGTAGGGAATGCCTCGGCAGGAATAATCTAGGGTTTGCGTTAGACATGCGGAAGGGTAGGCTAAAGCCGGCAAGCGCTTACAAAGGTCGTTGTGTTGGGTCCAAAATTCGAAAAGAAATTCGTCAAGCAGTACAGAGCCAGGAAAACCTTCTTGTCTCCTATCAGTTTATCGTATCCGAATCCTTGGTAGTGGGATCTTTCATCAGCCACTATGAGAACCGAGTTAAGGCAAGGTAAACGCACCCAAGATGATGAACAATCCAGTGAGTACTACAAATCCCATCATTTGAATAGGTCTTCTGCCCCACTTGTCTATGACAAGGAAACAAGCCCAGTAACCAGGGATAAGACCAGTAAGTAGTATCAGATTTCCGATACAAACGTTCCTGAGGGCGTTATACACAGCTTCCCCAGCTGGTAAGTTACATTGATCTGCCTCATCCACACCAAAACTGATGGCCTGCAATATGGTCCCACTGTTGAGTCCTAGGCCATAAAAAGAGACATCTGCCGCACAGGTAAGTCATTGCCAAATCTTCGAAAGACTAGCACACGGACCAAGAGCGAACCAGGTGTAAGACACCCCGAGTAGCATTTTCAGATTTTGCGAATTAGAGAAGTATCCACGAAAGTCTCTCCATCCTGGTCGAGGTAAATCGGCGCGTCTGGTGATAGTTTCGTCCTCTGACGGCTGCCTCCTGCTTGACAGATGATAGGCAACATCAAATGCTGCCTGTTGTACGTCCCGCTCAATGTCCATCGTGTACCTTGGTGTTTCGGTGATCGCAATCCGAGATGAGAGCGTGAGGATTCCTGGAATGCAGCCGAACCCAATAAGAATTCTCCACATAAAGTCAACGTCTGAATGATTCTCAGCGTTGATGATGGTATTTTTGTAAGCTGATATGATGATGAGAGTAACGAGGGCAGCCGCTGAACAGTACCTTTATGAGCTCTAGGAACCAACAAGAAGAGAAGAACGCCTACTGAGCGTTCCCCAGCCTTGCGACGCAAAAACCGCACTGAGCATCCGCCCACGAATCTTTTTTGGTGAAAATTCAGATGCGATGATTGCGCTGGAAGGGTAATCGCCCCCCACCCCAATCCCACCCTGTAATAAGCCTCTGAGCTAACAACATTAACATGTACGGATATAACTAACCAAAAAGCGCCACATTATCAGCACGCCTATGATATTGATTGCTCTGGCTTCGCCAGATACCGCTTGTCCCAATGTGGTCACGACAATGATCAGTAGCTCTGCACCGTCTGGCAGGGATATCAATATTAGCCAGAGCCTGCGTTGGTTCATATAGAAAATGTCTCGCTCACACATTCGTCTACGTCCGAATTTATCACCAAGCCAGCCAAAGGCAAGAGCACCCACAATTGTTCCAATAGATGTTGCGGCTTTCAAACCTAAGTCGTAGCTGGGGATTAATGCTATCTTTGTAGGGCCTGCATCACAATTGGCCATGAATACTGGAACCGAACGGGATGTAACTAGCAATACTCACAGTTTTCGTCTGGTTTGGAATGGGCAGGATATGCATATCCTATCATGATCGAAGCGGCACTGATAGCGAAGAGTGCATAGCTATGGTCGAAGGAAATTAGAAAATAGACTCCATTGATGCAGCGAATACACTCGCCTGTCTGTGAAGAACCCCGCACCGGTAACCGCAGCGATTTTGCCATGGGACATCCATCTGAAGCGATATCATTATGTGTCGGCCTTCGTGAAAAGTGAACTCACGAGAACGGGGCATTATCGATTTGCTCTAGGGACTGTACACGTCTCTTGTGGAGAGACTCGAGGACTGGATTACGATCTGTCTCAGGGTCCTCACTGTGACGTTCCTCTGCCGCGATAGTGTCACCAGTCAGTCTCGAGCTTGAGGCAAGCACCTCGCTGGACATAAAGCTATGGAAGGGACGGGAAGAAATTTGGTAATGTCCAAAATGCCGACTCGATCCAAATATAATGCTTTGGTGACACCGCATTCCCAGAAACGTTCGTCTTTGAACCTAGTTTGTACCTTCCGCCCAGAAAAATCCAACAGCATTCTCATGATTGAGATGTTGGCAGGCTGTCAAATCCCAACTTCCAGGGGCTGGGAAGTTTTTAATTATACGCGCTAGTCGGGAATCAGAGTACTGCTTACCTTCTTTTACAGCTTTGAGGTCAAAGAATGCGGTGTAGAGTGGAAAATGCAGCTCAAGCTGGCTAAACCTCGGTCGCAATCTGTCGCACTTGTCAATGTGAGAACTTGAAGCGACGCCACCAACGGGCCGTTTGTTGATGTGGCCGTTAGTGATCCGAGAAGATTGAGGGGAGCCGAAGAGAACCTATGTATGTACATGGTCGAGACAAAGGCGCTGAGCGTTGAGAAACAACACACCGTGTTGGTTGAGCTGAAAACCCTTCGAAACGGCACCTTAAATATTTAGTGATATGCCGTATAAGGCTAATCGGGTCACGTGGATGTCCTGATATAGTTTATCTCACAAAATTTCAGTTTCGAACGATATTCAGCCCGACACGGTGTGCAATAACTAAGTCGCTGATCGAAAGAGCCGCCTTCAAGCTTCAAGCTTCAAGATTGGAACGGCGAGGTCCTGGCAAGTGTTGCAACAAGTGAGACTATACTGTGTAAAGTAACCTCGACCTTACCACACAATGCCGATTAAGCATTCTCAGGCCTAGGGTCGTCGGTGGTATCCAATGAAGACCCCGCAAAATTCAAAGATTGGCCCGAGTCGTGCCGGCCCTGGCCTTCAGCAACCACCTTCACCATCCAGCACACCACAGGAATTTGCAGGAACTTTGAAATGAGACGAGGGTTGATTCCAGAGAAGATGGACAGACGCGAGGTAACCGGTCACCGGGCATTGGGGGCATATGCTGCTTAAACTTTGCTCCTTTCGTTTGGACAGCGGCAACGTTGTGGACTTGGCGTCCTTCACAATCCTCCACTAACCGTCATTTGAGTTGTTTCCTCCAATTTCTCGTCCTTCTGGGGGGTAGTTCGAGGTTTTTTTTGGTCTTCTGGACGCCAAAACCATACTACAGAGGACGAAAACCGGTCACGATGGCGGAAGAATTGAACCTGGATAACACATTCGGTACCTTGCACTTGCTTCCCTGTATCTGACAGGACTATTGTATGTTTATGGGTCCGCGGTTTGCAGGTGCGATGTACATAGGGGCGATGATATCGATGGGATTATATGGGATTACGACGCTACAGGTGCGAGACATATTTTTAAGGAGCTTGGCGGTCATTGACTATAGAGGGTTAGACTTTTTTCTACTTCCAAAATTACAGAAAGGATGATTTGGAGGTCAAAGCCCTGGTGCGTCTGCTATAATATACTTGGTTCCCGCATAACTGATCCGTATACATTCTAATTATAAAGGTATCCGGTGTTTGGTACGATCAACTTCAAGATACACTTTTTCGTCGATCTAAACTGTGCATAATAAGGATTCTCGATACACTCCACGTTATTTTCAGTGAGCCTCACCCTAATGCTCTTATTCGCAACCGCTAACCTCGAAAGTACAGTGTGCCATGCCATGCATTACTACCTCGTATGTTACGCGGAACGATATTCGGGATTGTATTCAAATTCACACTAGATTGCTCGCTACGGGATGCCAGAAGCATTGGCTACCGGAACTTGGTATGACAGATATCTCGTCGGTGTCTAGACGAACCCTCTCATTTGATTTTCAGGTCCCTATTTGTGCGTGTCTATGCGCTTGAAGGATTACAACACTAACGATGTACCAAAGTCTTCGCTCTTGACCAATGTAAGCACTGAATATCGCATTTGGTGGCCGCTCCTTACCCTCAAATAGATTATCATTGCCTTTATTTCACAAAGGTGGGTGCAGTTGGGGTTTTCACATGAAGTGAAGCCATTAACACCAAGTCTACAGCTTTTTCACCAAGAGGATTCATTATCGTGCGTCAGAAATGACACGCATCTGATGCATGGGCTGATTTACCTTTCCAGTCTGTCCTAGACCATACAAGTGGTTCATGTCATCATTAACAGTGGGTTCCTAGGCTGATTTGATGATTTGTGTTAACTTGATTTGTAGGGACTGATCGTACTTGCCCACTTCGGTCAGGATTTTCTTTAGTTTATGGTTTCGCTCATTGATAGTATGGATCTCATGTTTAGTTTTTGGGATAGGCAAGTAACACTCTTTCCGGTCTTTCACGGTTGGCTAATTAGACCTTCAGCGACTGTTGTCTACTTGTATGTTCCCCTGGGTTATACTCGGAGATTTCAAATAACGTTTAAAGCCAGCTTTTTGCTCAAGGATTTCAGCCGCCTCAAAGAAGCTAATGTCCGTCCACAAGTTTTTGTATCGTTCATCACGACTTACCACTCTACTTAGCACCAAGCAGTCGTCCCTTTCGGCGTGACCGCCATATTATCGGATATTGTCGTTGCAGCCGCTCTCGTACTACTTCTTGATCGTGCCCGCACCGAATTTCAGGAAACCAATAGTATCATAAACAAGCTGATAGTACTCGCTATCAATCGTTGCGTGTTGACCTCGTAAGTTTCCATTGCGCAAAGATTGAAAATGCTTGTACTCAAACATATAGCAGAGTAGTCGCCGTCCTTGAAGTCATTTTAGTGGGTTTTACTATTTTTACCTCGACCTATGCTGAAATTTGTTTGTGCACTTTTTAGTTCCTTACCATTCGCGATTCTCTCTATGCTTTCGCGATCGATTTTATTATTGGCAAGCGTGAGCAATCTAACACTTCTTGCATTCTGATCCTAACCTGCCGCAGTCTACGCTAATTCAATGTTGGCACACTTGAATTCTCGTAAGTCGCTGGCCAAGAGGGGTTCATCAAGAGGAACATTCACCGGAACTTCATTTGACGTGGCTGCCCCAAATGTATTGAGCCTCAGTGGGGTGAGTAACGAAAGCGAAAAGGAAAAGTCGACTCTTATCAATCTTGGTGCAGATTGGCACTTCAACCAACATGGATTCTTCAGGTCGCGGTGCCTCAAGTATTGATGAAGTGGAACTAGAAAACCGAAGTCATACAACAGTAAACAGTGGTTTTCCCATCTTTCCTTTAGACCATCTGACCTGTCTTTGACAGAGCTTACCGGCGCCCGATAAAAGGTTCAGACGACCAATATCAGATGCCCTGGAGGCTTGAACGAAGTTGACGCAAGCGATGAGGTAGTTATATTTGCACGGATATCTAAGTATACATCTGTGATACCCCAAAACAATACCAATGTCTGTAGATTAATACGAGCACTGTACTTTGAACCCATTTTACCCCGTACCAAATTTCAGGGTGAGCGAAATGGATGTACCGGTTTGGTTCCGGGGAGCTGGGGCGCAGCACTGCCAACACCAGGCGTGAGCACGGAGGTTGAGAGAAAATCCGCTTCTGGCAAGTAGAACTCAAACTGCTACACTGAGGCACGACCACATGCTGTAAACTTCTTCATCTCACTTTCCTCTTCACCGTTCCCTCATGGCCCCTTCCTCGTCGAAATTGCTATTTCTTGCACTCTTTCTCGTCAATTGCCTCCTGTGGTCGAATAGCCGCTATGGACAAATACCGGCATCCAGTTCGCATTCAAGTTTAGTGAAGCGCTTTGCGTCAGAGTGGAATGAGCTTTCCCAAGACCCAAGTGAGGGCCAGGTGAGCAGAATCTGGCTCGTTTTGTTACAAACTATTCATTTATTCGTCCCCAGTGTCGTCCAGTTGCATATTCACTTGACCAACAATGCGCTCACGTTACGGAAAACGAAAACTGCCCGCAGTCCGACACGTTCCTTTCGATACAATACCTCCAGAACTACTTCTGCACAGAACTCCCGCTACGACCGGCATCGTTCGTCGGTCTTATCATATGGCTCATATTCCTTTTCTCGACTCTCGGGATAAGCGCTTCAGACTTCTTCACTCCCAACCTTGCTACTATTGCACAGCTTCTCGGTCTGGACGAAAATGTAGCTGGCGTCACCTTTTTAGCTTTTGGGAATGGCAGCCCTGATGTTTTCTCAACATTCTCAGCCATGCGTGCTAATTCTGGCAGTCTGGCAATCGGGGAACTCTTGGGTGCTGCCACGTTCATCGTGTCGTGCGTCGTTGGCTCGATATGCATTATCAAACCATTCAAGGTAAATCCGCGACCGTTCTTGCGCGATGTTGGCTTCTTTTCGGTTGCGGTATCCATGCTGCTGGTCATACTATGGGATGGCCATATACGTCCGTGGGAGGCTGCAGCAATGGTGGTGCTTTACCTCATATATGTGGTGGTCGTTGTCGTTCAAACCTGGTGGGATAGACGGAGAGAGGACCTCAGAATGCGCGAAGCAATGGCTCGTGCCGAATATCAAGACGAGGACCTTCCGCCTTCCTTCGATGAACCATACAGAGATGATCGTGAGTAGACTTTTGCATAGATTATCACTCTTTCTAAAAATTACTAGCTTCTCCAAACACACTTGCGCCTCCGTCCCCTAATCCGACACGTGCTAGAACGATATCTACCCCAAATCCTCCTAGATTATACACGGATGTCCCTAGGAGACCATATTCACGCTCGCCGTCACCTACACCCCGAGCATCGCCTCAATTCTCCCATATGCCTTCCTTTTCATTAGTCGGCGCACTCGAATTCCGGCAGGTCGTCGCCTCGCTTCGACAAGACGCCTCCAGCTCCTCCCTACATATGTTCGATAGTCCAATCACACCGTACGCAGGTGGACACTATCATTCTTCATCTCGTTCATCCCGTTCGCTACCTCGGTCACCACGCGAGCGTGAAAGGAACCCCTTTGACGAGTCATTGGGTCTACCGATGAACGACCGTTCCCCGCAGATCCGCGTTAGCCATGCTCTTCCTGACGAGTTCGGCAGCCCCGACGCGGAGCATGATAACAGATACCTAGATGAAGAGCATCCAATATCGATGTCATCATCTATACCCACTATTCACCACACACCCGCATCGCCCACAGGTTCCGAATCAGACTCGGAAACAAATACCTATCTTAACCAAGCTCCACCTTCGAAACGGTGGCAAGCCCTACGTGCCGTGTACCACACACTATTCCCATCCTTGCATAGCTTCAAGAATCAGAGCATCTTAGGTCAAATTGCAGCGATATTTGCGGCGCCTGCAGTTCTAATGCTGACTCTGACACTTCCGGTCGTTGTAATACCTTATGAATGTGCTCATCATCTTGGAAGAGAGAAGATCTTGAGCGGTGATAGCTCGAACCAAAGTCTTGTTGGCTTTGAGGAGGAAGGCGTGGAAAGAGTTCTAATTGCTGAGGAGGAAGTTCAGGAAGAGATGCACGGCGTTACATTCAACAAGTGGCTGACTACAGCCCAATGTATTTTCGGACCTATGTTCTGCGTTACTGTGCTTTTCAGTATGTTTCCTTCCTCTCCATCATTCAATCTTATCCTTGCTGACATACATTTAGGCGGTACCTCGAGGCAACCATGGTTATTCCTGGCGGCGGGAGTAGCTGGTTTCTCTGCAGCAGTGCTGGTCGCTGTCTTCGCGAAGAGAGGCGATAACCCCGCATTTACGATGGCAAGATGCTCTATGGGCTTTATCGTTGCTGTTGTTTGGATCATGGCGATAGCGGATGAAGTTGTCAGAGTCCTTCAGGTAACGTTGACTCCAGTTGCACTTTCTGCCTGACTGACTCGCAAGGACACAGACATTCGGTTTCATATTTGGCTTGTCTGATGCTATCATCGGTCTGACAATATTTGCGGTCGGAAACTCGTTAGCTGATCTTGTTGCAAACATGAGTATTGCTGTACGTCACCTACTCTTGCCAGTATGTCGTGCTCTGAACTCCTCCATAGGTCTTTGCGCCAATCATGGGCTTTTCTGCCTGCTTTGGTGGTCCCATGCTCAACATTCTTCTAGGTGTTGGTATCTCGGGGTCATATATCACATCAAAGACTAGCGAACCGTATGCCCTCAATTTTGGAAAGACACTCTTCGTCAGCACGATAGGTCTTATGACTTTACTCGCTGTGACGCTGATATATGTTCCCATCAACGGCTATCACTTGACGAGACGGTGGGGGATGTTTTTAGTTGCATTCTATCTAGTGATCATGACCACAAATGTGGTCGTCGAGCTGAAATACGGAAATTGAGGGTGGTTTGCTAGGATAGGACGAGATACTACATGGTGTATTTGTATACAGTGCATTGCCCACGGATAATCTAATAGCATATACAGTTTTCATGTGTATGATCTACACCCGCTCAGTACCACTAGCGGGCGCGTTTTTCTCAGCGGCCCTCGCATTCGGTGTAGCTTGTCATCTCATATTTCTCATCTGATCCCCATCCTGAGTTGCAATTGAGTTGGTCATGACACCTGCTCTTGGTTGAACCTTGACCTAAACGTCCACGATGCGAACCTTTCTGACCGTAGCTACGGCCCTTCTGGCAAGTTTTCGGTTTTTTTCTTGCCTGATGACATTCCTCATTGATTAAAATTATGACAGGCCATCATATTCTATAGAGCGCGATATGGTTTGATACACACGGTCTTCACAAAGCCCGACCTTCCTGCTGGTTACTACCATGCTGGAAACTACGTGACCCAGTGCTCGACAGTCAAGGACGAGTATAATGCGCTACTCAGAAACTGCGAGGATGCCACATTCTGGGAGATGCATGACAGCACAGGAAAACTGGTCGAACGGAAGGTTCTCGTCAGTTGTGATGCTGGGCGCAGAGAATGGAATACCGTGATGGGTCCTTTGGAAGACCCAGAACCCGTAAGTTTTCTATATTTATGATAAGCCCTGATCGTTAACGGGAGTTTAGCATGGTTCTTTGTGGTTAGTCTCCCCAACATCCTCAGAACCGACACGTATCATTCTTGAAAACTATCCTGACGGGCATGATTTTCACCCCTTGGGTGTAGAAGTCTATCCTTCCTACGGTGGAAACGCGTCCTATCTCTACGCTGTGAACCATGCTCGTGAACGCACCTACATCGAGCAGTTCCTGCTTGACCCAGCCAAGCCTACTCAGGCAAAGTACTTGCAAACCATCTCTTCCCCTTGGTTCATCTCACCTAACTCCATCGCTCTCACCTCACCAACATCCTTCTTCGTAACCAACGACCACCTGTTTACCAGACGTCTCCCGGTCGTAGGCCACTTCATTCCTCTTACGGAAACACTTCTCGGTCTGCCTTTGAGTTTCGTGTCCTACGTCTCTTTTGACGAGAAGGCTGAATCTGCCACCTCCAACTTGACCCATTCCGTTGTTGCGCCATTCATATCTTTCTCCAATGGTGTCGCGCTCTCTCCTTCGGGATCCCAAGTCGCCATTGCTTCCACTGTCATTGGCCAAGTGTATATTTACAACATCATATACACACCCCCGTCGCCCGCACCATCCCTTGCACACGTCAGCACAATCCAACTTCCAATCAGTGTCGATAACTTGGCATGGACCACACCCGAAGAAATCATTGTTGGAGGTCATCCTCACTTCCCTAGTCTCCTCGGATTCATCGCAATGAAGGAGAAGCAGGCGCCCAGCTGGGTTGTCAGCATCAAAGTGGACCCCAAAGCCAATGGGACAGAGTCCTTTGATGTTCGAGCACCGCTCTCGTTGAGCTCCAAGGTTCCACCGCCACCGGCTCCGTATACCCTCGAGACTCTTTTCCAGAGTGACGGAACAGTCTTTTCAACATCTACCACTGGTCTCCGAGATCCCCTCACCGGAAACCTCTACGTTTCTGGTCTTTACGCAGACGACGGTTTGCTTATCTGCAAACCAGAGACCAATTAGCCACACCAAAAATATATGTATATCCCATTTGATCTATGTATGGCTCTAATCCATTCTTCGTCACAATAAATACCTGTACAAACCATCGGTACACGGTTTGTATCCATTATTTCATCCAATATAAATCGGAGGGTTTTCTACAACACAAAGCGAGAAGGGTAGACTAGGAACAAATCAAATAAGCGGAAATCATAGGTAGTGTGTAGACTGTTTGCGTCGAATTGGAAGTTGTAGGCGAGTCTCAACGATGTGAGAATGTGGAAGAAGGGTTTCGCCTCTGAAGGGACAGCACTACCGTCAGAAAATATACTCATACAATCAAAATGAAACGATAAAGATAAGAAAGTGGGACAGCGCGGTATAAAACGATAGCGATAAACCAGTGGGACGGACACGTGTAAAAAGCGAGGCAAAAATGTACACCGGTCATAGGAAATTGGGGAGGAAGGTCCTACAGAGGAGTTAGCACAAAAAGAATACCAACATGGCATACCAAACTTACACAGCAGTGTAGCCAAAGGCGAAAGCGGCTATTCCCCACGCCAGCGATCTCCGTCGCGGCTCTTCCAAAATCCTGCCCAAAACTCTCCTGTTTGTCGCAATAGCTCGTTCGCCAATTTCCGGCTCCTTGAAGTTGAAGCTGAGCTTATCCTCCTCTTCTTCCCTTGCTCGCTTGTTCGTCAAGGCTGCCGAACCGTCCACTTCGCCATCCTCATTCTTCATTGCTGCATCCCTCTGCTTCTTCAGATCCTCGATGAGATTCTTCTGCTCTGCAATATCCTGATCATGCAGCTCTGCCCCTGCAACATCTTCGACAGCTTGTGTATCATCTTCTCGCTCCCGCTCGTCCTCGTATGCCGTCTCATCAGAGCCGCCTGGCGTGACAGGTGCAGGTTCTTCCTGCTTCGTTGTCCTTCGAGACGCCCGTTTCGAGGGGGTCTTTCCAGGTGAAGCGGATGTCGCTGTTGTTGTCTTACTGATCACCGACATCATGCTTGCAGATGCTTGCGTCTTGGGAGGTGGGCTCTTGGTGCGAGTAGACCTCCTTGGCGGTGGTTTCTCGTCCACAGTCACTGTCGACAGCTTAGATTTGACAGTGGTCGTGGTAGCGGGGGCTGGTGAAGCTTCTCGTCGTCGTTTCGGAGGCTTCATATCTGGTGACGTGTTCGCAGGAAGAGCTGCTGCTTTCGTAGATGCAGGACTCGTAGCCGCAACAACAGCCTCTGTAGAAGTAGCGTTACTGACAGGGGCCTTGGGCGTTGTTTGATTGCCCGTGTTTTTCCCGCTTCTCCTATAGCTGGTATTGGGATCTGGTTGCGCCCCCACGACAACCTCAATCAAATCTCCCAGCTGGTACGCCTTTCCGAGCTCCAAAGCAAGTTGAGGTGATACCCAAGTGCCTGCTAGACGCGTGATCGATGTATCTTTCGAGGATCCGTTGTTACCCGACAAGTCGTAGGACTCTTTAACCCATTGAACTTCGTCTTTTTCCTCTTGGTCCGAGGCATTAGGGAACGCGGCACGGAACATAGTGGTAAGACTGATGGCATTTGTGTCGTATCGGCGAAGAATGAACGCGTGGCCGGTGACCTGCGGAGGTAAGGAGATGTCGTGTTAAGAATTAGGGACCCAGATGGATACAAAGGTGCTCACTGTTGGTGTGTCGATCTTCAACCTCCCAACCTACGAGCTCATGAGCCTTTCATATCCATTTAATATGAGAAACTACGCACCAGAATATCGCTTCCTTGACAGTTCAGAACCTGATACTTTACTGGGGGTATGTTCCCTGAAGAAACTGCAAGATACTAGCATCAGATTTGGGCGGAATACAAGAAATTATCGGAACATACTCAGTGCCTTCACTTTGGGATTTGCATGCTTGAGGGGAAGTGGCGGGCGTGGAGGCATGCTGGCTGAACAACTTTGAAGCTCAAAGGTTCTCGCAAAGTAAACGATGCCCGCAAACCCCTGCACGTGGATGATGACAAATCATATCAACAACCACAAACAATTCAACGAACACGCGTTTCGCGACGAGAAAATGCATCCATTAAGAGAATATAAGTACGTGCAGCATAGTATACGGAAATACGAGCGGAGACCACCCAGAGTTATCATCTGATGGAAGGGGAAGCCGGTTTGCTGGTTTTGTTGGTATCTATTACATCTGTCAGTTGCTGGCTGCGTTTCTGGGCCAACTCTAGCTGTCTTTGAAGGCTCCTGAAAACGTTATCAGTGGATGTTGAAGGACGCAACTAGACAACTCACTTGATCTGGGTCTCCAGCTCGACCACTCTTTCCTTCCCTCCTTGACGCTCCCTCTTGACTCTCTCCTCAGCGGCTTTTAATCGGGCTTCATACTCCTTCACTCGCGCCTCCCACTTTGCGTCAGCAGTAGTGCTCTTCTGGTTCATAGCAGCGATCTTCTCTTCAGTAGCCGCTAATTGATTCTGAGCATTGTTCAGTCTTCGCTCCGCGTTGAGCGCCCTCGTGGAAAGGGACCTGATCTCCATGCCATCTGATCCTCCAGGTCGCTTAACACCAGAAAGTTGTGCAGTAAGCTCTGCATTCGTTGTCTGGAAAGATGCATCAAAAAATGAGGTGTCGAAAGATCGAAAGAGAACGCTACCTTCAAAGCTTCCAATTCACCTTCCTTGGCACTCATCTTGCGTTTCCATGTTGTTTTTGCATCAGCATAAGCCTTCACGCTCGTCTCAAATTTATCAATCTGCTTCCACCGCTGGTCGAGCTGCTTTCTCATATCGGCAACCTTGTCGGCAAATCGACCCTCTGCTTCTTTGCACCTCTTTTCAAAATCTTCCTGAATCTTGCTAAGTGCTTTCAGCCGAGTGAGTAGATTGTCATGGAACACGCTAAAGTTGGTGAAAGGTTTGGTTTCTCCTTGCGTGCCCTTCTTCTGCAGAAAGACCTGTAAGTAAGTTGGACTCTAGGGACAAGAATGCCTCATACCGGGGTCTTATCGACACCAAGAATCTTCTCCATGTATTGATAGATTGTCAGGAGCAAGGTGTTCCTCTCTGTTAGCTGATCCCTGTACTGGCTCTCCGCGTTCAACAGCGATCTCTGATCTTTCGACAAGCGAGCCTCGAGCTCCACAACCTTGGTCTTAAAGGTAGTAATTTCTGCCTCGGCCGCCTTGAGACTAGCTTGGACAGTGTCCAGTTTCTCGGAGATGTTGAGGCGTGCCTGTGTCTGTGCAGACAACTGGGTAGCCAGATCCCTGTTCTCCGCATGTAGCTTGTCAATGGTACCATCTCTATCCCGACCCCTTGCATCTCTGTCATTCAACTCCTGCCTCGCCCGGCTCAACTCATCCTCCACCCTCTCCAAATCCCGCTTGAGACGATCCACCTCAAGCTGCAGCGAAAATCGAGCAGTGCTATGGGTCTCACCAGCTCGTTTCGACTCTTGCTCCAGAGTCTGCAGCGCATTCTGCACTTGTGCCAGATCCGATTCCCGTTGATTCAGTAGCGACTGAGCCCGTGCGAGATCATTCAAGGCACTCTGCAAAGCCGACTCTTTGGCGTCCAAATTCCGTCGCTCTTGACGCATCTGAGCATCGTGCTCCTTCTCTGCTGCATCGAGATCCGCTTCAACGTCTTCGCGGTGTTTGCGCTCGCGCTGAAGTTCTTCCACCAGGGACTCGATATGAGTGGCCAGCTCTTCTGATCGAAGTCGGTGAGCCTCAATCTCTTGATGGCAATTCTCGTATGCGTCAGTCATTTCGTCGAGTTCTGCCTTGATAGTGCTGAGTTTCTATAATGTGTAACCAATTATGCCGAGATCGAGTTTAGTAGTTTGAGGCAGACGTACATCCTTCAGGGCAGCAGCGAGTTGCTCGAGCCGCTCACGTTCAATTGCCTCCTCCTCACGTTGCCTGTCACTTTCTTCCTTCAACTTGTCATTCTCATCCTCCAGAACATATATCTGGTCTCCCAGCCTCTGTATAGTTTCGTTCAGAGACTCGATCTCAGCGTCTTTGGCATCGGCTTCCTCTTCAAGGTGAGCAAGCGTCTTCTCAAACTTGACGTGCAAGTCGTTCGTATTGGCTTCAAGCTCGGCCATGCTGAGACGAAGATCTTTGGATTCAGTTTCACGTTCTGCAAGAACCTGTCGTACCACCAGTCAGATATGACCAAACCATCAAGGTATATACATACGTCGCGAAGTTCTTCAACCTGTTGTCTGGCCTCGTCAACTTCACCTCTCCACTCCTCTTCAACCTTCAACACGATTCGTTGGTGATCGGCCATCAGGTCCTCCAGCGCTTGGTTCTTCCTCTCAATATCATCCTCTTTCTGCTGTAGCTCGATCATTGCTGCAGCAAGCCTATCCTTCACGTCGTTCAAATCTTCCTCTACTGCCTCTCTCTCTTCCCTCTCCTCCAACATCATTGCCCTGCTGTGGCTACGCTCAATCGAGGCTTGCTCCTGCTTCTGTTGTAGCCTCTCGAAATCAAGATTGAGCGCCTCAATCTCATCAAGCAAGTCGTTTCTTTGGTCCTCCTTCTCGTTGATGAGTTGATTCTGTTCTTCGATGACCGCCTTCAGCCTCTCAATCTCGTCCTCCAGGTCGTCTACCCTGCGGCTGCGGCTATTTGACAAGGAAGAATTTCCTTTAGAGTTCGCAGTCTCCAATAAATCCTGGAGTCTTTCGATTTCATTGAGATTGTCTTGCAAGAGACCCCTAGCGTTCTCCAACTCGTCTTCCAACTCTTCATTCCGAATCTCCAACTCTCTTATGACCGCATCCAATTCGGAGGTCGAAGCCCTTCCACCCCCGGACACTCTCTTTCGCAGTTCACGTATCTCCCTCTCGCGTTCTTCCAGCTTCTCCTCCAACTCGCGTTCTCGTGTTCGAGATCCTACTCCCCGTTGCAGACGCTCAATCTCCTTCTCCGCTTCATGAAGACTCTTCTTGAGCTTCTTGCATTCACGGCCACGGTTATGAGCTTCGATTTTTAGGGAGATGTTCTGCTTGAGCGCCGCATCCATTTGTTCGGGGGCTAACTCCGCGAGCCGCTCTTCAAGAAAGTGGACTCTGAGCTTGAGGTCAAAGTTTTCTTTCGTGATACTGTCTATATGCTATAAAGTAAATACTAGACAATTAATACACTCTTCAAGTTGGAATTAACGAGGTTACGCACCTTCTCCTGATCCCGAAGTGTCAAAGTGACCCCCTTTGTACCAGTAGCCGTACTGGATCTCTTTCTGTGCTTTGGTCTACCCTTCCCAGTCATAGGTGTTTCCAACGCAGTAGATTCGCTTTGGCCCCATTTCGAGTTCTTCTCTGCACCAGGAGTCTTTGCCACATCTCCGTCTTCCAGTTCGTCTTCGTCCTCGTGATCGAGTTCAAGTCGTCGAGATAATGATGATTCATCTAGAATAGATCCTTTCCTGTTCTGTCGTAAAGAGGGTATCGTAGGTGGCGATGGAGTCGATAGGGGAGCTGAAGAGATGGCCGTGGTTCCGGAAGAGGTTGAGGGTACTCGGAGAGAACTAGGTCCATGAGAAGGCCTTCCAGGGGTCATAAAAGATTCTGAGGGTAACGAGCCCAGAGATATTTCTGGGTGAGTCCCCAGCGAATTATCTTGCATGAAAGATGAATTCGACATGCTGGTCAACAAACATGTGTCTCCTGCTCGTCTCAGACGCGAAAGAAGGCTTTAGCGATCACGTGCGCACAAGTAGCGAATGGAACAGGGGCTAGAACTTGGGAAAAATTCCCATCGGATTAACCACTATCTACAGAGTCTGTACTACTTCCTTCTTCTTCTCCCCGAATGCTAGGTATGCCATGATATGGTATCCTTCCCTTCATCCATCGACCCCATATCCAGTCGACCCTACATAACCCCGAAGCTGTTCCAGACGCAAGTAGACCAGCATTCGCTGGTCCATTTGAGGAATTCCATCTAACGACATGGATCCCGACCTCTCGTGGCCAAGCTCCAGTGTGAGCTTGCCCATTGCCATTGGGTCCATTAGGCTTCTTCTTGGCCTTGGCCTTCTCCAGACCAGCGGTCGGTTTTTCTTGCGTCTCTTGAGGTAAAAACCTATCCAGCATGCGGTACTCCTTGAGGTTCCTGCTGTAGTCCATTTGATAGACTTTATGAACAAAAAACGGCTAGGCAAGTAAGCGGTTAGAACATGCATTGTTGTTCACGCGAGTGTGAGAACATACGACACTATTACTCCTCCTAGCGGACCGTAACATATTAGTCGTCAAACATGATCCATCCGCGGATCCAACGGCCAGTTGTGGATGATAGTCCGAGGCGCTTAAGCTCTGATAAAGAAAAGGCACTTTGAATATGGGTATTACACGTAACGCAAAACGCTTTACCCAAACCGGACCCTGAGGCTCAAGTAGCAGGTGTCCTCGTCCCAACATTTTGGGCGAGGCCGAATAAGCTTTGACGATATTCTCATGATCAATCGTGATCGGTCCACCGACGTAGGTTGAATAAGTTAGGGCGTTGATGACATCTAAGAACAAAGGACAGAGTAGAAGAAACCAATATTACTTCGAAATTTGAAGGCTTACCTCTCGTCCTATTCATCACAACGCCTTTTCCTTCCCGTATGTCAGTCATGCACTCCATTCCATCATATCCACCTGTAGCAATCACGGTTGGGTCTTCTCTGAACCCGTCTTCAGTGCCATCATCATCCTCAAAATCGGTTCTTTGCGCCCGATCCTGAACTATGTGAGAATCGGATGGCGCTCTCACCCACGCCAGAGCCCGGATCGCACTTTGATGTGCTGTGATGCAGTGGGTTGGAAGAAAAAGATGCGGATGGGTTGCTCTTGTCAATGTTGGTAGATCTGCGAATCAATTGGGTTAACTTGATACTCTGGAGTTTAGAATGATTCATCAAGCACCTGGATCGGTGGCGTTCTGTAATGCGGACTTAAGATTGTACACTAGAATCGTGCCTGTTCGACATCAGCTCTGAAATATTGTAATTGGGTCAGAATCTTACCACTCGTGGTACCAATGGCGATAAGCTCGCTATTCGCCCAATCAAGACTCCAAAAACAGGAGTCTTCTTCTGTGTCAACCCGCAGTATAGGTGCAGGAAGATGGACTAGGAGCATAACAATAAATTTATCGGTTTGATCCCGCGACTGTGAACTAACCAAATAACGGCCCTTCTGTCTCATTACTCGCACGACTACGTAGCTCGACTGGATCTGGGACGGCGTATATCGCGAAAGATCCATCTTCAAAGGTTGCCGAAAGGAGACCGAGTTTAGTCGGTTGTGGTGTCGTTTTGGCTCTGTTGGAAAACTTGCAAACTTGATGATAAGCGTCGTATGACAAGAATGGTAAACGCTCACAGGAGAGTTGGTCGGTAGGGGAACCCATTGCATAGCATGTATGGGTCCCAAGTCAAAGCACAAGACCATCTCGCAAGTCATCTTGCCTGTATCCTCTCCACCTTCTGGGCCAGTTGCACCCTCGCTGGCCTTACCTTTCCCTTTTGGCGAGCGCCTCGCCTTGGTGGGAGATAAGCTCCATATCTGTATACATCCCGGTGACGCTGTGCGTTTTGGCCTTCCGACTTCCGGAAAATGAGATGCCGAAGGAAAGGGCGCGACTGCGAGATATTGCGTGGGATCGACTGTTGACTATGGGTTAGGACAAGATTATATGTTCTTGACATAGGGAGTACCTTGTCGATCCTCTGCGTATAGTGGACACCAATCCATTGCCCATACCTGAGCGCCAGCATTAAAAATGTGAGCTTTGGATTCAGGTATATACTGCGCTGACATGATATGAGTGGTGCTCGAGGAAATACGAGTCAAATGCGTACCCATGGCGAAGCCTCCAAACATGGGTACTTCCACTTTGGTTTGCTTGCCGTAGGGCCCAAATGAGCACGCTACGGGTGAGGGTGGCTTCAGCTGACCGCTCTCCGTTGCCGTTACGTCGGTAGGGAGATAATGTGTTGCTTGCCTATCATTATGGGATTATGAGTAGGAAAGGGAACAACAATTCACACAGAACTCACTCGAGAGTCAGAATTCTCCAACCGGATTTGACACCGACATTCTCGTGGACACGAGGACGCTTTTGCTTTTCTTCTTGAGCAGTTCCGCTCTCTTTGAACCATCCTCGGTCCTCTACAAGCTCCCACAGAGGACCCGATCCGACATTATATCCCCATGCCTTACTTATCTTGTCGATTACTTTGGCACTCGACGTGAAGCTGTTCGTACCGGTTGTTGCACCTTCTTCAAACAACTTGGGAGGCTCTGTGAGTCTTGAAGTGCGCGAATTGGGAAGGGTGAAGAGGGGGACAGCACGATGCCTATGGCTGACGCTTGGAGTAGGAAGCGAGTAGAGTTTGCCAAAGTTACGACGAGCTATGGATGGTGTCGCGGTGAGACTTTGGTGAGCATTTGAAGGGGTTTGTTGCTGGGACACAGGCTGACTGGCATTGGCAGACGGAGTCAGAGTATTTCCAGCTGAGATAGTGACAACGGCCGATTTCTTTTGAGGTTTCTTTGGGATGGTAGCTTTCCCTTTTCCCTTTTTCTTTGGACGTTCTTCAAGTTCTTCATCTTCCTCAAACAATTCGTCTGAATCTGGATTTGAACCCTCATCGTCTCCTTTCGTGAATTTTCCTCTCTTTTTCCTCTTTTCTCGCTCTTTTTCAGGGTCGAAATCGCTCCCGCTACTTTGATCATCCAGACCACCGTCTACGACACCGTTCTTGTCTGAGTTTTCGTCGTCGCGTTGAGAGCCCTCGATTACATCGTTATGGTCTTCATTGTCATCAAAGAGAGTAGGTGTATAGCTAGGTCGTGATCTTCTTGGCCGTAGCTGCCTGCTCATGGCTGTAGCGGCAAAGGCTAAGCGGGAGAGCAAAGGGTAAACGGAGTGTTAGGGAAATACCAAATCCGTCGACACGCGTCGACGTCTCGATGTCAAGTATCTGCCGCTCCTACTCTGTCCCCCACTCTTTTTCCTTGACCTCCATCATCTCACACTCTCTGAATCCGTCTCCGTTCTTCCACGATGAAGATCGCAGTACTCACTTCAGGAGGCGATAGCGCGGGCATGAATGCCGTCGTTCGTGCTGTAGTCAAAGCTGCCATTCTCAAGTATGTCTTCTCCGATCTTCTCTCTTGCTTGATTTTCAACTTCAAATAACAGAGGTTGCGAGGCTTATGTGGTTCGAGAAGGATATGAAGGTCTTGTTCGCGGTAATACCGAAGCTGAATCCTCTACTCCGTCTACTCCGACTACCTCCGCTTCAAACGCCGATGTAAACCTCATCCACAACTTGCGCTTTGGAGATGGTCAGCTATTGAAGGATGGCACTGGTGACTACATTGGTGGCAGAACTCTCAAGGGCAGATACATCGTCCGCGTCGGCTGGGATGATGTCAGAGGGTGGTTCAGCGAGGTGGCTATCTCGTTATGTTTTTCATCGATTCGGCGTTAAGTATGTTATCTTACTCCATAGGGTGGTACGTTAATTGGAAGTGCTCGATCAAAAACATTTCGCACACCAGAAGGTCGTCTGGCAGCTGCGAACAATCTCATTAAAGAGGGTATCGATGCTCTCGTTGTGTGCGGTGGAGATGGTAGTTTGACTGGTGCCGACGTGTTCAGAGCTGAATGGCCAAGCCTAGTAGAGAAGTTACTTTCCGAAGGCACGTTCCAATGTTGTCGGGAGCTATGTCTTGTTCGTATTGACCCTGTCACAGGAAAGATCACCAAGGAGCAAGCTACTGTCAATGCGCACCTGAAAATCGCCGGACTCGTGGGTTCTATTGACAATGATATGTCGATGACAGACCTTACAATTGGCGCTCCCACTGCCCTTCATCGAATTTGCGAAGCTATCGACAACATCAACTCAACTGCCGCTAGCCATTCTCGAGCATTCGTTTTGGAAGTTATGGGAAGGCACTGTGGATGGTTGGCATTGCTTGCTGGTGTCAGGTATCAACTCGGTTTGACTTTTGCCCCGTTGAAAACTAACGGTATCCCTTCCAGCGGTGGCGCAGACTTCATCTTCATTCCCGAACGTCCGCCATCAGCGGACTCTTGGGAGAACGAGATGTGTGAATGCATCCAACGTGTGAGCAATGAGAGTCATTCCTTGCAATAACCCTCAATTGATGGTTCCCGATTAGCACCGTGAAGTTGGTAAACGCAAAACCATTGTTATCATTGCGGAAGGCGCCCATGACAAGGACTTAAACCCAATCAAGGCGGAATATGTTAAAGATGTTCTAACTGACCGGTTGGGGCTGGATACGCGTGTTACTACCCTAGGTCATACTCAGAGAGGAGGCAGACCTTGTGCATGGGACCGTATTTTAGTGAGTACAGTGAAATCCCCTGGGAAATATCCAGCCAATTAACTACCTAATATATAGCCCACTCTGCAGGGAATCGAGGCAGTCGATGCACTCATGGAGGCTACTCCGGAGACACCCTCCTATATGATAGGTATACAAGAGAATAAAATTACACGCGTACCTCTCATGGAGGCCGTCGCTATGGTTCGGTTCTGCTTTCATTTAGATGAGCGCCTAACGTTAACTTTGAAATTTGACCCTTTTAGACGCGATCTGTTGCTGACGCCATAGAGGCACGAGATTTCGACAAAGCAATGTCACTGAGGGATCCAGAGTTCAGAGAAAGTCTGGAAGGCTTCTTCACAACGTCGACATTGGATCAGCAAAAGGTTCATCATGAGAAGGTTAGTTCATCCGAATACTGAGTATCGCCGCCATCTCATTGATCAATTGATTTAGAGAATGCGGGTTGCAATCATGCAGTACGTTCTACCATTCTACTTATCGAGATACTTCAATTCATCGTTCATTCACAGCATGGGTGCCCCTGCGGGCGGAATGAATGCTGCAACTCGCGCCGCTGCTCGGTGGTGCATCCGTTATGGACACACCCCCATTGCAATTCACAACGGTTTCCGCGGTCTTTTAGATGACAATATTCACGATCTGTCATGGTTGGGTGTTGACTCTTGGATGTCGCGTGGTGGCTCAGAACTCGGAACCAACCGAGCATTGCCGTCTATTGACCTTGGAGCTATAGCATCTAAGTTCCAAGAGCATTCTTTCAATGCGCTTCTCATGATTGGAGGCTTCGAAGCATTTAGTTCATTGCTCATTTTGGAAGAAGGCCGAAAGCACTATCCAGCATTCCATGTCCCGATGGTTCACTTGCCAGCAACTATCAGTAACAACGTACCGGTCACAGAGCATAGTTTGGGCAGCGATACCAGTTTGAATGCGCTAGTCGATGCCTGTGATGCGATCAAGCAGAGTGCAAGCGCTAGCAGGAACCGAGTGTTCGTGGTTGAAACTCAGGGTGGAAAATGCGGCTATATTGCAACCATGGGTGCTCTAGCGGTGAGCCCTTATTCTTTATTTCAACCCGTATCAAAATCTTGATAGTTGTTGGCAGACGGGAGCGTGCCTAGTGTATACGCCAGAGCAAGGCATCAGTCTAGATACTCTCAGAAGAGATGTCAGATTCTTGAAGACAAGGTATAACCTCGACGAGAAAGGCAGGAGTGAAGGACGCATTGTTATCAGGTGCGAACATGTCATCCATCACCACGATACATGTATTCATCATTCACAGAAACGAGGTCGCTTCGCAAGTCTATACTACAGACGTGATCACAAAGATGTTCAAGGAAGAGGGTGGCAGTCTTTTTGACTCGAGATCAGCTTCGCTTGGTCATACACTTCAAGGTGGCATTCCGTCTCCCATGGATCGGGCACGCGCTGTACGATTGTCACTCAAATGCATGTCCTTCATTGAGCGGCAGCATGAGATTCTGATGAAGCAGCCCGCCAAAACCAGACATGCACTACCTGACTCCGCTGCGGTGATTACAATTCAGCAAAGCTCGGTGAAGTGGGTTCCTGTTCAGGAGATGGTTGCACAGGCGGACATGCAAAACAGAAGAGGAAAAAATGTCTGGTGGGAGGGAATCAAAGAAATGGTTGAAGCGCTAGCCGGTAGGCCCCAATTCTCTAAATTGCATGCGAACGAGTTGCCTGGTGCCGTCTAAACGTGTAGAATGTCAATCCATATCTGTAAATGTATATGTAGGCCAAACCGAGTAGAGTCTTAGAATGTACATTAGATTGCCGCTTCCCCCGCCATACGATCAAAACCTTGGAGTGCCAGTGATAGGGAAACAACAGCTCTTAGTGGTGCAGTGTACTACATATGAGAATAATACATCCGGAAACACGAAGGAAAGGAAAGGAAAGGACCGAGAGATATAAGATAGCAGAAGAGACTAGAACATCAGAAAAAATAGAAATCAAGAAAAGAAGTGTATCGGTAGTTGGAGAGGGTAATACATAGACAGATAAATCCTAAATTCACCGCTTGGCAAAAACCTTCTTCAATAATCCTAGCACCTTGGGGACGTTGAGCTGCACGTATTCCAGGTCAAGAAGATGTTTATTGTCTTTTTGCTGCAGGGATGGTCAGACGCTTGAGCTCGTACAAGATATTCAGAGACTCACCTTTTCAAGGAGATCGTCAATTTTGAGGTCCATTTCAAGAATGGCACGTTCGCGACCCTTGTAATGCAGAGCGATAATAAACGTCCCTGGAGTAGGTGAGGTGATGTTGAAGTATATGTTCGGTCGCCTATGACAGGCTTTAGGTACAATAGGCGAATGAATGGAGAGTTAAACTTACCGGTTATCTGGAACGTTGCTTTCGACAATGATACCTTCCTTCTCGAGCTGGGCATGTGTAAATCGATATGGCCCAAGAACCACAGATTTGGCGGGTTTCTTCTCCTTCCCACCAACAGTGACGACACCAACGCCGGTCGTGCTTCCCTTGTCCTTTGAAGCTGTAAGTCGTACGTTCTGTAGGTACGCCTTATATTGCTCCAACTGGGAGCGCAGGTAATTGTTGTGATCGCAAATGGTTTTGTAAACAGCTTCCAGCGACTTGGTCTCCAACAAAACCTTCTCCCTCAGATTACCGAGATGAACGAGCTCCGCAGCGACCTCCTCCTGCATCAGCTTATAACCATCAGCTTGATCAACAATCTTCTGCTCCTCTAGTTCCCGAAGCATCTCCTTCACTTTGATGCCCTTGCGAACCAACGTAGCATCCTTCGTTGTAGCGGCTCGCTCAGCAATTGCGGCGAGGTTGTATGGTCGTTTCTCGGCGGCATTGGGTATCGACCGAATAAGCTGGACGAATATGGATTTGGTTTCCATGTATAGCATATCGCTTGATGAAACCGAATCCATCAACGCGCTTTGGATGTCGTGAACTGGTGTCTCCCAGCGACTATACAATGGTAACTCAATGGTGCGGTTTTCCTTCCGGGGAACTTGGGATGGCGCGGGGCCAAGCTCGTCCGTTAGAATACGTAAGTGCTGCTTATCGTTCGGTGACTATAACAGAAATAGAGTGAATATCAGACGCAGCAAACATGCTCAAATGTGACGTACCAATGTTTCGATGTGCTGTAAGATTAATGAATGTGTGTTGTACAGCTCATTGAGTGTAATGTGGATCATGAGGTCTTTTTTGGACAATGCCATGTATTGGTCCATCTGTGACAAACAAAAATAAAAAACGGCAAGTTGCGGCCAAGACCGAAACTTACTTCAAGTGTTTCGTAAAAATCTCCAACCTCACACAGACTGTTGAGAAATTGATTGATCCGAGCCTTGTTGTTCTCAACGAAGGGATTGAGGGTCATCATGTACGCTTCTTTCGAATATGATGGTTTGTTCGCGAGGTTTTGGAGCATTTTGGCAATCTACGATGCCGTTAGGACGAATAGTGGCATGAGACGGATAGGAGACTAACAAGAGTGAGGGTACGGCGGGGGTGCTTTGCCGGAACACCTTCAACCAACATGTACGCCTGAGGAGTCACAATGGCGGGGTTGATAAATCGGAGGAAGAAGAATCCGCCAATAAGAGAGCAGATCGCATAGTCGGTGGCTTCTGGGTACTTCCGCTACAACACAAATGAATTATCAATAAACGAACAAGTGGCGAGTCAGAAATAGTCAAACTCACTCGTGTCAAGCTTCGAATCTGTTTGCATATCCACCTGATACCGTATGGTACACTCTCCATGCTCTCGATGATGGTTACGAGGAAGCTGTTAGCGATTTCCATCAACATCGTCAACCTCGGTGCGATGATCGTCTGGACATCCACGTTTTCCGCCGCAACCTCAGGCGCTACTCCTCGAGGAAGTGTAGGAGGTAGGGACCCTGTCTCTTCCTCGATTTGATTGATCATTTGTTCGTAGACCTAACACGGGAAAAAAATCAATCAAGCGGTGAATATCAAGAAAGCAGTTCTATGATCACCTTCACTGGATTGATTTCCAAGTTTAGATCCTTATGCTCTATGAGACTGTTGATGCGTTCTGCCAGCACACTCTTCAAATAACTTTGTCCAGGTCCACGGCGGGTATAGGTTGTCATCATTCGAGACACAGGGGTATTGGCGCGGAGTAGTGAACCGAACTCTGTGGCAGTCTCAAACTGCGTTGAAAGAACGGATTGGAACATTGTGAGGAGTAGGTGTTCTTCCCGACTTTCGTACTGGTTGCCGTAGAGGGTGAACATGACTGTTTGGAGTAGAGTGTCGATTTCCGACAGACTGACGAGTCGACACAAAGCAGCGATATGCTTGGGTTCGGACTGAAGGAGGAAGAAGAGATTTGAGTATTGCTGAAGCTTTCGGTCGTCCGGGTAATGGCCTTCGGTTGGGTCGACTTCCTCCAATGTTCGCTCAACCTCGCGTTGCTAAAAAAAAGGCGTTAACAATGTCTCCGAAGATCAGAAACCATAAAACGGACCTCATCCAGCGCCATACGGTTCTGGATCAAGAGTGCAATCCGTGAGTCAAGATATCGTACGTCTCGTTCCAATACGAAGTTCTTCTTGGATTGCGCGGAAATCTTGCCCTTGAGATCCCGAAGTCGCTTTTGTGCTACAAGGCGTGACAATTTTGAGCTTCTGAAGCACCGCTCGTTGGGTTCTCGGACGCACCTCTCGCTAAATCATCTTCAACTTCAACATCCTGCTCCGCCGCCATGCTAAACAGTGCTGTCACACTATAGCGGTTCGTATTTCTATTCGTAAGGCGACGTCCTGACATGGTTCCCGGCGAGCTAGGCTGGTCAGAGTAAGACATGATGGTCGTTTATGAGGGAAAAGCCGATAAAGAGAGCTGTGAGAGGATTGTTGGCAGAAAGGTTGGGTTGATGGTGGGAGGTTGAGATAAAACCAAAGCGGACCCAGCGCTTGCAACCCAATTAGGGCTACTGAGGATATAAGAAATATAGGATAAAGGTGATGTTGAGGGTATCAGAGAAGGGAGTAACGCAAGGTCTCGATGTCGAGCATTGAGCTGAGCTCAGCCGGTTCGGCACTGCCACAGCCACATGAACTTTTCCACTCTGCGATCCTCATGTCAAAAAATTTTTTCTCTTCAGGTAAGTAAATAAAAAATCCAAAACCTCAGCCAGTATCGGAATACAGAACATCTATTGCACGCCGTTCAGGCGTGGCGTGATAGACGTTGCAATTTTGGGCTATTTTCCAAAAATTCATCTGGGAACTGTTCATGTGCACAGTCCACGTTTCTGTTCTGTTCATCAGCTGCATGATTCCCGGTATCTTTGGAGTGCAGGCTCCGAAGATTCGTGCTCCAGACCAACAAGACAAGACCACCGATCAACATTCTCACCGCTATGAAAGTGCTATCATCTCGGACGGGAGTTGGCTTACCTGGTGACAATGAAGGGCCCCATGAATTCCATCAGGAAAAGACCAGTCCGGTGCAATTAGGATTACAGAAAGCGGTACAGTTCAGGCATGCAATATTAAAGCGTGAGGATTAATATTGCATCCGAGATCCTTGGAAAGATTATCCTGCAGGCTTCCCCGCATCCGTCATTAGCCATCCTAACGCCACGCGCCACGCTGTCACAGAAAAGGGTAGATTTTAATAAATGTTACAAGCTATTCAGTACATGAGTCATGGTAGAATACATGAAGGCGTTGGGAGGCGCTGATGCAAAGTCGTGTGTAGACATACAGTGGAAGATGGCCAAGCAGAGTTTGCAACGGCAGTAGCCGTGGTAAGGGACTATGTTCATCGCGTTCGAATCTTGTCGACCGAGAAGACGTCGGTAACGTCGCCGCCTAAGGCTTTATAGCGAATTTCATAGCCATAACCGGCGATCTAGACACCAAGGTATTAACGCACTGTAGGTCCACAAGAATAGCGACTACTCACCTTTTCAAAGAAGGTCAGGACACTGAGCACACACCCGACGACAAACACATTCGCTTTCAAGCATACCTCCACCTCTTGGCCCTTGAGATAAAGAGTTGGAAAGGCTGAGCGACCAAGCTATGGTCTACTTACAACTGTGAGATCGTATAACTGCATTTACGCGTTAGATTCGCTATCGAGTTGTGGCACACTGCGCACCTTTTTCTTCAGAGAGGAGCCATTCACCTTGGCGGGCGTAGGGAACTGACCGGGCGGGGCAAATTGGGGTTGCGGAGGTGGAATTCGATGGTCAGGGAACGGAGAAGGTGCACCAGGGAACGGATTTTGGGGTCCACCGTGGTACGGTGGCATGGAGTAGGTTGGCGGTGGATAGTATGAAGTATGGTGGTGGGCACCATATGCTTGAGGGTAATGGTCGTACGGGATCTGGTCGCGTTCTGTCTTCTGAGGTGGATACTGGCCGCTGAAGCCGAGCTGTACAGAATAAGAACTCATGGTGAAAGTGTCGTGGAGAAAGTGGGTAAACTAGGCGATGGGGTGGAAAAGCCTTTATAAAGCATTTGAGCCCTTTGACCATCGAATACTTATGATCGTTTGAGGATGCCATAATCTTTTTTGATGGCAGCTACAATCTATCTCGGCATGGCTGAGCCTGTCAGGACAAGCCGGTAAGTATCACAACTTACATATAAGTGTGGAAAGCTTTGCATTCGAGGCACAGTGATAGCTCCTCGATACAATGGAGAGGACTAATCTGGGCCTAGTATGACAAGGTTCACCATACAGGAGAGAGAGAGGGCGGGGTAAAGATATTCACAGCACTGTCCTGGATTCTTGATTCTGAGGAAATGCCTTAATCGCCGGCCGTTGAACCGAACCATGGGTGCTTTGATTTCGGACTCGGACGAGAACTACTTTTGCTAAGCGGGAATAAGGTTTGAGAAATAAAAGTAACCCTGGAAAGATATTATTTGCACACCTCTGGTTATGTGACGACTTTGGGTATGGAAATCACCGAGAAATAACGACATTATCAGGTTCCTTGCGGCTACGAGTGGTGTTGGCATTTGACGCCCAGACCCAAATTAGACGAGTGAAGTGACACCCAGCGCTGCAACTAGTCTCTAGGACGACAATTCCGCCGTGATTCGTGGGGTATAGAGATTTCAAGCGTGTCATCAATGTGGTAAGCTGCTCAGTGCTGTATGATAAGAGGTGCCGGGGCGAGTAATACGGATACGGAATCCGAGGAAAGCGAGTCTGGGAATGGGAATACAATTGGCCAGAATTCGGAGAGAACAATAGACGCGTTGTTCGCTACGAAGGGTTAAATTGACATGACGCTTATCGGCTTTCCAGGGTGCAGTATTTAAAGTCTTTTGAATGGAAGGTGAATTCAATAGTCTTTGAAGGCAGAGATTAGCTGAAAACTTGTGCGTACTGATCGGGTAACATAACTTGGTATAAATAAAGGTTCAGATTTCCAGAGAGGCATTTCTGCTGTTTTGAAGCGTCCAAGTCGGGGAGGCGAAGGCAAAAAACGAGATGGATGAACAGTTGTTGGCCGGGTTGAGAGGAAGAACAGGTATAATCCCGTGACCGTGACACCTTCCAAATTGAAATAAGTATCACACTTTCACTCTTGGCTTCAATCGCAACTGGAGCTCTTTGCGACTGCCATCGTTTCTCTATCTCTCTTCATGTCTAATCTACTCGCAATCCCGTTCAAGCAGACGTATGCTATCGACCTGAAAGAAGCCACTCGCAATTATCTCTTAGAACATGGAGGAACTCATCCAGACGCAGTGAAATCCGATATCAATCAATGGGACCAGCTCAGGCAACGAGGAGTGGGAGGGGAGACTCACGCTGAACGAGTAAAGGATATATTAAAGTGTGTATTATTACTCTTTCGAAGTTGCGTTGACGCTGATGATTGCTAGATATCAGGCCCAACTCACATCTATCCTAGCCAAGTTACCGACAGATGTGGGTGGAGTGTTCCCTGACCAATCTATTCAGACTCACAAAAGGCTTAGATTCAACTGGAGATCTCATACGCACCCGTATTCTCACCTTCGGCGCTCCCTGTCACGCTCAGAAACCTCATTTTTGAAAGAGCCTCCGTCGTTTTTAATCTGGCCGCTCTATACTCTCAACTAGCTGCGGCAGAAGACCGATCCCATGGCGATGGAATTAAGCGCGCTGCTGGAATGTATCAGGTGAGCCTAGTTATTCTTTCATATCCTTTCGATGTCCACATTCGTGTTGCTCAGAATGCGTCAGGGTCCTTACAATACTTGAGGACTGAAGTGCTCCCAAAGCTCGTATTCTCTCCGGAAGACGAAGATACGCCACTTGACTTGTCCGTCTCGTTTGTGCAGTCCCTGGAGTGGCTCATGCTTGCCCAAGCACAAGAATGCTATTGGCAGAAAGCTAGGCTCGGTATACCCCTGCTCAAACCTTTCACTCGAAGATGGGTGCTGATAATACACTAATATGACAGACAACTACAAAAACGGGCTGATATCGAAACTAGCAGCTAGCGTATGTCAAGTTGTCAAGTAAGTTGGTGATACGGTGGACTGAGATCCCCGAACAGGCATCCAAATTATACCAAAGCTCATTGACGACTGTCCGGGATGCATCGCCCCCAATTAACTACCTCTTCCCAAACGTATGTTCCAATATTAGACTTCTGGATATAACTCATATATCACCTACAGGAATGGCTAGCTCATATCGAAGCGAAGCAATACCATTTCGAAGCAGTTGCTTACTATCGTAAAAGTAGAGACGAACTTGAGAGCAATAGGTATCACTTGACACAAATTTTACATGCTGCAGCATTGATTGAACTTATTCAGATATGGGCACGAATTAGCATATCTGACACAGGCGCTGGCCAGAGCCAAGAAGGCATATGATATAGCCCGCAAAGGGAAAGTATCTCCTACCGTTGTGCACGATGTCCAGGTGCGTGACTTCATCAAGCGCCATTCGATATTATCATGACCCCAAAAGTATCCTCTCAGGCGTTTCTCGAAGCTGTGCAAAAGGACGTTACAAGAGCTGAGCGTGACAACGATTTAATATATCACCAAGATGTTCCTGTGTCTTCTGCGCTTCCACCGGTAGCGCATACCACAGTCGCTAAGATTACTATACCAAAGGAGTTACTCGATCCGAATGAAGTCGTGGCTAGCGGCGATATGTTGTTCTCAGAACTGCTGGGCTGGGGTGCTCGAGAAGCCATCAGTAAGTGCTCCTATCAATTTTGTTACCTACCGTAACTGACGCACTGAAAATCTCAGATATATACAACGATAGAAGGAAAAATCTCATTCAGGATGGATTGATACAAAGCTCTCGCGAGGCTCGAGATGAGGCAGAGCAGTGAGCATGTTCCCACATTCATCAAGAAATTCACTAGGCTAACCTAGTATATAAGGACATTACGCGAACTTAATCTCCCTGCTTCCCTGGAGGCCTTGGAACGCCCAGTCGGGCTACCACCCAGCCTCCTGAAGAAGGCAGAAGAAGTTCGGTTGGAGAATGGGCCCGTGAAAATTGAAGCTGCGATCAAGGACCTCCGTAGACTGGCACGTCAAAATAACAAGATTTTGGACGAGGTGAGTGTTGTCTTCTCAGGTCATAACACCTGCTAAACAACACCCCGGCAGGCAATGGACATCCTGGACCATGAGGCGTCTGAGGACGAGAATACCCGAGCGACTACTCCCCTGAATCGGCCACCTTCCCATGAGGCTAACGTCCATTTAATTGAGAAGGAAAAGCGCTATCGCCATATATTGAAAGAGGCGGCAGACAGCGACGAAACCGTCCGAACGAAATGGGATCAGTGGGAGCAGAATATCACGGAGTTGACATGGGAGGAGGTTGAATTCTTAATCCGACCGCCGATGGCAACGCTAAACTTCTTGTCTTACAGGCTGATCTTGAATCCTCGATACCATCAACTACTATTTCACCTGGTAGTTCTCTCGGTTCTAACGCCACAGGCAAACACGCCCGTGCTCTGCGGGTACTACTCGAACAACTAGACAACCTTCATTCGGACCGCGAGGACATCGTCAGACGTGCCCAGAAGCTGACCGAAGTGGATGATATCCAGCCTAGGATTGCGAAAGCAGCAGCTGGCTTCGCGCGCTTGGCGGAAGTCCAACCAGCAATGTTTGAAGACATCTCTGATGAGGAGCTTTCCAAATATGATAAGTTCGTGAAATGGATCAACGAACTACGGCCCCGGCAAGAGGAGTTGCTCAGTGCCATCCGGGTGAGACTTACGTTTCTACCTTCTTATGGGAGATGCTGAAACGAGACTATTCAAGGCAGAAAAGGAGGCATTCCTGCAGTCGCGGAAGGAAGATGCGAACGTAAAGGATAGAGAACGTGCCCTGCAGTCCCTCGAAGTCTCTTACCACAAATACCAAGAGATACTTCGGAATCTGGAAGAGGGCATCAAGGTGGAGTTCTTTCGAGCCTGATCTGGTCCCCTACTGAAGCGGCGCCCTAGTTTTACAACGACTTGATTGCTCTGTTAATGAATTTCAAGGAGTCTTGCAAGCAATGGAGTAATGAAAGGAGCCGCGAAGTCCAGTATGTCACCATACCTTCACAACGTCCTTGACTAAAGTCTTGTAGTGCATTATCAAGGGCCATGCAATCACTAGACATCGGAAGCACAGAAGCAGGCGAAGATAACGATTCGTTGGATACGCCTCGAAATCAGTCAACACCAACGGAAAGGACCACATTCAAAGGACTCCCTCCGTTGAATTCCAGTGACTGGGGCTTCGAAGCTGTGACGCTGCCGCCAGCGCCCAGGAAGACTGCAAAGAAGTAAAGATGATAGATCGGAAACACGTCCCTTTACTGTAGCAATATGTGTATTAGCAACATGACTGGAGGCCGTGGGGGATGCACTGCCTCATGAGCTCAACAGCATTCAAATGCATAAATGCTCAACACCCCCGATCAATGCTCTTGCTAAAAATCCTTCAACATGGGTCGTAGCAGGAGTGATTCCTCGTCGTCATCTTCCAGCAGTAGTTCCGAATCTTCGAAGAGGCACAAGAAAGACAAGAAGGATAAGAAGGACAAAAAGGACAAAAAGGACAAGAAGGGCGATAAATTATCTAAGGGATACCACGAAGTTCGCCACACCTCAATTTGTTTCTTCTACTTCATTTCGCTAACAACCTTTACAAGGGTCATTCTACTCCAATGAATCCCGGACACCAAATGCCGTTGATGCCAGAGATCCCTCACACCGATTTCTCGGCTGGAGGTGCTCCAGGTTTTCCTCAAGCCCGTAGCGGCGGAGATGCCCAACATGGGGGACAACCTCCTCAATATCAGGCTTCTACTGCACCTTCTTCGGGCTATCGAGTCCCATTGACGACCGACGGGGCTTTCCCTGATCAGCAGCAGACCGGATACCCACCATTCCAAGATCTCGATGGTTCTCCAGTATTCTTTGGGTCCGCACTGTTTCCCAACTCTGTCCATCCCTGCAAGATCGCACCGGCTTTAAGGCCCCCTTGCCGTGTACCCTACGGAGGTGAGATCGGCTATTGTTTTGTTAGTACTCGATTGAACAAATCTCAACGCAACAACAGGTGGAGAACACGAACATCATGGCCGTTATGACTTGCTACCGTTTGATCCCAATACAATGGAGCTGGTGCCGACGACCAATGGCCAAATTCCTGCGGGAAGGCGCCCAGTTGAAGGAGGATATGAAGATCATGGAGCCAAATTATATCATGGGGTCGCTGTCGTTCAGGGTGTGAAGGTTCCAGGCAAGACCGGCGAACATTTGTATGTAACACTTTCAACATTGCAAAGAGCTGATATTGACAAGTTTCATATAGGGGCGGCTGTAATGTCTCGTTTGGAGGAGGTGAACATGTTTTCAACAACTACGAGATACTGTGAGTTTCGAGCGCATCATTCTAGATCTTTTTACTGATGATCAACTTTCCCCAGATGCTGGAGGTATTGATTAGTTGGGGAGTACAATCTATTTACGTTCGGAATACTGTGTTGTATACAATGAATAAAGCTAAAAATCGGCAGTGTCTCGGGCCTTTAAAAATACAGTGGTAATTGCGGCGTAGCGATGAGATATACAGTAAATTCCAAGAAATAACGCAGGAAGAGTCGCTCAAAACTTCTTCGTCGAGACCTTTGCCTTGCGAGCTGTGTTGCTGCTACCAGCTTTAACGGTGGCCGGTGCCTTCACAGGCTTTTGTGGCCTGTAGCGTAAGACGATCGGCAAAGAGCCATTCAGGACGTCTTGGGAGCGATTCCCGAGCTGTAGTATGCAACACATATTAGCATCAATCCGCTGAACCAAGAGCATTACTTACCTGAAGATAGTAGGTGTGGTAGCCGGCGTTACCCACTACAGATACCTCGTCAATCACTCCAAGGAAGAGCAGCCGCTTGAACAGCTGCTCCAGTAGATCATTGGGGAGGTGCTTCCCGGCGCCATAGAGGGGTACGGCATTGTGGCGCTTGGACCGGATCGCTTCTGTGTTCGCACCCTTGAACACGGCTCTACAGTGGTCCATTGTGACGTTAGTCCCGTTAAAGTCTCGCATCATCTTCACAATGTCCTGCGCCTCAGACGTGAGATCCTGCTCCTGGGCTTCCCCGCCTTGCATACAATTGTCGCAATTCCGTTGACAATCCTTGTGGTCGAATCGCTCATCGAAGAATTGAAGGAGTTGAACGCGACGGCAGTCAGACTTATTGAGGATGTATTCAACCACCGTGCGGGCCTGGGTCTCCTGCCGCTTGATTGACTCGACAGAGACAGGCTGGTTGGGGTTGTTGAGCATTCTCAAGATGGTCTTGAAGTCGCGGTAACTGTAATCTGTCGGTGGAGATCTAGTTAGGACTTCGGACAACTTCAAAAGTGGAAGTAGAGCTGACATAGTACACAGTTCGCCGGTTTGCCGTCACGACCTGCTCGTCCTAGACTCTCTTATCAGTATGTATTTGAACCGAGTAGACTCCTTTCACATACCCGTCTCCTGATAGTACCTACAACTGGGGTTAGCAACCTAAGATCCATGAATTCCAAGCAACGTTACTTACCCATCGAGGGATTTGGGAAGATCATGGTGGATCACGAAACGGACTAGAACAAACCGCTTAGCACACCCCAGCCCAAAAGAACATGCCATAACATACCATCTGGTTTGTCTATGCCCATACCGAACGCAATCTAGAAGGGAAGATATGAACGATGACATACAAACTGCACACCGACACCGAAAAGCCCATACCGTAGCGACAATAATCCGTACTTTGTTTGTCTGCCACTCCTGAAGAGCCTCCTCCTTTTCGCTGGGTTCCATCTGAGCATGATAGTGTCTTGCGGTCAACCCCCTTTTCTTCAGTTCGCCAGCCACCTTTTCACATTTTTCCCGTCCCAGGCAATAGATGACCCCAGTTTGGTTGAGGTGATGGGTCACGATGAAAGTGTGGATATCATCGACGACCTTCTTCTTGTCATAGATTCTATAAACCAAATTGGGCCGGTTGAAAGACTGGGTGAAGAAGGCCCAGTTGCGAAGCTTGAGCTGCTTCGTGATGTCGTCGACCATGAGTCTGTTAGCTGTCGCCGTTAACGCCATGATTGGGACTTGAGGATAGTCAATCCTGAGCTGGCCCAACCCTTGGTACTAAAGAAATATTAGATCAACTGAATAGCCGAGTAAATGAAAGCCATACCGCCTCCCTGAAATCCTGCCCCCATGTCGAGATACAATGCGCCTCATCGATCACAAATCGTGCAATTTCATTAGCACGATTCCAGTCGCCTAGAATGTTCCGCAATTGCATGCTCTCCTTTAGCTTCTCTGGAGACACATAAAGCATACTCGGCTTTTTGCGCGAACGCAAACGCTTGAGAATAGCACCAACATCAGTGCTCTCCGAGTTCCACAAGACCACGTCGATTCCCTTCTCTTCCAAGGCCATCACTTGATTCGACATCAAAGACTTGAGTGGAGAAATGACGACCGTGATTCCTTTCGAGGCCTTGCAAACTGCAGGGAGCTGATAGCACAAACTCTTGCCTCCGCCGGTCGGCATCAGCACGAAAACATCTCGACCAGCTAGCGCTGCAAGAATGGCTTCTAGCTGATTCCTTCGGAACGTCTGTAGCTTGAACACATCACGCAGAGTATCCATCACTTCAGAGTAGTATGGATTATCTGCGTGTTTCAGATGGCTGAGCGCACTGTCTGGGGGTAGTTCCTTGGGCGGTGACGGTAATTCAGCCATAGATTGGTCGAGAGCCTCGAAATCCTCCAAGTTAACATCGTCAAGTCCTTCCCAGTACTGGTCGTCGCTCGTTGGCTCCCGTTCCTGCATAGGGTCGTCTTCGATATCGTCGTCAATTTCAATCACGTCGGGATGTTGAGACGAGGATTGGATGTGGTCCAAGGTAGAGGGAAGGTTGTCAGACGATATGGATGCTGCAGGGTTCATTGAGAAATATGGAGACGTGACGATATCCTCCGAGGAAGGTTTTGGCGGGGACCTTGACCCAAGTATGCGTCGAATATCCGATATTCGGTTGTTAAGAATCTCCCTGCGAAACAATTGTAAGAGATACGATGAGGTTGTGCTGAGGTACTAACAGTATCCCCCTAATGGTCACAACGTCAACTGACGGGTCTTCACCACTTGTCTCCAGCGTAGCTTCATAGCCAGTCAGAAGGCCGTCGTTCCAGGCTAGCTTGTTCTCCAAATCCCCAGTAGAGAGCTTAGACCAGTTAGAAAGATGCCCATGCAGTGCTACTAAATGCATACCTCCAGTAAGTCGCTGTTTTCCGGCTGGGAAACTGGTTCTTGGTTGTAGCGAGGAAAGTCCTTCTTAAGCCTGGAGAACGGATTGACCTCTTCATCGGGCAAGTCCATTCCCAGCCACGGCCGACTACCGTCCACATCCTTTGAGACCGCTTTTGCCTTGCCTTTGTCCTTTCTCTTCGTAGGTGACTTTGGAGTGGCTACAGATGCCTTGTCGGCAACTGCTTTGGACTTGTCGGTATTGGGACGTGTCAGCGGAAGGGATTGATTCTCTTTGTCATCGGAAGGGTCTAAACGCGATTTCTTCAGTGGATCATGAAGGTCTGGAAGACATGACGCGTCCGAGGTTCGTTTGCGGCTAGGTCCAGGACAAGGGGAATCACTTCTTGGGACTTCAGACGACCCGGATGTGGAAGCGGGCGTAACAGAAGCTGATGGTTTGAATTGGCCGAACCCCGGTGTGGAAAATGATGGCAAAGGCGCTGCTGCCTTTCGAGCTGCAAAGAGGCGTGAGTGAGAAAGATATGGACAGTAGCCTGTTGCGTACAAGAACTCGGCACGGCAGTACTGGTCGATGGCTTGAACTTGGGGCCCTTTGTAGTGATTTTGTGTCAGTCAGGATTGGAAAGATGATCCACCCGGTTGACTGACCTTGGTTGATGCTACTGGGGCAGATACCGAGGGCGAAGCACGATTGCTCTTGGAACGACTGAGCAAAGTGTCCAGATTGTTTCGGGGTACATTTCCAGACATGATGGTGATTGAAAGGAGAGAGGCGTGGGCCACTGTTGTGGCAAGGGAGAAGAAGCAGACCAAGCGAGAGTAAAGGAAGCAAAGAAACGATTTTCAACAAGCGCGGCGAGCGCGCCAAATTCCAATCACCTCTTTCACGTGACAGCGAGTTGTGGGTCCCTGGACCTCTCGTCGTCCCGAGTCCCGCCTTGCGCTTTCCTCTCGACACTCGTCCGCATATAGACTCTAATGGGTGCCTCACAGTCGACAGCAGGCTCGTCTGAAAAGGTGTTCCGGAATGAAACTCCCATAGAGGTGCGCAATTATTTTTCGTGTAACTATGCTCATTCTCAACACTCCATTCTAGTTCTCCCAAGACGTGGTGGACCACTTGAAGGATAATGAAGCTTCACCAGGGCCAACTCCAGAACGTCAGACAACTATCGACCAACAAATAAGAGCTAGAATAGAAAATGAAGTCAAACAACTCCGGAAGGCAGAAGAGGACGTTCAGAAGGAAATTGCTTTAGCTCTCGAGAAGGAAAACTTGGACAAGGAGAAGGAGATGGCAGGAGCAGCAGAGTCATCAGATTCTGCTGGAACAGTGAAGAGCAGTGCAGCACTATTCGGTGATCTGGAGGAAATTCGCTCCAAGATTGACCGATTCCAGTCTCGGAAAGACCTCCATGACTACCCCGAAATCAAGACGTTCCAGGAAGCCGTTCTGACATGTTACAAGTGCGCATTCTTCATTCTATATTTTTCACGGACTAAGACAAACTAGGTCGCACCCTACTACGACACTGGACTGCTGGCGGGAAGTGAACAAATTCAGAGATTCCGTACGTACATTAGAGCAGGTGAATATGTCCCCGTACCCGTACAGTTTTTGAATCACGGCTGACTCGCGCTATCACAGGAACACTTCAAAACATTACATTAGATTGCAATGAATTCTACTTTATTCAGCAACATCCCAAACAACAAGCCAATAATATCAATAAGTATCGTGTTCATGAAAAGTCCCGTCAACAGAAAATCGTTCCGAAAGTCACTAAAGTGTTCTTAAAAGTTCCGTGTCCAAAGCCCAGCCTGCGTCTCAATCATGTCATTATCATCAACATCATTATCCTTCAACACGCAACCCCCACTTCCGGCTCGTCAGGTTGAGAGTACGCCGAGTTCGTAGTGGCTTGCGAAATCCGACTTGGTGGTCCCCTTCCGCCTCTACTATTCTTGGACAAGAAAGACCAAAGTGAAGACGACACAGAAAGCCGATTACCACCCGCCGAACTTCTCGGCCCTGTGACGTCGCTCATATTTTCCAGAGCTGAAATCACTGAATGGAATCGCCCCGTCCGGGACCCATTATGCTCTTCTCCGCTCTCCAAGGAGTAATACGATCCTGAGCTAACGGTGGAAGCTTTGTGTCGAGGACGGCGAGCCGCACGAGGTGGTGGAGGTGGAGGTGGCGGCTGGGGTAGAAGTGAAGGTGCCAGTGATACATTAGTGTCTGAAGAACCCGACTGGGAATCCTTGTTCGTCGTTTTGTTTGCATCCGCAAGGCGCTTTGACGATTTTAAGGGTCGAGGTTTGGATGGGGTTATCACAGGAGGATTCGCCATCGTTCCCTTCTCCTTGTCGCCTGCCGCATGAGATGATTTATCGTTGGTCGCAAGACTCGGTGTGGACGAAGTCTCGTCCCCTTTTGTAGCGGCTGCAAATTTGACCTTGGACGGAGGGGGTGCCCAAAAGACTGGGGAATGTGAACGTGAACGTGTTTTGGTGGTACCAGAGGCGCTGTTCTGCTTGGTGTTTTCTTTTGTTACACGAAGAGCCTCCTTTTCAGAGTCAGTTCTCAGTAACCCTATACGTCGGCTCAAGCGAAAAAGCTCACCTCGTTCCATCTTGCTCTAGTCCGTTTACGCTTTAACGATCTCCTCCACACTTTCCAGGCAACGACCGCTAATACAGCAAGCAAGGCACCACCTGCTGTCGCCCCCACAATGGTCCCCACTGGCACTTCATCGTTCCTACTCCCTTGTCGAGTTGATCCAGTGGGAGCAGGCACATCAGAGTATACCGTGGTTGTCACAATCTCAAGGAGGACATCGCGCATCGTTATTGGGGACATCGTATAGGGAAACAGAGGGGACAAAGGCAAGGCGTCTGTCGCATTTTTTCCTCGAGGCGATCCTTTATATACGCTATCAGCGTGTTCGTCAGGGCTAGGATCCTGTCAAAAAAAGGTGGCGAGGCACGCTAGATATTTGTAGCCAATAGGGATAGTAGGCTCCACGGCTTGCTTTGCCGTCGTGTTGGACAAGACTTTCTGGGAGTGCCTCGAGGCATCGGTACAGATAGTCGAGCACCCTTTGTTTGAGTAGATCTGATCATCTATCTTTGTGAACGCTACAAAAATTTGCTTCTTGCGCCTTGTGTTGTCGGCAAGGGTTGTGTATCAAGCATTCCTGGCGTAATTCTCCAAGGAGCCAGCTTGAACATGTGCACAATATCGCGGTCTAGGGATGACTAGCCAGATTCCAGCAACTTCCAGGATTTCAATCCTGTAGCGAGCATTTTGTCCGACCATCACTGTCGGAAGCACTGCTCCAGATCCTTCTCTGAACTTCTGAATTCGAAGCTTCCGACCCGCAGTGCAGTCCGTGATGTGATGCACTGTACACATGTACACTTGTGAATGATAGGAACGCTTATCCAAAAATGCCAATCATCCTCTCAGAGACCCATCCTGTACCTAACGGACTCACATCGGCGAGATCCCGATGAAATGTTTAAAAAAACTCCAAATAACAGAGAGCATGGTTGGTCAGTCGCCATCGTCGAACTTCCAACAAGAATTGCAGCAGAAATAAACGTGGTATACATTGAACTTGAAGGGTAACAATAACATGCATGCAATGATAATAGCAATCGTCCATCCATTCCGGATTCCGATAACAATACGACAGGCGATGACATAGATGCGAGCAACTACTGCGACATGAGTCCAGTATGGAATGATATCCATGCGATGACGACAGGTAATAGTGACATAAAAATGGCGGGCACCTGAGTAGTGCTGGTCGCAGCATTCCATCCCGGAGGCACACCAAGGGCAACAGAAGCCATTGACATGTGGGATGTAGTCGTGCTCACACTGCCAGCAGGGTCGGTGAGAGTAATTGTAGCAACAGTAGGCTCCGCTGTGATGATGGGAAGGGCGGAAAGATTGGTTGCTTCTTGTGCGAAGATAGGACTGTATGTAGAATTAGCTAGCTCGGAAGTAACAATGCCGCCAGTTGGGGCATTGATGGAGGAATTGAGGGAGTAAGGCGGAACGGTAACAGTTGGCGTAGGCAGTAAGAAGTTGGGTAGTGTGGTTGGGAGTGTGACAGAAATCGAGGAGAAGAATGAAGACAGCGCGGCTTGCGACTGGGGCAGAACGCTGTTATTGAGAGCATAGAGCCCGATCATCGGAGGTTCCTTGGTGTCTATGCCATAACTTGCATCTCTGGTGAGTTTCATAGCCATGACCTGTTAGCAAGATGCCTCACCTGAAGATCGAGTAGACGGTGCGTAAGAATGGCGAACCTAGAGACTCACATTAGTGACATTGAAAACTGGATAAATACAATGCATACCTAGTTGCCAATCAATTCCATCGGGACTAGGTGATACTGCTCTCGGCCATGATAGACACAGTGTTGGGTTGCCAGTAGTAGGCCCAATGAGATAATCAGTGGGTTGAAGAGTAAAATTTTGGGACCTAGATGGTCTGCAATTAGTATCCTTCACATTTCCAGAATGATTGAATGCACCCAAATGTGAAAGTAATGGTTGCCTTCGTGCTACAGATTTTCAAGTGAGTCCAAAGTTCTTTTCCTGCGATTCAAACATTTACCTGCACGGAACTGCCCACTGCCCTCCTGATTGAAGTTCAGTACAGGTTCCTTCCTTGTCGTTCAGGTACCTACCTGCGTCCACAAGCCGTGATTCCTCTATGGATTCAAATATTTTCGCAACCTTTGAACTTGATATTAACTAAATGAAAGGTGCCTGACGAAGACTGTACCCACGTCAGACCATGGGCCATAGACCCCACTTGTCCCACTACAGAAGATGAAAAAGAGGTCATAAATCATTCGTATTCGAGACTTACACGTCAAACATTGCAATCGGAAAACCTCCCGTAATGTCCGGATAGGATGGCGACAGTGATACATCGGCTACCACACCATCGTTCACCTGTCTTAGTGTCAATTTTCAGGTCTAGCATGTGCTCGCACGCGTACTGAGATGCCCCTTAGCGGTAACGCCCATTGCCAGTAGCTGGAAACATTGCGCTCGCTGCCGATGGGAGGAAACTGGACCACCTCATTCCACCCGATCCTACTGAGGTTTGTGACTACGGTCCCGTCGATAGCCCCTACGCGTCTTTGAGTACATAAATGATCACGAGAAGTTTCCAGGTGCCATACCTAAGGCGAGTGTCCCAGAAGAATTTCGGGTGAGACTCAAGCCGAATAGTGGGTAATCAAGTAGCCCATTTTCCGAGAGTGTGGTGAGAAGAGGTGCAGCTAAGATGTTTGAGTCGATGTCACTGGCTTTAGCAACTTGACTTACATCCCGTCACATTACGATCTATTCTGGAGAGTCTCGGGAAGCCAAGGCCTAGGATCCCGCTCTCCCGGTCGACAAAAGTCACATTCGAAGTGGTAACCATACCTAGGGAGATATGATGGATCGAACCCGAGACCTATTTTGGTGTTACTGACCGAAAGCTTGCTGCGGCAACGACATATTCCCAATATGTATGTCTTCTTTGGCGACGAAGCCAGAAGCCGCTGTCATCGTGATTTAGTAGTGGCCTGAAGGACACTAGAAAGCGCGCACCTGTTCCATCTGCATATCTGACCTCGTACTTGGTGGAATTGGCGTTGACCACGGAGAAGGTAGGGCTATTGTATGTTAATGGATATCTGGGAGCTTCCGCACAAGAGCTAGTCGAGCATTGGGAAGAGAGGATCCACAAATCGGATGAGGCCGTATCTAAAGCGACACGGAAGCTAATCTCGCCAGTCCTAAGCACGACATAGTACGACCTAGAGAGTACTGTCATTCTCTGCTTCTATTTGAACACTAGGATACGCACTGGTGATCACTGGCTAATGTCAATGAAACAATAGTAGCGTTGACTCCATCGACTGCGAGACCTCGGGAAAGTAATGTTGGGACTTTTGGGGAGGTATTTCTTCCAAGAACACCCGCAAAGAAGACGAACAGGGTCACCAGGAATGAGAACCTCATTTGGATTAGAAGATTTTCCGGTCAACAGAGCAACATCCAGGAAATAGTTTTCGGAGGGGTACTTGACAGTCAGCCGACAGTGACTACCAAGCAGAGGAGGAAGTAGAAGGGAAAGAAGTTTTGTGCTGGGAAACATTCAGGGTCCGGCATTAGTTTCCCATCTGCGTCACATAACAATGTGCTGTGCCCGCCGGGACGGCAAGCGGTTCCGATCAGCGCTGTTGCAACGCGCTTCATCATCATCATGATTTTCGTACACTGTAAAGATTTTAATACCTTCAAGAAGTCCATATACCGTTACGCATATAGTCTCCTACATCCCAATCCAAACTCGCGAGGAAACCTACTAAGAAGAACGGCTCAACTCCTCCCCGACGGGCGTAGTGAAGCTTTGCGGAACATGCTTGGCTACCCTGCGTCTCGTCAAGACGCGTAGTCGCCTGGACATTATGAACATTGGGCATTGCACAAGTACAGACGAATATTTGTCGACATGCTAAGCTACCATAGAATCGGGCTCAAATGCCTTTGCCTGAATATTGTACATCTTGAAGTACTCCCCCTTCTTCAGCATTAGCTCCGGATGCCTTCCTGACTCAACTACCTTTCCGTCCTTCATGCAGCTGTGGTCCAATATATTAGCACGATCCCTGCCATCTGTCCGAAGAACTCACAGGATCTGGTCAGCCCACTTAGAAATGGGGCCAAATCGATGAGTGACGAAAAGCATCGTTTTGCCATCTCTCGCCTCTCTGAGGTTATTGAAAAGCTCCAGCTCACCCTCTGGATCCAACGCCGAACTGGGTTCGTCAACTGCCACAAACTTGATACGGTTCGAATTAAAGCGCATGAACGTCCGAGCTCTATGAGGAGAACGTCAGTATCGCGTGCCAGGAAATTAGATGTGATACCTACGCGACCAATCGTTGTCGTTCTCCGCCTAGTTCAAAAGGCATTAGTGCGTCCACCATACCAGAAGAAAGTCAGAGACATACCTGAAACATTGGAAGACTTCTTCAACTTCTTCTTTTCCACACTCAGTACACTGTTGTCACCTTCTCGTACTAGCGCCGAATACTGGACTGTCATTGGTTCCAAAACGGTGTCAAGCCCGGAATCAAGCTTCTGAATTATTTTGTCGGCGCCACCGAGTCGAGCTGCCTCCAGGATCATATTCTTGTTACCTATTGCGTCGGGGAGTCCAAGGCCAATATTCTCGGCTATGGACAAAGGGAAAAGGTTATGTTCCTGAGTTAGGATCGCAGTAGCTTGACGAAAGTCTGCCAACTTCAAGTGCCGAATATCTTCGCCATCAACAAGGATTTTTCCGGCAGATGCATCGTACATTCGGGTCAAGAGATTGATGAATCTAGCGCCCATATATGTAGGCGTCAAAAGGAGAGAAAGAGGAAATTATGAACCGATACGAACGTGCTCTTGCCACTGCCATTACTCCCGACTATGACAACTATATCTCCAGGGTTGATCTTAAACGAAACATCGTCCAGCGCTCTCTTGTCAGATTGGTTGCCAGGGTACGAAAAAGACACGTTTCTGGATGTCGAAGGTCCAATGAATGTATATGTAGGTAAAGCGAAATAGCGCTCACCGGAGTTCGAAAGCCATGCCTTTGCAGCTTTGTTTTCCATTGGGATTGGGATATGGAATGTCGCCGTCCCTCACCGCTGTCGCCGCGCTCTGTACGTCATACAACTGTTGTAAGTCGCTCAGATGACGAAGGAGGTCTTCATATTCCCAGAACACGTTGTAGAAACAGTGCCGAAGTAAAGTAGTCGATTGTTGCAAACTGGCGATGCTCGTCAATGTTGTGTGCGCCGGTTTGATAATTGTCAGGATCGCATAGTATATCTAGCCAATGAGGTCAATCAGAGTAGTAGACATCAGACGACATTAGAACTTACTAATGGGAGATCTCCCGCCACATCAGCAAGTGTCTCGAAGGTGAAAGAGTTCTTCAGGTAGCGATATTGGTTTTCGGGATAATCAATAGATACATTTCCTAAACCCGCGCGAGCTTTCCTGAACTCTGCTTCGATCAGCCACCATTTTATAATATCTCTCCAACTACATACCATTTATAATGTACTGCACAATGTTGCTGCTGATGACATCGTGTCGATATTTCTTGTCGGCCAATCCTTGTAATGCGCGCATTCGCAAATAACTTTCGTTCGTAGCTTCCACAACCCGTGCTATAGGTCTGCATTTAGCCTCCGACCCTAAAAGGAACAAGCCACAGACCACGCGACCAAATATTGTCCTTGAAGAACAGAGAAAAAACGGGCCGCACTAGACATAGGAACGCGAACATTAGACCGTGGTTTCCGGAGCGTGCGATGTTGAGGATGAATATAAGCTGTCCAATAGCGGCAATGACTCGGGTGCACAGCTCCAGGAGTGCTTCGAATGCTTGCCAAGGCAGCCCCGACGAAACATGCTCTTGACTCATGTTGTCTGGAGAATGTAGCTAATCATGAACTTTCGTTCTATCTCGGAGCACCGTTAGACGAACCTTGCGTCGTGGGGAGATCCATGTTTAGTCGTGCTAAGAGTTTTCTGGAGATGAGCTGCTGGCCCAGGAAGCTGAGAAGCTACTCGCCAGTCATGAGAAGATCGTCATAATGATGCGCTACTATAGCTTTTAGACTAGGCCGAACGTGATGACTGTTGGAGGTTTTACGAAACAGGGAAACAATTACTGCATGACTGGACACACCACCAACGAGTGATTGATGAGCCTGCGGCTACGCAAATGAGGCGCAATAGCATGGCTCGAACAAAGGCGCGAGTGTCCATTGAGTGGTTTACAAGCCCTGACTCGATCTGCGGAGAAACCATGAGGTATATACATATGTCAATGTGTGGGACATTGCATCTCGCTCACCACTTGCAGAATACGAGTTTCCAAAGCAAGGAAGAATACATCCTGTGTGTTCTCCCAAATCTTGACGCCGATGAGGGCCCGCACGAGCCATGGATCGAGGGCGACGACGTCACGGACAAGTCTTTTACATAGCTTGCTCGACTTTAGCCAGGCGCTCTTGACTTCATCGAAATACTGGACGGTGAAAATATCCTTAAGGGATGGGTTTGCTTCGAGGAGCACTCGATAGACACCTAGGTGGTAGGCCTCGAGTTTGCCGACGGCTGGCTCTACTGTAGATGCTGGAGGTGGTTCCATTAGTTGGGGGCGACTGAATCGGATAGTATGACTGGTGGCTTGTTGAGACACGGCGCCTTTTATACAGTACCTGTAAATGAGAATCTTGATCTCTTCATTATAAGGGAATAATATCTTGCTTGACTCACCAATAAGCAAGGCGATGTTTGTTTCAACAAGCGTCTCTGGCACGACCAACAGTCGGACTTCGAAATGCACTATGGGTCCATACGTACTATGTCTGAATCTGAAAGGGAACCGCTGAATCTCGGCGAAAGTCCCCTGCTATGTTGGGCCATGACCCTAGTTTTCTTTTTTTTCGGCAGGACTAACGCAATTGACGATTACCTTGTGTATATAAACTTCTCATGAGACACCGCTTCGATCGGTAATTAGCGTTCAAGAGTAGGGGAAAAGAACAAAGGATGGACCCACAATACATGTTTGGTAATTAGGAAATATGTCGACCTTTCAACGAAGGCCGGATGCCGCGCTGATCTGTTGCCCTTATCGGAAGCATCTGTGTACTGGTTACACGAAAACTGGTCTCACCATCGAAGTCATCCTGCCATCTCTGACATAAATATGTCAGAGTGGCGTGAATATGCGTTGGGGGCTCTGAGGATTGTTCTCATACCCTATTGTTCCCCCTCCATGTGATCTTCCCTGTAAGTATCCGCGCTGGCCCTTTTCCATTCAGAGCGTATCCTGAGAAAAACGCGGAGAAAACATAACGAATAAAGGAAATAATGGTCCAGAAGAGGCGCGAGAGATCTCCTAATCAATATGGGAAACGTACGATCTGTCCTATTTATCAATCTCACTGTAACCAGAAGGGGATTTGGCACGAGTATTCCCCCATTCGCAATTACGACGAGTTTACGATCCACTTCAAGTGTCGATGTGCTAGGCAAGTAGAATTGTTCCTAATGGTTCAGAAGATACATCGAGTTTTGCACTCGTGTCTGACCTTATGTTTGAGGGTCCTATCGATCCTTTGCTATAGCCGATATGATGGTCAATGTAAAGGATGTCCGAATCTGCCAGGTGATCGGGTCGAAATTAAATTAGAATGATTGGACTCGTTGTAGGGGAATTTGTGTGTACATGCCGCCTGCGAGAAGGTGTCAGACGTGGTATTTTGACTGCAAGGAAGGAGAACCACCGCACGAGATCCCCAGAACCCTAGAATTGAAGAATGGCGTCTTGCTTGCTGCTTCATCACAAGCCAGAAGGCAGTCTTGTGAAGTATTCTTCAACGACGAACAATGCAGCTCTGTATAGTGGCCTACGTCCTGAAGCGTGAACTAGTCAGGTCAAAAGGGTGTCACCAAACTGTCAATGCACACACACCTTGGGAAACTGCACACACTAATACCTAGTGTCATCAATTGGCTGGGAGCTTTCTGCTTGATGCTAACGACGGATTTGACATGAAGAGGATCCGGCAAATGATACATTGATAGATCAGAGCAATGCCTTGAATATATCATGGCCAAGTATGCTAATAGATTTCGCTTCCTGGCATTGCTGCGTTATGGATTGTGACGAACCAGCGAAAAAATATCATGGGCTCAGCAGAGGTGATGGGAGTCATTGGGAGAAGACGCGCGCCAAAATAATGCTGTGCGTTCATCTATCTATCTATTCATGTTACCGTGTCAGCGTGTCCACAGGTGTCCACCTACGTGTCCGATTCCACACTTCGTTCTTTGCCTCTTACCATGTCTTTCAATATCTGCACACTCTTTTTATTATCTATCGTCGCCCTTGCGACTGCTGCAGACCTCTATAAAGTTCTTGACTGTATGGATAGTTTTCGTCAAGCCCCGTCAGTTTCACTCACCAAAAGTTTACAGTACATCGGTCGGCTTCTGAAAAGGACATCAGACACGCGTATAAAAAACTGAGCCGAAAGTACCATCCTGACAAGAACAAAGATCCTGACGCGGCGGACAAGTTTGTGGAAATTGCGTATGGTGAATCGTGAAGGATTGCAATGGATACGAATGTGAGCTCATTGGTGTCTTGTTTACAGCCTATGAGGTGCTATCCGATTCAACAGTATGTTACTTTCAAGCTCCTTCAACGAACCTGGGGCTAATCCTCATATCAGAAAAGGCAGATATATGATCGGCATGGAGAGGTATGCCCAGACTTCATATTGGGTCGCGAATATCACTTCTTACACCTCTCATAGGAAGGTCTCAAAGCTCACGAAGGCGGTCAACAACACCAAGCGAATCCTTTCGACATATTCTCTAACTTCTTTGGCCGTCAGTCGAATTTCACTATCCGTAGAACAACTGTTTACGCAATATCTTTTCAGACCAAGCACAACATCAAGTACGACGTGGACCCACTTCGTTAACAGAATTTGAAGTTGAATTAGCCGATATGTGCGTTATTCAAATTCTGGCTTTAGGCGTATATATATCTGATATACCGTTCCCGACCCTAGTTATAAAGGAGCAAGCATAGACGTGAGTAGTTTGTAGTGACAGGATCCCCCTCGCTTACTTTCGCCTTTGCAGTTTATGATAAAGAAACGCATCTTGTGCGATCACTGCCGAGGATCCGGAGCTGCATCTGATGGTGATATACACACTTGTTCAGGATGCGGAGGGTCTGGTGTCAAGGTCGTGAAGCAACAAGTAAGCTTTTGAACCTCAGTCAGCCACTACGAATCTCACCATATCACCTTAGATATTCCCCGGAATGTTTGCCCAAAGCCAAGTTACGTGTAATGAATGTGGCGGAAGAGGAAAAGTAATCGTGAAGAACTGTCCTCACTGTGGAGGCGGGAAAGTAGTGGACCACACTGCCACCTATACCCTAGAAGTCGCATCGGGAATGCCAGAAGGGCATGAAGTCGTGTTCGAAGGCGAAGGCGACGAGAGTCCAGACTGGGAAGCGGGCGACGTCATTCTTAGAGTGAGAAGTAGAAGGGACAAGGGTGGTTGGAGGAGAAAAGAGACCAGTCTCTACTGGAGAGAGACTATTGGAATTGATGAGGTTCGTCACTATGGTTTATGGCGCCTCATATCATGACTGATCGCAACGAACTCCCATAGGCACTTCTTGGGTTCGACAGGAACTTGACACATTTGGATGGGCACGTCGTGAGATTGCATAGAAAGGGTGTCACTCAACCAGGTATGAGAAGCTGTGTCCTTTCTCAAACATAACACTGACATTCCGCCTGTCAGGATTTGTACAAACAATTGAAGGCGAGGGTATGCCATTATTCGAGAATTCTAATCTCCACGGCGATTTATACGTCGAATATAATGTGGTATTACCTGTCGAACTTTCGCCCCATACACGGCGCAGTGAGTCTTTCCTGTACGTACATGCGCATCTGTTAGTGCTAACAATGTCCACAGAGTTGACAGAAGCGTTCCAATCATCGGATTCTCGACACGATGAGCTGTAATTGACATTGCACTGTATCTATTGATTCTAGAGACCATACTCCATATGTCCCGCGTTCCCCCATTCGTCAGCTTAGCAGGCCGTAGCACCTGAACGATATGCGCTATTCCCAGGAGTTCTGCCGCTGAGGTCCTACACGACACCGAATGATCCCTGTCTATCTCTCGCATCGAACCGAATAGTTCTGACCCGTGTCGGCGTTCATGCGTCTAACAGCGTCGAGCGATACATGGAAACTGAAGCGCACACATGCAGACTTGTTCTCACAGGACAGATGTTCCCATGCATCTCTATCATTGTCAACGTCAAAGGGACTGGCCAACTGGTTGCCCCTGTAACCTTTGTGAAGGTTATAAAGACCTTTTTGCTTCTGTTTTGACTTTACTTTCTCTTCGTTTTCCTCGCTGGCCAGGTGCCTTTTGGCCTTTTCTCTTTAGATCGTTGATCAGGGCCTGTCGCTATTATCAAGCCCTCTCCAACGCGAGTTTCACGACAACACCGAGGCTCTTACTCAAGGTAGTGAAAACCATGTTCACCTCACACGGTGTCAAGCTCCTCTATATTATTGCCCTCCTGTTCAGCGCATGCGCTTCTCCCCTGGCCGTGGATCCCCTTCGACCTCGAGATTTGGGTAAGAGTCCATACACGTACCGTCAGATGTACTCAGTGACATCGTAATTCAGATACACGTGGTGGCCATGTTATCTCGTTCAATGAATGGCGCGGTTTTTCCTCTTTGGATAACTTCGACACCTATGGCTCTGATGATTTCTGCCGTGCTCGCTTCAACCAAGTCATTGTGAAGGAACGCGAGGTCGTATGTCACTTTCAAGCGATAGAAGTGATTCGATGACGCCTCGCTATACTTCAGGAGATGGCTAAGAAGTGTATCTGGTGGTCTCCCGTCGTCTGTGATACTCATCGCGCTTTATATAGGATCATCACCGAGCAAATTTGTGAAGTAGAGACCCAAACGATCGGTATGTCCAGGCGCTTCCAAAGTTGTTCCTGGACCCAAGCAGTTTCTGATGTAGGCCATAGTCCTTTCGCAGTTCCACGGATCCTTGGGCTTGTTTTCCAACGACTTGAGGCGTCGTGGACACCATGCGGTTGGCTTTGACTAAAAAATTGTCGGACATTTCGGTGAACTCTTTAACGCAGATGGCGTGTTGACTACTCATGGTGAGTTCATGTCTATGGAGTGCTTCTACAACGACCTGACCTAGTACAGGTTTCTCTGGAACGGAGGTTGGTCGCAATACCATCGTTGTGTCTGGTAGCAACTGGGACGACCGTTCCTCGCCATTCTCTGTCGATTCGGCCTTCTACTCGCAGCGAGCACGCCTTGGCCTATAGGCTATAGTCTTCTGTTTCGGACTCGGGGCTGATAGTAACTACACCTATTGATCGTTCCCAATTATTGAGCCAGTTTTGGCAGAGCACATCCAATGGACTAGTTCACCGCTACTATGTAGTGCCGCAGCGGCTGGAGATACCCAGTTGATCGGGACCTAGCGTGTAGCGTGCCATTACAGAAAGGTGGATTAAATGAACCTTGGCAGTAAGTTCTGGAATCTGGAGTCCGGACCTAAAGCTCACATCCAAACGATGGCTTGGTCGAGTTTCTGCACGGTGGTGTGGTGCATCTTCGCTCACCGGAAATTGAACATTGAAGGCTGGCTAATGAGCTTCTTTTCATAGGATCTCATTCTATCCTGCTTTGCTACTCGAGAAAAAATATATGCACATTGAATCCGTACTTTGCTTCCCAATACGAGTGCCAAGCCTTTTTGAGAACCTCCAGACTTCTCCGAAGAGAAGTGATCAGGATGCCATTCTAGAACGTTGAATGGCGTTAGAAATGCTCATTGCACAAGGAAGACTCGGGAAGCAACGTATATAGAACGGGCGGGGGTCTCGGAAAACCAACCCGACGACACCGGAGTTTGCCGGTTCGTTTTCTTCTCAACCTCCATGGCTCGAGGTTATGCTTTCCAGTCTTCATTCAAGTCCCAAGCACTCTAACTGCAGGTTTATCAGTAACTGGAGTCAGGTATTAGTCCATCGATACTCGAAAGTATCCACGAAACGCTCCCTGACCGGTCGAAAAAGATATAGGTTCCGTTCATCAAGTACGGACCTACGGTATCACTTCGCGTCGTCAAGGTTGCAACAGTCAAGCTTTTCGCCATCAACATCGTTTCTCATGAATTCTGTACCAATTACTGTCACCGTTCGTCTGGTGACCATATTTCGGCCATTCTTCCAGTATAGTCTTGGTGGTGCATGTACCGAAGTCATGGGTAGCTATTCTTTTGCCTTGGATACGCAATCGATACAGAACTATGGGTCAAAAGCTTCCACTATAAAAACCCACACTCAGAGACAGGTTTAAGCATTCGTTCCTTCTTTCCCACTCCTTCTAGTCTGGTTCGGCCTGGTTGCCCTTTTCTTCGCTTTCATCCTTTCGTCAAACTTCCTCGCACTTGCCCAAGTAGGCCTTCCTGACTAGGTGAGTACGACTAGTTATTGCCTGATACGCACGCGTGTTGAAACTCAATAATCTTGAAAACTCAGATACCATTCATTTCAACATGTTTTCATCTTTCGTTCTTTCTACTCTTTTGTTGGCGGGTTCGGTCTTTGCAGGACCAATCGCGTCTCGCCCCCGTGAGTCACCGTTACTGATATCTACTTATGTATGCCTCGATGTTCATACCTCGTTGATGCAGGTGATGTTGTGAGCAGCCAGCCTGTCTCTCTGAACAACTTCAATGGTATCTCGTCCTTAACCGGATTCGACGACTTCCGAGGACTGGACAATTTCGACGGCTCCAGGAATGCCCAGGTTGTTGTCGTGCAGCAACAGCAACAAGTTTGCCGTACACAGCAAATCCAGATCGTTCAACAACGACTCATTGTCCTCCAGGAAATGGCTAAGAGGTAGATCGATTATAAACCATCTATCTCATATCTCATGCTGCATTCCAGGATCATCACAGAACAGATATGTGAAGTCGAAGCCCAGACTGTTGTTTTACAACAGGTATGTTTGAGTATATTTCTACGACAAGCACTTCATTGATGTCTCTGTCCTCAGTTCCAATCCGGCTTAGTCGTCTTCCAGCGTGATGTTGAACGCGTCACTGTTCGTCAAGTCGGATTTGATCAACAAATCGCCTCCAAGGTCACGCAAATCATTAACGTGGATGGCACTCTCTCTACTGGGGACCTTGGCTTTGGTGGACGCGATGTTGGTGGCAACACCGTTGTCATTGCTGGCAGCAACTGGGACGATGCTAAGTCTCCAGAGTCTGTTGGAAAGGCCAAGGAAGCGGCAAAGGAAGCAGAGCAAAAGGCGGCCGAGGCAGATAAGGCTCAGAAGGAAGCACAACAAGCTCAAAACCAGGATGAAGAAAAGAAGGCGGAGGAGGCTCAGAAGGCTGAAGATGCTAAGAAGGCAGAGGACGCTAAGAAGGCCGAGGACGCTCAGAAAGCAGCTGACGCGGCTAACAAGAACGCGACCGAACAGGCCAACCCAGAGGAACAAAACAAGAACTCTACTGACAGCAAACCCGAGCGCAGATGGTTCGGTCTGCTCTAGAGTGCTGGTGAGGCTTCAATGAATTCTACCGGAATAGTCTGGCTAACCATTTCGAAGGTTTCAGGTGATTGTACTACATACCTGATACTAGTTTTTCCTATCCGGGACTTTGGACGTTTTGAATGCGATCTCATGCTTTAGGAGCTCATGCTCTTATGATGGACTCTAGTACTATACCCCAGTAATTAGCTCTCACTGTCAACGACGAAAGCCTTCTCGAGCTATCCCCTGATTGCAAGCCCTTAACGTTTAACTATCGTGACCAGTTGTGAACAGCCTGCCCTAAAGACGTCAAGAGAAAACATGTGCAAATAAGTGCGTCGTATATAACCTGCGGCTAACTTCCGTGGGATCTTTGGAAGCTTCCGCGACCCCACCGCCGTGTAAGTCATCGCTACTCCTGAGCCGTCATCGTCTCTTATTTGTTGTCTAGGACGGTGTTTTTGGAGTGGTACTCCTATTTGTGTGTGCGTGGTCGACTGCAGCGACACGTACGGCTCTCCGCGTGCGAGAGTCTGGCCAGCTAGTTCCTGGCACTTGGAGCATTGCTCCTGAGTCGAAGACCCTGTGAGGGCTTCGTGTCTCAAGCCCTGATTGATTCAATCAGGCATTGCGAGTAAGTGTCAAGTATTCAGATCCAGATTTGACCAACACTGACAATCCAATAGGTAGGTTTTATTATCCTGCTCTGACTGGTTGGTCGATGGACCAATTAGACGATGCTGGTATGTAGTCATGTGGCTCTTTCTCGGACTTAATGCTCATTGTGATATATCCGCAGCGGCCTCGTTGTCTCGTTGACGCAATGAGCGCACTGCGGCCGGCTTCTTCCAGTTGAAGGGGCTTACCTCCGTGAGGAGAGTTTCAAATCAATTAACCCAGGTCATCCATAATGTGAGTTGCTGATTTCTGCTAATGGTGAGGATGTTACTCATCATGACATTCCTTAGCCAGAAACATTTTCTTTCCCTTCCTTGTACTCGATCCGAGAAGAACGAAACATCCAAGGCATTGTGAATGTTTCCCCATATCCACCACTTTCCTGCGACTGCCGGTTCGAAAACGAACATCGTTGTGGCAATTTGGTCTTGTTTTTCAGCTACCCTGAGGGAGTATGTACTCAGGTGGTAGAGGTAAGCCCTGTTGGCGGTTTTTTTTCTTCTACTTTACTCACGCAACATGTTGTAGATGATAAAATTGAAGTAATTTCGTGAGGTGAATGGCTTCATGTCGGGTCAGTTCTAGAGTCCCTGCACGTCCCATTTATGGCATGTATACCCTCAATGTGAAATTGAGGCTCGGCCCTTTGAGGGCTCCCTACAAATCAATTACCCCAGTTCATCCCTCTGTATCGATATCTGTAGTAGTCAAGAGTATAGATATTGATTCCCCCCATATTTTATTGTGATTGTGAGGCTTGTTGTAAGGTCTATTGACCTTAAAAGCTTGAAATCGGTTCTTCGGAATACGACGGACAATGTTCAACGTTCAACATTTACTACGTCGATCATTGCTGATATGGGAAGTTCGGGAGCATTTGCATGAAGTGCAGATAATATACAATGACTACAAATACAAGATAGCTGCCACTATGCCTGACTGAACATCAGCAATTGAACTTAAAGACACAACAAATACTCACCAGATAGTTATATGACTTCCTGTCCTCACATCGTTCAAGGTACTCTCTCTAGAAAACAATGTCAGTTATGGTAGTTCACGAGATACAAAAGTATGATGTCTACACACGTCAATTAGGCCCTCTATACGTTTTTTGATAATCAGAGGATTTGGCTGGAAACGACTAGAGAGGAGCCGCGTCACTTCGTTGACCAGATCGTTGTGCGTCATATGCTTCCTGTCCTTCATGATACGAACGATGCATGCCTGGCAAAGCTATCACTCCCGTGTGTCACGCAAAGCAACACGACATACCTCAGTTTGATGCCGCCGCTCCTCATCAATCCTATCCTTCGTCTCCTTCCGCTCTTCGCTGCTCTCGACCTTCGACGATATGGTGCTGATCTTGATCTTCTGAAGGTTTGCTGTGAATCCGGAGTTGAAGGAAAACGAGTCCGATGACGACACGTCACGTCCTGGTGGATGCTTCTTGAGGACCTTATATTTGGCGCATGCCAATGACTGAAGATGCCGCTGGAGATCCGAATCTTCTATCGAGGTAGCTTGTTTGATTTCCTTTCAAAAGATTAGCTCCACTCTGAGAACCGTTCACACCACAAACCTCATAAGTCAAGAACCCATCGTCCTCCACATCCTCGAAGAGAAGGAGGATCACCAGTGCGAAAGTGGACACATTCAAATCGTATTTCTTCGTGTTGAACGCCACTCGTACGTCGGCATTTCCCAGCGATAGCTGCCAGGTAAGACGCCTTCCTGTATGTTTCTTCAGGTAGAATTGCTCGTAGGACTGCGTTGCTTTCAGTAATTGACTGGGAAGGTTGCAGGGTGACGCCGAGTGGGTCATAGGCCAGAATGTAGAAGTCATAACAATGACGGATATCTCGATGGGAGGCGACTAGATCAAGTTGAGCACAGACAAAATAGACTAAGACGTTGGGGACGTACCAAGGACGAGGCCAATTTCTGCTTGTACTCTTCCATATGATCCGCCGATATCTTCATGTCATTGAACATGCCCTCAAGTTTTTGCGTAAACTGATATCCACATTCAATCTTCAGTTTCGCCAGCATACCACGTTCGGCATCATCTGAGACCGAACGACCGAGAAGTAGACGTTTGGCGAGATGACTCTTGTAGTAGCGCTCAAAAACGTCCTTCTCCGTCAGATATCGGAATACAGTGATCGTCTTCTCGAGTACAAGATCCACGTCGGCGTCTGTTTTCTGAAAGGGGTGCAAAATGAGTGACGAACCGGTGTGCTTCGGGGGAAAGACCTACCCCTTTGAGACCTCGCTTGAGATGGTCGTCGATGAAGAGAGAAATAAATTCCGAAGATTTATCGTTCGAGTTGATGAAAGCGCCGAACGCCTATGTGCTCATGAGTGAATCGTCCGAAGTTCCGAAGCAAAGAATGCGTTACACACCTCGTTCAGCGCCCCCTCAATTTCACGATCGCTCTCAAACGACTCTTTCCACACCCTATCAATCTTGTCCTTCAGATCGAGCACGTCTTGGACCCATTTGAGAGCTAAGGACAGAGTCTGCGTTCCAGAACCGTTTCTGGCCTTTCCTTTGTCCTTGACCTTGCTATCTTCTTCGAGAAGTTCTTGAGCAACTTCACCCAGCGACGCCTGATTGATCTCTTTTCCTCTCCACGCCACCGACTTCCTCAAGGCCTTCTTGAGACATGTTAGCCCTTGAGGTACCAACATGTACAGTTTGTATAGTCGCGCTAGATCTTCAATCTTTTCGTTGTCAATCATTGGGTCTAGTCCAGAGTTTGGCATTGAGATGACAGGCTCCAAGTGCGCGGCCAAGAGGTGGTCTTTCAGTATTTGCTGTAATGGGCCTGCAGTCTGCCGGGAAAGGTAATGATGTGTCCGAGATTCTTCGGAGATGAATCGTTCTTCTGCCTGGAACGCTAGTGAGATGACGAGATGGTTGTGTAGTGTGAAGGTTTCTCACCCTTTCCAAATACTGGGGTGCATCGCAAGTATCCAGTAAGGTTTGTGCAAGATGCTGGTAAAATTGGGCGCTCTCTTTCAAGATGGCTGGTTCGAGCTCCCGCTTGTAAACGGAAGACCCATCTTCTTCCAGACTCAGGAAGATCTCTACACATCCCTTAACCGCAGAACGATTTATCATATAGCCTTCCCGTTCGAACTCAATCTGGTTGAGTATTGCAGTAATGAGATGTTCTTTGATAGGTGGTCGGATGATGTGCCTGAGGAAGAGACTGAGGCCAAAATCCCAAGTTTCGGGGACGTCCGCTGTCTTCGTATAGTATCGGTCCTTGTGTAAAATTGCTTCAGCACAAAACAGATTACAGGTACACGGAAACACACCATATACTTCAATATCTGGCCCAGCTTAACCATATTGCTCGTATGGTCATCCCAAATCCGTTTCAACACCTTCAATAACACTTCATTCTCCTGACTTCGAGTCATCGGGTCGTTGGTGTTTGTGGCCGGAAACGAAGGTATGACATCGTCTCTTGCGAGCTGGTCTAGTTTCTCCGCAATAATTTGCTTTGTACCGTTGTACAACTTATCGCCTGCTTTATACAGAACCATGTTGTAGGCGTACCGATGGTTCACCTCGAAAGACATGTTGGATACATTGTCGCGGTTGAGGATTTCACGTATATTCTTGGACAAATCTGTCCAAGTTTCGTCGATGGATACATCCGGACCATACTAAAAGCAATCAGTCAGATCAATGGAGACCGAAAGTGAAAGAAAGTAGGACCTTCTTTGGAGGTTTCTAGTCGCACTTGGGATTCAACAGCCTATCAAGCAAGTATACAAACAACGTTACGCACTATCTTGGTCTTTTTCCGAAGACCTTTAAACAGTCAGGCTATGAAGGGAAGACTGAAATGCGACCCATACCTGTGGCCATCGTTGTCCTCTGGATGTAAGAGATGGTTCAGAGCAAACCCAAGGGAACGATGACGGTTGACGGTGCCGGAACAAGCGCCGGCACGGCTGACGTGACCAAATTTGGACTCTCACTTTGACGACGCGTTCCATGCAAGTTGATGCCGCCTGGGCCAGCCTACAACTGGTTCTGCGTGATATCCTCTGTGGCTGAGATCATCACTCATGCTGCAAGATATAGAGCTACACAGGCTAATAGCCTGGGAGCTCATACGGGACTGAGGGGAACGCGCCGGATACCAACGGGAATCCGACCTCGTCAAACAGTAGCGAGAGAAGATACGGAGAGAGATGCAAAGGAGACCGGCCATACCACAGTGAGTTCTTTACAGTCGATTTAGACATTGGTCAATAAAATTTCTTCAAGGCATCGACTCCAGTTTTCAATGTCAATGAAGGACCAAGTCTTTCGGACGTGACGCCTCCGGCTCCATTTATCGAAACAGAACGACCTGTAGAACATTCTAAATCTGCATTTGAAATTCAACATATCACAGAGACTGGCTCGACAGACTCTACACCGCTACCCGTTCAACAAGTCCTTGAATCTCAAGGAAACGATGTGGTCAAGCTAGCAGTGACCGAGACAGTTTTAGCACCTCAGGAGCCCATTCATCACACACGCAACCTGCAATCGTCGAAGGTACCTTCTTCGCGCATTGGTCGGCTATTTCACTATGGGGGTAAGAGTTCCTTACTCTTGCTTCACCGACCACCATTGATCAGGGCTAGGTCTTGCTGCATCCCTCGGCTATGGTGCTGCGTCCGAGCTCATCCGTCGCACAGGAAGTGGCTCGAGCTCTGAAGGCAGTGGCTCTGTGATGATGACAGAGGCCAATATCAAACGTCTTGTGAGCAAGCTATCTCAAATGCGTGGGGCTGCTTTGAAACTGGGTCAATTCATGAGTATACAAGGTATGTGCCGGTTATTCCTACCCAACCGATGATCTGGCTTTGTGACCGGTTTTTCCTAGACACCCATCTACTTCCTCCAGAAGTCGATAAGATCTTCAGGAGGGTTCAGGATAGCGCGCATTACATGCCAGACTGGCAGATGGAGGTGAGCGATTATTAGTCCATTTTGCAACGATAACAACGTCCGATACAAATTCTTAGAGGGTCCTCGTCGACTCCTTGGGACCAAACTGGCTCGACTATTTTGAATCCTTTGACCGCATACCCTTCGCTGCTGCCTCGATCGGACAAGTACATTCCGCGGTGCTCTCTGCTTCAGCTTCACCCACCGGAAAACCTGCTCCTGTCGCCGTCAAAATCCAATTCCCAAACATTGACGCATCTATTGCGAGCGACCTTGGTTACATAAAAATGCTATTGACCGCAGGAAAGTTACTTCCTAAGGGTTTGTTTTTAGACAAGACTATTTCTGTAGGTCCCGATCATTTCTATGTACTTTATTAGCCAACTGATCCCGGCAGTAGGTCATGAAGCAAGAATTGACTGAAGAATGTGACTACAAACGCGAGGCTTCGTACCTTCGCAAGTTTGCTGGATATCTGGCAGATGATAAACGCTACAAGGTGCCGTGGGTTTGGGATGGAAGTACAGAACGTGTTTTGGTCATGGAACGAGTCAACGGGGTTAGCGTTGGAGAAGCTGAGATATCAGAATTGAGTCAAGATCATCGAAATGAGGCGAGTCTTTGGACGCTGCTTTATGCTTAATACTGACTTGGCCTCAAGATCGCTTCAAGTATTTTACTCCTGTGCTTGAAGGAACTCTTCGAGTTCCGTACCATGCAAACCGACCCAAACTACACGAACTTCCTATATAATAAACACACTCGGCAGATTGAACTCGTAGATTTCGGTGCCACGAGAGAATACAGCAAGACTTTTATGGATGGATGGTTAAGACTACTTAAAGCCGCTGCGGAGGATCCCGAAGACAAAGAGGCTTGTATCAAAGAAAGCTTGGGGTTGGGTTACTTAGTGGGAGAGGAGAATGAAATCATGCTCAATGCGCATGTGGACTCGATGACCCTACTGGCGACACCTTTCAAGAAGTCAACAAAACAGCCATACGCGTTTGGCCCAGGCACGGAGTGGGAGGTGATCACAAGCAGGATCAGAGAGCAGATCCCGATCATGCTACAGCACAGGTTGACTCCTCCACCAAAAGAAACCTATTCCTTGAATAGGTAGGTGTTCGTTCGTGTCATCGTGGCGAATAATGACTCACACGGTTTATCAGAAAATTGAGTGGGTCGTTCTTACTGGCTTCTCGACTACGAGCGAGCATGGATACGAAGTCAATCTGGGATAGCGTTGTAGAAAAGTATAAGTTCGACTAATCTGTAGACCGATTAAACCTTAATGGCACAAGTATCACATCTCATACTATTGATCCGCCACCTGACGACCCACAGTGGCAGGACGGCAGGAACAGTCAATCAGAAGCTCTCTATCAGTCAGACAACTTGGCGTTGATCACGAATATCAATCCTTCAAAATGATATATTATGTAGCTGTCTGGGGTATCCTGGATATGGTCGTCTACAATTACAAAGGCGGTACTAATGATACACTCATGATTGCCGTATGAAGGTTGTCATGCCCTGGAGATTGGAGCCACCTATTCATTCGTCAAATGAGAAAAGGAATTCCAATATCATGATATAGGTGAACTCACTGATCTTCAAGCCAGCAGCCCGAGCTGGTCCCGCAAGGTCAACCTTTTGGATGTTGGCGGCATTGCCGGGAGCATTCAAGGCGAGAACATCAATGGCAGTGGCGTTGGCCGACAATACGTACATGAAACTAGGAAAGGGTTAGATGCCGATTACATGCGGGATTAGAACAAACGGGGACCTACTCGTTATTGCCAACGGTGACAATGTCGTTATCAATGGTACCGCTTCCAGCGCCCTGGAAGTATTGCTACAGACTACGATCAGTTTCATGTTTCTTCCACTGAGCACAAAACTTACCTTCACGATTTTACCTTGGAGGTTATCGTCAATGCTGATTTCCGTCACTTGAGAAGTTCCGATATCGGTCAAGTAAAAGTTCCCAGTCTTGGAACTGAAACTCGACCAACAGGTAGCCATCTGACCATCAATCGCGACAGCAGAGTTCCTTGATGATGATCCGTTGACGTTCTGGGCACTGAAATCAAAGATATCGAAACCAATGCCAGCGTCGGTAGCGAGGATGGCGTTCTTCCCGGGGATGAGGGTCATAGAGAAGGGTAGGAGACCGCCTTCTGCAGGTGCTACTTGCTGAAATTCTTTGGACAAGGATCCATCCTCATTGACGTCCCATACAGCGAGGAAACCGGGAGTCGGTGGAACACCTTTGACTGAGGCGACGAGCTGTTTGTTATCCTCGGAGAATAAGACGTGACTGACTGTGCCCGCGGGGCCGTTGGCGGGCGTTGTTTGATTCAGGTTGAGTGCCCGGTTGGTGCCCGATGCTGGGACGAGACCTTTAGCTTGGTCGACTTTGAAGCAACTTTGAAGAGGGAAGTAAGAATATAGCTGCGTAAGACATGGAAGGTCTATACCTGACACTGTTGACTTCACCACCATTCAGGGCACACAGCGTGTCTCCTGCCTTATTGAAAGCTACCGAGACTGGGAATTCACCTCCGCTCCCAATGGGCTCGCCAACACGCTTGAGGTTAGAAGGGTCTTGGGGATTGATACTGAAAAGAGAGATGGTATTGGATCCGGCCTAAATTGAGACGACTCAGCCAACGTCAGGTCGCGTCGTGAACGAATTGCATACGTTAACAGTGGCAAGCATGTTGGAAGCAGCACTCGCTTTGATAGCGCCTTGCGTGAATAGTGGATCCGGACCGTTTGCACCTCCATCGTCACCGTGCAGACCAAAGCCTCCAGTGGAAACCGCCTGACGAAGGTTCTTTGCGGGTGTCAGAGTGTATCCCGACTACAACGGGATTGGACATACCAGTCTGCCATCAGAGCCGATATCAGCAGCAACGACGAAGTTGCCATCTGGTTCGTTTGTGATAACTGTAGAATTGACAATGAGTCAAAATTATCCCTCGAGCAGAAAGATCCGGTCGCAACTTACAGTATGCGGCCCCAGTGGCAAATCCTCTAGAGTTACCCATCTGCATTTTCTTCCCTTGGCCTGCCCTGCGCATCACAGGGCTTGCAGAAGTAGCAGAAACCATAAGCATGGCTGCGAAAACATGTGTCATGGAGAGCTTCATTTTTACAGAACTCGGAGCGGGCAGAGAATAACAAAAAGTTGACCAAAGCAACCAGCAAGAACGAAGTCAAGGGAGTGGCTAGAGCGCAGCTCTGTGAAAAGAAGGAAAGGGGAGAAGGATTGAATTGATGTTTTTTCCGGAAACTTCGTCTTTTAAACCCTTCATTTTTGTGCGCATAGTCATCCGACGACAGAATGTCACCAAGGCAGTTGATGTTTGTGCGACCTAGGAGCCCAAAATTGCAGCGCAAAATCACTAGAATTGTGGTAACACCAAGGCAACCAAGTTCCCATCAAAGCTGAATACGAATCTGGCTGCAGCATGAGTAAGAGCGAACGGGCTTCGGATGTGCATCGCATTGTTTAGCATGTGAGGTTCTGCGAGGCGAGGCCATTGAGTTGCAACGGTTCCTGGATATCATAGATGTATATACCGCCTTCCCATGTAGTGTGACCGATTGATACCAATGCTATCAGCTCGGCCTTCTCATCTGCGGATTGCTTTTCAACGGAAGAGGAATATATGAGTACGAGCCGTACAGCACTATGATTGCCAGCACTACGATATCATGTACCTGGTCAAAAGAATTTTTTTGTCGCGCTTTGCCGTTCAAGGTTGTCTGCTGGCAAGTACCCCGAGGCAACTCCGAAGATTCCAGGCAAATAGGTACGTGGCCGTTCTACGTTTCCAAGTGGTGCGCTTCAGAATCCTGATTATAGTTCCAGCACTCTAGGCCTAAAGCCATAGAAGATTAAGAACGCTGGTGAATGGTGGTCATGCAGGATTCAGGAAAGACGTAAGAACGAAGACGTATGGATGTCACAATGTGACACTGACCGCGTGCAAATCTTTCCATCGCGATCTCATTTTTGACTCTGAATTTCTACGAGTCATTCATCTCGGTCGTCCAAGTTCCTCTTCCTTTCTTTTCTTTCTGGGCTCATGGATCAGGAGATTGAAAAGATCTTACAAGCAATCACTATCGCATCGGATTCTTCACAGTCCTCGTTCCAAGAGGCCCTAGGTTATCTTGGTTCCATCCAACAAAATGCATCGGAAACTTGGAGACTTGCTCTCCATATCTTTGTAGAGGCAAGTGGAGACGGATCTAGGAAATATCCCCCTCAAGCACGATTTTTCTCGCTGAGAGTGCTCGATGACTTTCTGGACAATCGGTGCGAGCCACTTGTTTCTGTTTTCTTTCTGTGACTCAGTCCATTACCTCGTAGGTTCGAGCCTTTTGACCAAGAAACATTTCAAACCTTACAACAGGCATTGGTATCGTATGTTCAGTCAGAGTATGTGTACGGAAAGGCTGAAGCTAGCGCCCCTTGTGAGCCTCCCTTGTCCTTGTTTTTCATGCTTCCACCCGACTGATTTTCCCTTGCATGGCAGACATCCGTAACAAGTTTTCACATACATTGACATTGTTCTTTTTGTGTACGTATACGGAACAGTGGCCAACGTTTTTCACCGATCTTTTCACCCTCATGCGACCCAACAATCAGCCAACGTTCAATCGACATATCTCTCTTCTGTTCTTCCACATCATTCTCGAGATTTCTGGAGAAGTTGCCGACCAAATGATCAAGGCTGCTCGGCAGTTTACCACCCAGCGACATGCTCGAGATGCTCGTGTGAGAGATGCCGTCAGAGAAAGGGACGCTGTACAGATCAATGAAGCGGTGTTGGCTATAGTCGCTGAAGCTGCAGAAAAGATGGCACGGTTACAAAAGGAGCAGAATGTTCCTGAGCTACCTCAAGTTGAAGAAGTTGTAGATTGGGGAGTAAGGGCATTTGCTTCATATGTTGGTGTGTTGTAAATCTGGCCAAATTCGATGTGTTGCTAACAATATTCTAGGCTGGATTGACATCAACCTCACCGTCACCCCGACAACTGTGCCATTACTCTTCACACTTCTCGCCGATCAATCATTACCCATCCGATTGGCAACTTCCGCCGCGTTGCTCAGGATAGTTGCCAAAGGGCTCAAGGAGCCTAGTGATAAGCTCCAATTGATCAAGGTTCTCTCGCTGGGTCAGGTCATAGATGCTCTTGAAAGGAAAACGCGGCAAGAACAGATAGACCGGGGTCCGGACACGGACGAGGGAGAAGAATCGTATCGCGAGGCTTTGGGGAAACTACTCAACATGCTTGGACTAGAATTGCTCAAGTTAGATGTAAGCCTCACACCTGAAATTTTCGCTCTGTGTATCTGACGCAAGGGCAGGAAGCTCCTAGTGAAGAGGTCCGCTCTGAAGCGTCCGAGTACCTCTCCCAGACACTTCCAATACTCCTACGCTTTTTGGCCGACGAATTCGATGACACTTGCTCTACGGTCTTTCCTTTTCTTTCCACCGTGCTATCTGGGGTGAGTCAGTGTACACTGTACCATCTGTATGCCCACTGAACAAAAAGTAGTACAAGAAGAAAAGAAAGACAACAACGGCACCCATTGAACCCGAGAAGCGCGCGTTTCTCGCATCTCTTCTCCAAGTCATATTAGACAAGATGAAGTGGGATATTGACGCGGATCCTGAAGATCCGGAGGATGATGACAACACGGAATTTGAGAAGATTCGCAAGGTCTGTCCCAGCCCTTCATTCGTGTATCTCGCTCATGTCTCTCGTCTAGGAATTGAGGAACTTCATGGATGCTGTGTTGGTGATAGACCAAGACCTCGTTACTGAGGCTGTAAGAAGCCTCGCACTGTCTACCATCGAAGCGTACAAAAACGGGGTAGAGATGAAATGGAACGAGGCCGAGCTCGGTATACATATGGTATACATATTTGGAGAGATCAACAAAAGTGCGTCAACCTTTTCCCTTTAGAAAAATTTCTAATAAACCTGGGGATAATTCAGGTGGTGGTAAGGGCCGTGCTGCTTTCTGTCTCGCCCCTTCTTCAACAGACAAGGAGGCCAACAAGAGTATAGACTTCTCCAAGTACCCGCTCACACCTCATGGTGAACTTCTGTTTGCCCTTGTCCAGTCCGGGATGTCGGCCTACCCGCACCAAGCCGTCGCGTTGCAGTTCTTTGAGACCGTCTCTCGCTATGGCGACTTCTTCAAAGTCCGCAAAGAATGCATCGTACCCACCTTGGAAGCGATGATAGACTCACGGTGAGCCTGTTGGTCGCTTCTTCAACATCTCTACTCATGACCGAATCAATCAGAGGAATTCACAATCAAAACTCTAGTTTCCGTTCGAGATTATACTACTTATTCTATCGTTTTATCAAGGAAGAGAGGAATGATATACCTCCACAAATTTCTGTGACCATCGCAGAAAGCCTTCGCGATCTGCTAACAATTCAAGTTGTGCTACCGAACCCAGACGATGTAGAAGTTGACATGTTGACCGACGCGGTGAAGAACTCTGCGTTCGACTCTCAACTTTACCTCTTCGAAACCGTCGGTATTCTCTGCTCGCTATTGTTCAAGACTCCCGACCAGCAAAAATCCCTACTCCTCTCCTTTGTCAAACCATTGATGGATGAGCTTTCAGAGGCATTGCAGGCGTACAGGGCAAATGGAAACCAAGACTTGACTTCGATTGTCAAAGTCCATCACATCATCATGGCGCTTGGCAACATTGCGAAAGGTTTCCCGGATTACCCGTCGCCATTACCGGTTGGCTACATTCTACCTCCTTTGGACGTTTTCGCCGAAATAGCACAGGCAATGTTGGTGTGCCTGGAAAACATGAACGTCTTCAAAGTCACTCGGGACGCTGTAAATATTCTCTTGGTCTGTCGACATACTAAGCTCATAAGACACTTTACAGACCCGATTTGCATTCGCGCGTATTTTGGCCACTGCTGGTCCCACCGTTACCCACTTCATTCCACCACTAATGACCAACCTCCTCATTCATTTTGAACCGTCGGAGCTGGTCGACTTCATGAATTTCATCGCCTTGCTCATCTTCAAATTACGGGTGAGCAGAACTCTTTTTCCCTCAGCTATTCTTCTTGCCTTACATACCTTACCCAGGATGATATGTTCGATGTCTTAGATCAGCTTGTCGGGCCCCTTACAGCACACATCTCCGCAAGTTTGAGTCGACCCATATCAGGTTCGGACGATGAGCGGTCACATTCTGAGACCAAGAAGGCGTACCTGGCGCTGCTTACTTCTGTAATGTCGGCGGGATTGCAGGGCGTCTTCATCTCTCCACGTACGTTGTCATGTTCCCGTCATTGCCCAGTCTCACCTGCGTCACAGGTAATAATCCATCCTTTGATTCATTAATGGAAACCATGCGGATCTTATCAGAAGACGTCTCGGACCCACCGAACCAGAAAGCAGCATTCACATTCCTGTCGCGTTGTGTCAGTGCATGGGCTGGAACACAGCAACCAGCACAACCCACACCCAACGGCAATAGTAATCACAATCCCCTGAATGACGTTGGCATTCCAGGCTTTGAACGCTACGTCTATGAACGCCTGGTTCCCGCAGCATTCAGTGTGCCTGCTGTTCCTAATCTCAATCTCAAGGACGGACAGGTCACTGTTGTAGGTGTTTCTATTCTCATTCAAGGTGCTGCTCGCTAACCAACCCTGATAGGTTCTTCACGAGATTGCAAATTTCCTGCAAGCTATTTGCAAAACACGAGGGCCAGAAGCCTATAACTACTTCCTCACCGTCTTCCTTCCTTCCCAGGGCTGGCCACCTGATACTGCCATGGAGTTTACCACAAAACTCAAAGACCTTGATCCACGTTCCTTCCGGAAATACTTTACAGATTTCGTTCGCTCTTCGCGCTCATAGCAAACTGTTATCTTAGGCAAGTATGTATGTACAATAATCCAAAAAGTAGAATCTCCTTGTACACACCGAGTCATCTTTGTTCCATTTTTTGTTGCACGCATATCCTTATATCTGTTCATAGCATTCCGACTACGCATACCTACATACCTCAACGTCTCAAATGCTGTTACCTTCGTACAACTGCTCTCCCTTGTCTTTCCGCATATGCCACGCGTATTCACGTTCATAATGCCTTTGGATAATGTAATGACCAACCACCTTTGATTGGAGATGTGTGCTTGTCCTGGTAACCGGTGAGAGATGGGAGTAATTTAAAGAAACTATTATACAAGGTAAATGCCGCTAATACGATAGAACAATAATCACCACAACACATCGACTAAACGAAAAAATGAGGGATAGAATAGAGCAGCGTGAAAGTGTACGGCGAGTCTGTTATGCAATGGAAAGGTTCACATGACTCTGCTGAGGACCGTTTTTAAGCCGCTGGAGAGCTGCTCTGCGTTCAGTCTCCCAACGTACAAGCTCCGACTTGAGTTTCTCAACTCGGACCTCGTTCACGGGATGTCCTGAGCCCATAATCCTACGAGCTAGACCTTCTCCCTTGTCTCCTGAGTAATTCGGCTCCATGGGCTCAGCATGAGCGCACTCTGTCATTGACAACGCCCGTCGTTCCCAGAATGCAATCGCATCGCGTGCATCAAATCCTGCATGGGCGAGTAGCCTTACGAAAGGGTTAGTCACTACATTTGATAAGGATCGAAAGATCCCATTCATGCTATCTCACCTTGCAGACACAACATCAGCCTCAATCTCCTGTTTCATACTCGTGCAATATTCTCCCACTTTGACCAACTCTCCAGAGCCAAACTTGCCTAGCTGTGCTATAGCATCGTTCACAAAGGGCCCGAAAAGCATGGTGACGGGGAATATCAAAACACGGAGTACGTCTGCTATCACCGATAAGGTCCCTGGTATCATGACTGTTCCAGAGGAAAGAGTTTCGAGATGGTGGGATAGGATGAGATGGGCCAATTCATGGGCAAGAAGAATTGCGAGTTCAGTCGTCTGTTCCTTGCTTGGTGTGGGGGGAGGAGGCGTAGTCTTTGGTGTGAAAAGAGAACCAAAGAGTTGGGACCACCATGACTGCGGTGCAGGGGGAGGTGTGACGGTGGAGTCCGGGGGGATTCTAGACAAGATGTCATCCAGGAATCCGGAGTACACCACGATGCCTCCTCCACCATCTGGTCCAAAGCCGTAGGAGAATGCATTTAATGCCTCTGGTCGCTCCACAACCAGGAGTGAATAAGGCGGCCCTGGTATTGAATGCTGTGAGTGTGGTATCGGCGACTTTTCTCGATCGCACATCTTGTCGCAGAACCACCGCAGGTACTCGATACCTCGGGGTCGCGGACGTAAGGGATAGTCTGCTGGTGGAGGTAGAGGTCGGTCCTGGGGTGAACTTGCAAGCCATTCAGGACAGAGCTCGTTCTCTCGCATCAAGATGGGTAGTGTGGATTCGAGGTGTCGTAACGTATCCCTGACCCAGACATATCTCCAGTCGGTGGGATGGATCAAGCGAGTAGGGCCATCTTGTGCGAGGATTTCAGAGACGGAGTTGTACCATCCAGGTCCAGCTAACTGTGCAGCTATTTCGTCCTCCTCCTCTGGCGACAGTATAATCAATCTCCATCTGTAATTCAGTTGAGTCAATACGAATGTTCAACAAAACTGCGCATTGTTCGCACCTGCCAGTGAGCGGTGTTCTTTCCATGCTTGCTATGATCGTAACCCAAAAGAGTGTCACTGGTATCGCAAGTAGAATGTGGAAAAATATGGTTCGCTGTCGTATCCGTTTCAATACCTCCTCTTTCTTTTCCTCTGACGCCGGTTTTCCAATGAGTTCTGCATGTTTGAGGTATCGACGCGATTTGTGGTTCTTCAATAAGATGATGGGTACGAATGTCAAGACGATTCTGGCTGCAGTTCGTGCAATCTCCAAAGCTGTTGACGCCTAGACTGAAACAGGTGAGTACACTTCAAGTTGTTTATCGCCTTGCGCCCACCTTGAATAAAACAAGTAATGGCAGAGGACCTCTGGCCGGCGCTGACGTATGAAACTCTGATCTCCTCGTAGTATATGTCGGAGGTGGTATACGATAAAGTTCAGCCTGGATTGGACTCGATCCAGGACGTTGGTATTGACTTGAACGAAGCTGATGGTGAAGTCGAGGGATTGAGACAGAAGGACTGGAAAGACGGGGAGCAAAAGACTTGATGAGAAGAGGCGACGGCGTTCTGCGTGCTACTTGGCGCAGCATTGCACATTTTACAGCCAGGCTTGCTGTCTGAAGAACGGGTAGAATTGGGGACGATATTAGAGACAGTCGACAGTAAAGTATATATATAGTTGTCACTTGTTTGTGATTAGATACATGTTCTGTGATCTCAACCCAGGGTTACGTGTCGGTAAAATCCCCTTCAAATTTGTGCTAGGTACTGTACTATGGAAAACATGCGTTTATGATACAAAGCGTAATATAAGATTGCGATGAGCGTTTAGGAAATGAAGGTGGCTTCGTTGTAGAAAGTGCCCTCGACATTCGTTGGTGAGTCAGAACCTGGCATCGTTACCGACAATGTAGCCGGGTTGATCCACTACATTGAAAAAGACGGGAAGATCAGGAAAGGACTCCTCCGATGTAGTAGCAAAGCATGCGTACCTGGTAGATGTAAGGTTTCGTTCCAGCGACATAGTTGACCGCCATCTTGATCACATAGGGGATCTCAGCGAGGACGTCAACTTTCTCTATCAACCCCTTGGGGTTTTCCACATTGCCAACATCGACGGTGAGAGATGCGCTACATGTGCCAGGCTTGTCTGCCAGGAGTGAAGGTCCCGCCCACTCGAACAAGAGCTCGGTTGGTTTCTGATAACCAGTCTCGGGATCAAGGACCGGCTTGAGATGAGATGCCCTTGACTTGACAACCTCCGAATCTGCCTTGACAACATTCGGCCCACTCGTCTCTGCGGTTACCGCGACCAATTTACCATCCATAACCAGTGAACCAACATTCACGACAATCCCGCCCGATCCAGCACCCTTCAGTCCATACGCATCTGTTGTCTTGAACTCCATTTGTATCGCAGAGACACCACCATGGTTATCGCTTTGGAAATGGGCAAAGTTCCATGACGCAGCCACGAGGTTCGGCCTCATGCCTTGAATAGCGTGCACGAACATACCGGGGCCTTCAACTGGATTGGCCTTGCCGTTGATAACCACATGCCCAGTAGCCTTGTAACGCGGCCAGAAGCGATGGATCACGTATCCTTCTGCATTCTTGGGGTCGGGTCCAAAGTACGAATATCCGCCCTGCTCGCCTTTCCCAATCTTGAAACCAGGGATAGCGGCAGGACGTGCGACTTCAAGGAAGATCTGGAGCTCTGGTGTGGGATTGGCTCGGATAACGTAGGATTCTGGGTAGTCTGAACCCGGGACAGCCTTGTAAGTGATTGAGAATTGGTCGGCTTTGCTCGATCTCTTGTCGTGAGCAGGAGCGGGGCAAACGTAGTTGGACACGTTGATCGATTTCCATGTCGTCTCATTCGTCTTTGGATTGTGGATCTTGCAAGTGAATTGTATAGTGGGGTACCACACTCTACGACGAAATGATGGGCCATCTAGCGCAAAAACCCAAACAGAGCAACTCACCCGACCGCCGAATGAATTACTTGGCACATGATTGACGTGCCATCTGCTGCGATAGTATAGAAAACTTGCGTCTCGGTGACGAATCCGCTCGACTGGCAAAGCATTTCAGTGTCTTTAGGGGATAGCTCCCCAAAGAGTTGGTCATCCTTGAAGCTGGATGACACTGGGTGGAAGTTGGGGGCCGTAGGGTCGGTGGGGGGTGCAGTTCTGGATTGTTAACTGATTAAAGAGCAAAACCGGGCTCGATAGTGAAACTCACGAAAAGAACGAAGAGAACATGGTGGTGAGGTCCGAAGAGGAAGATTACATACAACGTTTTATACCAATTCCATTGGGGCCGATCTTCGCTTGAAATGGTAATCTCGGATACCGTTACGGAGTAAAATACAGATGTACAAGCTATGTTACAAAACATACACTGACAGGGTATCATGTCGAGGGTATACTAGAACACGGTCTACCAGTCACTCCACGAACGCCAGAACTGCGCTCTAAAGCTGACTATTCCTGTGCTCGCAGTCTCTTCACTGGTCGGGTTTCGCTTGACTCGCAGTCAGCGTCGCGCTGTGGGGTGCCAAGGTCAGATTCTTAACAATTGTGCACTGGAAAAAAGGGCGACTGACTGCAGGAATACCGTCCATATTTATCCATGTAAACACATCTTGCTCCTCTTCGACAGGCGGCTGTCCTGCAATCGAATTCGTATCCGTGCCGATGTCCATCGCAGGGGTGACAAAAGTCTTGACGAATTTCAAAGTACCGTTCTGAAATAGTTCCAATAGCCGCTTGTTCTGATTCGAATTCAATGAGGATGGATTTTGTGCAGGTATGTCGGGTGGCCATCCGACTAGACAGACACCGTATATACAGAGTCGTTCGGGCTGGGTCCATTTCATCTCCGCATTTCGTATCCCACTCACAGACCTATAAGTAAAACTCTGGGTTCTCCTAAGAGCTGAAAGGGCGCAAAGATATTCACGTACCTCAGAGATTTCCTGATACTTTCGTAGAGCTCTAGTTTGACTGACTTTGCAGAGGGTTGCTTGGCGGTACCTTGCTCTGGAGGCGGAGGCATCGAAGCCTCTGGCTCGACTGGGTTCGTAGCTGACGCTTGCAGCTGCTTGATACAGTGTTGCTTGAAAGTCGTAGCTCCATGTTCACCCCCACTTCGTAGCCCCCGCCAGAACTCTCGTCCTTCCACTGTTCCTCCAAGGAAGCCTTCATTTGTTATGTCATGCAGGTCGACAGCGAGAAAGAAGGACTGTATTCCGCACGTTTCACCGAGTGACTCCAATGCACGAGAAACCTGAATGAGGATATTTCGAGCTGAGTGAACAATGTCGGAAGAGTACTTGAACAAAGAGTGAAATGCAACTCACTTTCGGTCGTTCTATCGAAATTGGGGGTATGAATAGCAACAGTCGTCGTCGAAGTTGTCGCTGACGCTGATACTTTGGGACTGAAGAGATACTTGCTATGCCATTCTGCAGCTCTAATTCTCATCTGTAAACGGTGAACCGTGAGTACTGTGCCCGTATGGCTTTCAGCAACGGCGTACAGACCTCCTCGTACGACCGCTCTTCTCTTTCCGAAAAAGCCTGTAGCTCCATTAGACACTTGTCCATAAATGCTTCAAAACGTTCAAGGAATAATCCATCGACCGGCGAATAGTCTTTGTAGCTGAGTTCTTGCATATGAATATCGAATGAAAGGGCACCGTGGGTGCGAAAGTGAGCTTGATCAAATAATTTTATCTTTCGCCTCAACCTCGACCTTCACCCACACTTTCTATACTCACATGGGGCGAACAAAGCCTAAAAAGCAAGCAATAACTAAGGCTACAGAGGCAGCTTCTAAATCCGATATACCAAAACAGCCATCGATACCCGCTTTACTGGAAAAAGCACAATCTCTGATCGTGCAATGCGATTATGAGCTTGCTATACGATTTATTCAACGGATATTGGAGCAGCAGCCATCGCATGCGGAAGCCAAGGAACTTTTAGGTGTGGTTCAGCTGGAAATGGGAGATGTGGATGCTGCTAAACAGGTGTGGATAAACTACTACGCGATTGAAGCTTTCTACTGACATCTTTGACTTTGAAAAGACCTTCTTGTCATTATTACCTCCAAATCCTAACGCGCCCTCACCACCACCACCGTCTGCACATCTTTATCTTGCACAAATCAGCGACAGTAATCCGCAAACGGCACTCCAACACTACCAAGCCGCAATTGACATCATGTCTGTCACTTTGAAGGGCAAAGAACGGGCTATGGACTCTGGAAGTGATGATGATTTGGAACTACGAAGTAACATAGTACGCGCGTACATAGGCCAAGTCGAAATTTGGATGGATCCTTCGTATGATCTTTGGTATGTTGCAACTACCATCACTTCATTTTCCAGTTGCTAAATCACGTATAGTTTCGCACCAGAGGCAGAAAAGACGTGCGAAGACCTTTTGACTGCTGCTTTGCACGTCGATCCAGGGAATGCCGAAGCGCTCCAAACTTTCGCTTCGGTACGAATGTCCCAGCAACGACCTGAAGAGGCAAAGGAGTGTTTGGAGAAAGCGTGGTCGACATGGAAAGATTTAGATGTTGGTATGTATCTACTAGGTCCTCCCTTGTGGCTCTGATTGACGCGTCCACAATAGATGACCCGAAGGTGCCACCTATTGAAGCCCGACTTGCACTCGTAAAGCTCTTCCTCGAACTGTCGTTGTATGCACCTGCGCTTCTGGTCTTACACGGGGTTATGTCCACGGATGATCAAGAGGTGGAAGCATGGTATTTGGAAGGCTGGTGCTACTTCCTAATAGCTGAGCAAGCCAAAGAAAACGGCGGGACTCTTGACGATCTTTCATGGGAAGACCTCGCCAAAGATTCCAGAGATCGCCTGGAAACATGTCAGATGGTATGAATCGTACTCGTGCATACTCTAGACATGTCCAGCTAACCTTTCTCGCAGTTGCATGTAAACGAAAACCATCCAGATACGCCATTGCTAGATCATGTCGGAGAGCTCATTGGGAAATTGGAAGCTTTGGGAATCAAGGCGTCACCTCCTGGTGAGGAAGATGGCGATGAGGGCGAATGGGTTGACGAGGACAGTGAGGATGAGGATGTAGTAATGTCATAGAACGTCCCTTCCTGAAAAGTACACGGTAGACTATCTATAATCATACATACATTTCAGATATGCGGCGTGCGTAGTACAATCGTCCGTCCTGATCTATGGTACAGGATACATTCTATAGAAACGTGTCACTGGCCCATATAGGGTCAGGAAAGCCAACGTACTCACCGTTTTACATCCGCTGGGTTTTCCAGCTCTCATCGAGAGCATCGGCCACCAGAAAACGATACCAGAATACCGCAATTGGTGCTGTACACAAATGCCAAAGCGAGTGCGCATCAATAGTAAGAAACCATGGTGAAAAATCGAATAATTCCAGAGACGTCGCAGCTGTAGTCACAACCACCAGCCAAAACGCGTTTCCGGCAAAAGGGGGTCGGTAGGTTTTCGATTGATTAGGGAACCTCCGGATTATGGATAGTGATGATGGTAGGGAGTACAACAACCAGAGGAGGTTATGGGTCATGCCAATCACTAGGTTGAACACGATATTATAGGTGTAGTCGAAGCGTGGAAGGGAGACCAAGTATGATACGTGCGCTATATACGCGACGCAGCACACCAATGTCCAAAGATTGAGCGCAGTCCTGCTTCCGCGTGTGTCCCTCAAGGTGAGCCGAGCACTGTATGTGGGTGTGTACAAGTGGAAGATGCGAATAGCCGTGAAGTACAATGCGGTTAAGATGGTCAGCGCCGCCGAGAAGTAATCCAACTTCTCAGTGAGAGGCGTGTCTGTGAATTAGCTGTGAGTTCGTGACGTGTTATAGACAATCAATTCAATTTGCTCACCTCGTGTATGGAATACGGCCGACCAAAGCCAGGTGTTGATACTAGCATATGACCAAATAACAAAGTATGTTTTCAGAGGATGCGAATCGGGAATTTCCTTCCGAATTTTGGATAGTCCACGCACATGGGCCCACATATTAAGAAGCGAGAAGGCGACCGAAGCAGGTTCCTGCATTCCTGCGAACCTATAGAACGGCCATTTCCCATAATACTGCAGAATAGGCTGGCCTTTTTGTATGCTTTGCGATGTGACTTCATGCATGCAATCATATTTGCAGTTGTCGAGACAGGTCCATCTTGTCAGGCGCAATGCTAATGGAAGAGTTGCCGGTGATGCAATGTTGCATTCGGCAACCTTGCAGCGAAATAAGCAGACTTGAAATGTAGTAGAGAGGTCGCCGGCAGATGCGAGAGCGACAGAAAAGAGTGAGAGGAAGCAGAGGAGCTGTAGAGCGTCCCGCTTCATGGACGTTCTTGGGAGAGGTTGTCAGGGCCAGGGCACAGGATCCGGCAATTCAATTCAGGGCACAAACAACGCGGTACGCGTAAACAATGTCATTCGCTTCGTTTATTCTTCACCACCATGAGCACCGACGACCTCAAGACTGAATCTGTGGAAACACAAGTTCCTTCAGCACCTGGACCTTCCACGCCGATAACAAAGTCTTATACGTACCATTCACCGACACCGACAGCAGAAGGACCATACATTCTGGGCGTTGACGAGGCTGGCCGCGGACCTGTCTTGGGACCACTAGTATATGGTGTTGCATATTGCCCAGCATCATATCAAGAAGATTTAGAAGGTCTTGGTTTCGCAGGTGTGTCGTGAAACTCAGCCCTTCCGAACATAACATAACCTACACCGCCGACAGATTCCAAGACTTTGACACCAGAAGTTCGCTCATCTCTCCTCAAAACATTATGTTCGGATCCAGATAACTTGGCATGGTCTGTTCGGGTTGTATGGTGCGTCTCATTTCTGTTTTGATGATTCACCCCACTGACCTGAGCTCAGTCCTCAAGCCATTTCAAGTGGCATGTTGCGCAAACCACCAATCAACCTCAACCGACAGTCTCAAGATGCCACTGTCATGCTCATACGAGAAGTTCTCGACAAGGGGATCAAGCTTTCAGAGGTATGGACATGAAATAATACGGGATGTCATTAAAGGCAACTGTAAACAGGTATATGTCGATGCACTGGGGAACACAAAAACCTATCAAGCATCCCTATCCTCACAATTCCCTGGAATCAACTTCACGGTCGAGAATAAAGCAGATGACAAGTTCAAAATCGTTGGAGCCGCTAGCGTTGCTGCTAAAGTCACCCGTGACGCGTGTCTGGAGGACTGGACGTTTGAGGAGGATGGGTATACCCCATCCGAACTTGAATTAGGCTCTGGATACCCTTCAGGTATGATGCTAGCTTCTTTCTATCGATTCATTCTGACGAACGCCCGCCAGATCCAAAAACGGTGGCCTGGCTAAAGAGCTCTATGAATCCCGTCTTTGGTTTCCCTAAGATTGTCAGGTTCTCATGGACGACAGTGAAAGTGATACTAGAAAAGGAAGGGCACCAAGTGAAATGGTATACCCAATCGTTACCTTCTGTTTCAACAACCATCTGACAGCCCAACAGGATCGACGAAGGCCAAGCCTCGCTCAAGAAAGCCTTTGAAAGCGCGCAGGGACTGGATAAGGATCGTTGCATATTGACAAAGGAGTTGGGTATCAGAAGTATCGTGACACTGTAAGGAGCCAACTCACACTTGATTATTGCCACATCATATACAATATGTATACCATAATGAATCCGAGAGAAAAAGAGTAGAGCCAATCATCGTCGCTTGCTGGGCGGTGAACCTGCCGGTTCCTCTCCGGCCTTTCTCTTCGTACCAAATCCGAATGCGACCTTTGATCTCTCGCCAGGAGCTGGAGAGCCACCCTGGGAGGAAGGTTCGGCGGCAGAGGATATCCTAGAGAAACCTGCTCGTGGGGCCGGTGACCCTGTACTGCCAACAGATGCAAAACCGGAGGGACCAGGACTGCCACCATTCGACAAGGTAGTCATCTGGTTGGGCAACGCCATTATACCGGACTCCATAGCAGCCTTTGCATTCTTTGTCTCCTTTTTCTTCTTCATCTTCTCGGTCTTGCCTTTGGACAAGGGCTGCGTATCAATGAAGTCAGCCACCTGCGGCACAGCACTGCAAGGAACATTAGTTGGATCCACTGAAAAAAACTTGCGAGAAAACTTACCCTCTGTTACCAACTGACAAGACGAAGTGTGCTTGTCCTGTCTTCTGCTGACGTTGCTGGAAGGCTGCATTCATACTGAGAGGTGTATCGCCACTAGCCATAGCCAACTTCTTCTTTTCTTCTTCGATCTTCTTCAGCCTCTTCTCCGTCTTCATCTTCCCGGATCCTTTTCCGTGGAACTTGTGAGATAACGCCTTCCATGCTTCCTTGGGCGTAAGCTCCCGTCCGTGCTCGTCATAGTAAACGATATTGACATCCGGCTTGTAGTGCTTAAACGATTCCAAATTCTCCCGTGCTTCCTGTTGTTCCCGTAGACGGTTCTCGTATTCCCTAGTCGCTTGGTCCTTGTTCGCACCGCGGGCTTGTAACTTCTCCAACTCGCGTTGTGCGACACGTCGGCGCTGCTCGGCAAGCCAAAGGTCTCGTTGAAGTTGAGTTCGCTCGCGGTCCTTGTGATCTGCGGAAGGTGCCGCGAGGATACCTTGCTGGCGAAGGATGTTAAGCGTAGAAGCCATTCCAGACTTGAAGGTTTGTTCATTGGAGGTGCCAACGTTGGTCTCGGCAGATTGGTCCTGTCCTGCCTCCTCCGCCTCCGTCTTCTTGATTGCATCTTCTATGGCATTCAACATTGCCATCTCGTCATCCTCATCTTCCTCGTCCTTTACCCTCACCTCACCAGCTTCCACCTCGTCCAATGCTTGGTCGCCAGGAGCCATAGAAACGTCTCGGGAAGGCGATCGTGCTTTCGTCTCAGGAGCAGTCGGCGGTACGGATTCCTGCTTCGGCTCACGCTTGACGGCTATTGGGTTATTACCAACATTCCGAATGAACTCCGAGGTGTCGTCGAAAGTGAGCCCACCACCTTCACCATCTTCATCATTTTCCATCTTGGCATCCCCGTCATCCTCAACCTTAATTGGTGTATTTGATTCTGATTCACGTTGTTGAGCAACTACAAAATTGGTCAGGAGTCGACTATATAGACATGTTGAAACGACATACTCTTCTTTGCCAGTTCTTCTGGAGACAGCTTCTTGGGTTTCTTGATCTTGGCTCTACGTGAACGGGCGAGTGCAGCTTGAAGCTCGTCGTCGTCCACAAAGTTCGCGTTCAAGTCTCTGACAATGGGTTGTTGATCTACAGCCATCTCATTCTCATCTGCAAGTTCGGCTTCAGCTGGGGCACGACGAGAGGGGCGCTTCTTCTTGGCCTGACAGGAAAAGTCAGCATCATGATTATTTCAGGTTGGAGACAGCTCCGCTGACCTTGAACTTTTTAAATCCTACATCGCCTTCTTTCAAGTAGTCTGTGGTTTCTTGGTTTTCTACGCGAATGCATAAGTCAGACTGGTGTAGCAGAGCAGAGGGCAACCCAAGGACACTTACTGGCGTAGTCTATTGAGAGTAGAGATTTGTTGACAGCCGCAGCAGCCTCGTGTTTCTGTTGCTCTATTGCAGCCTTCTTGGAAACAGCGGAGCTACCCAAGCGGAAGCCCTGTATTTATAAAGCAGGTCAGGCTGAGAGCACGGACAGCAAACATATCACCTACCATCTCCTGAGCACCTTCAATATCCTCGTCGTACTTTGCCAATATAGACCGTTTCATCCCTTGATTACCCTCAACGAACTCGTCATCGTCGTAGCCCGTATAATCGCGCTTCTTAATCTTAAGTTCTTGGTTTTTCTTCCGTCGCTCTTCTTCGGCCATCTCCACATTTTGCAGTTCATCCTCTAAAAATAACTTTTCAGTATGTGTAATGGATACAGGGACGCGGAGTATACCTTCGTTGTCAAGGATGCGACTGTCTTTCAACGTGAGTATACGAGCTTCGCCATCGTCCATGCCCTCAAAGTCATGGCTGACCTTTAAGCCTTCGAGGTCACCTATAATGAGCTTGCATTAGAGCGGGCCAGGTAACGATTGCAAGTTGAACGTACGTTCGGAGTACTCTTGTTGTATTTCCTGGTCCATATTATCCAGTTCCTGCAACCTCTTCTTTGCGAGCTCCTTCTCCCTCTTCTTGAGTTTCTTAATGAATTTCAAGTTGTCTTCATCTCCGTCCGGATCTCCAAGAGTTGCGCCTTTTAGCGATGCGTTGAGTTCCTTGCGATTTCTCACCCTGCCAAAGGAGTGGCAATGAGCAAACTTGCTCGACTAGAGCGATAGAAGGGGCCCATTTCACTATCCCAAAAGTGGAAGTGACGGTAACTTGAATAAAGAGAAGTACTCACTTGGCTATGCGGTCTGCAACCTTCCTGCAAGACAAGAAAACATTCGCATGAGTACCAATCCATAGCGAGGATAGAGACACCTACTTTGCCTCGCGATCCTTGGCTTCTTGCTCTCGCCGTTTCGCATAATTCTGTTCTGCTTGTTGCTCTTTATTGTCCGCAGAAGGTGCATCTTCGGTGAGAGGTTTAAGACCGAGTGATATACGGATTTTGTTGGTTTCTTCCAAGCTGATACTCTCTTCCATAGACATGGTGAAGCCGGGAAGTGGTGGAAGAGGAAGAAGATGAGTAAGTTGCTGTAAATTGTGTGGAAGAGAGAGTCGGTGCCGTGACTGCCACACTGGGCATTTGTTTACGGCTATTATCCAACAGCCTCAGTCTGCGTCCCGGCTTCAACGTCCTCGACGATATCCAGAGTACCCATTTCGTCCACCATGGCTTCTTTATTTTCACCGTTCCGAAGGACATACAACTTTATGGTGAGCATTAGTTGACTTTTGTGGCTGCAGAGTTATCTTGAATTACCTTTTCCAGTACCGTTCGGCCCATGAACAGCCCGCAATATTCTACTCCGTCATCTTGGGAACCTTAGGTCCCCTGCTCGTCGTTACGGTGCCCCCGATACGTGAACGTCTTGGATATGCTCCTAGAGAAGAGATTCCGACTTCATACCCTCGTCAGTCTCCTTCCGTTCCCATCCATTCACAAGGATTACCTCTCAACCTTCACCCATGTCTATTCTAGTTCCCAAACGCGCAAGACGACAAGTCACAGGATACGACGACGAATAAACCATACACCTTTTCCGAAGATGGAAGAAAACAGATCGCGTCCTGTTCACATCACACACCAGAGTTGTTCGGTCGGACAAACCAAGTTCGCGATTGTACTCTCTAGACGACTGCTATATTCCAACATACATATTTGGTATTAAGATTAACAGATGAGTAGGGTGTGTGTGTGTGCGTGTCAGTAAAGAATGGATAGAGATGGTCTAGCCTCTAGGTGTCGTTCAAGCAATCTGCTTCGGTGCATCCTCTCCTTCGTGCGACTTTCCTCGTAGCTTGTTCCATAGTTCGGGACCTTCTCGAATGAGGGCCTTATACTCGTCGTCAGTGAATGAGTGGAAAGATTCACTAAGGAACTTACGATAACAACTTCAACTGCGATAAGAGCTATAATGACCAACTCCATCCTATGAGACGAGGACTGAGAAGCCGAGGGTTAGCACATGCTTGGGTTTGTTATTATGAGCAACACTTACTTCCGTGAGGAGCTGCCTAAGAACAGATTGAACCTAGGGATGTGGTTTAGATATCTCGAATCCCTAAGCACCAACAGGCTTACCTCCGCGGCATATGTGATCTTGTCGTTCACGGAATTCGTTCGCAAGCTGATCTCCAGCGCTTTGCTCATCGACTTGAAGTAGCCTGAGAAATGAACGGTAACTTAAGATAACAGCAGGCGTCATAATAGCTAAAACATACGTTCAAGTTCAGGCCGTTCCCAATAAAAGTCTTCAAAAGCTCGTCAGTCACGTCACTTCCACGACTCACGATGAACAGACCTACCAGGAACATCACTGAAGTTTTCCTTGTTGAGGTTAAGACCTTGCCTAAACTTCATAAGTTGTCCAAGTTTCATAATGAGCTGCTTCCGTCCCATTCCCGGCTTTCCTGTCTCCTCTAATGAATGAGGGAGCTCGGCCATAGATGACAGATAATCGTCCAAAGATTCCTCCAACGCTGACAAGGCCGTCGAACGCGAAAGAGCTTGCGAAAACGCGTATCGTGCGAGTAACGACTCCTCCGGTAATGCCATAGTGGGTGTTATCGTAGGCACAGAATCCTCTTCCGTCGTTGACGGTGTGCGTCCAAGTATAATCAAGTCTCCTTGTAGACGCGTTTCCCTAGTAGAAGGCAAGGCAATTAGTACCATCCAACCCAAGCAAAAACACGCACCACTCACTCCTCAGGATCCGTCACAAACTCTAGCTCCTCCGTCTCTGCTACTTTGAGTGGCGCTACCTGGAAGCCAGGAACACGTCCAAGGACATCGTTCGCGAATTTCTGTGCATCTTCCTCCTCCAGGCCCCAACATACGAAACTTCCATTCCCGAACACAAACACCTCGCCCTTCTTGCCGTCCGGTCCCCAGTAAGGCACCCACCACGATTCGTGTAGTATTCGGGAGTTTGGCGGAGGATTTGGATGACCACGAAGACGTGATAAGAGATATCGTTGTGATGTAGCGAGGGTGAATACGGGTTGGATATCGCTTCGTGTTGGTGTTGGGTTTGATCGAATTGGAAGAGAGGCAGAGGCTGAACGCCGAAGAGGTGTTTTTGCCTTTGGTTTTGATTTCAATGAGTCAGGATCGGCATCTTTTGTTGACCTTGAATCTGTTGCGAAGAGCCTAAATGAAGTGGTGAAGGGAACCTTGGACTGTCTTGACACGACTGGACGGAATACTTGTATGGCACACCGCATCTACGATCAGTATGAGTTATTGAAGGCAGTGAAAAAGACTGGTCAAGTACCATCGTGAAAGTGGTCAAGGAAATTTTGAAGAAATTACCCGTCGACGTCGCTCTGTACAACGACCAGGAGTTTTGGCGCTCACGCTTAGACCTGCCGACATCGTGACGCGTCCACTCCTGCACGACTCACAACGTCAGAGATAACAATTTTTCAACACAAAATTATAGTTCGCTGATATTATCCTATATTGACGAGGACATACAACAAAAGAGTGGTCTGGGTTATTTAATTTGAAAAACGTGGTAACGAGTCAACCAGAGGGACACGAGCGGGTGCTAGTCCGAAACGTCTCTACCGCCGTGATGTTTCTGCACCTAGCAGCCGAGCCACATCGGTAAGCGTCCGGCTCCATCAACCTCATCTAGACCGTCTCCTGGTCAGGAAAACACTTTGCGAACGAGCGCCTCGAAAGCCGCACGACACAGAAGCCGTCTATGAAAGAATCTGATTAGGAGAGGTGATGAGAGATAAAGGGGGCACATACCATACCACAACGCCCTGCTGCTAGACTGATATTCGCTTGACAGTCAAATGATACTGGAACAAAAAGTTCAGGTCAGTCGTGCTGTCACTACAGAGAATGCTGGTTTATCTCACCATTCGTCTGTCACGAAAGGCTACAGCTGGACTTCAATCCAGAAATCAAAGAAATCCGAACTGAACCACACCACTGAAGGAGAGTCAGCTCATAAGCTACTTAGAAGAAATTGAGAACGACAAACCAGTATAGAAATCCACACTGTAGTGTACTCTAGGCCCGTAGGGTGAAGAGGAGCAAATGCTAAAGAAACCCGTGGGAGGCGCATGGGCCGCTTCCATATACCATGACTTTAGGGCAGGTCAGACCGAAATAGGCGCCAGAATTCTGCAGCAAAAGAACCAAAAGAACCAGAATGTTACACGGACATCTCCAGCGTCTTTCATTTCCCTCAATACCAGCTGTAAGTCGTTTCCTGTATCCAGTCTCTCAAAATCTAGACTTTGACTTGTCATTTATAGCCAGATCGGCTAACAGGTATATCTGATTTACCCGAAACGCGTAAATCTCACATGCGTGCGGCCGACTCTCGCCCTCTCTGAGTCTCCGACAGTCTTTCCTTCACTCCTTGCAGATGGCCAGGCTACGCAAGGAGTCCCAAGATACTCAGTATTTTCCTCAAGCACGTCCGTTGCATATAATCGCCTCTGGAACATTATTTCTCACACATACACTCACCGTGCCATGTCATCCGGCACCAGCAACGGTCGTTCGTGCTCACTCTGTCGAAAAAAACCGCGGAGGATCCGCCAGTGCTATCCTGTCTCTTTTGGCTCAGTTCTCTTGTGTAGAAGCTGCACTTGTAGCTTCTCTGGGTGGTAATGAGGATGGAAGGATGTTGATTAATGACCTGGAGAGGGAAGGTGTCACCACGAGGTTCTGCAAAGTATGGCCGAATGCTAGCGTTCCGAGTGCATGGGTTTTACATGCAAGTGAGTGTTACCATGACTTGCGCAGTTTTGTCTCGCTCACCCACTGAACCAGGCGATAACGATACTCGCACCGTGGTCAACCACAACCCATTGCCCGATATCACCCATGAGGAATTCATTTCGCTTCTTGGTCCCATTCTCGCCCCAGAAAATTATCCATCAATGGCGCCAGGCACGCCTCCCGCTCATTCGACAACCCCTGGTTCCTCAGGTCCATCTACTCCACGCCCAAGCATGAGTGCCCCGCCATTCACGCCAGGCTACAATCGTCACAGTCCCGCGCCTTTCGATTGGCTTCATTTCGAAGGAAGGTCTGTCAAGACGACTCTCAGCAACATTACAGGTCTCGATGGGCTAGCACGCGAACGAAAGTGGAGGCATCACTGTGTTTTCAGTGTCGACGTTGGCCGGAAAGGCCGACAAGGTGTTGAAGCGGTGTGAATTTCGTGCTTTCACCAAAGTGTTTCAAGGACTAATATTCTACTCACTAGCTCATCCCACACGCAGACGTGCTATTCGTGAACAAGTACTACGCTCAAGCAAACTCACCTCATTACGCGACTACACCCCGAGCATTCCTCCTCTCGTTAACACACATCGCACCTCCTCACGCCCTTCTCGTCGCTCATTGGGGTGAAGAAGGTGCCGCAGTACTCTCGCTACCCACGCAAGAGTACTTCCAAAGCTCAGGCTGGGTCGACGAACGAAGAGTCGTACCTCAACGACCAAAGAAGAAGGACAATCCCGACACTTCAGTCACATCCGACGACATCCGATCTGTTCGTTCAGGCAGCGACTTTTGGGCTGATGGAAGGAGTCGAACTCCTTCATCCAGTGCATTCTCAGCTCGGGATACTCTTTCTGCTCCGTCGGAGCCTCGAGCGCGTTCGAGGTCAAGGTCTCCTGGGCCTGCGAGTAGTAGCAGGTATCGGGACTCTGGAGCGATTTATGAAGACGACCATGATACCGACTCGCAAGGTACGGAGGTTCCTGATCGAGATGTAGATGATGGTGTAGTGGATGAGGTTGGCGCGCAAGACGCATTTGTGGCTGGGATGATATATGCCCTGAGTAGGAAGATTGCGCCAGGTGGACCATACACACCGGTTGGAGGTGGTAGTTTCTCGGTGGATCAAGGGGATAAAGGGCGCTGGAGATTGGATGAATGTTTGAGGTATGAAGGTTAACACCTTTGTTCAGCCTGTTTTGACGGAACAATTGATAGGTTTGCGACGGAACTGGCTGGTCGGAAGGCTCGCAGACGACACTGGGAAGGTCTTGCAGATGAAATGACTAGGGCTGGATGGTTCCAGGACTTTTAATTCATGGGTGGAATAGTAAATTTATGGGATACCCGTTAGCGTACATAGTTTGCATGGTATTGGTAGGTAAGGCTGGAATAATTTTGATTATACACGAGGTACGAGTCGGGGTGGTTTGGCTTGTCTAGGGGAGATAAGGATTCCAGATGCCCAATTGAATGGTTTCAACCACTTCGCTGGTAACCTGAAAAGTCCCTTATATATGCAGTCTGCCACAAACCAAATCTCCGGACTAAGTATGATTATACCATCCGAAGCGGTGTCTCGATTTACAATGTTCACATCGTTTAGCCCCCGATCTAAAAGACTCGGCTTCAGTTCCTTGCTTCAGTAGCAATTCCACGATATAATCCCCAGCAGGGCCACCAACGTCCCAGAATTCGATCTGGTTGGCATGCGTGATGATCAGAAGGGATGGGTGCTGGTGAGAAAAGACGACACTATTTGGAGTTTGGTGTAATATTGCACCCATCTGGAAGCGATTTGATTCCTGAATGTTCCATACGCAGAAGCCAATTGCACCAATAGCTGCCAGGTACTTCCCATCACTGGAAACAGCAAGGGACCTGGCCACTTCTCCTACTTTTCCGACTTCGACCTTCAAGATTGTGTCACCGTCACCGCGGTATAACTCCCATATTCGTCCAGAGCGTGTTCCAGCAAACACGTGATTGCCATCTACCGAGAATGCGACAGAAGCGACGTCCTCAGGGAGGTGATAACGAAATAAATGTCGACCTTGAGCGTCCCACACATGGATATTCCCAGACATGTGAGACGATATGATTTTTGAGCCATCTGGAGAAAATGCGGCGCTGGTAAGACCATCTTCAGCCAGAATCTGGCCATGACTTCTGAAATTAGGAATACGCCATACAAATATGGAGCCATCAGAGGAAGCGGAAAGAGCAAGTGCATTGGTACAAGGACTGAACGCGACCGCCATTATCCTGGTAGGGTGTTTATTATTGAAGCATAATTGGGAGATTGTGCCCATGTACCAGAAGCCAATGCTGCCATTGGCATAGCCTGCGATGATCCAGTCGCTGTCGCGAGAGAAGGCGATATGTCCTGAATGAGTTTCTGTCGACATCGAAGCATGGGACTCCAAGCTTTCGAATTCATATACCACGATGTTGTGATCTACGATCCATGCAATGAGTGCACCGTTCGGGGAAACCGAGACTGCATCAACAACGTTTTTCTCTGAAAACGTTCGGACAAAAGCTATAACAGGCCTCGACGTCAGAGATGTGGCAATACAAGTAATTTGCAAACATACGCAAGCATCTAAGGGAAAGAAAGCTTTTGGCAACAGAGTTCGATGCAGGAGACTTGAGCAACCGTTGGATTATGGGAGGCATCAAGCTCATGTGCTTCCGAGTCTTCTCGTTTGGGCCACAGATGCTGTCACGACCTAAGCCTTTGTTCATGACAACATTCAGCGCTAACATAGTTGCCCGGGTTTGTACCAGTCTCGGATCACTGTCGAGAATGGCCTTCGGTGGTCGAAAAAGGCTGTCATACAAGTCCATGAAGGTCAAGTCCTCTATAAGCAAATGTTGTCAATTCACGTTCGAGCAACTGTGAGTAGATGTACGTACCAATGCTATACAAATTCTCTATAAATTTTTCGAGGTTCTTGATAATTTTTTCTTCTGATTCAGGGTCCCTCGCCTTGCAGAGGTTTTTGACAGTGAATACCAGATAGAGGGTTAGATGGTCTGCATCGTCTGGCTCTACCGGTGCCGCATTCGGGCCTTCGCGGATGTGTGCTGGCAAAAATTCCTTGTATCTGACATCATCACTTCGGTATACGGTGTTATGTATGAGCTGTCCGTTGGCAATGTCACGACGGCACCCGAGGTGTGGCCTATACAAAAAACTAGGTGAGATGAGGAAAACGTCTTTTAGGTAGTAACATTACCAATATGTGAAGCTAGCAGTCTCATCGTGGTCACGGTTGTATTGCAGCCTTTTCAGAGGAAGAAATTCAAGTGGCCACCAAGGTATTGTTAAGGATTCATTGATTTCACCTGTCCTCTCGATTGTCGCCCAATTACCACTGAATGATTCAATACACAGTCCCGCCTTCCGAGCCTCCGTGATCATCCATCGCAAAGAAGGCCCATTGGTATTGAGCTTTATGTTTTCGGTGTTCCCTCCCCCACTGCTCTTACTTCAGCATACCGAACGTAAAAGTACACCGATGACACTTACATGTCTGAGTGGGTCCCAGCGAACCACACTTCCTTGGTGTGTGGCATCGCGCCACAACAGTCATGTGGTAGTGGGCCTACGCCTCCGTATGCGTATTCAGGTAAGAACTTGACCCGTCGTTCATGGAGCGCGAGAGCGTGCCGGAAATAGCACACGTGTTTCATTCCCAAAGTTGTCAGAGGCAGATTCTGATCAGATTTGACCAATCCAATCGCAGAAACAGTGTCCCTGTTTATGAAAGGTTAACGTGTGGCTCAAATACGTATGTATGATGCGGCATACCAAGCGCCTACAAAATGAACCTTTACGTCTTTTCTGGAGAAGGTCTTCTTGAACCGCGCAGCCATATCCATGTCTTGGGATTGTTTTGGCATGGATGTATCAGATGAAGCGCAATACAATTCATATGCACTAAGAGATAGAAGTCAACGGTTAGCCCGAAATAAAGATAAGTGAAGGAGTGTACACACAAGGGTATTTGATCTTCGTTTCCCTCGTGAATAAGTCCAACCTTGGTATATAGTATTTTGATTCTGAGCTCGTTGCGAAACATAAAAGAGACGAACCTTTTCTATCATAGCAGACAGTACTCGGGCTTGATAGGCGCCCCTGGAAAAGCCTGCAACAAACAGGAAAACGAGTCACTATTAGTGACAATTACGGTAATTGTAAACCTTACCGAAGAGAAAGATCTTGTCACCATCCTTATACCTTTCACTTAGCCAACGATAAGCATCAAGTAATATTCTTTCAAATCGCCTGTGAAATAAACAATCAGGAGGTATCAAACACAGCGTGATCCAGATTACCATGCAATAGCAAGGTCAAGCTTGTGACCAATAACTTTCTTGTAATAGGCAAAGGATCTCCAAGATGGCGTTGCATATGTACCAATACCACTGTTGTAAAATGTGACCTGGTTTTGATCTTTAACCAGCCTGCTATAAAGTTCTACGATGTTTGTATTCTGAAAACCAATCTAAGTCCCCGTAGGCTGAAAACGATGATAGTGCTCACCTTCTTACTAAACTGATTCGAAGTCCCGTCGATGCAAACGACCAAATTCCTTCCAGCAGAAGTGTGAGGGTGGGAAGAGCAGCAGATATCGCCGTTTTTGGGATGTAGAATTATCTGACCAAATAGTGAGCACTCTCCTAGCTTGTGATATATCTCGAACTCACCATGTTCTCAACGGCCCTTGATAGCTGCCACTCCAATTCACTGTCAGTATCGGGCAATACCTCACCCTGCGTCGGAGCAGGAGATGGTAATGATTCCGACATATGTGATGCATCCTCCTCTGACAGTGTGCTCGAATCAACGCCCAGCTGATCGTAACACTCCTGCACCCTGTGCAAATTCTCCTCTGTCAGCGAATGGATGCTGGATGTGCCGTGAAAAGGCGAGTCTGTCTGTGAAACGATTGGTCGTATCATTTCTGATGAGGTGCCCGATTCTCCTTCATCGTTTGTTGTATTCATGTGGGACTTGACACTTGTGCTAGCTCGTGAAGTGAAAAAAGGGAAGTGTGCTCTGAGGATGCAAGCCGCATAGGGTGGAATTAGAAACAGACTTGCAGCCTTATTTGAATGGTGCAACACGTGAGAGTCAACCTTCAAGCTTTAGAAATCAATAACCCTGTTTTGTGTACGACGATAGCCATTACCTGCTGTTGCCTGACACCAGAGTTGCACGGATCGGTAAATCATACAAGCCTCGCCTCCTTCATGAATTCAAAGTGGCACATTGCTATCCAAACCATGCTGAATCGGCATGTATTCGACTGCAGCAAGACTGCAGCTTGGGAAGCAGCAGTTCATTTGAGCATTCCACAACACGTCGACATATATGGATTACTTTCGGCACTCAGGCCGTTCAGTAGCAGAAATCTGCCCACTTTTTAGAGTCCGATCTGTGAATCACCGCAGGTTCGTAGCCTCTGAAATTACAAACCTGTGAATAGTCGAAGGTGATGCAAACGCAAAAGGACCGAAGGCACCTGGTTGGCGCCTAGCGTGCTTGCCGGCACCAGGCTCCACATACTGCACAACCTTGCGTTACTAACATGAACGGCGGCAGGCTCTACATGGATGTCTGAGCTACGTCAATATAATGTACAGGCACTAGGATGAACTCACTCGTGTCCACCCTAGTCTCAACACGAGAATAAGTCCAGCATGCGGTCGCATCGTCGAATTCGATCGCGAAGCTCCTCATCTGGCTATGGCCGAGGTGATCGTGGTGTTCAAAGACTCTGCCAGAAATCGACATACATGATACCTGCCACGGGGTGCCATACGGAAGGACCCGAAATATTGGAATGAGGATGATAACTGTTGAGACAAATGCGACAAAAGGGTGGTACAAGATTGCTGCTCGAGTCTCGTGTCACCCCTGAGGCCTGAGGCCTGAAAGAGCATTGGATGTAAGCTGAGTGTTTGAGGAGCAGAAATTCACATACGCGGTCTTGTAGTTATGTAATTTGACGAAGTAACTGTTGTGGATTTACAGCGGAGCTGGAGTAGTAATTGGTAGTTCGCGATAGATAGACGTCGACGACAGGGACAATTCGTATTAGTAACGTACGAAGTAACTGTTGTGGATTTATAGCGGAGCTGGGGTAGTAATTGGTAGTTCGCGGTAGATCGTTGAACGCGTAAGATTCGGACCCGTCACCTGTTTATGCGCAGGATGCTCGGTCTTGGGTCAAGATCTATGATTGCGGTATTGCATACTGAGACTGGTATTGTGCCCAGCCTGCGTACCCGACGACTCATCCTCACCCTCAGGTACATGGATTACCTACTCTCCCTTCCACCCGATCACTATGCATCCCTGGCTCTCCGCGAGAATTGCCACCTTCGTGTTCTGAACGCTTCTTGTTGGCTGATGGATGTACAGTGGGCTGTGGCGAATCTTCCTGGAGCCGAAGGAATTGAGTCGCCCTGGTAGCCGGAACTGACCTGCTCTGCGGTACAACAGTTGATTCTTGTCAAAATCTTCAGTCATGCATAGACCAGTACTCACGTTTGTCTCTCCTACGCAACAGGATTGAACCTGAAGACCCCGTCTCACACATAAAACCCTCGTACAGATGTGTTGCCTTGCGCGCGCGCGTCTCGAATCATCATCACCGACGACGATTGACACAGTTGCTCTGTGGAGCGCTCGTACCCGCTGTGTTCCTGGTATCGGCGGGGAAGGATGTGGGTGAGAGGGATGATGCTCTTTCCTGTGTCGTGCGTGTGCAGAGGACTATGAGACGCCGGAGCATGTTTTGCTGAAATGTCGTTGTATTCGGGGACCTTTTAGACGGAGCTTCTTCGAGCAAGTGGGACGAGTGTTGCTGGCCGATGAAGACCCTTTCCTCTTTCTGAAAGAGTGTGCTTGGGAGGAAGTTATTCCCTGTGCGAGGTTTGTTGCAATAGGAGTGGATGCTTGGATGGATTTTTGCAAAGAATTGGTCGAGGGGTCGGTCAATGGGATTCTGGTGGTTGCTGAGGACGGCGATGACGTGTCCGGACTCTTCTTCGGGTGATGCCCCGTTGTGATTTTTGGTTGCTCTCTACATTTTGTGTTTTTTTCCTTGCTACTTCGGGACCTGCGGTCTACCATCTCCTTGTGGGGTGAGCTCGCCGTAGTTGAACAAAGTAGTATCCGGCTGTTCCCTTGTGGGACTGTCACGGCTGCAAACCCGAATGATACTCCTTGAGAGCTCAGAAGGTGCGAGACGGACGGAAAACGAGCCCAAAGGGCGATGTGCACACGACAACGTTATGGTTTGAGTAAGAAAGTGATGTATGTACATGTTGGGTGTGCGTGGTAAATAAGTGTACGTATTTCGTCCAAAAATTGACACCTAGTATTAAGTCTCAAACATCATACAACCTCGCGAAAATGCAGATTATACAGGTGAAACGGAATTTAAGGATAACATTGGTCGTAAGGGTCGTTATGATTGACTAGTTGGAAGTGGGTCGGCGTGATCCGCCAACTGGAATGAGTTCGATGAGAGCAGATGCAAATGAAAGAGATAGACCCGAAAAGGGACGAAGTCTCCTGACCGCTTTAGCCGGTGTGATTTCGGGGGAGCCCTCGCCGCGAAACGCCGTGTTTGAAGGAAAACCTCCAGACTCGAACATCAGGACTCAGCAGAAGGAGCAAGGAACAGCGGATTACTGCCGACTTCTCCTGAAAGTCGGCGCAGTCGGCGCAAGATGCCCTGAAAAGCTCCGATGGTATGCCAGGGACATTAAGGGACAACGTATTGTGCAGAATTTCGACCATATATCGCGTCTGGGCTCTATTTGCCTTGGAGCAAGGGAATGCAACCAGCGCCCCGAGTCTTGACCAAATTCATTACTACCGGTCCACGAAATCGAATTATGACATTGCTTTCCGTTCGACAGATGAGATAGCGGGTTGGATGATGGTGGCAAAATGAACAAGGGACGGAGTTTGAGAGTGCCCGTGGCTGAGAATGACGGTGATATGGTGATGCTTGTGGAGTTCTTCAATACAAAGGATTTCGTGAGGACATCGAGATAGGCGGCAATGCAAGTGGATCGAAAACTTTCGCTGATGATAGGGGATTTAGTGAGAGGAACTGATAGTTCTGTACGTGAATACAGTGGTCCATATGATAGAAGTCTAGAATAGCAGATAAGACACAGATAACTTTGAAGTCAAAAAGTATGGTCTTTAACTCACCTTATGTACGTCCGTAACTGGCCCAACGCAATTATGTCTTCGATAAGTAGTTCAATGGATTCCAATAATATCGAGAGGTACGAACAATGTTAATGTGTGGCTAGGTGGCCTTGCCCTGCTCCTGAACCAAAATAAGAGACGTCAATCAGCATGCGTAGAACTTTGAGTAAGCAATATATCCCAGTATAACACTACAGTCCTCAATTTACTGACGTACTCGACCTGATTTTAACGAAGAACAAATCAGGATTCAGGATGAAGACACGATCCACACGGGAAAGAAGTTGTGCAAGGTATTCTGACAAGATGATGGTTTGAGTGAAGGAGACAGAGAGGATGTGAATAAATTGCCCTTTCTGGAAAGCATGAGCTCACCATTTAGCGCTCGAAGAGTAACTGAGGCAGCACCGAGTCGATGCTCGTCGAGTGCCCATACGTTCCTGAGTCTTGGTGCGTTGCGGATCGACGACCAAAACCAACTTGAGCCCAGTGATGAATGAAGGCCCATGTCGGTTTCGTTAGTGAAACTCTGCAGCATGGTATACGGCAGGGAAGCAGGGGGATCCTCCAAGAATGTCTCGATGCTCGCCCAATGCACACCCAGATGCAAGTCCTCACAACGCGGCATCTCTTCCATGAGGATCTTGAACACGTCCAAACCAAAACCAAAATGACGCCTCGGAAAATCGGGATCATCGAGATGTTCTGGCTGTATGTTTCCCTTCCACTCATCTTCGATTCGAATCGTTAAAGGATGCCCGACAGAGTTTTTGAGGTAAAGCCGGATGAGACCAGTGACGTCGCGACGGATATTATAAATGTCTGCACTGATGGATGACCACAAATGAGGTCGGTTGAAGAGTATCTTCCTCCACTTGAAGCAAACTGCGGAGAGTTTAAGGGGTTTTGCACTGATTTTCCCATTTGGGTGCCAGAGAAATAGGCGGAAGCAGTCGAATGGACCAACTTGATCACAAGCTTGGTCGAATATCTTGTCCCAAATTTCGACAGGGAACCTTCGCGAAGCAGAAAGAAGTGTACGATGCGACACGGTCTGTTCCTCGATAGCCAACATCTCCGTCTGGAGCTTGTCTGCCACTTGTCGCAGGCGAGCTATTTCTGCTTTATACCTCTCCACCTCTTGAAGATCCTTCGTCAACAGCTCGTGAGCTTGGGCAGCTTCATTTGCTGTTGGAACATGGTCTGAGCGAATAACGTCCAGATCTGAGGCAGGGCGACGAATGGAGGAGACGAATTCGTGCTGGCAATTATCACATAGTTTAGTGCGAAGAGGGAGATTTACAGTCGTGTTGCTGCTGGACGTTGCGGTGTTCATAGCCAAAGAGGCCTTCCAAGGTGACGCTGTGGTCGAAGGTGAGGGTACAGGATCAAGAGATGTAGCGGTACGCCACAGCGAGACATTGACGCGATTGTCTCACTTGCTCCGTCATAGGGGAGGCAGGGGAGACTCGATGGGTCGTGAGCTCGTGACTCGAACTCGCCGAGATCAGTTATCTCACCGGCTGCAGGCCGTGTGATGTCATCACCATCAAGCAGAAATTTGGCTGAGTACGCTCCCACTGCGCGAAGCGTCAGTTAGGGGTTCGGGGTTAGAGGGGGGGAACGCCCCCGCAAGAAAGGTTAGGGGATTGAGGATATTTATAAGGGGGGGTGCGGGGGGGTAACGCCCCGCGTGGTTAGGGTTAGGGGTTATGTTTCTATGTATTGTAGAAGCTAAAATACAGTAGAATAGTTCAGAAATGTAGGTATAAGTACACGGAAGTAGGTTTTGACGACGCGACGCGTCGTGTCAGGTGAGTGGGAAGATGATGTCATTACGGTGATCTAGTATGGACTTACCTCTTCCATACTCACAGATCACGTCATTGGAATTAGCAGACGTTCAAGGAGTTCAGGCGATTCAAATAATACTGTTGGTTTGCACCAGCATCGAATCACTCAAAATACGCAGCTTCACCCCAGCTTCGATGGGAAACTCCCCTGCTATTCCATTGCCGTCCCTGCGCACGCTGAGCATCTCCGTGTCCGAAGAAATGATGCCCAGCTCAGTGGACGATTTCTTGCGTGCATTCTCGATGCCGTCCCTCGTGTCTCTGACAGTTGACTGTTGCCTGGTAGGCGACATGCCGCTGGATGTGGAATGGCTCCCTGAATCCTTCCGGGCGCTCCTGAGTCCACCCAAAATTCGGAGTCGTTCGAAGCACTTACGTTACGTCTGCCTTGCAACAAGATGTCCTACGACACCGTCCGCGAAATCCTTCGGATGACACCAAACCTTAAAGATCTTGAACTATACATGCTAGGAGAACGTGCTCCCGACATTGTCCCGACCAGTATCCAACTCACGCCCACTACGAATCGCTTTTTGATAGACAAAAATCAATCTTGACACAATACGTTTCCTACCGAAAAAGACGGCCGACGTTTTCCGATGCGTTTTTATCCTCGAGAAATCCTTCGGCACGTATCCGATTGGCTGGCAATGGGTTTTTTGAATGAAAAAGTGTATTCAAAAACTATAAGCATCTCGTTTACCTATAAACGTTCTATTTTCGGATGGGTGTTTGGCTATCGGACAGCGGTTTCTTCTGGGTGTGACTGCTCTCCCAGATGACACTCCGTACCCAGGCTGATGCTCCCACGAGGCGGTCAAGCGTCTTCCTCCCAAAGTTGGCTCGAGTACATCTCGCCGAAAGGTATGCGCCGATGAGTTCTCGCTCGGCGGAGGTCGTTTTGGAGATGTTGGAGTCGAGGAGCCAAGCTCGTTTGTCGGAAGATGGAAGGCAAAACGTATCCCCCATCCACAGTGTGGCTCTCAACTTCAGGGGCCATGGAACCGTGTTCTACAGTGCACTAGAAGCGATTGATTCTCGTTTTGGGCGACTGGTTGAAGGTGCAGAAGAGAGGTTGGAAAGGCTCAAAGACGAAGGAGCGGACATCATTGTCTATCTGGACGAGTGAAATGTATGAATAATTCCACATATATGATGTATGTATCAGAGCTTGGACGTTTTTTACCTGTACAATACTTGAATGAATGTCGACACAAAGTGCACAGTAACACAAACCGAGCTTAGGCGCCGCCCGCCCACTTGAACTCTTCCCGGTAACGAATACTAATGCATGCGCATATGACGTTCTGCAGGTGAGATGTCGACGTTTTTCATTTCAACTCATCGTAATTCTACAGGTTATCGTACATACAAGTTCAGAAGGATACATGTCGTAAAAATGTCTGTTGCTCGCTACCAAAGGATCGCGAGTCATTGTCGTCTGAGAGTAATCGGTGTCTATAGGAGTGAATTCCAATTTGACTTTCCTACAGCGGGTGTTCATCCACTATGAGTGGAGCCACCACCGTTGCCTTGGTCTTATTCAAATGGGCGATGGTCTCGTCGTCCAAATCCAAGTGAGCTTTCAAGAGCTCAGGCGGTGTTACAGACAGCCACTGGGAGATGGCATCAGTATACCACACAAGAGAGCTCAAGCAACACATACCTGAGCCAAGCTAACATCCCGGTAAATGTCTTGAAATGGGTTGAGTAACGAAGCGTGAAGGACTAAGGAATAGTGTCTCACTGGTGTTGAATACCTCGAGGAATTTCAAGGTGGTGTTCCCGGTGTTTTCCACATAGTGACCTAGAGTTATGTAAGTGCCGTGTAAAAGTAACGAAGGAATATATCTCACCAAAGGAAGCTGGTATGTAGGCTTTGAGAAAACAAAGATATCAGTATATGCATCTTGCATCCGTGGAAGTCATTTACCGATATCACCGGCCTATGAATATATGAGCAAGCCGATCACAGTTAAAAACTATGGCGCATACCTGGTAATTGAACGTCTTTGCGTTACTTTGGGATGCAAAGAGGGTGATTCTGGCTTGTCCTTCCCTGAACAATCTCTTGAGTACGAATATCGATAAACCGGCATAAGGTGCCACTCACAAGATGAAACCCCACTCGTCCATTGTCGGGTGCCACTGAGAAAAGAACATCTTCAGAATCAATCTTCTCGATGTCCACTATCGAGTTACTCACATGAAGTTCCCTGTATAGGAATAAGTACGATTTTGGATGACAAAATGTATTATGCTTACCGAAGTGCATTAGGCTCAACAGTTACCTCTGCCGCTGAAATCGTTGTGGAAATCGGGAACGTCCTTGAATCAACAACTTTCACGGATCCGCCAGCAAGTGGAGTAGCGGTGACATTAGAGAAAGCGTATGTGAAGCTTTGAGGGACTTGGCCGTTCGGATCAGATACAGGTTCGGCGGTATCGGGAGCAGCTGGGAATAAATTGAGTGGAGCTCACAAGTGAAAAGTGAAAACGCGTACTCCAAGGGAAGATGTACAGAGGTTTGGCAGGAATGTGAGAGAAAGGCTTGGAACTGTTGAGCTGGAAGTTCTTTTGAATGACTGGGGCAAATGGGTTAGAAAAGCGTACGACGTTCAAAGCCAGGATATCTACCTTCTGCAGGTACATGTGCGAGCCAGTCAGTAAGCTGTCCACGCCAATCAGTTACGTCCAACATGCAAAGTGAATACACATACAAGGAATGTGTCATCTTCGCTGAAGTTTCCGTCCGGGAAGATCTACATGTTGAGTCAATACCGAAAAAAAAGAGAGTTGATATAGGAAGGGGACGAACCAGTAGGAACTCGCAGCCATCTGGATCATCGTTGGTTGCTTGCAACGAATGAGGGAGACCGGCCGGGAAGAACCAGAGGTCCCCAGGGCCCTGTAAGATCTTTTAATATATGAGATCGCCATGGCCGCACTATACTCACAACGTTCCCTCTAAAGTTCCTGCCTTCCGTGTCAATAGAAGTCACTTGAGCAGTACCCTAATTGCCAATGCGTTGAGGGACATTCGAAAAGATTGTATAGTATAGGTGCGTTACCTTCAGCACATAAGCCCACTGAAAAGAGGAGTCAGTGATGATCTAAATGAGATGTTTCTCGGAAGTACCTCAGACGTGTCGTGCCAGTGAAGTTCACGAATAGCGCCGGCTTCCAACCTCATATCCACAGCGGCGAGGTCTATAACAACAAAGGAGGTGCGTGAGTATAAGTAGAATGTTGCACACAGAAGGATTACTTACTTTGTGCAATAGGCATTACTTTCGCTGAATAAAAGGGTATTGAGATTCATATCGTCTAATGAGTATCAAGACATACTGTTCTGCTGTCGAGCCCATCCTCCAGTCTGAATACGATTTGCACTCAAACTGAATGACCACTTGGGGTTTCCACTATGTGCAAAAGGAGTATGAGCAAGTGCATAAAAGAGAACCGATACACGTACACTTCGCCGTTGTCACTGGTTGGAGGCGCAAGCATAGCCGGGTTTTGCAACTCCAGCGGAGGATTACTTGGACCCATGATCGAGGCTCCAAGGGATCCCCTCTCAGGTACGGGCATAGATGGAGGGCTCTCCGGTGCCCATAATGGGAAGTTGGGATTGGTGCTCGCAAATGGCACTGTCGCGGAAGGTTCTGGCGCAGCCGAGCTCGGAGAGGCTTCCAAGCTCGAGGTCGCAACGATGCTCGATGAAGCTGCGATGCTCGAGGAAACAGCGGAGCTCAGGGAATCCGCAGAGCTCGAAGAGGCCAAGGTTGGGGCTGCGCATGCGAGACGGCATAAACCTAGGAGAGCGAACAGGGTTGAGCTGCGAAGGGGTGCCATTGCGAGACTGAGAACGAGGAGAACTCGATAAGGATCTGTCTCGATTGAACAGTTCTTTTATACGCCTGAGCGACTATGCGAAAACGGGAACTGCTTTGTCTTGCAAGTTGACTTTAGGCAACAAGATTGTGGAGTATCGATTTGCTGACATCCGACCAGTAAGGCACGTAACTGCGCAGGTATACTTCGTTTTAGCACGGGTATTCATCCGTTCATGATAACGTTGATGTTTTGGATAACTTGGGGGGCACTGAATCGTACTGTGTCGGCATCGAAATCAGTGGAAATACAGTGCAGATCTACATTCTTTAGAGTTAGAAAAACAAGAAAACCACGAAGATTCAGTTGCGATTATGCCAGACCTTGTATAACCAAAACGCCTTCGTATCTTCGAGAGACGACAGTATGCACCTTTATTTTTACGCTTGTAAAAAATAGGCCCTCATTTTGTCATAAGAAATGGAACGCCAATATGGGCGCAGCAGTATGATGACCAGGAGGATGCGCTCGCCGATGCTAAGAGCACTTGGGCTCCGCATGAAAAAACGTTCTTCTGTAGCAATAATTAGCACTTTAGACAGTCTAAGCAACGTGGACTTCTATACATACCGCGTTACTCTCACGAACGGCGTACTAATAATGCAGAGATGGTGTATTGAAGGGCGTGCATCAGAAAGATTTCATTACGAGGAGCCAGCGTAAGAGCCTATCTTTCCATTTGCGGCGAAACGTCAAGCATCATCGGAGTTCAGGAGTAAGACGATGAGTGCTTTTCTGTGCTTTTCCGGTACTGGACGGAACGCGTCGAATCACTAATTACGGAAGTTTGCTAAGGTAGAACCGGCGACGAGAGCTATTATTGTAGCCATATCAGTCACTCGCTTAAAATGATACCATTTATAACTCACCACTCTGCAACGTTGCTGCTACAGTAGCTTTCACGGGATTATCGGCCCATCCTAAGTTGGGTACTGAGTAGGGTGACTGCTAGAAGGTAGTTCCAGGGCATCATGTGAATTTGGAGAAAAGGCAGCTTCCTGGTCTTCAGCTCGGTGAATTTTGATGCGAGATCGTAAAGGTGGTGACAATGACTATTCGCTCCGACGATTACCTTGTTTGAGGTCTGCGTATCCTCTGAAAGCCGTCGACGTAAGTTTCATAGGATGGAGTAGAGAAGAAGCGATTCTCGCCGGTTAATTGTGACATTAAGGTTCTACACCATCCAAAGTTATCCATCTAGCATTGTCTACGTTCCAAAAGTAGGACCTGGTGGTTGATGTGGATGATACTACGCGTCGAAAAGCTGTTGAGTATCGAGAGAAAGTGTGCCGAAGGCGATGTTTCGAAGGGTCAAGGTGAGGGTCAAGGTGAGAGAATTGGCGCTTGAAGTGAGGCGCTTATAATTAACATTTAACCAACACAAAGAACCATTGCTCAATATTCAATGTCTGCTGGTCAGATATATGTTCTAACACCCATGTTACAGGCTCTCAGGAATGTGGACAAACATCTCCCAGTCGGATTCCCAGGTTTCGAGCCCACTACCAACGCCTCCATGCTGTGGGGATGTCCGAAATAGTGCTCTGAATGATACCAATAAGGACTGAATTACACCTATGCGTTCTCCCGGCACAGTTCCGACTAAGCAGGTCATCACAGATGGCGCTTCGTACCAAATCCACCGCCCTGACAGCAAACGAGGACACCTCCTTGAGAGGCACACGACGATCGGTTCCCGCTCGTTCCAGGTCTCTTGAAGATGCCAAAATTCACGTATCGTATAGAAAGTAAAGACAAGTTCGGAGTTTCACAGAGCGCTTGGAACTGTGTTCTACGGGTACACGGTTGGTACACGGTTCCATCATCGAGACGAATGAACATGTACTTTTCTGCTACCTGTACGATACTGAATAAATATCGACACAGAGTACACAGCGTAACATACCGAGCCTGAACTCCTCCCATAACGACCATTCACCCTCAAACATCTAATTCTTGCCGGCGAAGTTGGTGGCGATGAAGAGAGAACTGTGCGTGGCTGTGCACAGTGTGAATCGAAGAGACGGGAATTCCGGCGTCGATATGATATAATTCTGACTTGCCTTTTGAAATCTAATCGGACACCTTTCTCTGAACAATGTACCACGACCATCGCTCACGGCCTCAGATTACAATCCCAGATTCTCAGCTTCCTCCAGGTGCTCGTCCCCCAACTCATCCAAGTCCTTCATCCCGCACTTACACTCCTTGGCCCTTTGAAACAAACCCACCTCCCTATCCATCATTCGATGCTAACTATGGGCCAACACCATCACAACAACAACCACTACACAATCCTTGGGGTGATTATGATGAAAACGGCGACTATTATCCTAACCATGATCCAAGGATGCGCACCCAATCAATGGTCATTGGAGCCCCACCAAGTCGGTCGAGCAGTCTTGCTGCTTCAACCAGCAGTATCACACCAATAGCTTTCCCAGAACCACAGATATATCGTTCAGTCTCTCAAACCGCGTCTTCATCGTATTTGACTCCGTCGAGACCGACTCACAGGCCGAGTAGAAGCGAAGTACCATTTGAAGGTCTTCGGATGCACCGAGATCCTTCGATGGTCTCCGTTGACTCGAGAGCATCCTCATATTATCAGGATGATAACAGCAGTGAACACTATGGAGGATCGAATGATTCTCATGGAGAAGACGAAGACAGTATATCTCATAGTCTCTCTAATATCGCGTGCGTCTTTCTCCGTGTTCGTCTATTTCTGGTCACTTACACTCCCTTTCTCAGGCTCACCTCTGACGATGGCATACGACGCTTCCAATCAGGCGAACTTCCCGAAAAGGATTCACTATGGCATCGACTGGTCCCGCCAGAAGCTGTTGACGCACTCGGCAAATCGGAGGTACAAAGGCAATCCGTCATCTTTGAGATTCTCAAGTCAGAGAGGGAGTATGTTGCAGACTTGGAAGCCGTTCGAGAGGTATGTCAATATGTCACCAAATGCGTCATTCTATTCACCAGGAACCTCTATAGGTATTCATCGCGCCCCTGCAAAAGGCTTCTCCGCCAATCATAGCACCACCGGAAAAACTGACAGGCTTCATCCGCGAAGTTTTTGGGAATTTCGAGCAAATACTATCTCATCACCAGCGTATGCTCGCAGCGCTCTTTGCCAGGCAACGAGATCAACATCCCCTGATCCAAAGTTTAGCTGATATCGTTCTCGACAGTGAGTTAAGCGCCGCTATTGATGCTGTAAAGACCAACTAAGCGCCGGTTTACCCAGCGACGCTGAAGAGTGACTTTCGGTCAGCGTATGAGACGTACATCAAACACTATCCCTTGTCCGAATCCCATCATCGGAGAGAGCTGAAGAACAACACCAATTACCAGCTTTTCGTTCAGTCAGCTGGCAATGACCCTCGTATCCGAAAACGCGATTTAATAACATTTCTATCACGACCTGTGACCAGGCTTCCTCGGTAAGCGACTGTCTCCTTATATATTAGTGTTGTCTAACCGAAATCAGTCTCAACCTTCTATTAGAGCAAACGTTGAAACTCACGGACAAGGAATACGAACACCCCGACACGGAAACCCTTCCCATCATTTTGAATATCCTCAGTGATACGATCAAAGGTACACAGCCAGGTATAGAGGCTGCGGAAAGCAAAGTCAAGTTTTGGACTCTTTGTGAAAGTTTAGGGTTCAAGAAGGGAGAGATGATTGTGCGTTCTTGTCCCGATTATCAACTCAGAACTGATGACCATGGTTTCAGGATATGGATCTGTACGATAGCAGCCGCACGCTGATCTATTCTGGCCCTGTTTCGCGAAGAGGGAAGTCAGGACATGGCTGGACAGAGGCGCAGTGTGCTCTATTGGATAATTATTGTTCGTGGCGTTCACCATAGAATGACATTCCGAAAGCTAACTTGCGAATACAGTTTTAATAACTACGGAAGAACAACGCCCCAACGGTGTAGTTAGACGAAACCTCATGTCTCGTGTACGCCATATCCACTTCTCAGTCGTCTTTCCCGCCTGACATTCCTCCAGCCGCTACCCCTGTCATATCTACGTCTAGGACCATTTGATTCTCCTGTCGAAACACGGAAGGAACGCGACAAAGAGGGCGGAACACTCTCCGGGCTCTTATATCAAAATGTTCAAGTATACCCATTCACAATATACCACGCTGCGAGCATGGAACGTCGATATACCATCTACGTCGCAAGCGAAGCAATTAGGAAGAAGTGGCACGAATCGTTTACGCATGCGTTGGCGGTACATCGTGCCAGGCAAGAAGGCAATATGGTAAGGAGATATCGGTTCTTATCTCCGATTATTATTATTGAGACATGCTCGTAGTTTTTCGATCCGCAGACATTAACTTATCGGCATTTTCGACTGGTTGGTACAAGGAATGATGGAGGCAAACCTCTTACTGGCAAGGTTGAGAACGCGGTACCCTTCAGTAAGTCATCTCTCCTAGCTTTATTTCGCCACAAGGCTCAAATGTCCAAAGGTTACAACGGAAGAGAGTTCCTTGTAGTTGGAACTCCATCTGGTATCTATGTTTCTCTGCGGAGCGATGAAAGTAAGTTCGTTAGAGTTTTAGAGTGATGTCTACTCCCTAATGCCTTGCTTTCCAGACTATCGAAAAGCTCTCAATCACCAGAGTCCAACTGCCATTGCTGCTATTCAAAGAATCGGAAACAAGATATTCAACAAATTAGTCGTACATGTCGAATCAGCACTAGTTTGTTATTCACTTGACCTTCTCGCGGAAGTGGCACTTGGTCGGGTCGATCCGAAATCGATGCTCGCTTCATTTGAGAGGGTCGTTCCAGCTGATGTCAATGTTGTCTTCTTCAAACATCTGGAAGTTGGGCAACGGATACTGCGTAAGTGCCGCTCTGTCGTTTACTTGGAAGATACTTATGTCTCTGTCACAGTTTTATATGCTTCGAAAAAGTTCCTGCAAACGAGCATGAATTTGCATGTCTTGGAAGCAGTTGACACTTCTGAGGCTGATCTTACGCCCAAGAAGAAGCACGGACATGCAACGAGGTCGTTCAGGCCATTCGGGGAGGTAAGTAGTGATGGCTGGTCAGGCAGAGCATTCATAGTTAACCGTTCTTGAATAGCCTGGATATGTTCCTAAAGACGCTTACGACATCACACCTTTGGTCAAAACTATTGGAATACTGTCTTCGGATGGTATTGTAGTCGTGAACCCAGTCAGGTAGGTCTATCCTTGGTCATCTTCAGCACATCTAAAACCTTTACCTAGCCTGACCTCTTCGCGAATAACTGTCGTTCCAGACTGGTCTGATGCTGCAAACAACGGGCCGATGGGCAAGCTCAAAGACCGTTTAGACGATGCCCGACCACTTGCTTTAGTCAGGAGCAACGCCGACGAACTATTGGTCGTCTACAACAGTACGTCTGTCTAACATTCGTCCTCGATTGCATTTACTTATATCATCGCTATTCAGCCATTGGATTTTACATCAACAAACACGGAACCCCAAGTCGAAATTCAGGATGCATCAAATGGGAGACTACGGCAGTCGCGTGTGCACACAGAGGCGGTCATGTCCTTCTCTTTTCCTCTCGTTTCATCGAGATTCGGCAAGTGTCAACCGGGCGGTTGGTCCAAGTCATCGAAGGACAAGACATACGGCTGTTGTATTCTGGTCCTAAAACAGACTGCGAAGAAACTGTTCTCGCCGCGATGAGAGGGGAGAAGAATGATCAGCTTGGTATTACGGAGAAGATAGTGGAACTAAAGGAGACCAAGGAGATCGGTGTGGGATCGGCAACCCCAACAAGCTCGATTCCAGCATCGGTATGGGAGGAATGGGATATGTAACTGCTGGGAATCTTTGGATTATTTATCATGCGCGTGGTTGCGCCTGTATTTTATTGGTACATAGTAGTGTAAAGTAGGAATATTTCGGATCCATTGATAATCATCAGATACATTCCCTGCAAGAATGGGGGGTTGGGTGACAAGGAACGTCTATATATATTGAAAGGAGTGGCATACAAAGGAACCCAGGAAAAATCAGATGCTAGTTAAAACAATTGGATGGTATCTTGCGGTATACATCAAACCTTGCCTGGCATGTAGTGTGAAGATTTCAAATGATGAGCCGCTGTGCTGGCACCGCCAACCACGATGGCTTGACCAGGAGTAACCAACTGTAGATGAGGTCCTGGAGCATTTTCCCATAGCAGGACTGCATCCTGCGCAGCTGTTGTAGGGCAAACGACCCCCCAATAGGGCTTAAGCCCACCGTAGCAGTCTTCGATCGTCTTAACACCAACTAAGCCGCGCGTTATGATTAAGAAAAGAATCCATGCGATAACGAGAACGGCAGCTGCGAGAAGGGGTATGAAGCTGACAACATAAGGAGGTTTGTAGCATGTTCCAATCGGCCCTCCTGTATCTGATACCAGGAGAGTTGGGCCAGACTCTGCAACCCAACCGTTATAGGTTACAGAGTTGAGGATATAAGATGCACCAAGGCGTCCAAAATACTTTGTAGCAGTCCCCGGTCCCCAAGTAAAGGAGCTTTCATCGACGTCAAGGCTCTGTAGACTTGTGTCACCCCCTAGACCCACATTCGAAAGGTCGATGATTGCTGTACCAGCCGCGGCCAGAATGAATCCGCCGCTTCCGGCCCCGCTTTGTTTGCCAACATGCCCATTTATATTGAAGATAAAGTGGGATGTCGCGCCATTCGGATTATCGCTGAGAGTGTATCGAATGATAGGGTCGAAAGTATTGTATTGGGTCGCGTTTTGTCCAGGGACGATGTCAAAGTAGTCCGCTCTGAGCTGGTTGAGATCACTAGGAAGACGAGTCATGTTCACAGTGACCTGTCCAGTCTCAGAAGCAGACACCGTTCCTGAGACCATATTGACTTGGGTGGTGGTAGCGCAGACCATCTTTGACGCAACTTGGTTAAGGTCTCCATCTTCCATGACCATACCCGTCACAACTACAAGCTCGCAGGTATCGCCGGCTCTTTTATCGTAGTCCGACGCCATAGAAGGGTCAAGACTGAGCTGCGTTCGTAACCTCTCCGTACAGTTGCCCTTTATCCAGCCAGTGACATCCACTCCATCCATTGTCGTACTGGTGTCTGGGAGAAAGAAATTGTCGATTTGTGGATAATCTGTGAAACGAACGCCGGTCGAGTTGATAATTCGGTAGCCGTCTTGTGAGCTGGTGTTGAAAAATGGAGAATAATAACTTCGAACGTCGTCCACAGTCTTCGAAAGAACGTCGCGAAGATTCTCGGGGCCTGTATAGACACGCCAAGTATCTGTCTCGGAAAAGTAATCAAGGCCCCTGCCCACTGCGTCCGGATCGTGGCTGGAAAAGATTCCTACATTCATGCACCCAACTTCGACTTCCAGTGCCATGGTCTTTTGGACGTCTACCGAGCGGCGGGGTTGTAGAGATGGAACACCGAAGAGAGTCCTCATTCCTGTGTCGTTGGGTTCTACGACGATGCCATTGGCGACTGTTGTGTTCCGGGTGAGGCGAGTGCCAAAGCTTGTACGATATGAATTCAGATCGAAGATGTCGGCGCGGGAGTGATTGACACTTCGAAGAAAGCGAGGAAGAAGGATGTCTGAATCGGTGGTGTTAATTCCAGTGAAGGCCGAAAAGTCCGCTAATGTCGAATTATGCCATGATGTGCAGACATAAATCGTATCGTTGGTCCCAAGGCTGACATCTCCAAGCTGAAAAGGTTCCGTTGAGTCGCAGCTACAACAAATTTAGATGGTAGGCACAAGTAGTAATCTACAAAGTGGAACTCACCGGAACGATTTGACTGTACTAGGATTCGTACCATTTACCAACGCCGTGTTGAGCACTGACTGCGCCCTTTCGGTGCTGTTCACAGAAGCAGGGCGGTCTTCGAAGGTGTACGACGCGTTGCATGCGTATAGACCCAAAAACCCCAAGTCGCTGAGGGCAACGAGGAGGCTATAAACGCTAAGCAGCGTCAAGGCGAGGATCAAGCGAGGCGAAGAAACGGGGTCTCCGTTCTTGCCACGAATGGCATTGAAAATCCATTTCCTGGTTGTCCTTGCGGCGGTCTCTCGACCGACTACTCGATTGAGGGTGTCGTGTGTTTGAAGCGATGCGACTCGAGGAGCAGATGCAAGGACGATGAAGCCAATGATGAAGATTCCTCCGTAAGAAAGAACCTGAATCACTGCACGAAGAATGAATGTAAGCTGCCCAACAGTCAGCGCCGAAGTCACAAACATGGCGAGAGACCTGGTGGGAGGTAGTGGGTGAAAGGAGCAGGATAAAACGACTGGAAAGGGGGAATGGATTTATGAACTCTGTTGTGGCGTTGAGTACCATTTTGCGGTTATTTCCGTGAAAGGGTACTTGCGAGCGCGCTGATAGTGGATACCATTCAAATCTACCCATAATTTTGACAGCCATTGACGTTGACAAGACCCTTAAGGGTGAAATAGAATAACGCGACGATCGGGGATTAAGGAAATCGATTAGCTGTTTGAGAGAAGAGGAAAGTTGATGTACCATTGTATCTTGGCTCCTGAGTGCCAATTGGGTCTGAGACACGAGGGTAGTTTCGATGTGTACTAGTAGGTAGCCTTCAAAGCTTCACCACCTAAGTAACAGTGGTCGTTATCGAACTTGACTGGTAAAGGTAAACCGGATCCGAGTACAAACCATGAGCGCTACCTTGGTACCCATGTTTGCGACACGGGTCGACTTCGCACGAACCGGATTCATTCACTGAGGTTGCGATGGCAAACGACTGGGTCTTGGGGACCAATCATACATTAATGCACGGCACCGAACGTATGCGTCGGTTTAATGTAGGGACATTGTGCTATAGCTCTAGTAGTGAAGCTTCGAAGGTCTGAGTGGGGATACGAGCATTTCTTGGAATGACGCGCTCATAATAAGCGATGTCAGTACGTGTGTTAGGGCTGGCGGAGGTTGTGTCTTGACTATGGTCCGTAAATGCCGGGTGAAAGGTTCTTTGTGATCGACGGTATTCAGTATATCTGAATAATGTTAGAAACCTCGTTACTGAGAGATGGGTATTCCGCACCTCGTCGAATGGACGCGTATCGTTGAAACAACTTTCCCAAACCTCATTTACAACCTTTTCCGCAACTGCTTCGCTCGGGCATGCAGGATTTGCCGTGACTGAAGTAATCGCACGACGACGGACGCAAGCCTATGAATTACAAGGTTTAGCGCGCGCTAACAGACCCAACAGACCTCAAACCTGGTGTTGCTTCGTAAATGACAATATTCCTCTTCTCAATTCCCGTGTGTATCGACAGTCACCGCTCAGATTGTTGGCCCGAATCTGAGGAGATCTAAGCGAGGTAATGGGAAGTGAGTGGAACATACCTCGCTACAAGCATGATGCCGTAGGTTTTTCCAATCCACATTGAATTTACACTGGTCGTACAGATGTGTTAACTCATGTGCCATAGTGTGCTCCATATGTTTCTTGTTGAAGAAATGTCCTGCACAGAGCTTAATGGCTCCTGGTTCTGGAATGAAACCACCTGCATGAGCAACGGCTCCTCCGCCCGCAACAGGCGTCATTTCACAAGTTCCACAAAAGATGTTGGCCTCCGGAACTTGGCACCCGGATAATCGTAAATGCTTCAGCATGAAAACCACAATTGGACCTGTGATCGTTCTTCAGTATCAAAGCCTGTTAATTCTGCAATTGAGCACACACTGTTGTCCATTAAATCTTTTTTCATCTTCTCACACCTCTTCAGATGAACCTGTTGTAAAGCATCCATTCTTTCTTCTTCCGTTACACCGATTCCCGTTACCAGCATGACTTGTCTCCTCCATCTTTCGAATGCACTTGGTGGTGAAGGTGATGAGGATGAGGAAGGTGGTGAGTGGTCAGAAGCCATGCGTGGGAGTCGTCGCGACGCTCCGCTGGCCTTTGGCATTCCCGACTTCTCCCCGAAACTCATCCTCATGCTAATGGTGACGCAGTCCGACCTGGCGCATGTGCATGAATCCTCTTTCTTTCGATCCGGATGTAAACAATTTTCCGCGAACCGAGGATTCTTCAAGACGACGGGCCGTTCCTTGACCTCATCCTGCAGAGCGAAGATCCTATGACTGGCGTAACACGCGGGCGAAACGTACCTGGAGTGACTATAAATGCACTGGAGGTTGGAAACGACTCTGTCATAAACCAATGTTCAGACTCGTAGTTCTCTTCGCCTTGTTCTTGTCTGCCGCAGCCATCCCGGCTGCTGTGCCTGCATCGTCCTTTGTTCTCATTGGCGACAGCACGACGGCAAACGGTACTACGGAAAACAGCGGTGGCTGGGGCAACGGATTCTGTGGTTCAATCGTGACGAATACACCATCCGCATTGGAAACTAATACCCCATGTCCGTCGCTCATCCACCGTTCAATTTCTTAGAGCTGAGTAATTGCCCACAGGTATCAATACAGCTAAAAACGGCGCAACTACCGGGACATTTGTGGCGAACGGGTACTGGGATCTCTCCAGTAAGCCTTTTGTACTCAACTTCCTGTCACTTTACTGAGAGGGCTTGCAGTAAAAGCGATCAAAGGAGAACTGGCAAAAGGTCGTAAGACCTATGCTACGATTCAGTTTGGACACAACGACCAAAAGATCGCCGATGCAGCCTCTATGGGACGAAACCTCACGTCAATGGTCCAACAGATACGCTCTTTGGGTGCTGAGCCTATCCTGGTCACCAGCTTGACAAGGCGAAGCTTCAATAGCGATGGTACCATCAACGACTCCCTCGGGCCTTGGGCCGATGTGACCAAACAAGTGGCCCAGGCAAGTAGCCTCTCGCGAAAGTGCAACTTCATCTGATCACTGCTTCATGCAGCAACAAAATGTGCATGCACTCGACCTACACGCGGATAGTATCAAGTATTGCGAAGCAATCGGCCCCGATGCAGCCCATCGACTGAACCGCTCACCAAGCGACAACACCCGTAGGTTTTCGTATGTCCAGCTCTCAAACACGCGCTAAGGAGACGTACAGATTTGAATGCCAATGGTTCCATCGTTTTTGGAAGGTTTGTATTTTCTTCTGATTTTGTATACAGGTGCTGACTTTCTCCCGTATCTTATAGGATGGTGGCGGACCTCATGAAGGCCAGCTTCCCTGGACAACTGCCTATAATTGAAAATACGAAGTTGTCCAACGAGATAGCGCAAGGGATTCCATCTTACTAGGCTCGATGTATGCTTTGAGTCACAAGGAGAATGGTTTAAACTTCATGTTGTTGCCCCTTCAAAGTGAACTCGTTCACCTCAGCGATAATTTAAGATAACTAAGCTACATTTAGCGGTTATTACGCCGATCTAAGCCCTTTAAAGAATGATACAAAAAGAATGATGCATGAATGGTACGTAGGAAGGTTCAACCTTCAACTCTCTAATTGCCGAAGACTATGGGCTGGTTTGCGTTGTTTTGGTTTGCCTTTGCGTTCTTGACGAAGACAGCCATGCCTTGAAGGTTGATTCCGTCTAAAGAGATGGTGAGTGACCTAGCTTTGAGAGGAAATGGAGGCACTTACTAACGGTGAGCCCGGCAGTAGCAGCAGGGCCAGCGATGTCTAGGGTTTGCAGACGCTTTGCCTGTCCTGGCCCGTCTAAAGACAAGACTTCCACAGCCGTAGCATTTCCAGCAAGAACGTACAAGAAGCTGCGTTGGATTAGCCTTCATTCCGTCTCGATACCAATTGTTGACTTACTCCTTGTCTCCAATAGTAGCTACGTCGCTATCTTCGGTTCCAGTTCCGGCGCCGATATCGACTTGCTGGAATGCGGAAAATGATCAGAAATGATGCATACACAAACCTGGATTCAGATGACTCACAGAGACGACCTTAGCAGCAAGATTGTCGTCCACACTGACCTCAGTCACAACTCCTTTGCCGACATCGCTAAGGAAGAAGTTTCCGACTTTGGGGCTGAAGGTGGCCCAGCCGTTGGCAATTTGGTTGTCAATGGCGAATGCTTTCGCATCCTTCTGTCCAGCTAGATCGAACACGGAGAATCCAATGGCAGGATCCGTGACCAAAACGGCATTCTTCTTGGGAATGAGTGCCATTCCGAAGGGTGCAACACCATCCTGTGGAAGAGCCAAAGATTTGGGTTGTGCAGAAAGCGAACCATCTGCAGCGACGTCAAAGACGTTGACGAACCCGACTTTGGCCTGGCCATTACCGGCTTGGCCACCGTTCTCGGCCTGACGACGGTTCTTGTTGTTGGCGTTGTTCTGTTGGCGATTCTGCTGGTTGTTTCCGCCATTCTGCTGGCCGTTATTGCCATTGTTCTGCTGGTTGTTGTTGCCGTTCTGCTGGCCGTTTCCGTTGTTCTGTTGGTTGTTGTTGCCGTTCTGCTGACCGTTCTGCTGACCGTTGTTGCCGTTGTTTTGCTGCCCATTGTTGTTACCGTTCTCCTGACCATTGTTGTTGCCGTTGTTTTCCTGGCCATTGCCTTGGTTGTTGTCGGGGTTGTCGCCTTTCGCCGAGATGATCAATTGCTTGTCATCTTCAGAGAAAATGATGTGGCTGACGCTCCCAGGAGCACCTGTTGCTGGAGTGGTTTGCTGCAGATTGAGAGAGCGAGCAGTGCCAGCGAGAGGTGCGAGTCCAGTCTGTTTGTCGACAGAGAAACATCTAAAGAAAAGAGGTGAGAATGATATTGCAGTGATGGATCATGATTGACCTACCTGACGTTGTTGATTTCACCTCCGTTCAGTGCACAGAGGGTGTCGCCCTTGGAGTTGAATGCAACGGAAACAGGGAATTCACCGCCACTACCGATGGGAAGTCCGACTGGTTGAAGGACACCTGGATCGTCGGGGTTGATGCTGAAAAGAGCGATTGTGTTGGAAGCCGACTACAGAGGGCATCAGTGGTCGACCACAGTTAAAGGTGTGTCGCAGGACATACATTGACGGTAGCAAGGAGGTTCTGGGCAGCGTTGACCCTGATGGAGCCGGACGAGAACAAGGGGTCCGGGTTGTTCACTCCTCCGTCATCTCCATGAATGCCATTGCCTCCTGCGGGGAGTGCTTGACGAAGTGTCTTTAAAAAGGCATGCGGGTCAGAATCCTAAATATGCGTATAAAACGGGCCTCAAACTCACGAGTTGTCCATCAGAACCAATGTTAGCGGAAACAATGAAATTTCCATCTTCTTCATTGGTAATGACTGCAAGAAGAGTTGTTAGAGACATTAAAAAGATCGGCAAGAATCACGTACAAAACGCAGCACCAACGACTTCGGTCGAAGCGGTCGAGTTCGAATTAGAATTAGAGTTGCCGTTGTTCATATCTATCCTCGTAGAGTTCAATGTGGTCATGACTGGTGCCTTCTTGGGACCGCTGCGGAGACGGTTTCCTGACCTTCCCGGCCTAGCTTGCGGTCTCGTTTGTTTCCCTTGCCTACGTTCAACAGGCAAGGAGGCTACCATAGAGGCGAGCACAAGGGATGCAAAAACAGAGTGTGAGAAGAGCTTCATGGTACCAAAAAAAAAAAACGTCGACCGAGAGCGACCAAGGAAACTCGAAGAAAGAGTCAAAAAGAAGAAAAAGGGCGAGAGATTGAGCACAGCTCGCGACGTAGGGAAAAGGAGCGAAGAGTGAACGAACGATGGTCTTACACCCAGCACATCTTGCGTTCTTTATAGCAGCACATTGAACCCAAAGAAGTGGAGGATCCGCATTCTGTATCCTTTGGCTACGAATGATCCAATCAAGAGTACATAGGCAGAAAATGACAGAAACGCATGGCCACCGAATACTATCTTGCAGATCCATCTCGAGAGCCATCATGAAAACCAGAGGAAATTCGGAAGGCTGGGATTTTGGGTATCGGACCTCGAGAATAATATTTGCTCGGTCCCTGATTAATTCTAGCCGTCGTATGTAGCGTACTCTTGGCTGCATTAATCGTATGGAGAAGGTGGGGATCGTCCAGAGTGGTGGAAATGGTATGTCAGCAAGCGCCGAGGCTAGCGCTTAATTTTCTTGCACAAAACATCCGGGAGGCTGGAAGCGTGCGGACACCTCGGTGGTGGCTATGGCTCCTGGTTTCAACAACTTATGCAGGTTAAATGACTCTAAGGCCCGAGGCACTGGGTGATTTAAGAAAATCTCCTACCAATCACTCTATTACTATGGTTACGGTGTGATTCCGGCTATTCTCCAGTATATGTGTTTTCGTCTTCTGTTGTGAACACCAAACAGACACCATCATCTCCCGCACTCACAACAACAGTCCCTCCAAGCCCAAGAGATGCACCCAATATAGGAGCATGGTGTCCTTTATGTACCCGCAGCAAAGTTCCTGTTCGCGCATCCCAGGTACGGAGTGTCTTGTCAGCAGATGCGGACACCAAAAGGTGACTCTTCGGTGATGGGACTGATAGCAAGGTTGTCACAGCATCCTATTCAAATATCAGTAAGATCAGCAATCAGAGAGGGACGCCGACTAACTTCATGTTCCAGAGTAGCACGAAGGCGCATCGTACTAAGGTCCCAGAGACAAATCTTCCCATCTGTGGCTCCTGTTGCTGCAACGCCAGCACCGCTCCCCGTTCCGCTGAGGTCGATGAATGTGACAGCTTCTATGCTTTCGCCTTCCGTGTGCCCGCCAAGTGCAGTGACAACTTCACCCTTGGTAAGGCTCACAACCCTTACTCCTCCAGCTGCACCACCGACAATAGCCAATGTGGATGCAGGGTTGACACCAATCGATGTGATGCCGTCCAGGTTGAACCGTGCATCATCAGGTGTCAATTTGAAGACTGGACTGGGGGACCGTGGGTCCCAGAGAATGAAAGTTCCGTCAGCGCAGGCTGATACTATACGTTTTCCTGACGGGAACGTGAGATTTCTTGTAGTCAGGTCTGGAGTATATCATACCATCAGGCGTGAATTCACCACACTGCACTGCCGCTGTGTGGCCAGCAAACACTTGCATTGTGTTTCCAGAAGGTACTTGAGATCAAATTAGCATAAACACATTCCGCAGTGGATATACGAACTGACATTGCCATAACCATAGTGTAGAATCATTTGAACCCGCAAGAAGAACGTTCCCTTTGGGATGCCACCTCAAGAACTGCAACTACCGTCAGATTGTTGCAATAGAAGATTGATTCCAGATACGCACCATGACTTCGTCGGGTCCCTGAAGTTCGGTCAAGAATTCCCATGTGCGATAGTTTTCCTTTCCGACTCTCCTCCACAATCGTATCTTCCCGTCCATTCCTCCGGTAGAAACTAGCTCTCCATCTGCGCTCCAAGCCACGCAGGACACACTATCGCTGTGCCCGGATAGCTTAACAATAATCTCCCCATCGGTTATGTCCCAGATGTAGCCAAGATCATCTTCGCCTCCAGAAACGGCGAGAGGTTCGGTTGGGTGTACTGCGACAGCAAATACCGAGGACTGGTGATTGGGAAAGGCCTGGACAGAATTATCTTCGGATTGAGATGAAGATCCAGCTTGCATTTCACCGAGGGTATCGGCAGCCTCTCCGTCATCGTCCTCATCCATTGGATGGTCCCCGTCGATAGGTATCTCCGCTAGGATTTCGTCTTGCTCTATGAATTGCTCGTCTTCGTTGTCTTCGTTTCGCTCGTTGAGATCCATGTCGCGGTTGTGGTCTTGCATAATAATGCGGTAGCTTGGAAGCCTTTTTATTGAGGACAGAGGTCCTAGTATTGGTCAGATAGCTGACTGATGAAGCTGAAAAATTTTGATGATTGCATCGGTTCCGCGACTTCCCACGGTGCTCATCCTGTCTCTGCTCGGTCTATGCCAACATGGTGTCCCTAGTCTACTTTCTCCCTTTACAGTGTAACTATTACACCCCAGACTTATCCTAACTGATATACAATTTTTGCACTCAGGACGTGTTTCAAGTTCTCAATTGCGCCTACTCAGGCGGTAAGATGCTCCACATTTCTGTATTGTGTTCATGACGGAACTGACGCACTTAAACCAAAGAGGTCAAGAAAGCTGTTTCATGATGGTTGTGCTAAGCAGCGCCCTGTGCTCACACAACTATAAAACTTACTTTGGAGAATAAGCGACCCATCCACCGCAACCATGAAGTTTACCTTGGCAGCTATAATATCCGCCAGCACGCTAGCACTCGCCACGAATGTACTGGAGCTAAGTCCAGATAATTGGGACCAATTTGTGGGAAATGGAAGGTCTGGATTGGTCAATTTGTGAGTGTTGAAAACGACATTCTGCTGCACACATTACCGACAGTCTGAGCAGCTACTCAAAGGGATGGTGAATATTCCTCTTCAAAGCTTGATGTATTGTCGTTGATGGATGAGAAGCAACCACTGCCAGAAGCTGGAACCCGTGTACGAGCAGCTTGCAGATGCGTACTCGCATGCACAAGATTCTGTGTTTATCGGAAGAATAGAGGCAGCCGAAGTTGGTCGTCCGATCAAGAAGCGTTATGGGGTGACTCAGTACCCAAGTACGTCCACATCTTCACTGCATTAGAATTATACCGACGCGTTTGCCCATAGCTCTCAAATGGTTCTCTGTCAATGGTACATTGGAGGATCACTTTCACGATCTGGCACCGCGCACTCTGTACAATATGGCTCATTTGTCAGTTTAGTCAGGTCACAAACTCTGCAAAGCTCACACGTCATCCAGTGTTCAGAAAAACTCAAACATTCGTTCAAGCTTGCCTCCATTGGATTATTTGTTTCTCGATACTAACAACTTCGACGACATTGCCCTGGTAAGACTGTGTACTTGTCGTACTAGTAGAACTCCGTAACCCGGTGCTTTACAGGATCCAACGAAGAATGTCTTTGTTGCATTCACAGTAAGTATATTTATGCATTCACTAAGCAATGTCAGCTAACGTTTATATCTCACAGGCGCAATGGTGCAAGCATTGCAATGATATGAAACCAGCATTTGAGAAAGGTATTACGACAGAAGAAACAAGTATATTCTTGAGCTGATGTGTTCGCTAGTCGCGAAAACGTTCGCGAACGAAGCAGACGTATGGTTAACCTCGTCATAACTAGTGCAGAACTCATTGAACAGTTTACAGGTCATCTTTGCTACGGTTGAAGGACATGACGCGATCAACGCTCCGTTGATGAAGCGATTCAAGGTTAACCAGTATCCGACTCTTTTCTTCTTTTCCAAGGACAATAAAGAGCCAGAAGAATACATCTATGGCCTGGACGAAGCTCAAATGATCGAATTTCTGAACCTCAAGTGTGGTTACCAGCGGTCACTGGATGGTGGACTAAACGATGAGGTTTGTCACCAGGACCTATAATCTTGTCGACGTAGACTCAATATACTCTAGGCCGGTCGCATTCCCCGATTTGATGCGCTCGCAAGACAATTTGCTATTGCTCCAACAGACCAACGGGCACAGATATACCAGAAAACAGAGGAAACTGCAAGTTCATCGGCTCTTTCGGCGTCTAAGCACTATCTCCATGTAATGAAGACGTTCCTCCGCCGCGACACGAATGAATTAGTCGGGGAGGTGCAGAGGTAATGTACCGGTTGAGATTGCGTATGTGCTTGATGGTCTTATATTTTCCCGTAGGTTGGACACGCTTCTCAAGGATGGGAGTGTTTCTCACAAGGGTGCCGACGCGATCAAAGTAAAGCTCAACATTCTACGAGCATTCATCAATACGCAAGGGGAAGTAGGGGATCAGGCAAAGGCCGAACCCGAAATAGTACGCAAATCTTCGGGTGAGCTGTAGACATGTATCCCGATGAAGAGGTGGCATGAAATATTGGATGTACGAATAAAGTGTATCAATTTTCCCTGTTCCTCTTGCACATTTAAGAGCACCGGTCTTGTTCTACGTGGGAGTCGGCACATAAAAGAGCGTGGACGACCGAACCCAGCAGTAGCGAGCTGACAAAGACGTGTCTAGCTTCCACGTCAGTACTTCGGTGTTGGCGGATACAGTAACATATCAAAAGTCGTTACTTGACGCTGGGAGATTCCACAACCTCCCTTCCCAACCACCATGAGACTCTCGTTCTGCCTTTTTGCCGCCGCAATAATAGCGGGCGTTTCTGCTTCCAATGTTATAGACCTTGGTCCAGATAACTGGGATGACGTTGTCGGAAAAGGAAAGCCGGGATTGGTAGAGTTGTAAGTGTGGTTTATGTTGCCGTCGTGTGCTTTGAGCTGACGATGATTCAGCTTTGCTCCTTGGTGGTGAGTCGAATTGCTTGCACCGTGAGTTCACTATGGGTTGATTCCATTCCGCCAATCCTGAAGTGGGCATTGCAAGGTATGTTGTCGTGTCATAGAACTTGAGTGCTGAGACTGACCGTTTGGTTTGTCTAGAACCTTGCGCCAACATATGAACAGCTTGGAGATGCATTCGCCCATGCCAAAGACAAGGTCTACATTGCGAAGATGGATGCTGACGGTGTAGGAAGAGACATTGCCCAAAAATACGGTGTAACAGGCTACCCCAGTAAGTTACACCCTGGTCACTTTAATTCTACAACGTGTTTTCTGACGCTTCTATGTTTAGCGTTGAAGTGGTTCAGTGCCGACGGAAAAGACGAGCCTTTCGAGGGTAGCCGTGATATTGATGGTCTGGCCGGCTTGTAAGTCGCTTTATGATCTTGAACATTTCTATAACCTAACACGGCTATAGCGTATCAAAGAAGTCGAATGTCAAGTCCAATATTAAGCCTCCACCACCGCCTGAATACCTTATTCTTGACGCTCATACATTCGACGAGGTTGCTTTAGTGAGTGGAGGCGTGACGTGTGTCTAATAGGCACTGACCGCCTGTTTTGTAGGATGACTCCAAGGACGTTCTTGTAGCTTTCACGGTATGAGAAAACTCCGTCGTATCCTTGGTGCTATCTATTAACATAACACACAGGCTCCATGGTGTGGACATTGTAAGGCAATGAAACCCACTTATGAGAAACGTGTGTCTACATCCACTCCACTCTCCGATTCTTGGCTGAACCCCAGTTTTAGTCGGCAGTACCTTCAAGGAAGAGAGCAGTGTAAGCGAACAATTGATCATGTCTTCTCGGGCGGCTCATCCTGAGTGATTGATTCAGTGTATTATCGCTAATGTTGACGCGGACGACAAGAAGAACAAGGATATCGCGCAAAGATATGGTGTTACCGGTGAGGACGGACTCTCGAGGAATCTTCTATCCTCTAACCGGGGATGACAGGATTCCCGACTATCAAATTCTTCCCCAAGGGTAGCAAAGAGCCTATTGACTATACGAGTGGACGGTCCGAAGCCGACTTCGTCAACTTCCTGAATGAGAAGTGTGGCACCCATCGTGCCGTTGGGGGTGGCCTCAATGACGAGGCGAGTTATATCCGATGTGACTGTGGAACGCCCATCTAACACAATAATTATCGATATCTAGGCCGGCCTCGTTCCCGAACTCAACGCTCTCGCCAGCAAGTTCTTTGTAGCTACATCAGACGCAAGAGATGCGGTTTATAAGGAAGCACTTGCCCTCGCAGCTACTGTCGGTGATGTCTCGAAACACTACCTACGTGTAATGGAAAAGGTTGTCAACGGTTCAGAGGGTTACATTGAGAAAGAAACCAAACGGTACGTACACTTTTCAGCGCTTAGAATACGGATTACTCATGTGCTCCAACCTTCTTTTTAATTTTCACTGACGCTCGACCTGGCGCCCGTCCTCGATATCTCCGTTAATGATTCGTTCTTTTGGCGTTGGTCATTTGCCGGGCTTTGTGCGGCCATGGAAATCTTCGCGATTATCTCCGGACCCTGTCGTTTGAATGAATAGGCTCGAGAGCATCCTGAAAAAAGGAACACTCTCGCCTTCCAAACTTGACGAGATCAAGATCAAGGCCAATATTCTCAAGTCATTTGCTGAGGAAAAGAAGCAGGAGGCAGAAGAGACTGTTGGTAGAGACACTGCGGAACTGTGATTGATTGAAGTTGCATGGTCTGGCATAGCGCGTCTCCGGAGTTTGTATACTATATATCGATCATATCTGAACCCCGTTTCATCGCAGGAACGCGACTTCCGTGCCGCTTGGTGAGAACAAGGGCCGCTGAACAAAGGAAAGAAGTGTTTCAGTTACAGGTGTTGGTGACGAGCGTGCATCACAGTGCAATCGCAATTTTTTGCGCGTCTATCAGTGGCTTGGTTTGCAAGATCCCTGCCTAGTTCTTGACCAAAAACTCCGCTATGGAAACTCGGTAGGACTCATGACACCTTTTTAGAAAGCACCCTGCTGCTTTGTGGGCGCAAAAGCTGCCTCGTGGACGGGAAATTTTGGACTCGTGATTCATACCTGGATCCTATTGGGTGATCTGGAGAAGGTCTGAGGGTGTAGAGCTGTATTGACGCCCGCGAGAAATTTTCTTATAATCTCAGCGGTGCCTTTTGATTGCTCTTCGATCGATTTAGGACCCACAAAGCAAGTCGATGAGGGTTATAAGAAGATACTGGAGATATATCTCAGTATTCATTCTTCTTACCCCTTAGACTTCATATCCGCACAAGTCCGCATTCTCAGTATCGAAGCCAAAAAATCTTCACGAAGACAGCTTTGTAGTTTGTTCGTTGTTCCACCATCTGATACCATCCAGAGGCTGACAGTTATTTCTAGCCGCGCCACAACGAACCGAGCTTTCATATACCCTTTTCTCCTTCATACCCGAACCCTCACACGTTTTCACGATGCATACGATGCAGCCAAGTGACGACCGTAGTCACATTAATCCTCATGCCAATGTTATCGAAAACCGTCTGTGGCCGATAAACATGTATCGGTATAGTAAAACAGGCGACGACTGGAAGAAAGTAAACCTCCGACACCAAGTCAACCATTCCTTTGTCCTACCCCCGCAAAAAGAACTCGCCGTCTATACATGGAACGTCGACTTTGAATCTACCCATGTCATCGAACGACTCGAGGCCGCGTTTCGGGTCTTGCAGGAAGATCTCGGCGAGCCTATGCGGCCGTGTGTCATTTTGCTGCAAGAACTGCATGCCAAGGCGTTGAAGGCAGTCAAGATGAATCCTTGGGTACAGAAATATTTTTATGTCACACCTTTGGATCATCTCAAGTGGCCCTATCCGCACCAGTATGGCAATATTACACTCGTGCATCATTCGGTTCAGGTGAAGCAAGCTGCCATGCTGGAGTATCGCATGTCGGAAGGAGCGAGGACAGGGATCATGGTAGACGTCCGGATGCACGCAGGAAGGGACGAGTCGTCGAGTCAGCCCTACAAGATAATGCGAATTATCAACACGCACTTGGAATCGGGGAAAGGATGTGCTGTAGAAGAGAATCGAAGAGAGCAGTTGAAGCTATGTGCGGATTTCCTGTTGAACCCTAATAGAGGCTGCGATGGGGGTATCATAGGAGGCGATCTGAACGCTTTCGACTTGGATTCGGAACAACAGGTGGTGGAAGCCGGGTTACTGGACGCTATCGACCCCGGGAGATTAACAACACCCGAAGACGGATTCACTTGGGGTTACCAGATCAACAAGCGCAGCGACTATGTCTATCCCAAGTCACGACTAGACAAGTTCCTCTATACACCAGACCGGAGCTTCTACGTGACGCATCCTGATATTATTGGAAAAGGTTCTAAAGATCGAGGCGGGAGGTTTGTGAGCGATCATTATGGCCTTGCAGCCGACGTTGTGATACAGGAATGATCGCACAACGTGGTTCTCTGATAGGACGATTTTTTTTTCTTGGAGTGGGAACATGCTCTCTGTACCTATTCTTGGCAACAGTATGCTTAACCTTTGGCTCTATGATTTTCATATTGACGCTCCAGTAGGCTACTGAAAAAAATGTACAGACAAATGGTGTATTATAAGTATCTTGTAGCAATTATATGCCTGGCTTTTCTTGGGAGAGTAATCGGGACGAGGTGAAGGAGAGGGGAACGGCGTCACATGTGCGCTTGCCAACCGATTTTGCGCTTGTTTTGGATCCAAACAAATGGCCTGGGCAGCCGTGTGATAAAAAGCGAGCTGTTGCTTTCTTGCCTTCATCATCGTCTTCCCCTTCCCTCTTCACACTTGCGTTGACAATGAAGCCCGTCCTTTCCCTCGCTGCGCTCTCCCTCCTCTCTGGTGCTCTTGCCCAGTTCACCATGAACACCCCGTAAGTTATCTCGTCCAGTTTTTCTTTTTGGAACCCTGGTTTAATTTTTTTTTCTCTTTCCGCAGCTCAAACCCCGTCACCTGCCAGCCTTTGCAACGTATGTCGTCTGTTCAACATGTATCATAAACAGCCAATCTCAATCTCGCCCATAGTGACTTGGACCGGAGGAGCGCGTGAGTTAGCTGATATGTTGTTTTGAGCTGACTCTGATCACCCCGCCTTCAGCGCCTTACTTCATTGTAGGTTATGCTACGCCATTGCAGTGCTACATGTGTCTCACCAACCTCACAGAGTGTCCAAGACGGTAACAACCCCAGCGGAGACGCCCTTATTCGTTTCCCAGAACAGAACGGGACTTCGTTGACTTGGACTGTCAATATCCAGCCCAGTGTGTTGATTTTTTTTTTCTGCCAGTCAGCAATGTTCCTGACTTCTCCCTTTTACTCAGACACCTCCATTGGTTTCCTCGCTCGTGATAACAATGGTCAAACAAGTCAGACCGCCGCCGTTACCACCCAGGCAGGCAGTGAGTATTCACAATCTATATCCTTTCTGAACCCGTATTGACATTGATATTCAGGCTCGACGTCCTGTGTCAGCCAATCTCTCAGCATTTCTGGTGGTGGATCTAACACCGCTGGAACTGGCGCTGGCTCACCCACTACTGGTGGTTCAAACACTGCTACCAACACTGGCACTGGAACTAGTGGAACTAGTGCTTCCACCACTGGTACCGGTACCAACAGACCCACCACTGGTTCATCCTCAGCAGGAGCTTCCGAAACCTCCAACGCTGCTTCTGCCACTGGCGCACACGTTGGTGCAGCAGGTGTCATTGGTGCCGCCCTCCTCGCTCTTCTTGCTTAAGCAAAATTTTGGGATCAGTAGTCTGGACAATCTCTACTTTTTCTCCTGTTTCGCTCTTACGAACTGTTTCATCTTTTCACTACGCCCATCCTACCTGGCTCATTAGAGTCGTCGTCACTCTTTTCTCGTGGTGTTCCGTATGAATAAGTACTTGTCATTTCCACTACTCTAATACAGTCCCCATGGCGTTCGACACTGGATTGCAATGGAGCTACATATACACTCGTACGATGCATACCCTTAGAGAATGTTGAACGATTCCTTGCGTGTAGAAAGCGTGTTCCTGGTTGATAAGAGGTGGCCGGAAAAACGGGGCTAGGCCCGAGATTTCTCAGCTGCGTATAGTAAGTAGTTCAATAACAGCTTTCGCGTCACACTTGGCGTCATCTAGTTTCATTGAATTTTTCTATCTCTTTCTGCCTTGACCAGCCTAGACTCTCGGCCTTCCGCAAACTGTGCAGTATTGACGCATTGCTCGCTGGCTACATGGAAATAAAGCCGAAGAATCCAGAATTACAGATCGCAGGCAGGTCAAAAATGGCCTTTGGACAACTCCGAAATCTGCATACGTGCCTTCCGCGCATGGTTATGTCTTTGCTGCGGATTCAGGAATAACTAAGCTGAATACAGTAATAACAGTGCTTGGTTGTCTCTAGGGCTCCATATCCGCAGGACGTTGTGGAGAAGCCGGAACCGGAAACGAAACCATGGTAGTACGGGCTCCGACAGGCGACCAAGAATTGATTTTTGAAACGGCTTCGCTTTCTTGACTACAAAATTATGACTGGGCAAAGCAGGATCCATCGAATCATCACGCAGGACCTCGGTTGACCTCTGTTTTGGAAGCCGCAACACCTGGCTGCGGAATTGGAAGGCAGGTATGTATACCACAGTACGCCATCCTCGCTCGGGAGCACAGCTGGAGATTACATTCGAGTCTCGAAGGAATCTGCCCTTCAAATCTGAGGTCGAACATTGTGCATCGACCTCTAGTAGCAAGACTGGGTGGAACATTTCATCGGTATGACCACGTCTTTGCGCAATGCACACTACGATCGCTTGCAACGACAGGTGCTCCGATCCAGGTCATTATGAACGCTCCGTAAGGTCTCTTCGATGTCCAACATGGCGTGACAATGACATGTTCAACAATACACGACAGCACGAACCTTGTCAATCATAAAGCAATTTCTCTCATCTGGAGCAGTGGTTTGAAGTGGTACAAAGCTAGTGTCTGCCATTCTAGGAATGATTCTCGAGTCCGTTTTGGCGCCGTGTTCTCTGGTCAGGCGATTTACTTGCGAATCAAGATTACTATGGCAGGATGGACTTTCGATGCTTATTTCCGTACATTCGGAGTCTTCAATACGGGAACGATTTGACCAGCAAAATGAAAGCCTGTCAGGTTATAGATGCTCTTCGGAGATAGTTACTCCTTTGCAAGTCAGGACAGTCAAGCAAGAGCCTCGAACTCCTACGAGACAGACTACTGGTAACAATAGCATCACTCTGGAGACTGCTGAGTGGGGCAGTGAATATACTATATTTTGTTGTCACGAACCTTCTCTGATTCCTTGCATTAGCTGAGTTACGTTGATAGAAACACGCCTTTCGTGTAGCCTCATCAAGCGGGAGCATAGCACCCAACTCTATACAGGGCCTACGCCACCTTTTACAATCATTGTTACACAAATGATTGCCCTTTATCTACTGCCATTGAGATGGTTGACGGAGCAGAAGCCCCATCGAACGGATCCGGTACAGCGTCGAGAAATCTTCGAAGGTTTATTGGTACATATTGGTGCTGCCTCAGTTACTCTTCGAGCGCTAAATGACAATCTGTGTGAGCTCATGCTTTCTAGAAAGGGCAATTTATTCACATCCTCTCTGTCTCCTTCACTCAAACCATCATCTTGTCAGAATACCTTGCACAACTTCTTTCCCGTGTGGATCGTGTCTTCATCCTGAATCCTGATTTGTTCTTCGTTAAAATCAGGTCGAGTACGTCAGTAAATTGAGGACTGTAGTGTTATACTGGGATATATTGCTTACTCGAAGTTCTACGCATGCTGATTGACGTCTCTTATTTTGGTTCAGGAGCAGGGCAAGGCCACCTAGCCACACATTAACATTGTTCGTACCTCTCGATATTATTGGAATCCATTGGACTACTTATTGAAGCCATAATTGCGTTGAACCAGTTACGGACGTACATAAGGTGAGTTAAAGACCATACTTCTTGACTTCAAAGTAATCTGTGTCTTATCGTATCTGCTATACCAGACTTCTATCATATGGACCGCTGTATTCACGTACAGAACTATCAGTTCCTCTCACTAAATCCCCTGTCATCAGCGAAAGCTTTCGATCCACTTGCATTGCCGCCTATCTCGATGTCCTCACGAAATCCTTTGTATTGAAGAACTCCACAAGCATCACCATATCACCGTCATTCTCAGCCACGGGCACTCTCAAACTCCGTCCCTTGTTCATTTTGCCACCATCATCCAACCCGCTATCTCATCTGTCGAACGGAAAGCAATGTCATGATTCGATTTCGTGGACCGGTAGTGATGAATTTCGTCAAGGTCTCCTACCGAAACTCGGGGCGCTGGTTGCATTCCCTTGCTCCAAGGCAAATGGAGCCCAGACGCGATATATGGTCGACATTCTGCACCATACGTTGTCCCTTAATGTCCGGAGCTTTTCAGGGCATCTTGCGCCGACTGCGCGGACTTTCAGGAGAAGTCGGCAGTAATCCGCTGTTCCTTGCTCCTTCTGCTGAATCCTGATGTTCGAGTCTGGAGGTTTTCCTTCAAACACGGCGTTTCGCGGCGAGGGCTCTCCCGAAATCACACCGGCTAAAGCGGTCAGGACACATCGTTATTTTATTTGCCTTCACGACCCTCGCAGTTCAGACGTCGTTCTCACCGACAAATACTCGGTGCCGGATCTATCCCTTTTGAAGAGGAAGAAACTCTGTGCGTCCAAAGCGCGACTTGACAACCCGCGTTTTTCGTCAGACAGATCACATTGATGCTTGATTTCTTGGGACCCTTGTCGGGCTTCTGCCTGGCAGTTTCCCAGTACGGTCGACAAAGCTGGGTGATATTGAGTACTAGGGCCTTTGCGATGACCTGACGCGAAATTCTTTGCTGAGGTCAAGTGCTGGTGATCACTCATGGTACTCATTCTCGCTGGTTCGTAATCTGCCAAATCCTGGATCAAAACTCGCCCGCTCGCTACGGTGGCGCTTGCCGACCCTTGATAGATGTAGGTGAAGCTTATACTCAAAGCAAATATGTACTCACGAAACTCAGACAGGGTCACCTTCAGATCTGAACATCTCAGGGTATGTTCTCATCTGAACCCACATCGTTGACAAGTCTCGGTTGACGGAATCGACGGGTTGTGTAGTTCTTCCTTGATACTCGCAATCGAGGACAGATTCTTTCACGATAGAAGTTGCTTTACCTTTCGGTAGGGGTTGCGCAAATGGTTGGGGAGCTTTGGGAAGTAAGAAGAAAGCTTCATCTCCAACTGTCGCATGACCTCACTGATTCCTCTCAGATAGACATCACATTTTTCCGGACAAGGCGCTTTAGTTTACAGCGAAGTTTCCCCGTGCCCATTTCATACTAGGGCTGTGTGAGTGGGCCTCAAAGACACAAAAATGGAGGATACGTCTCACCTCACTCTCAAATTAGGGATGATATGAAGCCTCAATCCAACGTTCTGTCTTTCAAGCTTGCGATCTGATTCAGAAGAGGATATCCATCGGTTCGCATTCTTTACGACTGACTGACGCCTCCCGAGCATTAACCGTTGGTGATTCAAAGTAGGTCAACTACGCTACTTTCGGACATCACCGCGACATTCCAAGGGATACCGTGATCCACATCAACGGGTGTCGTTCCTCATTTCAGAAGAAATTACCCCGCACTCTTTCCCCAGGACGCTCCCTTTTACTCACGTTACGGAGCATCCATGCTGTGATTCTTCCAAACTGAACTTTGGATCGTTAATCTTGGTCTCATGTCCCAAGATGTCATGTCAGGGACGGTGTTTATAGGCTTTTCGTATATCAGTCCCATTCTCCACCTGATTTTGACCCTTCCCCATCCCTCTCTTCAGTATTCTGCACGTCAAGGTTTTCGGTCGTTCTAAGTAAAGGCGGGTCATGGCACCGCGACAGGTTCCAGAATGGACGATAGTAGATTTCATATACAGAGGGTATTGGTGGAGGAATCGGGGTGAGTTCTGCATGACTGTTATATTGACGAGTCGCTCACAAATATTTGAATAGGGATATTGTTACTCAATCTGTGTCTTGTTTTGCCGCTTCTCACTGCTGTTGTAAACGGCATAGACTCGTCTCTAGTCAATGGTATAAGCTCTCGCGTCATACCTATTACCACTACACACCTCACACCTCTTCAGGTTTACAAATTCTGCCGGATTGGCAAAACTTCTTTGGGCATCCCACCGGAAAGACTCTTGGTGCGTCGTTACACCTTATTCACCTGTGTCAATTAAGCTCTCGCTCAGGTGTCATTAATTCTGCGCAAAACATCGGCGGGTTTATTGTATGTCCTCGAATATTGCGACAATTGTCATTTTCTCAGGACCAAGCTAGGGCCTTCCCTTCACACCATTCGCCTCGGACTATCTGGGTAGGCGGGCGGCCCTTTTTCTGGGTTCTGTCATCATGCTCGCAGGGGTTGCCATGCAATTCACTGCACCGACGGTGAAGATGTTCATCGCCGCCAGAGCCGTCAGTAAGTGGACAATACTCCAAAGATACTTGGAAATTAACTCCGCCATCTTAGTCGGTTTTGGGCTCACATTCTGCACGAATGCTGCCCCACTTCTTCTTATTGAGCTATCATACCCTACTCAGGTAAACATTATATCTGACGATGGTTTATTTTCCTTTCTGAGATCCCGTTCTAGCGTGGTAAAATTACCTCTTTATACAACTCTAGTTGGTAAGTCTTAATGAAGGGAATGATGTTTCGGCATATTCAAACCAACTTTTAGGTATGTCGGAAGCGTTTTAGTTGCATGGGTAAGTTCTTTTCCCGAAGCCACTGATCTTTCTGATCCAACGCCGTTAGATATGTTTCGGCTCCTTCCAACACATGGAGGGAACTAATTGGTCGTGGCGTGTGCCGACATTAGTTCAGGCTGGTGTGCCCGTGCTGCAAGTGTGCTTAATATGGTACGTACCGACAGAAATAAGCTTTCGGCTCCATGTAAACCCTCTTTTTCAGGTTCACCCCAGAAAGTCCGCGATACCTCGTATCTCGAGGCATGGTTCGTGTTCAAATTTAGGCGACATAGTCAGCTGACTAACTTTGGATCTAGGAAGGAAGAGCAAGCCGAATCCTCGCGAAATATCACGCCAACGGTGGTGATGAGCGTGATCCCCTAGTAGTTTTCGAGCTTGCTCAAATACGCCACGCCATCCGAATGGAGGAAGAGATCAACAGAGATACATCATTTAAATCGTTATTCTCGACGCCTGGTAACCGCAAGCGCATGAGAATAATCATAGCTATTGCGTGTTTCTCTCAGTGGAGGTTAGTGAGGTTCTGAACATGGTTTCTAATCTCGACTAAAACTGTGTCCTGCAGCGGCAACGGTCTTGTCTCGTATTATATCAACTTGGTTCTTGAGGGCGTAGGCATCAAGAGCACCGAGACTAAAGCAGCAATAAATGGAGGACTACAAGTCTTCAATTTGGTGGTCGCATACTCCGCTTCTCTGCTGGTTGACTGGGTGGGACGGAGGCCACTTTTCATCATTTCCACAGCAGGGATGCTGTTCTGTGAGTCATTTCCTCCGTTATATGTAATTTGATGCTTAGTATTCTGTAGCGTTCGGTTTGTGGACGGTTACCGAAGCACTGTTTAACGAGCTCAAAAAGGCTGCCGCTGCAAAAGGTATGTAGGCGACAGATTCAACGCAGGATCAATATAGTAATCTTTTACTAGCCACCATCCCGCTTATTTTCATATACTATTTGTTTTACGATCTTGCTTATTCTCCTATGCTCGTTGCATATACCCGTACGTGTTCACGTCCTGCTTTATATATTCTACTGACAATTGGACCAGTTGAGATTCTTCCCTACCGCATCAGAGCCAAAGGCTTTGCAGTAATGGTTTGTAATGATTCGTCTTCTTGTTGGTGTGTCTGATCAGGTATTTGAACTTCAGAACCTGACCGTATTTCTCACCGTCGCCTTCAACCAATTTGTCAACCCATGGGCTCTGGCTGCTATAGGCTGGTGGTAGGTTCAACTGAGTATGATCATGTACAGATATTGATGCATTGTCAGGTATTACATCGTCTACTGTGGTTGGCTCATCATTGAACTCGTTTTCGTTGTGACCTACATCGTCGAAACAAGAGGCAGGTCTTTTCTTATTTGGCTTTTTTTTCGCGTATTCACCTTTCAGTGTAGGTCGGACCCTCGAAGAAACAGCCGCATTATTCGACGGGGATCAACAACAGGAAGATCTGGCCAACATGGGTGGTGAAGCCGCCACAATGACCATGACAATGGGCCGGATGAACGGAATACATGTGACCACTGAGGTCCATTCGTCTGAGGATGAGATAAATTCTCTCCGTTCCTTTCAAGAACAAAAACCCGAAAGAGATGGAAGCATCTATGAGTTGAGCATGGTAGAGAGAAATAGGGCTTCAGGTTCGCACATGATATAGCATGACACGACACGCTCCTTTTATTGTATGTATTACTAGTTTATTTCATCTAGGGATGTACGGACGGTGGAGAGCAAAGCATGTACATGTATCGTAGTCATTCCTTTACCCAGACTTGAACCATTCCAGCAAGGCAGAAGAATATACCCCATCCTTCGGAGTCTATAGCTACCCGTCCATCCCCGGAAAGAAAGCTTCGGAAGACAGCACCCCCGTTCACCTGAACGTTCCGACACAGTGGAGTCAGCAGAACTCAAAGAACATCCGAAGAACTCACCTTTCCGACATTCATTCGAAGGGTTTGGTCCATGCTGGGTTGGCTACTAGCGGCCCGGTCAATTTGTGAACACCATTAATGAATGCGAAGAAGGTAATCACGCTTCTTGGTTGCTAATAATGACTGCACAGCCGTTATGCAGGGGGCTTCCGCCGGTCCCCAACCGGACAAACCCAATGCAATTTTTGTCTTCGAAGTATTCTTGGATGGGGCCATAGGCGAACATCTTCCGTGCCTCAATCAGCAGCTTGACGCTTAAGGATACATTTTCCCTATAGCATTCAGCATTTGGGTACAAATCACCGTAGAAGACGCATCTAAAAGCGAGTCGAACAAACATGGTAAACGCACATTAGCGAGGGATTTAGTACGTACGGGTAGCCTTCTGGTCGCAGGAGTATCAGGGCGTAGGCTTGGATCTTGAAATTATCTCCGACCTGACGCAGTCTGGTGAATGTTCGGCGAGATATGACATACTAGACTTGCCCAGCTTTCCAAGCTCTGTCCTTCAACCTGAAGTTTTTAGTTCAGTGATGTCACTTCGCGAGTACGTGAATACTTACAGTGCTACCAAAATCGAGTAGCTGAGTCGCTTGATCAATAACAGTAAAATTCTACCCACTCATGGTTATCGACAAAGGTAACAGCGTCTCCTGGTCTGGCTTTGGCAATGGTTCTGTTCATAATGGTTCTTAAATCAAAGCGAGAACCTAAACGACTGGCACGGTGAAAGTTCATGTGCAGTGGCACGTCAAAGAATGCGGTCTGTGCGAGTGTTGCTTAGCTCGGAGCTCTTGACAGTGATATACAGGCGAACGGATGATTCACCTGTCCTTTAAAATGTCGGATATACGGCAAGGTGCGATTAACGCTGTATAGCCGCCAGATCAGCATCTGCACGACAGAATGAAACGATTGAGACACACTCTCCTGACCAATATTCCGCTAGTACCAGTTGAGTTCTCGACATAGTGAGAAATCATGCCACTCACAAACAGCAAACATTCTCGGATCCGTCGATTGTCGAACATTACTCAACTAGTGAATGGTGTCGTCAGTTGCGCATCCTCACTCCTTCGAAGAGGCACCGGTACAAAGTCAAAGAGGAAGTTCCGGTCTATATGTTTGATTGCATCTAGTCGAAAACCCACCGCCCCCGTTGTCTGAAAAGCCCGATAGCACACGGATCAGTCAAATAAGTTTCTGGATGCGTCAATACGAATAAGACGGACTTGTAGTACCCATTGACCCCATTGTAACAAATCTTCTTTAACGGCCGGGTGGCGATGATCAATCTACTGACAGGTTCAGCGAAGCTTATCGTGCGAGGGGTTGAGTTACTAACATCGGCGCCTAGCAGATAATCATAGTTACCCAGCTCTCGGTCGACATTCTCGGACCATCCCTTATGGCCACCACCTGATATGCGAAAGATTTGCCTTGTCTTGGAACGTTGGTCCCAGTCAACTCCTGCATCGTGAGCGTTGATAGTGGTTTGGCTCGTATATATACGCTACCCACCCGTGAAATGTTCTTGCGTCCAGCGAAAGTGACTGTACTGTATACAATGTGTACGTGACTTTAGCACCGCGATTCTCAGAGATCTTTACCTTGTTTTGTCGGCCAACAAAGTCGTACGCCGTCCAGCCCTGGAAAAAAGTCAATTTAACCGAGACAACTGACTCTAGGCGAGTCAAAGGGAGTCACCTCTATGTCCCGAACTTTGCCAATAGCTTTCAGTCGGTTGTCGTCTCGAACTGGTACTGCTGGCATGACTTCCATTCGATCAGCGCCCATTTTATGCTACAATGATTTAGTTGAGGGACCAAGAACACGTCAGAGAGATACACACGTTAAGTACAGCATCAATGAGGATACCAATACTATGACTTTGCGCCACGCTGCAAGCTTGAAGAAGTTCATCTTTGGTGCCCCACCTCGTCGACACCTGTCCTTTCTGTTCGAATTCCCCGAGGTCCCACTGCAAGTATATCAATGTACTAACTTGGAGGAAAGCGGGTTTCACGTACCAAGTCGTATGCATCGTAACCATGCCCGGTCTACGCGTTCTTTAGTATCGAGAAAGGGTGCACATGTGTGTGTGAATACCTTGTGCGCAGCCTTGTTCGGAGGAGGTAACCAGACTTGGGTGATACCCATTGCTGCTAGAGCCGGTATCTCATTTTCGAAATGTTTCCACCAGCTTATATCTTCCTTTAAGCAGTCCCAGGTGAAGAATTGGATCTACAAGTCCACATATATGGCATGAAGTTAACGTCCACGTTCACGCGTATGACTCACCATAAGCGGATTTTCATTGCTATCATCATATCTAAGCTTCATGTTCTCGAGTGCTGGACGCGCTTGAGAGAACAAACGGTAACGAAGACTGGATAGTAGCTCAAACATTGGCTGTTGATGATGGCAGGAAGAAGGTTCATAATGCCGAACGGCTACTCCGCAATAATCAAATTTTTGAGCTCCGCTTCAATTCACGCTCAAAATGAAAACTCTTCGTGGGAAACAAATTTTTCTTTACCGTTTACTCCAACCATCTCTTCACCCCCTCGTTTTATGTTGGCGTCTTGCTGTACAATGGAACATGGGTTTGGTGTTAATATTGATGGGATGGTTTAGACTAATTCAGGCCTTTATAATCGCTCCAATCACGCTATCTTTCTACGTCGAGAGGAGTTTCATGACTTGGCAACATACCCTGTCGATGTACATACAGTGCTGGCACTCAATAAACTGCATTCCCAAATCATGTCTCATATTTGAAGAAAATCAAAAACAAGTGCATAAGATACATAAATCCAGCTATTCATCTCCGTGACCCAAATCCAAGCATGCTCAAAGCTCTCCCGCCCAATGAGGCTGGAGCATCCTCTTCTCTGACTGGCGACAGCGTCGTTGGTATATTGAGACCACCATCCTGAATGTCCGTCAGCCAAGTGCAACGAGTACAAAATTTAAAAAACGCATCTCACCCCAAAGTTAAAAGACGGCACCACAGAAGCCGTGCTTGCGTTGTTGTACAAGTTGATCCTCCGTGTCTTCTTCGGCTTCGTGGTCAGATTGCTCGCAGACTCGTCTCTTGAAGTGCTTTCGCTGCTAGTTGTGCGGCTCGGAGGTCTACTTCCCTTGGCTTTGGGTTGCTCCTTCTCGACGCTGGCTTCATCCCGTTTCCGCCGCTTTGGCTGACTAGCTTGCTCCTCCGCTTCGCCTGCAGAAGGAGCTTTGCGTTTTCCTTTGCCTTTATTACCGCCTAAGCTCGTGTCGGTGGATGCAGCTTTCCCTTTACGCTTGGGAGCAGCTTGCGGTGACGGTATCTCCTCGATTTCGGTATCACTGTGTTGCGTCGCCGTTTTGGCACGAGAAGGTGGCTTCCTACGACTGGGCTCCTTGGGCTTCGCTTCGGTATCACCCTCAGCGGCCTTTTGTTTGCCTTTCCCTCGGTTGGTCGTGGGAGGAGGCGAAACTTCTTGTACTTCGTCATCTTCAGGGATAGTTTCCTTCGTGGCTCTTGACCGTCCATTTTGCTTGGTAGTCTTCGACGACGAAGCTTTGGACTGTGAACCTGAAGGAGGTGCTACGGGAGACGAGGGCTGATCTTGAACCATCGCAATTTCAACCTCGTCTTCTGACACTGCTGGTCGAGTTTTCTGTAACTAGTATGAATAACTAGCGTGAATCGACATAAAGAAGACAATACCTTATTGGGAGGTACCGGAGGTGTTACCTCTTTGGGCGCTTTGCGCTGAGCAACGAGTTGAGCTTTCAGCTTTGCGTTGTCCTTGTCACTCTTCTCGAGCGCCCTTTTGAGGTCCACACACTCGGCTTCCAAGTCATTAGCACGTTCCTGAGGATAAGATGTAAGCTGTCACTATTTGAGGTGTATGTATCCTGTTTCAAGTCTCACCTTCCACTCGTCGAGATTTGCTTTCAGGTTTTTTACCCTTTGCTTCTCTCTTTCGATGTCTTTGGATCCATCTTCATCGTGCTTGGCCAGTTGATTCTGCAGTGCCTGCACCTGCACTTCAAGATCAACTTTCTTCTTCCGCAATGACTCCATTTCGGCGCCACCCTTTGTCTCCAAAGACTGCCACTTCTCTATCTGTCGTCTGAGGTCGTCGTTCGTCCTTTTAAGCTCGTCATTGGCACGTTCCAAGTCGACACTCTTGTTCCGTTCGCCATCGAGTTGTAAAGTGAGACGTTCGAGTTTAGCGGCCGTAGATTCTGAGGAGACCTTATTCTCTGCATTTGATTTGAGCAATTCTGTGAGTTGATCCTATATGCTACACCATTAGATGACATAAATTGGCTACTGATCAAGAGGCATGTACGGCGTACTTGTAATGCTTGTTGTTCTCTTTCAGAGGCCTCTAATTGTTCCTCTTGATGTTGCGCATTGGCCATCAACTCTGCACATTTATTCCTCCACTCTTGCATTTCATCCTCGAGCCCAGACTTGGCTATCTCGGCGTCCTCTTCCAACTCCATGATCCTCCTTTCGAGTTCGCTTTCCCTAATCTGGAATTTCGTTATCGCAGTCTCCCGCTGCAACCTCGCAGCCTTCTCCCTTCGCGTGACATCCTGTTCCTTCAAGGCATTCATCTTCTCCTTCTCAACCTCGGCCTGTGTGCGCAGCTGAGCTATCTGATGACATGCTTGCAACACATCGACCCCTTCACGCCATTCTCGTTCCTTCGTTTCCTGCCATTTCGTCTGTAGCTCCCTGATTGTTGATTTTGCGCGCGTCTTTTCGTGCTTGAGCTCTTCATTGAGTTTCTTGATTGTATGCTCGAGAGTATGATTCCGTTGAACTAGATCGTCGATATGTGCTTGCTGAGAGGCTTCGAGAGATGGTAGAGCAGCTCTACGCTGCATGAGTCTGCCGCGAGACGATGATGATGAACGCCAACTTCCAGGAGCGTGTCTCGTCACGTGCTAAAATTCTTCTTTATTTCGCGACTCTCGCTCAGATGGCTCGGGGACCTGGAAAAGTTCAAGTACTGACTGTCAAGGCTCCAAGACACAATACTCAGCCTGTCAACGAAAAAGTCGCTGCTCAGGTTAGAATTCAGGCAAAGACCCAAAGCGTCAAGGCGGAAGTACCAGAATCACGGAGTCATGAGCTGAACCAAGCAATCGTAATATGGCTTTCCAATCGAATTAAGACCTCTTTTGAACCTTTACCTGTGACAGGAAAATGCCTCGGAATGGAACTCGTTATTGATGACTGCGCGTGCGGAACGGGGGCCTCAATGGGATATTGGAACGCAACAGTGAGTCTCCCAGTGTCTTTGTCATTGAGTTTTCGCTGAACTTCTATCTAGATTTCACGTAGAAGAATACTCTGAACTTTACTACGATTCGACACTTCTCAGAGACTCTGCCAAAAAGCAATGGGACGAAGAAGTCGCCGGTGATGAGCCGCAACAAGAACAACAACCGCCACCACCTCACATACACCCTGGACGTCAATCTCAACCTCCACCGCCTCAAATGCACACCCCAATGAGAGAATCATACCAGAGTGAGCGTTTTTCATATTGGAAACTGGAGCTACGAATCTGAGTCATCGTCAGGACCACCTCAGCCAGGTTATCCATATCCAAACTCACCGATGAATATGAGAGGCCCGGGTCCTGGCCCTGGAGGTCCTGGTCCCGGTCAGTATCCTGGTGCTCAAGGTTCACCTTATGGTAAAATGCAGCCTCCAAACCAATACTTCCAAAGTCGACCAGACGGCATGGGCGGAGGTATGAGCCCAGGTATGGGAATGGGTGGTGGCATGAATTCACCGATGGGCGGAAACATGCCAGGTAATATGGGACCTATGGGCATGAACATGGGTATGAATATGGGTGGCGGTATGCCTGGTGGTGGTGGGATGAGACCTGGGCCTATGGGTGGTATGGGTGGTATGCCTGGAGGTATGGGCGGTGGTGGTATGAATCCGATGGGTGGAGGTATGGGCCCAATGGGTGGTAATATGGGAGGTATGAGCAACGGTATGGGTAATATGATGGGTCATGGCGGTCATGGCGGAATGCCAAATCGAGGTGGTATGGATTTCGGACCTCCTGGATCACCTATGGGCCCTATGGGCATGTCTGGTGGTATGCCAGGAGGTAACATGGGTATGGGTGGCGGTATGATGCCCGGTGGCATGGACCCTAGAATGCAGGGAAGCATGCAAGGAGGTATGGGAGGAGATTTCTCAATGCATTGATGTGTACATTCGCTGGATTCTTGATTGTTGTATTTGTGAGTGTCCTGTTCATCTCAACGCCCCGGCAATCGTTCACATGCTTGCCTTCAGTAGCTGTTTATCTGTTAATTCCTGCTCTTGAATGCGATTTCGTGCATGTAATCATCATTCTGTGCATCCCGCCACACCGTGAATCATTAAGCTTCCATCGAATGTCCGCATCGTACAGTAAAATTGTGATTTGGTGGTGAACATGCGACTAACTAATTAGAGAATTATTGCGACTATTTATTATAATACTTCAGGAGATGTGTCATAACGCCATGCTCAATCGTTGTTTCCCATAACTGTGTTCGGGTCTTCATAACAGCCTCTTCCAATTGTCTTCTCCTTTCCCTTGCAACCTTTAGTAACTCCTCTCTTTCAAACATCTTACTTGGAAGCTGGGAAGAGTGCGACGAGGATGGTGTGGGGGTGTTGGAGGCAGGTTGCATATACGGCGCCTTCTCAAATAACGAAGCGATGGCCTGTGTTATAGGAACAGTGTGTGACGAAGAGGGTACAGAAACAGCCGTCGGTAATGCTGAGATCAACATAGGAAGGACACTAGCCACGGCCTTTTTCTCCATCTGAGCGAGATTCGAAGGTTGTTTTTGCGCTTCGAGGTTCGTCGGCGTCGGCTGCGTTCCCTCGACGTCTTCGCCTTTAACAACGGCATTATAATGAGTCCTCATATTATTCCAAATCGCACGGCGCAACATACCTTGGCGGGTTTGATTTTCCGAAGTCGACATTGACGTTTTAGGTGCCTCCTTTCCCTGTCACTCACACTCCCATTTCCATTCCTAATGCCATCAAAAGACTCGCCGCATCCAGCGCTTCGGTGTCATGGACTGTCCCAACGGCCATATCCGACCCATTACCAAATTCCAACCCCGCTGGCGTCGTTGGTGTCATAGGGAAGTCGCCCATCGAGCTCAACGACGGCATTGGGGAAGAGACCAACGACGGCGGTCCACTCGGCATCATTTGGGGTATCGATAGCGAGAGTCCGTCCAAGCCACTCGTAGAAGTATCGGTGGGTCCAAATAACGCATCCAGGAGGGCAGAAGTATCCGTGCTCGAACTGTGCTCGAATTCAAAGCTGGACCCAAAATCTAGTGGCAGGTCGACGTCCATATACTCCGAGTTGGAACATCCCCAGGATCCGAACTCCATTGGGACATCTGTGAGCGACGGTGTACTCGTTCCAGAAACACCGTCAAGCGGTGTTCCTTGGGAAGGGTTCTGCAAGGTCGGAAATGATTGTAACAAGGAAAGCCAGCCGTCTGAATCGTCAAGCGGCGCAGAAGGCTGCGTGACATCGGCTACTGGAGTATCACCGAGGACGGCTGGCTGAGGAGACTGGTCGGGCGGCGGTGGTCCGAGGAGTGTTGTGATAACTTGGCCTATGGTATGATTCGATGGGTCGGCTGGCGTTGGTTGGGGTATAGAGCATGTCGAGGAATTAGACGATTCAGCGTGGTTGTCGTGATGGGGCATATCAAGGCCATAAAATGCAGTGATTGGTTTATAGTGCCCATGAGTCTTGGGCTCAGAGTGTTCGAGTTCTTTTCGCTCGCTCAGACTTTGTTGAGACTGAGCCTGCCGTTCCGACTGTTCCTTTTCTAGCTCCGGCTGATGCTCCTTGATGTAATTACGCAGGGCTGCCTTGCGCGAGGCAGTTTTTATCAAGGCAACAAGCTGGAGAACGAGTTCTCTGACGCGTTCATGCGCCCAAGAGTCCTGGTATTTCTGAGGGCCTTCACCAGTCTGGAATGGATAAGGAACATCCCAATCCACGGCTCCGGCAGGCACTGAGTTTAGTCTACGTTTCTTGGCGGCCGGTGGAGCAGAAGAATCGGAGCTTTGGCTACCACCAGCTGTCGACTTGTTTAAAAAAGGTGCATCTATCGGGACGATGTGAGGACTGGGGCTTGCAAAAGTCCACTTGTGAAGCATACCTTTATAAACAAGTTTCAGGAGGTCCTGTAGTACAGGAAGAACTTCCTTTTGTTTGAGCAGAATATCCACGATATCCTTGGTTGAGGGTGCAGGCAGGTTCATCTTATCGATTGCCGCGTAGTGTATACGTTGTGTTCGTCTGGGCTTCTCGCGTGCCTGGGCGACCTTTGCCATAGCGTCGGAGTCATCGACAACAATAGGATTGGAAGGTGTCGATCCGCGAGTGGAAAGGGACAGGTTAGCAGGCTTAATACCGCCAACTAAACCCGCGTGGCCTAAAAGTGCCGACTGACTTCGAAGCCAGTTGGGCGGAAGAGGTTTTGAGGGATCGGGTAGAGGTATAATAGGTGGTGGTGGCCGGGAAGAGCGATTACTTGCTGTGGATTTGGCCTTTCCCTTCTTCTTCGGTTTGGTCCCAGTCGGAGCACTCGACGAAGCTCGTGAGCTGCATGGAGTCGAGGATGTTGAGCTAGGATTGGATCTTGGGCCAAAAGCCTGCAAACGACATTGGTCGTTTACAACGCTGCTTGTAATCTGGGCCGGAGGCCGGAGCAACCCTGGAAGGGCGCTGCTAAACGGCAAGGCTAATGAATTGACAGCAAGTTCAGAACCATGCTGGGAACCAGGAAGTGCAATGGTCCCCACATTTTGTGATAGTAGACTAACTCCATTGCTGCTATTCGGTAGTGCTAATCCCGGGGACGGTGACCTACCTCTGACTGGTGACGGCGGTGGTGGTGATCCAAAGAGATCCTCGTCTTCGTCAACCGGCGATTCTGCAGCAATGTCGTGTTCATGCTGCATGGTACTTGATATAAGTGATGATGAGCGACGTTCTGACGTTTGAAAGACCTTGAGCGATACCTAGATCACAGGAAACTGTGCATTTGGGTTGAGCGATGATGGTGAATAGAAGGTAAGGGTTGGTTTTGGGGAGAGCTCGGCTGCTACTCGTGAGCTTGTGAGTTCGGGTCTTGAGCAAGATAGTAGCACTTACTGCTGGATATATGGAGAGGAACTAGGACCGTAGGGCACGAGGAATTCACGAGTCGAGTTGAAGGAGGAAAAAAATCCAGTGTGACGTCACGCATGCGTGACAAGCCAGCCGGGACCGTAATCACCGCGCCGAAACTGGCCGGAAGCGACTCATCTTCTGCCATGATGATGATGTTGGAAGGCGGTACACAGAGCTTTGAGAAGGGATAACCGGTAACCAAGCGATAGATTCACAAGTACCATTCAGCTACGACCTTTGAGCCTCTTTGTAAATGGCAGAATTTGGCTCCCTCTACCTCCCCAACGAAATTTTGCTCAAGATTCTCAATGAGGCTCGTGAATTCACACTGATATGCGCCGTTGTATTTGATTGAACGTATTTAGGTCACAGAAAGGAAGGATGTGGAGGCATTGAGATGTGTCAACAGTTCGTTTTGCGCTCGTCTTGATCCAATATTATTCTCTGTCGTGAAGGTCGACTTGTCCAAAACAGTGATCCCGCAAGCATCGAATAAAATGGAGGCTTTGAAAAGCTCACATATCTCCCCCCATGTTCGGCAGCTTGATTTTCACTCCCTGCGTCCAAAGGCTCTGGAGAATACTGGAGCGTTAAAAACCATGTATCAGAAGTACAGAGCCCAGGCAGCAGCACAAACGATCTTCTTAGCTGCGTTAGCGTCGTGGAAGAACCTAACCTTTGTTCAGTGAGTATTCCGTAGGTGTCCTACAAGTTTACTGCTAATGCCCTCCCCAGCTTCGCGTGCTGGAGGGATTTTTTCCCGGAACTTTGGCACGTACTCCGCAAGGAAGGCATTCGCTTGGAAGAAGTCTGGGTTCAGTACGCCATAGATGATGCACTCATGCAGTACTTGGCTTCGTATTCCGGTCTCCAGTCCTTAAAGCTCTTGCGCTTCGAGGCGAGATCATCATCGTCTGCGGAAAACTTCAGAACAAAGGTGCTTCCGCAACACAGACATTCACTACACACGCTAGTGTTAGAACCAGCAGAAGAAGGTTCGTCATGGTCGTACGGACAACATTGGGTGAGCCACTACGAGGAATGCAGGCTACTTCATTACTTGCATCTTTGTATGGATCTCGATGACATGGGCGCCGAAGCCAACCTTGTGGCGAGTTTTAATATCTGTTGCCTATGTATTCTTCCCCATCTAACTCGTGATATAGAATACATGTCTCCTCTTTGGGCATGCACACCCATGTCTCTCACGACTTGAAATCTCGCCAAGTCGTGCCAGATCGGGACGCTATCCTCGAAGGCAAGGTTGCGTGGTAAATGGGCTCTACCGTCGCCACGATAGCCAGACTGCTGAACTCATTGTCAACGGGGTCCTCAACTTAACGCACCACCAGGAGGAGGCAATACCTACAAATCATTGTGAATGACGAAATGTTCAAGAGTGATGGAGCCAGTATCGCCCCGATCCTGATTGGGACAGAGCACCTTACTCTTGAATGAATCATAAACGTCAATCTGGCCGTCTGTAATTTATGTAGTTCATCATTGTCCTAGAGGCCCAGTGTACATAGCGCAAACAATCTATCGATACAACCCAATGGAGTCCATACAAAAGATAACTACTTGTAAAGTATTGGTACTACGAAAGTGGGGGCGCGGGTTGCGAGGTCGCAGGAGTACTTCCTCCATGCGTCGAACTTGGTGTTCTTCCTGATAAATCTTCGCTGTTTGAAGATGCAGAGGGGCCTGAAGCTGTCACGTTCGGTGCCATGTACAGGCTTTCCCAGCCTGGCACAGTTGGTGGGGGAATCTAAACGCCATAAGAACCAGGGGTATCAGTATACCATAGAAAATAAACATACCGAGGCTATGGTGGAGAGGTACGGATGGTTATTTATGTCCTGTATTGCATAGAATTCTAATAGTATACATAAAACCTCTGAAAAATGCGGTCAGAATGGCCTGAGATGGGTACGAATGAACGTACCCGACACATTGCGTAACTCATCTTCAGTTAACGCAAAATGTTCAATAGCCAAACGCGATTCATCGGGTGAGGCAGCTTTATGAGATGGTGGAGTAGGTAGCGACGCAGACGGGGCAGCGAATGATATTCTGGCGTCTAACGATGGTGAATTAGGGCCATCAACAAGGCGTTGAGCAAGAACATAGCAAGCAGTAGCGGTGATGTGTGGAGGGTAAAACAGGCATATCGGTGTTCGGTACCTAAGTCATATTAGTGAGTGGCAAGGGCATTCGTGTTCGGATATCGACGTACGAGTCATGCGCAAGTGACCAAGCATAGTCTTGCAAATGGTAGTCATCTCTGCCTAAGCGGTAAAGCTCGACAAGTTCTGCATGTGGGCTTTCCACTGTAAAGTCGAAACATATGGCTTCAAGGAGGTATTCTTCCGTTAAAAGGATGTTGCTTTGGTACTGGTCGACTTCCTAAGTAAAAGAACGTATCATTAGTCGGACACGTAATAAGATAGAGGATATTAAACGCACAGGAGATTTTTCTGCTATTTGAGTGACGTCCGCCCCAGAGACTTTGGAATGATATACCTTTGCTACATCCTGCAGTTTCCTTCCGCACTCTTCAGTTTTCGTAGCCAAGAATATACAAGATGCTGCGACATCCTGTCTTTTGTTAGACATAATTCCTTAGAACGAGCTGAAAGAGCTTCACTTGACGATGAAAGTCCTCCATCGAGTAGCGCATGTAGAAGCGATGGAACCAGGTCGCGGCTGTGAATAATGCTGGAGATGGTCTGGAATATGGGTTGAGATTTTTATAGGATATCAATAAGTGAACATTGGCCGACAATTTGAGAGAAGTTCCTAGACGGTACAAGAACTCCACGCCTCTTGCTAGATCGTAAAGAAATTTGTGCACTGGTTGTGGTGTAGGCATGTTTCGTAGGGCGGAAAGGGGAAAAATCCATTGACTATCCATTTTCTTCGTACTGCTGCTGGCGACAGCCATCGTGATCGTTGATGGGTACAGGGATTTCGCTGAGGAAAATGAGGGAAGGTGAAAGTCGTGGAAGTCGATGAGCACGGTAATAGGCGCCCAAGGAATTACCGGCTCAAGCCTTATTAGGACAAGGCCACTCGCAAATGTCGACTGTCGTGAACTAGTGCATCGAGGTGCTACCCCTCTGAGATCATCATAAAGCCAATAGAAGAGGAGGTGAAGGTAATAACAAGAATATACAGTAATCCTAGATACGAATACAATTGCGCGCCAGCAGAAGTATCAACAAACCAGCCACTGTCCGACAAACTGGATATTATCCTCTCTCGTCGCCCCAATAATAGGTCGTATCACGTTTGAAGCTGGGCTTGTAGGCGAATCGAAACTGTTGTACCGACCAGTTCTCATCGCTTCCATCCAGTCTCTCACAAGCTGGATCCCAACCTGTCGATTGTCCCTGTAAACGGGAGCGAGAATGTCATCCATCAGACCCCTTTCTGATAACGGGGGCGATTCCGGACGGAAAGCTTCCACATGAGCTGACGTCGCTGCATCTAGTAGTAACATTCTTGATCTGAGCACAACGACTCGCCATAAGTTGTTCACAAACATACCAGAATCTTTTCCGACCCATTCAGATTCCGAAATGGCTGGGTTCGGAATATCAGCGTCATGGCATTGTATGACTTGGGGCGGCGGGAGATTGGCTGGTTCAGGTACCTACATGCAAACTATTAACCCCAGCTGTCTCTTTTTACTTTAGCGCGTGCAAAGCGAGTGCGGGCTTTTCATGGCCATGCAGCATAGCGTCGTAAACCGTACAAACGGTTCGTCGTGCCATCGCGTTGGTGGTGGATTTTTGACACACCTTGGGGTATTGAAGATTGGTTGCGATGCCCATAGCAGATGCGAGCCAGAATGTGAGGCATTCAATGATTGTTGGGGAACTCGAGTTCCATTCATATACGCCGGTTACTAGTGCATTGGTCCATCCTGATAGCAGGGGTTAATGGGTAATACGGGCAGGACCACTACTAAACATACCTTCTGAGAACATTCCAAAGACCCATTGGTTATAAGAAGTCAAGACGAACCAAGGCGTCCCCTGCGTAACGCAGAGATCCCAGAGCTAGCGCATAATGAGCCAAAGTTTCAATGTAATGAGTATAATCATGCCTTGGCCCATAATCGCTCCTCACTCTTGAGCGGATTGATTGTGAACATGTGTCCCGGTAGCCGGTGTTGTGGAAACTGACATCCTCTTTAGAAAGCTTTCCCGCTGGGACATGAAGTGGACATACTGATTGACAGCTAGCAAATTGCTTTATATCCTGCGGCGAAAGCACCCAAGGCGGCTGAAGAGCCACAACAACGGACTTGCGTTGAGCTTGCGCCAGTCCAGGCTGCTGCAATGTTTCTAATATCTCCGAAGGAAGGCTCCATAAGAAATGTTGGAAATGTTCTCGGTCGCGCGCCGAGCTGGCTTCACTGCATAAGCGGAATTCCCAATGACGAAGATCGGGCTGCAGTAAGTGGATCGTTCTTTGCACGGTCATTAATGGGAAATTGTCGAGCCAATTTATAATCCTGAGAGTTGTTCGTGACTAGGTTGTGCATGAAAGATACGGTCGACATACCGGTGAATGTCTTTCGGTCGCCTTTCTGCAATGAATGGGATTTCAAACTTGGCAGCGGTAGGACATGGCACGGCCAAACGCTCCCCGGAGATCGGGTCTCTGTCCTCAAGATTTTCAAGTGGTTCATTTGGAATATACTCGCGGACCCCTGAATATGCAGATGGGTCAGCTCAATCTCCTGCGAAAATGGTCCACACGTACAAGACGATATAACACGGCTTATCCCATAGTCGTTCAATGTGTAGATACACTCTAGTCTCCGCCATGATTCCGACCGAACAGCAAGGTCATTGAGATGGCTCTTGTGGCCAGGCGGCGGTGGAAAAGGCGCGTCGTAGTCCAATTTCATCTCTGGTATCTGAGCCGTGCACAGGTATTCCTGAAGATTATCGACTCCACGCATGATGAATGAGTAAAGGTTGAGAAGGCGGAGGTGTTCAGAAAGATAGTGTGCAAGGTTGAATACCGTCCTGCGAGTGCATTATAAGGGAATGCCATGAGAAGGCATTTATTCCGGTTCTGGATATCTTGCACTTCGACAGAGTACAAGGAATTTCAATGAGTACAAGGTCGCTGCACATCTGAGAACGACTGCCAAATTGGGCGTTTCCAGGGTCGACCTTTCTGCCGTCTTCAGGATCTAATCAGAAATCCACATTCTGAAGGTCTTGATTCATTTCCATGAAATGAGAAATTTGGCTCCTCAGTTGGTGGTCCGGAGGAAGAAAATGCGAAGGCGATGCTGTCAACTTTGTGATGCAATACATGTGATATGATACGCGGTGATGCACACGGCTCGCGTCCCTGTTCGGTCACTATCGAGGCCGGTGATCCTTTCCGGTTTTAAAAATGTCTTCATATTTGGCTTTGACTATCGTATAAAGCCTAGCTAATAGTGTCATCGAGGTATATTTATCTTCCTTCTTTCTCGTTCCAAGATCGCTGTTAAATTCGTCATGTCTTCAGAAATGCCTTCCCACTACACTTCCATCGTCCTCAATGAACGACCTGAAGCCGACATCCTACCTACGACTTTCCGTAGCGAGCGCTTGCCAATGTCAGATCTGAAGCCCAAGGAGAATGAAGTCATTGTCAAGATTCTTTGGCTTTCTTTGGACCCAGCTATGCGTGGGTGGTTGAGAGACCAACGAAGTTATCTTCCTCCTGTTCAGATAGGCGAGGTGAGTATAACGCTGGTTTTGCTGAAGGATGGGATGTAACATTGCTTTCCTTTGCAGGTCATGAGGGGTGCGACTCTTTCTGTCGTCATCGAGAAAGGTCCAAACGCGTCGCTGGATGCCGGTTCTATTGTTTATGGGGTAACCGGTGTGTCCTAGCAAAACACGATCGCAATGCTCGTTTCTGATTCCATTTACCAGGCTGGCGAGAATACGCAGTCATGCCAGAGAAAACCCTTGAGAAAATCACGTATGGCGCTCAACATTCCATCTGTCAAATCATGGTGTTCACGTATGCCATTTCAGAGTGCCCCCAGGCGCAGAACCAATTGATTTCATCAACACCCTCGGTTCTTCAGGTGCGTGTGCTCATGATTACTCATTAGATTATCGGTCTGAAAACACGTCCGTGATGGAACAGGGATGACCGCCTACTTTGTATGTCTCCACTTCCCGACATCTTATCAGCCTTCATAATCATCTACACAGGGTCTTCACGATGTAGGAAAAATCAAGCCTGGGGAAACACTCGTAGTTTCCGGTGCTGCTGGCTCTGTTGGTGCTCTTGTCTGCCAACTCGGAAAGAGGGTTGGTGCCAAAGTCTACGCTATCGCGGGCTCTCAGGATAAATGTGAATGGCTTGAGAAAGAACTCGGTGTTGACAGGGCTTTCAACTACAAGAGCGATACGTTCCGAAGTGATTTCAAGGAGATCGGTTATCTCGACGTGTACTTCGACAATGTTGGAGGCGAAATTTTGGACATGTGTTTGTCCAGGTTGAACCAGGGTGCAAGGATCGTGTTGTGCGGTATGTTTTGAGTGTTCGGTTCAATGATGCACGTCCTAATCCTACATTTTCTAGGTGCTATATCAGCTTACAGTAAGTTGTGGCTTGTATCTGACCCCTGACTTTGAATGACCAGCATCCTAGACTCCCCAAAGCCTGCTGGCTTGCATGGATACTTGTCCCTCATTTCGCAGCGGGCTCGTATGGAGGGTTTCATTGTGTAGGTGTTTCCATCCGTCCTATGGGGACATTGATCTCACCTTCTTCAAGCTTCGACTACAAAGACCGATATCCTGAGGCCATCGCAGAAATCAGCAAAGGCCTGGCCGACGGAAGTATTAAACGCAAATTCCACGTTGTCGAGGGTCTAGAAAACGCACCTTCAGCGTTACCCCTTCTCTTCAACGGAGGAAATACCGGTAAACTGTAAGTGTCTCTTCCCACCTTGCGCTGGCACGGCAATGGCTAATGTTCGAGGGTAGCGTTGTGAAAGTCGCCGATGTTCAAAAAGCGAATCTGTAAAAACATTTTGGTTATGTTAAGAGCATCTGTATGATCTATGGTGTAGTGGACCTAACTATCTGGGATTGTAACACAGCTATACAAAGTAAAAGAACACGGCTTTTCGCCAATTTTCCAAACATGCGACTCTTCGAAGTGGAAGGTGTGGGGATGGGTTTCGATGGGTCAGTCCAGATGGGTTAGATGGGGCGCGATGGTTAAGTGAATGCATACGACAGTCCGTGGGACTGCAAAAAGCAAGCACATGCTGAACTTCATCGAGCTATGCTTCTTGTGGATCAAGGAAGGAATAGTCATTTGACCGACATTTTCTAGCGAATTGAATAGGACTGAATGTGTTATGAAACGACCCCGGTGAGAGTTTGATTTCAACCTTGTATACCCTTCATGCTCATCCGATCTACCGTTGATTCAGTAATCGTAAGAGTAGCGAACAGCCATGATTCGGTCTCCAGCTACGAACTCTACTGGTCTGCTATACCTGCATGCTGACCGGAATACGATGCATAGCTCTAGGAAGAACTTCGACGATCATTGGACGAACATCAACCTTGAATACTTGTTGCCATCACTAAAAAATGCCGGGAGTTGCCTTCTACCAGGCAGTCAGCGAAGTCACGAGCTATTGTTCTTAAAGGTATTACCACCGTTTCGACGGCGCCGCGACTTCGACCTGCCTTTTCCACTGAAAACTCAATTCCTCGTTAGGTGAAGCATGATCCGTTCACTCAGCTTCAAACCGACCTTTTACCGTCAATACTACTCGCAAAATCTACATCGCACAATCTTTCAAATTGCTGCCACATGGCCTTTCAATGGATGAGTGGGTGGGCTTCTTGAATGCTTTGCCTGTGTCAGGCTATGTTACACTCGCTGAAATCACGGAAGTCTGTCGCCTCGGGGGAAAGACAAACAGTTGCTCTATAGGCAATGAAGACCACCTGGACTCCTGTGAGTGCTTCATCTCAACGCGAGCCTGAATAAACCTCGGCTCAATATTTTCACGTTTCGCCCCTAGTTGCTGTGTCCAAGCGAGTATATAAGCTAGCGTTGTGGAGCAAGAACTTTCGTCAGCTCCACAGAGAAGACAAGCCCAGCCTTCCTTGACCAAAAAGGATGAAGACTTTCTCGGCTTTACTGTCAATCGCTACCGTACTTGGCGCCGCTACGGCCTCGCCAACACTGCAGGCGCGCGCTCCATGCACGTCTGCTGTCAACCTCGGAACCGGTAACCCATTCAGCGGGAGAACATTGCATGTACGCAAAGTTTCATCATATTCCCTTTTTAACCAGAGACTCAACTCTACGCTAGGCAAACAACCACTACGGTGACGCTGTTCGGGCTGCGGCAAACCAAATTAGCGACTCTTCGTTGAAGCAGAAGGCTTTGGCTGTCGCCAACGTCGGCACCTTCGTGAGTGATGGTCAGATTCGACATTGTCGACATTCTCTGATTGATTGCTGCTGTAGCTGTGGCTCGACACCATCTCCACTATTCCTACTTTTGAGAGCCACCTAAAGAACACGTCTTGCAACGAGATCTTCGGTGTTGTCATCTACGACTTACCCGGACGTGATTGTGCTGCCAAGGCCTCCAATGGTGAACTTGCAGTCGGCCAGATCAGCAGGTACAAGACCGAGTACATCGACCGTGAGTAGTTTTTTGGGCTGTATAATTTCTATGTTTGCGTGCTCATAGCGGGAATGACAGCGATCGTCAAGATCATCAAGGCACACCCTGAAGTCGCCGTCGTGGCCGTCATTGAACCGTGAGTTGTTTCCGAATCGTATTGATCATTACTACATCCTGATATTCGTACAGCGACTCGCTCCCTAACCTGGTAACCAACTCCGACCTCTCCACCTGCCAGGCTTCAGCTTCCGGATACAGAGAAGGTGTTCAATACGCTCTCCGCAACTTGAACCTCCCCAACGTCGCCATGTACATTGATGCTGGACACGGTGGCTGGCTCGGATGGGACGCCAACCTTCAACCCGGTGCGCAGGAACTCGCCAACGCCTACAAGGGTGCTGGCTCTCCTTCCTCGGTTCGCGGAATTGCCACCAACGTCGCTGGATGGAACGCATGGAAGAAGGTCCCAGGTGAATTCGAGAACACCTCTGATGGTCAATACAACAAGTGCCAGGACGAAGACCGATATGTGACTAAATTCGGTGCTGCTTTGGCTTCTGCTGGTATGCCCAACCACGCTATCGTCGACACCGGAAGGAACGCCGTCCAGGGATTGAGGTTCGTTGCCGTCTTGGTTTTCTGATACAATGACAGCTGAACATTCAATCAGGCAGGAGTGGGGTCACTGGTGCAACGTCAACGGTGCTGGATTTGGTGTGAGACCAACAACAAACAGTAATGTCCTTTTATTAGTGATTTTTATTCAGAAAGAACTCATTTTGCTCTCATCGAATAGCTGGTAACTCCCTCGCCGATGCCTTTGTCTGGGTGAGTTATACATCTTTTGCGTCACCTTGAACATTCCCTGACGAATCGAACGATTAGGTCAAGCCAGGAGGTGAATCCGACGGTACCTCTGATACCTCTGCTACCCGCTACGACTCCTTCTGCGGAATGTCTGATGGTGAGTTTTGAGGGCTGATTGAATGATCAGTGACTGACGTGTCGACCTCTTAATTTAGCCTACAAGCCAAGTCCCGAAGGTGGGGGAAACGATCATTTTGATGTTGTCACCATTTACTGATAGTTTTCCTTTACAGCTGGCCAATGGAACCAGGCCTACTTTGAGATGTTGCTCAAGAATGCTAGCCCTTCTTTCTAAGTCATTATCATCGTTTGGGGTCATGTAATCCATGATGTATACAGTTCAATTGCAAGAATTTCATTTTCCTTGACAACCTTGTATTCGAATGATTCTTCGGCCGAGGTATTCTGATGCAGTGTCGTGTTTTCCTCCGCTGCTTTGCCACATTCTGTTCATCGTTCATCGAGGCTGTCTTTGCATTGCCAGCTTGAACTGAGAATCTTGTCAAGCAGTGCAGCTATCTTGGACTGTAGCTGAAGATTTATCGCCATTACTTTCGTAAGAAACTATAGACGATGTTTAATTTCAGACACGACCGCTACATACCAGCCGAGTGCCAGCGAGTGCCCTGAGGCTGATATGGACAGTCGAGACCAGTGAGATTCGTCGTGAGAGCAAAGGAGGCGGTACTTGTCACAGTCACGAATTGGTCACAAGGACCGTATACTTAGAGCAGGACATTTATCTGTTCCCCCTCGACCGAAACCCCTTGCCCGTTGTCGGCGCCTTCCCCGTCAAGCTTTGTCGAAAAGCACCATTTATTACGCTTCTATATTCTTTACTTGTTCCTCTTTTCGTTTCCTGCGACTTGCTCGCTATCTGCTCGGTGTCTGGACTGCCTTTTCTTGTTTTTCATCCCTTCAAAGTCCTTCATTTCCCCCTCTAGCTCTCTCACATAGATGGCATCGAATAGTCGACAGTCGAAAACTCAGCGCAAGGGTCCTGCAGATGCAGCACGGTATAGATCCAGTTCTCCGACAGGTATTAGCATTGTAACTTACTTTTTTGGTTTCAGCCGAGCTCCAGCTTGGTCAGGCGCGCGAGCATCTCCAACGTTTGCTCCTACAAGCAGTTCTCCAAGACCCACAAACCCTCCCGCAAGTCAGAGTGGTAACTTTCCAACTCTCGGTCAAGCCAATGGCAACCGGCAGGATGCTTCTCATGATCGCGTAATTCAGGCTCTTTCTGGGCTGACGGTGCGTCGCAAGGTATTTCTGGAAATTGAGAAACATTACTGACTATTTTGTACAATTCAAGGGCACAACGATAACCCTTTTGACCAAGACCGGGCAGCGTTATGAAGGTGTCATCTCATCTACGAACAACGAAGGCGATACAACCGGCGTTACACTCAAAGATGTCAAGGAAATCACAAACCCTGGTGGCCCTCTCAAAGATCAGCTATTCATCGCGTCCACAAACATTGACACTTGGGCATCCGGACCTGCCGACGCAAAATTGACCAATGGTGACTGTGAGTTGCCTACATCCGGTCCACACGGCGGTAGCATCTCTAAACATCTTCATAGCCTTCCGAACCGATACTGACATCAGTCAGAGGAAACAAGGTGGCACCGAGCGGGAGCTACAGGCTTGGCAAGCTCCGGTAGACGCTCCGACCACGACATCGTCCACAGCCGGAGCCATCGGCGACGACATTACATTCGGACCAGGTTCTGGCAACACTTCGTGGGATCAATTTTCTGTCAACGAGAAGCTATTTGGCATTAAGGCTAGCTTTGACGAAGATTTATACACCACCAAGCTCGATCGCACAGCTGCAGATTATAAGGAGAGGGAGAGGAAGGCCCAGAAGATTGCGAACGAAATCATTAACGTGCGTTGCACGATATATTAACGGTCATGCATCTCAAACAGCTTCTCGTGATAGTCCGCTACTACAAACACTCACATTGCCGAAGAAAGAGGTCAGTTCGACGACAGTGGTCTTAATGAAGAGGACAAGTGCGTTCCACCTCAGGAATATTCGCGCACCTTCTCATTATTCATATAGATACGGTGCCGTGGTCAGGGGTGCTAACGCCTACGTACCTCCCGGAGCTAGAAAGGCCGCTGGCACCTCAGCAGCACCATCGGCCTCCAAGACAGCGGATGTTCCCAAAGTCTCAGTCAATGGCCCTGATGGCGTGACTGTGCAGTCATCTGGTGGATCACCAGCTTCCTCTTCCAAGGCGCCTTCACCAGCGCCATCGACAAATAAGGTTCGTCCGGCCAACATTTTTTGGCGGTTTAGGTGCTCATCATTCTTGTACAGCCACCTGCCGATCCATTGCCAGCTTTCCGCGACTTTGTCACAAATGAGAAGCAGAGATTGACACAGAAACGACAAGCACTCGTTAAGAACGACATGGACAAGCGCATGGCAGAGCTTGTTAAATTCAGTCAAAGCTTCAAGGTGCGCTGTGGACGAAATCTCTTCGTTCTTAAAAAAGCGACTAAAGATGCCTTATTGTCGAACAGTTGAACAAGCCAATTCCTGACGATCTTGTGCCTATTTTGGCAAAGGATGAAGATAAGCAGCGTCAGATCAAGGAGAGATCTGCCAAGGATGCTGTTTCTACTCAAGCACGCAACATTGGCCCGTCAACCAGTCATGCTGTCCCGCAGAGGGGCCCACAACTCACCAGCGGCAAGGTCATCGAAGCCGCTCGTAAACCCAGTGCAACACCTAACAGCAGTGCCTCTGCTCAAAAAAGTACAGGTACTGCGAAGACAGACACCGCAAAACCAACGAAGCCAGTCATGTTTATTCAGGCCATTCCTCCATTCAAAGGATCCAAGAGCAAACCTGCTCAGCCAGCTGCAAACGGAGCTGCAGCCCCCGCTTCCGCTACGCAAGCTCCGGCGAAACCTCCCACTCCCAGTTCTGGAGCAGCCAATGCCAATGCCAATGCCAACGCTGCTGCTCGACTCAATGTGAACGCGTCGTCTTTCAGACCGAACCCGAAAGCAAGCGCTTTCACCCCTGTGAGCAAATGTTTCATGGATCGTACTAGCATCAAGCTGACTTTTTCTAGGGTGCTGCTTCCCCGAGTACCTCCACACAACCTCTGGCCTCTCCCAAACCGAAAGAAGCTGTACGTTTTGAATATCCTGGTGGTGTTAGCACATAGTTAAACGACGATTTAGGGACCTTCGCCGCCAAATCCTTTCTTCGGAACACGGCCTATCAAGAAGAGTACTCCAGTCAATGTTAAGGATGATTTCAACCCATTCAAGACCGGAAAGGTCCCGGATCCTCACACTGTCGGTGAGTTGCACTGTTCCGATAGATTCCAGGCCAATGTAGTCATCGTGTTCGACCGCAGGCGGTATCTGGCCGTACACTGGGAAGCGTTATGCTCAAATGTTCCCGACTCCTCAACACCCGCCTCACCAGCAATCCCCCCAGATGGTCCCCCCTGTGCCACCTCCCATGCCCCCTCCTTCTTACGAAGAAGACTCGGCTGCTCAGGCTGCCGCTCGGGGATACACTATGTATCCGCATTACTATCCAGGACAGGTAAGTTTCATTGAATTTGTTCACGTAGCTTCGAAGCTGACACATTTCAGTGGATGCCTGGAATGCCGCCGCCAGGGCCTCCTGGTGCCTTTATGCCTTCGCCTTATATGCAAACTATGCCTTATCCACCTGGTATGCCTCCTCCAAATGGTAATGTGCCTATTATATGAGGTGGCTAACGCTCATGAAATGGTTCCCAGCTATGTATGGTCCACCTGGAATGGGACAAATGCCGCGTGAGTGTGATCAACTTGGTTGTGTTTACATCGGAACTCAATCCATGTCAATGTTATAGCACAAGCCTACATGCCGCCCCCACCACCCCCTGGTGGTTACCCACCGCCACCTAATGGTGCAGGGCCAAGACCTTCAATGCCGCCTACACCAATTCCGGCCCATGCTCATCCTTACTACCAGAGCCCTCAGCGTACGTCTTCTCGTTACGGAACTGAAGATTGATGTTGACCCGCTAAAACTGCCGTTTCTAGTTCAACATGCGGTTCCTTATCCGATGATGATGCCCCCACCACCTCCAAACGTACCTCACCCATACGAAGGGGCGCCAGCACCACCAGTGCAGATGGGTCATTCGTAACTAGCTATCTCCATGCTGTAGGTGTTTTGAATGGCTCTGCAGGAGGTCAGGCGTAGTATTTTCATGTCTTGTCGCGTTGCTGTTGAAGCTGTTGTTGTTATCTTTCTGTTTGTTGTTTTTACTTTCACTTTTACCTTTCTCGAGCCACCTACATACGCACGAGTACATGTTGCTAGTTGAGGTTTGGAGTGTAGTAGCGCTCAAGCCATGGAATACTACGAGACTACGCCTCGGGAAGTGTGAGAAAGTGTAAGTGCGGCCCGACGACGGTGCATACAGTAGGCTAACGTTAACCCAATGTTAACCTCCGTTCCATCGACATCCCTTGTAGTCCGAATGCGAGGAGACCATGACGACAACACCACTCTTTCTTGGGTTTCGGAAACGAGGTTAAACCTGTGGAAGTTAAATACGTGTTTTGATCACAGGCTCCCTCAACATTTAAGTTTTCTCTCCTTCCTGACTCACGTTCCTTCTACTTCTCTTTCCCACATAGATGAAGCAAGTTGCAATTTGGGCTTGCTTCTATAGTGTTGCAAACTTAGTCTTGGGGCAGACTCCTGACGTGTCATCGGGAAAATGGGTTCCAACGTGGACTGCAATGCCTCAAGAAGTCGAGTTTTGGAATCTTCCTCCTAGCCCATATGTAAGATGTTTGTTTCTTTACGCGTCCGTGGATGCTGATTGTTCTCAGACGTCACTCTTTAACGTATTCGCGAACTCGACTATTCGTCAAACCGTGCATACTTCTCTAGGCGCCGCTTCGCACATACGCATCCAGATTTCAAACACCTTTGGACCAACAGACCTTGCTATAGATGCAGTCACTGTCGGACTTCCGGTCAATGGTTCAGCAGGTGTCAGTGCCCTGGAACCTGGTACTGTCCAGGAGGTTACATTTAGCGGGGAAAAGTCTTTTGCGATCCCAAATGGAGTACAGATCTTGTCAGATCCAATTCCACTTCCTGTTGGACCTGAATCTATGTTGAGTGTTTCTATCTACCTGAGACAAGGGCAACAGGGCCACCGTATCACGGGTCATCCTTGGAGCATGACGACCTCTTGGCTCAGCTTGGGGGACCAGGTCAACGCACTTGAGCTCAGGGATCCATCAGCGATCAGCGTCGAACACTGGTGAGCGATTGTGGTATTAAATTTCGAATACAGGTATTGGCTCACGCTTTGATAGGTACTTCCTCAGCGCTGTGGAAGCTTGGGTCCCTTCTGATTCCAAAGTTCTCGTTGCACTTGGAGACAGCATCACGGACGGTGCAGGAAGTACTACTAACGCAAATAACCGGTATGCGATTCGTCTAAGCCTTATTATGTTACAAGACGTTAATCGCACATTAGCTGGCCTGATCTCGTACTCTCCCGACTACGGAACTCGTCGAATCCGCTCTTTCGAGCCATTGCTGTCGTCAACCAAGCCGCTCTTGGAAATCGCGCCACAGCCGATGTGCAGGGTCCAAGCACCATCAGCAGGATTGAACGCGATGTTCTATCCCTTCCTGGCGTGCAATATGCAATCCTCTTCGAGGGTATCAACGATATAGGTGTCGCCGAGGCCACTCCCCAAGGTCAATTCCACATTTATGATCAGCTTATCCTTGCGTACCAGCAAGTTGTCGCCAAGTTACATAGGCATGGTATCGCCGTCTTTGGCGCCACTATCACACCATTTGGAGGGGTTGCAGAGTATTATGATGCTGCTGGCGAGAGGGAGAAGTGCCGTCAAAGAGTCAACCAATGGATACGGGAAAGTGGCGTATTCGATGCAGTGCTGGACTTCGACGCAGTTCTTCGAGACGAAAACGATCCAACACGCATGAAGGCAGAGTATTATACTGGAACGGGCGATCTGATTCATCCTGGACCCGAAGGATATGAAGCAATCGCAGCTGCATTTCCCATCGAGATCTTTGAACAATTCAAGGATGGGGCTGGTCGATTCTGATCGTAATCATATCCACGAACTGGTAGAATGTAATATTTGATTAGTAGTGAAAATAAGTGTCTACTTGAACGGTAAATCGTTCGTTAAGGCTCAAAGGTAAGGACCATACAATATTAACTGAAAGTGAGATATGAAAGGGTATAGGTTAACAGACGGTATTGAAGACGAAATCTACTGAAGGCATGACATCTCTACTTTCTTAAGTAAACCTTTCAGCGTGCCACTGGTCCTATTGCAATTGCCCTGCAACCATTCTTCCATATCCTCTCTTATCGACCCAAGCTCCGACGAAACAGGTAGACTGCCGTCCGGCCTGGCTAACTGCGGATTGAGCAAGACATCGAAGAGTCTCTTCCATAACTCTGTCTGCCAATACCTCTTGAATGGTGTACTAATCTTCCATCGTCCATCTTCTTGCGTCAAAGCACTGGCAGAAATGTATTTGCCAAAGAACATGCAGTAAATGATCCCTGCCAGACCGAAATAATCAGTCTGGAATGTCCACGGTCTGCCTTCACGCAACTCAAAACAGTCACGTTCGTCTACCTGCCATTCCCCAATGAAAGTCTGACCAACTGGAAACAATCTAGTGTCAACTGTTCTCCCAAAGTCAATGAGCTTCAGGCCTTTGGAGCTCCAACCGCCGTCGCCAGAAGGTTGATATGTACTGGACCAGGCGGAGGTTCCCCCAGGAACATCTTCCAAGCGTAGAAGACAATTGTCGATCTTGAGGTCGCCATGTATAAATCCAATATTATGCATGACTTCGAGGAGACGCATGAGTTCAACGGTGAAAAACATGACAAGAAGCTCGTCCATGCAAGCTCCCTGTTGTGATACACCTGCGCTGTCAGCCCGGTTGACAATGTCAAGAAGAGTGCCCTGTGGACACAGGTCCATGACGAGGAAGCTTTCATCCTTGAAGGCATACAACGCATATGGGAGGACGATCGACCGTCTTTGAGCTGCAGGAAGAGCAGAGTGGAGCCGTCGCAACACATGGTATTCCCAGAAATTCCGGGGTTTCACTACCTTGACGGCAACCATGGACTGCTCTTCCTCGTCCTCGTCGAGATCATCTAGCATGTCATCATCCGAATCATCCCCGTCTCTGGATACCCCGAGATCCCGCGCTGAGAAAACGGCGCCAAATCCACCTTCCCCAAGCTTACTGGTGACACAGAATTTGTGCTCTCCAAGGACCAGAGAGAACGTTGCGCCACTATCGAGCCCAGAACCCGCATTGCTTCCTGCGCTGGTTTTTCTCGATCTTTTTGCGAACCTCTGCAACTCATCGAGTCTCTGAGACTCATGTTCCGTGAGGACATGCAGATGCGAGTCGCCGTGCAAACGAGAGAGAAGTGCCCGAAGGACTGGTGGATCAAATGGATTGCATGGATTGCATGGTTTGAAGCTGGCAGACAAGGCTAGCGTGTCTGCGAGGCTGAGTTTACCTGTCTGCTGTTCTATAACAGAGACATCAGGGTCCTCCTCTTGTGAGTCCGGGAGCCTAAACGGTTTGACTGCGTGGAGATCATCCACAGGCTGACCGGTAGTATCATCCCCTCTGTCCAACATGGCCCTCTCGGCTTCTTCCTCTGGTATATCGTTCGGATCCTCCGGAATATATTTGAGCCCATCACTTGGTGTGCTTAGGAACGAGCGTGTACTGGTGTACTCAAAAGTACGTTCCGTGATCGGTGTCATAACGTTGAATTGACCGAAACGGCCACCAAGAGGAACCTCCTGATCGCGGTACGCATCTTCGTCATATTCGAAATGTGATTCCTCAGAGTCTGCAGGCGGGAGAGGCTCGTGGTACTCTTGTAGTGAATCGCCTTCAGCCTGTTCGTCCACGTATTCACCTTCCTCGACATAGCTGTATTCTTCCTCTTCCTCTGCAACGGATTCTTCGTGTTGTAAAGTTCCTTGGGCATCTTCGTCGTCATCGTACTGTGGCGCCTCCACTGTCCGTTCTCCCTCCTCTTCCTCCTCATCTGGCGGTGGCCCTGCACTGTCCGATAGGACCGTAAACGCCCTCCGTTTCGGTTCAGCAGGTTCGTTCTGAATGTCCTTGTGCGGTGTAAACGTAGGCTTCAAATCCGAGAAAGGCGTGAACTTCCGTCCTGTAGCGGCAGCTACAGACACGGAGGGTGTCTTGGGTGTAAAAGCGTTCTCGCTTTCATCGGGGCGACTAAATACTTTGAATGGTGTTTTGTCGTTATCCACGAAAGGCGTGAAAAACTGAGGCGCCGGTTCACCAAGTACATCTTGGAAAGATTTAGCCCTTTCGTGCGTGGGTGGTCGAGTGGGCTTGCCGTGCTCTTCTGTGTGGACCTCTCGAAGAGTGGAACTCTTTGGTGGCTTGAATGTGAAGGGTTGTTCCGAACCATCGGTAAAGGGTGAAATCTTGGATGGCTGGAGGGGTGTTTTGTTTGCGGGGACTGATGATGGATCTTTTGCTGCCAATGCAGCCCGTGACGGCGGCGCGTTATTGTTCTCAGCACCAGGATCGATATACGGAGTAAACTAACAATCCATCAGGACAGTAAGAGAAAGGAAAAGAGGAGAATCGTACCGCAGGCGTTGAAGCTTTGTTCTCTTTCTTCTTCGCACCGGCATTTTCGTCCACGAAAGGTCGGAAGCCTGTAGTTCAATGAATATTAGCAGCAGAAAAAGAAGACAGTGAACTGATGCACACCTGATTTACCATTCTGAGCTGCATTCTCTGACGGTAACGGGGCCGGCAGCGAAGCCACCCTGGCGAAGGGTGCCATAGGCTCTACCCTCTTGACCGGTGCGTGTTTACTGCCAGCCAAGACTCTTGTTGTTCGATCCGGAGAGTTATACATTCCAAAGACATCTGCCAGAGCCTCCTTCGTATTGATGGTCACAGTGGGCTCTCCTCCGGCCATGCTCTTCCTCTTCAAATTGCGTGTGTTCCCAGTACGCTGTTCGTCCTTATAGACGACAGTTAGCTGAGATGAACCTGCCGATGAGGAGGTTGGCTTCGTAGTTTGTGTTATTGGTAAAGGAGGCCATTTCTTTCCGAGAAGCCCTGAAGACCGAGCACGAGCCTCTTCTATACAAAATTCCCCGTGCTCTTCTGTGTAAAGCAGTGGTAGATGGAATTCGTACTTCTCCGGCCTCTTGCCAGGTTCAGGTGGGGCCAACATGAATTCATAACGACTCTTGGCATCCCTGATACCTGCAGGAACGGGAGAAGAAGAGGAAGCGGTAGGCTGTTTGGCTGGTTTCGGATTGGTAGTAGCACGGGTTGTCGCTGACGATGAATCTGATGCAGGAGATGACGAGGATAATGTAGCTTCATGTCGTTTCTGGAAGTCTGCATAACGCTTCTTGAGACGTTCTGTTGGTCGAGCTTGTCGTTTGATCCCTTTACGATACACGATATCCGCATCTTTTATCCTGAATTCAACAGGAGTTTGAGCAGGTTTGAGCGGACGCGTTCAATTTTGAACGAATATTAGTACTCACCTGTTCTTTGCCTCCAGCAACTGCGCATACTCTTCGTAAAGCAACGAGTATGATGTCCCAATATCATTCTTCAACAAATGCGAATACAACGCAAGTGCCCCACTAACATCGACCTTGCGAGCACGAAGCGTCCATAGTTTGAGGTATCGCAGGTCCGACTTGTAGCTCTGATCCTTCCGGAATGCATTCGTGGCTTCTTCAAGCAGCTGGGTAAGTCCCGACTGTGTATCGTCGCCGGAAAAATTGTTGATTATCCACTGGACAAAGTCGACATATAGTGCGAGAGGATCATCTTCCTCATTTAATCTCTTCTTCCTCTTTTCGAACGATTCTCGTTTCTTCTTGAGTTCTTCGAGGGTAGACGACTTGCTGGACGACGGCGGCATGGGTGTTGGATGTCAGGCGCGTTGAACATGCAAGGTGGTCATGTGACCGACGCGTCTATGAAACCTCAATTATAATACAACTGAACTAGAATTTGAAGAGGTATCTAGACTAGCTTTTATTTACTGCAATCCAACTCGTCCCACAGCCTGCCCAGATCCCCACAACTCTGCCCTGCATGGCTGGATTTGAATCCTCCTCCTCGGTCGGCCATATCCGAACAGGTAAACCAACATCCTCCGTCGAGCCAGTTCCAAGATTTCCATGCTCGTTCCATCCCCATCCCCATACTTCCGAGAACACCCCAGTAGTTTGAGAAGTGAACAAAGCTAAAACATGTTCACTCCCGCAGGCAATGGTCGTGAGGCTCCTGGAAGTTACATCAATAGCAAAATCAACTTGGTCAAGTTGAAGATCCTCAAGTCCCGATGACGAGGAAGCGGAGGGTAAGAGAAGAGCCCTTCGGCCGAGCTGGCCTTTCTGGTGGCTCCCTGTTGCATAAATTCGCCGGATATGTTCTGTTCCAGCTTCCGTATCATGAACAACAAGATACGTCCCATTCCAAGTGCAACCTATATCCTCCACGACCTTCTTCACGTCTTCCAACCCTGCAAGCTGCCTTCGTCTGTTTGAACCTAGGCCATGAACCTTTCCTGACTGTCTAAGAAACACGCTATGCTGATTGCCCAGGGCTATCGACACTATTTTGTCCTCTGACAAACGGTCGAACGTTGAGGGAATGATTCGTGGAGTTGAGAAGAAAGTGGGACCCTTGTCCGTCTTCCCTTTGCCTTTGAAATTGTTGATGCTGGACGTTGAAGCAGCGGTGTCCTGGGGTCCTAATTCACCGTGTCGACAAGTCCCCCAGCCAACCAGGACATCGCAAGCCATCGTATTCGATAGTCGTGTATGAAGTTGTGCGATGATATGGTGTTGGCCAGCAGCAATGGCCTCGATAACTAGGTGATTAGGATCCAAAGAAACACCATCGACATCGAGATGATCAAAACGGACGATATGGAAAGGCAAGGACCTGGAAGGCGATTTCCCGACACCTAGATCACCAAAATCATTGCTTCCCATCGAAATGAGTTGATCTGGCTTTCCCTGACATGCCAGGACGATGTAAGTGGTCTGCCACGATGTACAGATCGCCTTTGGTCGGTAGTCTTCCAAGCCCTCTTCCTCCAGTGGGAGATACACTGGTCTAAAAACCAGTGAACCTATATTCGTCTCCTTATCCTCATGTCTTGGTACCCCCAGCTGTCCCAAGGATCCATCCCCACAACCATACAGACGAGTTTGTACTCCCGCATCCGGATCCTCGATTTCGGCCAATAGCAAAGTGTGGTTCGCGCCACTGGCAATCTGGAGAATTTTCTTCAGCTTCAAGTTACTGTCTGAGAAGATGCATGGTGCAAAGAAATGCGAATCTTCTGTGGTACCGTTTGCAAGTTGACCTTGAGCATTCGAGCCGGAGGCAAGGAGCGTCAAACTCATTTTCCTAAACAAGCAATTTCGGTCGGTCGCTTCCATCCACCCGGCGCTAAGCGCTCAGTACTCACCAACATTTCGCAAAGGCCGATGTACATAAGACATTCCTTTTCTTTGAGTCTAGACATATTTTCTCAGGTAACATAGTGAAGTACAATCAGATAGCACGAAGGATATGAGACGGTTCGGGTGTCCATTCCTGGATTGGAGCAATCCATCACGAACTTGTCGTGCCTAGAGCAGCTCTTGATTTTGAGACATGTTCCCAGTTATCGATTGTATCTGTTGGCGGGCAACCCCCATGTATACGGAGTGACAAGGTCGTCTAGCTCGCAATCAGTCGAGATTCCAAATACAGTTTCCAGCCTGCGACATACCATTTGTTGCGCATATCGTATAATCCTGTGAATCGGGCACAACAGAGCCATCATCACGAACACCAAGATCTCGAAGGGTGCAGAGTATACCCCCGCCAATCGCAAGCCTATCGTACCTAGGAATGTCCGTTCAGAAGTAGGAGACATTTCAGCGTACATGACGATTGCGCTGTGAACCAAATTGCAGAAAGGGCATTGCTTTGCCGCTTCATGAAGCTCTGCCCAAGGAAGCGTTTCATGCCTGAAACCGCCTCCTCGGTGCCATCATATAGATCGTCTTCCGAAGGCCTCTGCCTCATTGCAGCGAACGCTTCAGCTGAGAATACTGTTGTCCAACAACGCCCGCAAACAAGATTTCTGATGGCGCAATCGTCCACAGTGACACACGTCCGCGTCGTTTCCAGTCTTCGTCTCAAGAAACTTCAGCGGTGCACGCAACACTGAAGGGGATGGGTGGAAGATGCCAAAGAGACCTTTGATCTGTACTCACCATCACTTTTGTTAACTCCACAGTAATTTCCCGAACCATCCTATTCTCCTACTATAGATGCGCTGTTCAAGAAGCCAAAGGATCCACCACAGTACTTCTGCGTACTACCAACGCCCCAGGCCACCAGCCAGTATCCCAGATCCACCCGTTTGAACTCCCGACTCTAGTAGCGTGTACCCTGGAGAATTCTTCTTCTTTGCTGAGTTATCTTCGGAAAAGAGGCGCAAAAAAATGCGAGTCTTCTGTGCTACCCATTGCGAGTTGACATTGTGACATGAACGTTTGGGTCCAGGCAGCTTTATTTTCCTAAAGGAGAATTTTGCATTTTGCGCTCCGGCTCCCACCATCAGTGCTTTCAGCCTTTCCTGGACCCCACAAGTCGCTCATGTTCGTCCGTAACGCGCCTTCAAGAAGCACGTTTATTTGTCCTTGTAAGTTCCCTTGACTGCAAGGCGTACAGTAACAGGACAAATACCGATCCTTACCCAGAACCTCTATACTGAGCCGTTTCGCCCAAGAGAATCAGTGGGGTGGAATAGGCATGTTGACACACACTTTACAATAGATATTACGGTGATGCAAAGCCGCAGTTCTTGGCTATTAGGACCACTGGGGATGAAGAATCTCCAGGGACGGGCAGTTCATCCCAGCATTTGAGGTCCGGGTAAATTTCGGAGAATTTTAAAATGGGCGTCAACTTGGTACTGGGTAGTAGCAAGTTCTTCATTCCGACCACCATCGATCTCCCTCTCAATAATGGCAACACCAGAACTAGACATCGCTGAAAACAGGCGCAGGATGCTTGCTGGCGAGCTATATTATGCCTTTACCCCCGATCTGATCGCTGGCCGTAGTAGATGTCGATCAGCGTGTAAAGAGTTCAACGAGGCTGGCGACGTTTCGAGGAGAAAAATGGTCGAACTTTGGAGAAAGTGCGCATTTAACTTGTTCTGGCACTTTGGTTCATCTCTGACACTCCGCATTCAGCATACTCGATGATAAGACCCCTCTACCACCGCCAGCGGCCACTCCAGAAGAAGACGAGAAACTGTTTCAAGACGAACCTTGGATCGAACGTCCATTCACCGCCGATTATGGCACAAATGTTCGAGTTGCAAAGAACGTGTTCATAAACTTCAACTGCATCATTCTCGACACCTGCCTCGTTACCATCGGCTCTCGTACCCTCTTTGGGCCCAACGTCACATTATATAGTGCCACCCATCCTATTGATCCTGCTATTCGTAATGGACTCACGGGACCAGAGATGGGGAAGGAAATCCATATTGGCGAGGACTGTTGGATAGGTGGAAACGTCACCATTTTACCAGGTGTCAAGATTGGCAGAGGGGCTACGATTGGTGCTGGGAGCGTGGTCACGAAGGATGTTCCGGCATTTCATGTTGCGGCAGGGAATCCAGCAAGAATTATTAAGAAGATTGAAACGATGATGGATCCTGAGCAGGCTGCGGCTGCTGGAAAGCACGTCACAACTGAGGGTGCGGAGGTCCCGATGAAGGAACAGGCTGAGCGTTTGGAGAGGCAGGAGGCACAGTAGACAAGGTCGCGTGTATTGAAGCATCAAATCATACCTTGATTATCCTTACTGAGCTGAAAGTCGATTCTTCGTGCAATAATGGTGGACATCAGCGTCCGGTATAAATTAACATCACTGGAACCCCTCTATAAAAAATAAACATCCACACTTGGTAGTAGACGAGATAGCCATCTGGAGCAAGCCCATCCTTAGAGACCCAAACGAGCACGTTGGGAGGAGAAGAAGGCAGAGTCTACAGAGCTGGGAGAACGCTTATCGTCCCAGTTGCTGCCTCCGACCACTACGGTGTTGCGTCCGACGTCCAAACCAGCGAACCCTACGGTTTCGAATCAGGATACATAATAATATGCGAGAAGAATTGCCCACTCACCGAAATCATGAGTAGTGAGAGATCCGTCAGCTGTAAAGAACTCTCCAAAGTGACCGACAACATTTTGGTCAAAGCCAACAAGACGTCCAGAGCGACGCCTCAAATCATCGGAGAACAATCCCAAAGAGCCGTGGAATTGAGAAAAGACTACCATATTGTCAGCGAGAGTAAAGATTATCGAAACCCGTGCATGCTCACCGATTGTCTGCGTCTCGACCTCACAAATGGTCTCTGTGATGATACTAGCCAAAATTACCACATCAACTCCAGACCAACAGTCAAAGGCTAAGAAACATACCGCTTTGCCATCTCTTGAAGCACAACGAGACGTTGCTGGATAATTTCAATAGCTTGGGTACGACACACAAGCTCCTTCTCTTTCACGACCACTTGATCGAAACGAGCATGGGTGAAGTCGTCAACGCCGTAAAAACGGTCAAAGTTGTCGAGAGAAGAGAATCCGCCCCAGTGGCTGAAGGAACGGCCACCTCGGGCAGCTAAAGATTACAGTCTATGTCAGAGAGTGGTGCACAGAAGGCAGATGGAAGATGACGCACCCAGATCATGAGTCTCGGGCAATGGAGAAGCTTGAACAGCACCGATGGCCAAAGCAGCGATGCAAGCGAGCTTAGCAGCAAAAGTAGCGAACATCATGATGTCGAACTGAATGTAGCAGGTCGGGTCGAACTCCAGATATCGAATGAAGAGGTTAAATAACGAACCTGGTAGATCAGGAAAGAAGTGTGGAGGAAAGAACGAAAGGTCGAAGGAGGTAAAAGAGAGTAGAAGGCAACCTGGCCGACACAAGAAAGTAGAGGAGTTGAGTGATACTGAACAACGAGAGTACCCAGACTCTTTTATACTTCTCTTCCTACCGAACATGTGTCGGGGAAGTTCGTCTTCCCTCAGCCATCCACTGCACCGGGTCGCTTTGGCACTGTCAAACGGTGGGCGCACCTGGTTACCAGTGGCAAAGAACGTCGACCTCCCGCTGGTTATGTCCCAGTATTAGCTTGGCAAAATCTGAAAAGCGGGTGAGATAGACATTGGCTTTTGGCGCCGAAAAAACGCACGCGCATTGAGCACTGCCGGATGTATCATTTCCTGTCAATCCATGTTCATGTATATGTTCGACGCTAGGTTCATCATTTTCGTGAACATATTCCTATGAACGTGAAGGCTGAAAGTGACATTGGGCGGTATGATAAGTCAAAATTTGCAGCCAAAAGAACGCGAAAAGCGGACCGCTCAGAACCCGGCCTCTGAAAAATCGTGAATGTAACCCGACCGGGAGGTGAACAGATCAGATGCAGGTGCCACCTTCAAGGCACACACGTCAAGCTCCTGCATTGGAACTGTTTCCGAGATGTCCGGGCCACATCTGACATCAAGGATATGCACTTTCCGAGACTTGCTGAAATCTGCTCCTATGGGTAGCGCCTACAAGTTACCTTTCGTGAAACTTGTTCAATGTGCCACGAACTCGAGACTGACATAAACTACATGAAGATAGGACCCCTTCAACCGCGTTTAATACGCGAAATTTCTTCGGGTAAGCGTGCGGTCGTAGCTGCGTATAATGTCATAGATTCCGATGCTACAGGCTGTCTGTACCGATAACTGGCGTTCCTATGTTCTCGCGAGTCAGCTTTTCCCGAGCCTAAGGTCCAGGACCAATATCGTCAGCTAACACTTGAATATTGCAGGCAAGACATATCACCTCTGTAATAACATCGGGTGCAATATCCGGAAGTAACTCCTGCTCTTCTCCGTGCCACGGTAGAATTTGCCATCTTGTTGGTGGATTCGCGATGCATAAACAGAGATCCTCTGGAAGATGAGCTCCGTGTGCATTGTTGAAATGCTCCCGAACTTGACGTTCTTCTGGCTGACTATCAGCGCCTTAAATAATACACAAAAACGAGAGCTCTACCTTCAGTCATGGCGTCAAGTTGCGACATCATTCCACGAACAATGTTCTCCGCCGCTTCCTTATAGTTCCTCCGCCGAGCAATTTCTATGACGAGCTTTTGGAAGGCGATACGGTAAGCGACGTAACGGTCATGTAGATGGTCGATTGTGGACAGATGTTCTTGCAGTCTGACCAACAGATCCTCGCATTCAGTCTACGGCTTGAGCCGTCAGTAAAGTTGAATAAAACAGGTTAATTCCCGTACCTCAACATGCTCTTGATCATCGAGCATTTCACCCATTATATCGCCGAGCTCATCCAAGTCGTTAAGGGTGCTTGACAACTGTTGAAGGTGTTCCTTGTCTGCGTCCTTGATTGATAACAGTGAATCACTGCAAAGATGCTAAGATCCAAGGGGACATTTATCTTGAAAAATAGTCACTGACTGAACGTTTGAGATCGACAACAGACTGTCTTCCATCTCTTGCATTATAGAAGGTAATTCTTCGGTATCTCTATTCATTTCTGCGTAATTTCATTAGTTTCAACCACAACACGCAGTCAATATGACAGATGCATACGCTCTACATCCTCGTCACTAAAATCTTCGCCCGCTTCGCTTTCGTGCAATGCATTAGACATTTGATCGTAGTGTGAAGCCAGACTTTCTAAATGGTTGGCCATGGAGACACTAAATGTGCCTTGTTCGTTTAGAAATTGCTCTATAGCAGGCGGCGAGGACAGTGGAGGGAGTGAGTTACGGATGTTTGTGATGGTTGTATTCAGAGACTCTGGATAATCATGCGTCCTGCCCATTGTCGCCTGGAAGGCGTATTGAGTATCGAGTTGAAAGCCATAGCAGTAGCCACGTACCTCGACACCACTTCTTTCGTTGTCCATGGCCTCTATTATATCTTCTATGGCTTGATCATCCACAAAATCCCTCAATGTCTTCCAATTGCGGCGGTCTTCGTGTGAAGAACGTCTCGACCGAGGTATTCGAACAGTATCTGAAGGACTTGTGCTGACTGCAGTGTAGCTATTCGGTTTACGAGAGAATTTGCTTTCGTCTTCAGAACTTTGACTACCAAAGAGAGAAGAGCCCGCGGATGTCTGGTGAAAGTCGGGTGGTACACGTTGAGAACCAAGTTCCTCCAAAATCGAGTCCAGCGCGTCACATTGCTTTACACGGACTGCATCCCATTCCTAGTGCTCTTGAGTGAACACCAAGCATGTAAGGGAACTAAACACGCACCTGCACTTGTCTGGCCAGTCGTCCACGTTTCTCTTCAATAATCTTCGCAACGCTCGCTGCCAGCTAAAAGAGCAATAAGCATAGCACCAGGAGATATGAAAATACCCAGACCTTGAGCTGTTCCAGAACTGAATCTGATATCCACCGCACTCGCGCGTCTAACACGAGGATGTCAATTGCAACTTGGGCAGAGGTATTGGTCAACTCGTGGGCTTGAGAGCAAAGCTGATTTCCATGGTGCAGAGCCTTCTTGGACTGTAAAACGAGGGTGACCAGGTGAGGTTGCTCTGCCTGTTGGTCGTCGAGGACGGGGTCCATGGATGTAGAGTGCTGTCACTGTGACTCGCGATCACGTTCGGCCCTGTTCGACCCTGCATCTACCTATTCATAGTCCCCCAAAACCCGATCAGATATGCACATACCGCCCCTTGGCCGCCCTTTATCAGTGGACCAGGATATACTATTTGGTATCATTTTGATTAGCAGCATATGCTTTTAGTGAGTTTTGCTTCTTGATACCCATCTTTTCCCTTCTTGACCACATCTATGTCTTCAGACCTCAAGCACATTTATGCGTGGACCATCTCGGGAGGATGGGGCCATGCCCGTCCTATGCTCGCATTCCTCACTCACTTGGTCAAAACCCAGCCGGTTCAGGTCACATTTGCCGTCTCGAAGGTCATTTTTGCGCGGTCGAAGGATGAGCTTCCAAGACACTTTACTGAGGATCAGGCAGAGACGATGAAGTTGATAAAGTGCGTTCGACTACCTGATCTTTCCTTCAGTGAACTGAGATTGCTACAGACTCGTAGAAGTTTCGTCGTCCAGCCCTATGCAACTCGAGGAGATGAAGGCCAACTATGAAGCAGTCTTGGATGGCATTTTAGCGGATCCTAATCAACGCGACCCCGACATCTTCCTCACTGATGTATGATCCTTGCAAACATCTGTAAGGACCTCATCACTAAAAGGCCGTTGTACAGGTTATCGCATTCTGTACAATAGATGTCGCTCGACGTAAATCTCGGAAACCTTACAAGATCGTTGGCTGGTGTTCCGTAGCCCCCATGCTACTGTATTCTCATCTGCGCGAGCTATCAGAAAGCTTCTCTGGCCTGGCAGATGCAGTGGACAATGTCGTCAATGAAATCGAGGAAAAGGCAAAGAACGATAACCTGACTTTCCGTCAGGCCGCTATCGAGGTAGCAGTCTATTGCGGGTGCCCTCAAGTCTCTGACCCTTCTTCATTAGGTGAACGCCTCCCACATCACAGGCAAGATTCTGAATGTACCGGATCTGCCTCCAGTCGCAGACCATGAGATGTATCCTCAAGTGAGTACAGCGTTAGTAGAGCAAACTTTACAAGTGCTAAATGCTTACGCTACAGGAGGTGAACGAACTGCTATTCGCGTCCATACTCGGATGCTTATGTCTTATCTTTTGACAGCCACCATACTTCTTGCCATTCGATATACACTTTAACTCGCTTCGGTAAAGGCCTTTACTTCCCCGCTACACGCGGTTCTCACATCCATCGGTAGATCATTGGCACTTTGCGACGGTCTCGTTTCCCCGTCTGCGTATTGCCTAGAACCAAACGCGTACAAGGCTTTGTCGACATGGTTCGAAGGTCGGCCAGTCTTCCTCACTGGTCCTCTATATCCCTCCGGCGAAGATGCACACGGCGCTGCTGCTAAGGCTGGAGAACTTGCACAGGCACAGGCTGCTGGCAATATCGAACAATTCTTGGATAAGGTGGCGGAGGAAAGAGGGAAGAAGAGTCTCCTATATGTGGGTCGTCGTCTCAATATTCCATTTATCACGTATATTGATGGCTAGATGTAGATATCGTTTGGTTCGACGTTCAGTACTGTAGTCGGAATCGAAGCCCAAAAGCTTTGGGCGTGGCTTGACGTAGTCCTCGACATGGGTATTCCTCTTGTAAGCGGATTTTTCGGCTTTGTTTGGTCACTGACAAATGTGTCTTCTGCAGTTGGTTGCATATCCTCCTCAAAATGCTGCTTTACCTGAGGCTCTGCAGGCAAAGGTTGATGCTTCAAAGGTCACATTCGTGTGTCAATATGCACCACAGCAATACGTCTTGTCACATCCTGTATGTCTAATTCCGAGTTTTGAATGTGTGCTGATAAAGTGTGTTCAGGCTACAGGCTGGTTCTTGACCCACAATGGTCTCAGTGGGACGGTTGAAACGCTGCAAGCTGGTATACCAATGTATGTCGTTAGTTTTTGGGATAATCACGCTTGAACTGATGCTTCCTAGGATTTCATGGCCAATTTGTGCTGATCAACCCGTCTACGCAATGCTGAACGCGCTAGTCCTCAAAAGTGGATATGAGCTTCATGAAGTAAGACGTGGACATGGTCTCAAATACCGTCCTAGCTACGACATCACGCCGGTTGGGACCGTGGAAGCTGTACGTCAAGAGGCAAAAGAAATCTTGACAAAGGCATTCTTGAACGACGATGAGAGGAAGAAAATGCAAAGTGGGGCTGCGTCTGCACAGGCTAAGCTAGCTATAGCTTGGGATAAAGAGGAAGGATCTGCAAGAGAAGCTTTGGATAGATTTGTGAAGATATTCCTGTAGAACACAAGTGTTTAAGTAGCCTGTCGGGATTGTCGGAACGATCGCGTCTAGATTTTCGTTCTCTTGCTGAGTCAGACAGGTTGCATGTGAAAGAAATGTCAACGTCGTGACGCGCTGCAAATCTTCTTGTATACGTACGTCCTTCACAAACTCGTTTCCTCAAGGCTGGGGAGGCTAATAGAGCGGCGACTAGACTTTTTTCGCTTCCACCATGTCATCCCCGTCGTCAAATGGACCCATAATCCCATATCGTCACATTCTGCAGCAGTTCAAGTTCATAATACCTGGAGGTGCTGTCGTGTACTACTTTGACACCTTGATGGAATTCTGGGGCATACTTCGCGATGATAAGGAAGGCTGGGGACGGTACGCTACCATGTAAAGACTTCCGAATAACGTTTTGCTTATCTCTGCCTTGTTATCTCTGCTTTTTTGCTGGGATTCTTAGAACCGCGGCTTTTGGGTCCTTGACACTAGGATGCACGACGATAGCACTGTTCATGTACATCATTTTAATGCCTCTAATTCGAGGAGAGAAGCCAAATGTGCGTCTTGGCTGTCATTCTCATCACTCCTGCGATCCTCACGTATTCTTGTTTTACGCAGTATACCCTCTGGAGGCAGCATGGAGTCCTTTCGAGAGTAATTCCCGTACGGGTCTATCCTTAAACCTTGTTCCGTCGTCTATCTTATCCTGAAACTGCAGATCCTCACGTCTGTAATCATATTCGGATGGTTACTTCTCACTTTCACACTATGGCAATATTCGAATTCAGGTTTTTTTGCGAGTCTTCTTGGAGGTGCGCGTGGCAATTGTCAACATCTCCAATAGCTAATCACCGTCTTGTAGCCTGCGCAGTCTACGCTTTGACATTTGGGCTTCTCGGCTTAATACCTGCGCCCAAGGTCCGACGACACTGAAGCATGACACCAGGTCATCTTCACGAATCCCATATATCCCCAAAAATATCTGTATGCATTTGTACATTATAATCCCACGTCTCACTAGAATTGCATTGGACAATCACACGAGTTGCGTTTCTCAAGTGGCCGAACGAAGCAGAAGAAATTTGCCATCAGCCGGGTCTGTATATTTATTGCCTCTCGATGATTCTTGGAGCACACTTTCTGGAGAAGCTGCTGCTCAAGGATCTCCAGCGACCATCGATCTGCTTGGAGAAGTTTGCTACAGAGTCAATACACCTTCACACTTTCCTGTAGACAGATGTCGCTTCTCTTCGAGTCTGTACAGTAGTACCTGTCATTCAAATCGAGCATAGTTTAGCATAGCTAACAGGTGACCGTATATATACCACCGGCAAACTGCGGTTACTGCGGCTGTTCCAGCACAGGATTCATCTCTCCTTTATAACTTTTTCTTGTTATTGCAAATGTACAACGGATACGCTTCCCCTGGACCTATGAACAATCCCTTTTCATCCGATCCTAACAGTGCTCATAATCGCTTCCCTGATATCAACACTTCTCCTTCACCGCCTAATCCCCAATTCACGTCATGGATGCAACAGGGATCTGGCAGCGGATACCAATCACCGCAGCCCCAGCAGCAGCAGCAACAACAGTATCAACAATACAGTCCTCAGTCCCAGTTCAATCCAGGCGGATATGGTATGCAGAATACCGGAGGACAGCAGTGGGGTAGTATGCCGATGGCGTCTCAGCCAACCGGCTTTCAACCTACGAGTAGCTTTGGCCAGCAGCTCGCTAGCCAGATAAGCGGGAGTGGTTATGGGTATTTGCAGCAGCAGCAGCAACAGCAACAACAGCCGTACAATCCTGCACAACAACAACTATCATCACCGGGGTACAACAACGTCGCCCAGTTCGATCCTTATGCATCGATTGGACAAGGCTGGGATGGGACCAACCCAAACCAGAACCAGAACCAGAATCCCCAGCAGTTCCAACAGCTATCGGGCCCAATGTCACCGGTTGGCTCCGGGTCTGGATTCGCAGGCACTACATCTCGTTCAGTCGCTGGCGAGGTACATCCTCGGGAGTACATTCGGACACACAAGGCGGAGATCGAGTCATGGGATACCTATGCGTGGAAGCAGCTTTTGAACTCTTTTGATTCGTTGAAGGATGCGTGGCAGACGAGGAAGAAGGAATTGGAGGGGAAGGTCGCCCAATTACAGTTGCAGGTCCAGTACAGTGGGGGTGGTTATTACGCTGCTCAGATTCAGCAGGAGGCGGCACGACTTCAGTCGGTACGTGGCGAAAAACGTTTCTACTTGCAACCCGTCTAAACGTCTGCTCTTAGCTCACAAAAGAAGCTGATAGTAACTTTGGTGCGTATTGCGGTTCTTTCCTTTGCTGACATTAATCACCTGCTCCACTCTCTAGATTCGATAGCAGCATCTTCATTCCAGATGCGCGAAGTCTTTGAAAATTATCGTCAGTCTGGGGACATGGCAAGCAAGCGTCGAGTCAAGGAAGCCTCGAACGCTGCTCTGCAGAGCTTGCCGGACTGGCCCTCACAAATCTATTGATAGTAGAACGTTTGGTCATACAAGGTCGCCCATGGACGCGGTAATGGGATGATTTTTTTGGATATCAAAGGGTCTGTACTTCATCTATGCAATTGTAGTTGTATTTATGCAAAGCGTCTATGTTTGTGTGTGTAGTCCTTATAATAGCGAACAATTAGAGTTGATGTGTGTTGCTACTGTACATAGGTAGAGATAAATATTGTTGATTGTACATCCGTTGCTATGCTTGTCTATGGCTAGGCAGTCTATGAACAGATATTGGGATACATCCTATTGGTGGGGTCCTGGGGTATCCAGCCACCTTGCAAACCTCTTTGATAACTCCAGTCATCCGAATTCTCCGCCTGACAAATGTGCTTCAATTCTGGATTTCTAATTCCCAAGTGACGAGAACGAACCTTCCAAGTCCAAAAGATCCAGCCTTGCGCAGATTCTCCGATTTCGACTTGCACTTCCCAGTACCTAAACCATGCTGGCGTTAGTCGAATCAAAAATATTGAGTGTCCACGGACTTACCGACGCAGGAATCGTTTATAGTCGTCCGAGAACCCGCTCATGTTTCCCGTGTATGAATCGCATGAGCCAAACACACGCATGTCGGCCTGCTGGTATGTACCGTCCCATCGAGCACCTCTCCCGAAACCGTTAAGCCATTTGGTGCAATCTGTGATGGCGTTGGACCATTCACCCATAACAGTCCAAAGGTTGGTGGCGGAGTACGTTGATATCGTGTCTTTCATAGTGCACGCCTGCTGAACGTGGTCTTCGGGGGAACGAGCTAACTCGTCGTTGCTAAATATTTGGTACTGATGCTGCGCGGAGGTGAGATGAGGTATATAGAAGAGGGATAGCCTCACTCACGAAGTCCATCAGTACACCCTGCGCGTCTGGGTATGTCAGGAAATTTTGCCAGTTCTATCGAAAGGTTATCCAGTGCTTCAAAAAGATGGATTTGTGAACGTACATTGACACCCAAGAACGCATCTCCAATCATAACCTTCATATCATCGCCTGCAGCTTCTCTCACTGCATGATATCCGTCCACCCAAAATTGCCTCGTCACACTCGCCCACTCAGTGCTACGGAATCCTGCACTCTCATTCAGTAGCTCCATTACATCAACCATCCCACCAACTGCCCTCGCAATGTACTTTATCGTATCAATAGTTCGTGAAACGTTCGCTGGGTTATATGCCCATCGTGGATCATCTGTTCGTTGGCCAGAATTGTCGTAGCCGTTCTGCGAGCCGGGGGCACCGTGGATATCAATAATGACGTGAACATTATGAGCTGCTGCCCAGTTGAGTGCTCGTAACAGGTAGGGCCATGCTCCAGGGATATAAGGGAATGGAGAGGTGCTTTGGTTGGTATCTGCCGACGTCATAGGGACTGACCAGTACCCTACAGGTATCCTGAAGAAGGAAATGAGAACCGCAATTTAGGACCAAGAGAGACTTGACGAGTACCGAACATGGTTTAAACCGGCTGCTGCAATTTGTTTAAAGTCGTCCTCTGTTATCCACTAGTGTTATAAAATGAGATGAAAAAATGGTCATAGCAAATATACACCACTCACCGTGTCCCAGTGGTTCTTAAGCATTGCTAGAGTGTCATCATTATTTTTCTTCTGACCTAACGTGTACTCGTCCACTATGGTATCGTCTCCAGAATTATCGAATATCGAAGGGGTAATCCAGGGCTTAATTTGGGCTTCTATGAGTATCCATCCGAGTATCACATAGGATCTACGCACTTCCAAGACGAACCAGCCGCCTCTGTATAGTTAAAGAAACAAGCTGAATGAATTTCAAGTATCGTGACCAATAGTACTGAACTCACAAATTGACGCCTCTTATCTTTTCCTTCCCATAATCGAATGGCTGCCTCGTCGGTGTCGACTCTGGTGGATTTCCCCCAGTACCACTTGTTGGAGCTGAATGACTGTCGGTACCATTGCCAAATGTCGTGGTTGTCGGTATCGTAGGATCGTTCAAGTTGAAGTTATTTACGCGAAGTTGACATTGCTGCCTTGCCGTCGAGAGAAGCACTTGGGAGAGCAGCAGCAGAAAGCCGAAAGGAAGGAAAAGCATAATGAGAGCGCCAGCGTCGGCTGGAATTAAGTAGTCGTTAAATAGAAGCGAAGGAAGGCTAAGGAAGGTGATGGTTCAACTTCGTGCTCTAAAACGAACATGCATGATGCACGAGGTAAATTTGTCGCTCAACTCCAAGCCAAGCTCAAGCCAGCTGACGCACACAGTATGGCTGATTAAACAATTAACTATTAACATTGGCATCGACTTGGGGATATATACACGGCACTATACACTTGGAGCAACACTATATATCACAGTAGTCCTTGGGTGAAGGATAAATGAACTGTAAGTACTTACTGGAAAAAGATAAGGGAATCAAATTCAATGACAAGTCGCATGTCGACCGTCCTTCCCGGCTCGACACCTTCGGTTTGTCCCACGACGGTTTCTTTGGTTGAGTGTGTTGGCCCAGCCTCCTTGGACCCTGTCGTACTTGGCCCATGCCTCAGAAGAGGCAACATCATCTCTCAACGCCTGTGCACGCCTTCGGGCAGTGCGTGTCCTCCTGATAATAGCATCGCCTGCAGACGACACCAACCTTAGACCCTTATCCCTGAGTTCCTTCGCTTTCCCCTTGGCTCTTGCATTCCGGTATTCGAAATGCTCCTTCACGGTCTGCATTGTGGTTCTCGAATGTTCGGCGACCATGCGTGTTTGACGGTGGATGGCATTCATGAGCTCATCAATCGCCAGCATCAGGTCCGCGAGATCATGCTGAACAACCTCGACCAGGGCCTTGATCGAAACTTCTATGATTTCGGAGAGGGAATCGACCAGGCGAAGACTCAAAGAGGAAGTGGATTCCTCTTGGACGACTTGGGATGTAGACCCCGTTGACTGGTCGTCTTGAGTCTCCTTCTGACATGTCGTAGTAGTTGATGGTCGAGTAGTCAAGTCCTTCGTCGTCTTGATTTTCTCTGTTAGCGCCTTTAACTTGCTTCCGCTGGTGATGACCTGGAGTGCGTTCGCAGCTTTCGTATAGGTTATCACCGAAGTGGAGGCGGAGCTTTCGGCGGCTGTAGAACCTCGCTCGTATGCGGGTGGTCCAGTGCTGAGGGATGCTGGTGCAATGAAAAGCTCGGATGTAGTGCGGACTGCTAATGCAGTTGAATTCATGCGGCTAGCACCGGACGTTTCGTTCTCGGGCGTGTTTGTTGTGAAGGCCGGAGCGTGAGCGGCTCGAGTTTGAGATCTTAGCACGTTGTGAACAGCAAGACCGATGATCAACGAGAGCAACGCGAATCTAAGGAACTTTTAGTCACTATCCAGGATAATCAAGTCAAGAAATGCATACATTGTCATGGCATGCATACTACGCCAGGACTGCCTCTCTGTGATTCGTCGAAGAGATCGATGAGTATGATACGCATTGAGGTCTTTGACGTCCTTTACAGCAAAGAGCGGCGAGTTGCTGCGCTTGAGCGTCAGGACACGCTCGGGTGGGACGTTGACCGACGACCATGCAAGGTGAGCTTGCAACATTGTCGTTGAGCTGTCATGCACATTTCCCGTCTCGTCACTCGTGTCGATGACGACCGGGAGGTAGAGTGTGTGGTGCTTGGGTAGTTCAAGGGAGAGTTTGCAGGGTAAGAAAAGAATAGCCAAAGATGGCCGGCTCGGAGAACGCCCCGAACTCGGCTGTGAAGAGAGTGAAGTCAACCGTAGTGGTAATAAGAAACGCTATACATACCATAAGGTCTCCTGTTCTATCCTTAACCAAGATCGTGTCCGATTGTTGTAGACGAGTGAAGGAAAAGGGCTCAAATGCCTTTCGAGTTAGTCGTATGTACTGCTTATCAGTCTCATTGTCCCCGATAACCTCTAAGTGCCGCCCACTACCCAAAGCCGCCTTCCCTAGTAGATCCTGAACAAAGGACCACTTGATGGAAGAAGGCGCGCCATAGAGGACGACCTCGGAAGTTGTGTTCTTAATGTCGACGCCCAACTTCGCCGACTCCTGAATTCGGACCTCGGGTGTGATATTCAAACCCGGATCCTGCATCGGTGGAGGAACGTCAGCTCCTGGAGCGGGAGTGGCGATAGGTTCATTAGTAGAGGTGGCTTCTGAAAGGGTAGTCGGTGAAGACGAAGTGTCGTACAACCCTGGCAACTCGTCACGGGAGCTGGTCAAAGGGTCTGGAAATGAGAGCCTGAGGTCACGAAGTGAATTATGAGTAGTGGAGTCATGAGAACTTGACCTGGAAGCACTTAGAGTGCTAATCAGGCTTTGCTCAAGGCCATCCAATACTCGACGCTCCTCGGCAATGTCTTCCTGTACCTCGTTGACAGATCGATGGTCCTGAGTTTCTATTGGTGATGGGTGCCGCTCGACAACATGTGGGCTTGTTTCTTCTTCTGGTGCATCTTCGACAAAACCTTCCCAACCGTCGACCTCTCCGTCGCGCGAGCTTCCTGTGCTGAAAGACGACCGTCGGGAGAGAGATGCAGATACGTCCGCATGGTCGCTGTCGGGATTACTGAGAGAGTCTATGTCCGATTCTCGACTGCTGGCAATGTCAAGCCAGTCAGAGTCTGAGAAAGTATCGATATCGGACATGGTGAAAGTGTGGTGATGTGGAGAATCGTTGGCAACGGTAGCTGGATTCATGGTGGTACAATAGAAAGGAGGTGCCCGCCTTTTGTAGTCATAGTTAGCCGGCGGAACCGGCACGAATTTGGTGATCCACGTGTGGTTATCTTATCTGATTCTGGACGGAGATCCTGATAAGATTTCTCCGCTTTCTTGTTCCCTCCCTCATCGTCTTCAGCAAGTTGTTCAGCTTGTTCATGCCTACTCGCCTGCTCGAACTTCCGGATGACATTCTAATCTCAATATTCACAAAGTTGGATGTACGCTCTCTTTTGGCTCTTCACCAGGTACGTGGTTTGTCAGCTGGAGTAGTCAGGGTGCTAAAGTGCTCGTGCGACACGCAGACATGTCGTGTCTTACACGCTTTCTGCTCTTCAGATTACATATGGCACCACACTGACATCGATTTGCCTCTGAATATTGTGACTCGTTCAAACGAGTCAGCTCTCACTGGAACACAACTCCGACTGCTCGTTGTTCAGGCGTTACGGGTGGATCAGAACTGGTCCAGAGACCATTCGCGAATCAATAGAATCCATTGTATCCGCCATGGAGGCATGGTATATGAGATGCAAATGTTAAGCCCCGAATGGCTCGTTACCCTGTCTCGTACCTCTTCAGGAGCAACCTGCATTATAGAGGTGTGGCTCATACGCAAGCCAAACGACGTGCTTCGGGTACGGGTAATACCCCTGGAAGCTCAATACTCTCCCAAGTTTGCTGCGTGCCTTCGAAATGATGGAAGCGAGGTGTGCATTGCGATAATGTTCGGTAGCTCTGTTCGAAAAGAGTATGTTATTCCCTGCAGCATGAATCAAACACTACTCACTGAGATGTCTTCAGGCTCTTGAGGGTATATATTTTCCCTCTTCACAATACCGGCAGCGACAGTCCATCTGACCTATCAAGATATTTGGTGGAAGAGGTGTCAGGACACGATATCCGAGGAATTGCCTACGAATTGCATATCAACGAAGGGCTTATCGCTGTTGCGCTTGCGCATTTTGATAGCATCCTGAGACCTCCAAAATATCAGATACTTTTATTGGAATTGGAAGGCGGTCGCCAGAAGCTCTTGGATATCAATGTCCCTACGGTAAGTCAGTTTATACCGTTTCAGGACACCTTTGCTCACGAGGCGTGCTAGCCATTTTCTCAAATGCATTTTCGAATTTTCCCTGGTTATCTAGTCGTGATAGGAATCCAAGAAGGAACTCTTATATTTCGACAATATTCAATATCGATGGCGGACATTGAGACATCTGAACGTGCGATTAGGCAGTCAATCGGTACACCATGCTACGAACTTGTGTCGCCAGCGAAGGTGACGTCGAGCCCAGGCTTCGATTACACGCTGTCCGCGGATGCTCAAGGTCGTTCCCTGCCCTGGGTGACAGCAGTATCATTCAACCAATCACCGCCATTCCGACATGTGGTCAAATTCCCATTGAACTCGAGCACCGCGAACGATATAATGGTATGGAAGCTTCCAGCCAGCACAAGCTCAGCAGTCGACATCATGTGCGTGGGTCAAAGTGGTAGAAGGATGGTTTGGTTGGAGCGACGTTGGGATACGGACAGCTTTGTCCTGATGAAGGGTCATTTTCCACCCACTACAGAACGAGGCGCGAGGGCGCGTGTCGGGCAGCTTGTGCCACCACAAACTGCCCTTCCATTCGAATTTCATGCTTGTCAATCTATGACCTTCCACGAAGCGACTGGACGTGTATGTGTAGGACTACATACGGGGGAACTGTACTTTCTAGACTTTTGACATACATACCATGCAGTAGAACAAACTGGATTTAAAATATGCTCAAAAGACTCGTTTATTAGTCACACGGTCATCATTAGCCTACTCAGCAAGTTTCAATTGACGGCTAGAAAATGAGGAAATACAAAATGAGACGTGGGGTATCAACTACTACAAACGAGAAGCCCTGAAGGTATACTCTGAAAACTCAAATACCGCTTAGTTTGTAACAGCTCTGCCTTGGTCATCGATGGGCTGAATTGCGTTCAAATTCTATAGTGATGCCGAAAAGTTAGAACGTGATCGCATACTTCTAAACGTATTTTCCTACCGTCTGGATGCCAAATACGGCGTTGAAAGCGTCTGCTTGTGCTCCGGTCTTGGCGGTAGCAGCTGCAGCAGCAGTTGATGCCTGAGCACAAAGGTCCTTAGCCGCCTGGTTAGCACCACATGAGTTGGTCAAAGTGTCGCAAATAAACTGAGGGAAACGAGTCAGCTCCAGAAAAGGTAGATTGTCAAGAGGATACTTACTGTAGAGATGATGCCAATAGCTTGGGCTAAAGTGTAATCGCGTCAGTCAATCTGCATACAAGCATCTATGACTCTGTAAGCTTACCACTACCGTGGTTGAACGAGTCTACGAAAGTAATCAGTATAGTGTTTGCCACTACGGAGTGACATGAACTTACTCAAGTCGGCAGGGCGGAATGAAGTTTCTTTCCTGTTGTCAAAGCCTTGGGCAAAGTCAATTTCGGGGGTAGTGCAAGAACCGAAATCAGCAGCTCCTGTATTCGCATTTCCACCTGCATTTCCGTTGTTGCCAGTGTTGGCGTTGTTTCCGGTGTTACCGTTGGCAGCCCCGCCATTTGCAGCCCCACCGTTTGCGGCACCTCCACCGGCTACATTGCCTTGATTGTCAATCGCAGCGACGTTTGCAAAGTTCTAAGAAAAGGAGATAAGTATGAGCAATCTCAATCTCCTCAGCGACAAAAAAGACCACCTACCGTGGTAACGCCGAAGAAGCTGTTGAATAAGTCTGCTGTTGCGCCGCTGAATTTGTCCTGTGCAGCTGCTGCTGTCTCAGCCTGGGCGCAAGTATCGCGAGCTTGCTGGTCTGCGCCACACGAATTGACAAGGGTATCACAAATGAACTAATCGAAGACAATCAGCGAGCGAACCGTGCTAGTATAAGGACGGAACCCACCTCGGTGATGATGTTGATGTTTTGCGCAGAGCCGTGGTTGAATGATTCTGAGTGGCGCCTTGAGCTGAAACCGAACACGAATAGGTTGCTACTCACGCTTATCAGCAGGTTGGAAAGAGGTTTCCTTGCGTCCGTCAAAGCCTGCACCGAACTCGATTTGAGGAACGGTGCAAGATCCAAAGTTCCCAACATTGCCAGCGTCAAGGTTGGGGGCCTGGGTAGCTGTCGCAGCGGGAGCAGCATCAGAGACTGTGACGGTGACAGTAGCCTGGCAAGCCGTACCAGTGGCACCAGCATCCGTAGCAGTGGCACTAGCGTTACCACCAGCACCAGTGTCAACATCTACATTGCCATTATTGTTCCCAGCACCTGCACCGGCATTTCCATTATTGGCACTAAAACGAAATGTCAGGTATCAAATGGGTGGAGAAGAAAATGGACATACGCTCCACCGAAAGGCGCCGTATTGGCTTGAGAGCCCTTGGTGACAGAAGCCTTGAGGGCAGGGTCGAAGAAAATGTTGGGGTCGTTAGCAGGGTCCTGGGCTTGCACCAAACCGTTGAGCTCGGCATTCTTGGGAGCCTTTTGGCAAAAGACGGAGTTTCGTGCAGTAGGAGGGTTGGTCGTGAAGTCCTGAAGATGAATTAGTATGGGATCGCTATGAGAACAATTTGGCAATGCGTACGGGAGGAGTGTTCTTTTCCGCCTGACGGTACTCAATTGCAAGAGCGATCATGTTGGCCTTCGTTGCGTCGTCGAATTGTTGAGCAGCGTCTGAATGACATGTCAGAATAGACCACAGATTACAGAGCTGTTACGTACCGATAATCTTGTCCGCGTGGTCTTGTTGTGAACATTCCGGCTGAGCTGCCAGGAGAGGGGTGATAGCTTCACCGGCGAGAACACCACAGACTTGGCCAGGGCAGGCAGCCGAGAGTTGTTGAATGACCGGTGGGTTCTCCTGACCGAATCGTCGGGGGTTGAGATGAACAGGGCGGTCATCTCTTTCCATCCATCGAATTCTGCCCAATGCCTGGTCCGTGACGGAGAGCATGGCAAGAGCGACGAGTCCCAGTTTGGATTTCGAGAACATTTTTAGCGTCAAGCTTGAAGTGAAATGCGCTTCTCAGAAGTGGTGTGAGGGATAGAGAATGAAAAGAAGGTGGTAGTAGCTTGTCGTGCTTAGGAAACGAAAGAAATCGGAGCCGTATGAAAAAACAGACACCTGGTCAAAGAGTTGAAGGAAAAGAAGAACAGGCCGTCAACGACAAGGACTGCACAGCAACTAAAGAGAAGGCGAGGACGCAAAAGAGTAGGTGAGGAAGTGATCTCATGACGGTCGCCTTCTTATACCCTCGCAACTCCTGATATCCTGCCGAAAAGGACCGGTTGCGCTTGTGTACAACAGACAGTCTCCATGGGAAATTTTCTGGAAAACATAACAGCATGTCCCTGACAAAGGGCTACGTAGTGATCAGTTCCAAGCATCCCCGGCGGCGACCCACCCTGATCTCATATTTCTTATTGCCTACGCCGGTTACTTCTAGACAAAACAGTTAGAGACCGAGGCTTGAGGACTTGAAAATCTTTTGTGAGGCTGCCTGTGACAATCGTTCCATTTCAGAGTGTCGCAAAAAAAGGGAAAGTGCGGAACCTTGTTTTTTCTTCTGGATCACATATCGAAGAAGCCACCGAGGGCTGGTTTGTCGAAGACGTTGCCTGGTGATCAAATTCACATCATGATGATCCTAATCCCGAATCGGAAAAGGCTTGGTATCCATTTTACAGTAACTTCATAAAGGTAGCCGGAGACTTGACTGCAAACTCCAGAAATTTGATAGAGCGTCTTTACAGGAACGAGGAAAATAACCATACCCAAGTCGCTGCGACGAAATCGTCTGCTAGATAGCATCTTGAGAGGGCAGAATCTGTCTGCGTCTCTGTCAAAGTCCATGCGGAGACAACGTGAAGCGCACGTTATCAGCTCGGTGCCTGTTCGGCGTAACTATGGATAACAAATCAGACCTGTCGATGCCGCCCACAATTTACAAACCTTCCGGTGGCAATTGTCACCGAATCCGAATCCGACGCTGTAATGTGCAAGAATCAGCACGTAAATTATTTCCTTGTCTTGATTCGAGACAAGCCCAGCCTCGACATATCATGATTTAATTAACGGTGTTCTGTCGAGGCGAAAGAAGCATGGTTAGCGCTGGTTGGCGGCGGAACTAAGAGGGAAGACGGAGCCGTCATAAAACATAATTATTACAATTAACAATTATGAGACATACGCACCAATTCCAATTCCTCACTTCCCAGCTTCCCAGATGACAGCACACTGCTCCAATATTCATGGTATAGAACTTGCCCACTTTGGGCTTCGGGAGGGTAGGAAGCCGGACATAGTATTCCCATACCTTCAAGTATTGGTCGACGCGGATGACCAAAGCTAGCTAGCTATGTATTCATCGTCCTCTATGTAGTTGCGCACAGAACCACCACCGATTGATGCTCAACAAAACTCCACATCTCCGAGAACACCTAAAGGATATGTCAAGTAGCTTGGAAACCATTGATCATGGCAGCAAATCCACGCATTTGTACCTGCAGGCTCTCTTGGTTCCTTGAGCGCAGAAGAAAGATCTGATACTTCAGGATCTGATCATGATCCAACAGCTTTCGAATGTTGTCTGGGTGACTGGACCTGAATGGATGATAATCATATACGTATGTAGCCGCAAGGAAACGGTGACCTCACCGCGCATGAGCCGCATGCCCAAGCATCTCCATCCAGATATCTTTCTGCGCATCCCGACATGCCCACGTTTCAAATGCGTCGGAAGTCGCCAGCCACAAGCAAGCTTCGGCGCCTATATTACAATGAATTCTACCACAGTCTCTTGGGTCATGACTCACGACGACCTGGTAGGCACCAACGAAAAGGTTTATAACGCGAGAACGATTGATCCTGCACGTGAAAGGTGGGTGAATTGCAGAAATGAGATCTCGTGCAAATCTACCATAGGACTTGTTGGGACCAGGCGGACGGCAATGTGTTTGCAAGGTATAAGGAACCTGGTACATCGTTGGATATGAAGTACACCGTTCGTTCCATGGCCATGATGGGACATGTATGGACCAGTAATAAGCTGTGATAAGTTAGAATTATGAAGGCGGGGACGGAGACGAGTTAGACTGGGCTCAGGTCTAGACGCGCTCCAGAGTGCGGTATTCCGCTCAGTGTCCCGTCATGAGCAGTGGAATGGGTCGCTGCACAGAAAGCAAAGCTGAGGGAACGGTGTGTAACGTTTCCAAAAGAATGGACATTTGAAACGAGGTAATGACATGTTTTCTTGGAACTTCATCCTTCTATTTAGTGGTGATGATGATCGTCGTGGTGCTCTTCGCCGTAGAAGTCCATCTTGTAAACTATATTCCGGTAATGAGTTTGGGAGAACTGCAAGACGATAGGATTTTACGCACCTGAGCCGCACTCAATGCAACGGTGTTGCCTGTCCTTCTTCAGAGCAAACCAAAGCACATCATGGGAGTCGGCAGGTGAACCAGTGCATCCAACAAGACGCTCGACACTCTGTGGTGATGTGTTTCCGTTAGAAAATTATTTCCAGATAAAAAGAAATTACTCACTGCAGAGGCTACTAGGATGGGGTTCTCTTTGGTACCAACTCTACTCGAGTCTAAGGGAGCGGTATCGAAAACTGGAATACCCTCAAGCTCTCCGAGATGTTGAAGACGTTCAAGACCGGTTGACTGCTCGTGAACGCCAGGGACTTCACCAGGCTTAACACCAGGTCCGAAAATTTGAGGTGGCGGTGGTCCGTGGCCGCCAGAAGATGAGCGGGCAGAAACCGAGAATGCACGAAGAGAGGAAACTGGTGCTACCGTCGAAGAGACAGCACGTTTGGCCGCAGGACGCGCTACAGCAATTGCCCTCGAGAACATAGCTGGTGGTGAAGGAAGGTTTTGCGTGTGACTGTCACTCTGTGACACTTCTCCGTAACAATCCGAGCCAATTTTGCCTAGACTCTTTTCTGGCCACACCGAGTTGACTGGAACTCTTCTTCTCGCCTCAGCTCAATCAATGTCTTTTTCGCTGTTCTCTGGTGTTTCTCGCAATCTCGCTGACAGCATATATCGGCTTTGTGGAAGCCTCAAGTGTCAAGCTCAAATTCGCATCAATAAACGTTCATTCTAGTGCGGAATCTCGGAATCTCGGACGTCTTACTGGGGAGTTTTTGCAAAAAAAAAATAGTAGAATTCTATTCAACAAACGCCAGGGTTTACATTTTTGAGCGCCTCGCTTGTCGATGCCGTCTCAGGCCGTCTCCAAACTGTCCGAGGGTGTGTTTAAAGATAGGAGCCGATCAATACCAACACTCGAAGCGATGAAGCGTTGGAGTAAAGCCGTAACTTATGTCCGTAACTTCAAGCTGAACGTTTCGTCTTTATCTAGTCACAGCCACGTAGTTTCTCTTTGTCTCTTACCACAATGACCTTCTCTCCAACGCGCGACAACCGCGACTACACACTCTCTCAATCCCCGGCGCTGGGCGCTTCATCCATCTCTTACCACTTAGACCCATCATTGACTCGCATCGAGTCCAACATGTCAACCTTCTCCTCGACTTCTAGAACCAATCTCGTCGAGCATGTCGGCGAGCATAATGGCGAGAATCATCATCGTTTCTTTTCTCCGTCTTCCGGTGTGGATCATGGTGGTGGCGGCAAATCTGGTAGACTATTGAAGGACGCGTTTCGGGGATGGCGAATACTTGTTCTGGGCTCTTGTGAGTACATCGAGCCTCTTCAAGTGGATCATCGCTCATCCAGTATATGCGTTCCCATCTAGGGCTGAACGTGCTTTTTGTCGCAGTTCCCGCTGCGGTTTGTATCTATTTATATATTTCAAAGCGTTGAGTATGACCGTTGCCTCGCAGTGGATTATCGCTATCACCATGGAAGAATATCACGGACTCGTTTTCATATGTAGGCTTCGAAATATTCTGTCCAATCCGCTCTTTACTGACGCACCAGGATAGTCTGCTTGGTTGCACTCATACCTTTGATCAAGGTAGACATCATTAAATCACCTTGAAACGCCAGCTCAAATCATCTCAGATTCATGAAGTTACGACTCACGAACTAGCCGTTCGTATCGGAGGAAACAAGACGGGACTGATAAATGCAAGTTTGGTGCGTACGCTGTGTTTGAATAGCAGTCTTTGTTCTCACTTATTTTTAGAGTAATATGTACGTGTCATGGCTATTGTTCTTGCTCCGACCAATCAACCCTTCACCTTGTTAGAGTTGAGGTCGTAGTTGCCGTCAGTTTGGGTTTAATTTTGCTTCATACCACCGGTACTCACTCGGCGGTCATTCTTATCTCCAGTTCAGCGCTCTCCGTAAATGTGAACTCCGTGTCGTTCAATCCTCGCGTAAGATTCCAAACCCGATTCTCCTTTAAGGTGCTAACCGCTAAAGTAGTCATTGGCTCGATCCTCAGCAAATTGCGTGCGTGGCACGATGACTTAGAGGTTTCATTGAAAACTAATCTACCTTCTTTAGTGCTGGTTCTCGGTCTCTGCTTCTTCGCTGGTGGCATGCGATTCTCCGAGCAAGGCTTCGATGCCAGTATGTCTATCGGTTCCACATATCTGTTCCGAAACACGCTTATCTTTTCCATGCTAGCTGCCAATCAAATTAACTCGTCGCTGCTCAGCATTAGTGTCGCCGTGCTTCTTCTCCCCGCGGCCTATCATTTTGCTCTTAGCGGCAATGCAGATGGCATCATGCCAGAATGGCAAAGGAACAACATCTTACAGATGAGCCATGGTGTAAGAATGTTTCGCATCTTCTATATGCAGTGACTCACTTTCTCGCAATCGTTAGGTTTCCATCATTCTAATAGTCAGTGAGTATCCGACATACTTCATTGATATCTGGCAATAAACATACTCGTCCGGACAGTCTATGCTCTTTACCTCGTATTTCAGCTGGTGTCGCATACACACCTGTACAAGGATGCGGACAAGAAAAGCCGTCGCCTATCACTGAAGGTCTCTCTGCCAGGCTCTTCCTCTCTCAAGGAGAAGCTTGGCAAAAAGAACACTTCCTCGTCCTCGCTGACACCGAGCGAATCCAAGAACAACCGAGATGAAACCCTGGGGAAGTGGTTCAAGGGCATGTCAAAGTCTTCCTCGTCCAGTAGCCTCACATCATCCCCTCGATCTTTGTCTCCATCTCCCCAGTCCTCGCCGCAACACGATGCATTGCGACCCTTGTACTTGGGTAGCACGATGTCAAGGGATCCATTTGCTGCATCTCAAAGGTCCTTGGTCAATCCTCAGCCCGCTTACGCACCCGAGGATTCTACTGTTCGACTCGTCGAGTCACCTGCTTCAATGATGCGCAGCGAATCGAGTTTGAGTATTGGTCGCCCAACGCACACGCCTAGCCGGAACCTCAGTGGATCAACCATCAACAGCAGCTATAACACGGGCGTCGCATTGGATGATGAAAAGAACCTCAAGGCACGCTTCGGAGACATTGAGCAGCAAAACGAGCCTGCATCTCCTGTTGATAGCCTGCACCCGCAACTGGAGCCTGAGATGAGTTGGTTCTTGATCATAGTCTCCCTGGTCTTCGTCACCGTCGCCGTAGCCTTCACTGCGGATTGGTTGGTCGAGAGTATGGACGAACTCAAAGTCATTCATAAGTCCTGGGTGGCGCTTGTTCTACTGCCAGCGGTCAGTTCTCTGGCAGGTATGTGGCTAATTTTTGGTGTTGTATGCTTCTCACGAAGAATCCTCCGTAGAATGCAGTACTGCGATCGGAAGTTCTGTTAAGGACAGGATCAATTTGAGCATCAGTGTTGCTGTGGGGTCATCTATCGTACGTGCGCGTTAATCTCACGTCCTCTTGCATTTGCTGAATATTTGACAGCAAACTGCATTGTTCGTGATCCCGTGCGTATAGCTTTTTGAGACTTCTGAACAAGAAAAGTTGAACGAGATACACAGGTTAATGATTCAGCTTGCTTGGTTCATGGGAAAGCCCTTGTCGTTACTGTTTGATCCTTTTGATGCAATAGTGAGTACCCATTGGACAGACGCTGTGCCACTACTCAAACATCATGCCTAGGTTCTCTATATCTCGGTGCAGACCTTGTCACACGTTGTATCCGATGGTGTGTTCCATTTCCTTTCCTTGAATTATGCGGATGATATTCACCTCGTTGTAGGTCGCTCCAACTGGCTAGAGGGTGCTATTTTAGTCTGTACGTGTCTTCTGTTCATATCACCTCCAAAACTCACATGTACTCACATCTCGACCTCAGGTTTGTACGTCATCATCGCCGTCAGTTTCTGGTTCTATCCTCCGTCGTTGTTGCCAACCTCGCTCGCCGTCTGTCACGCATCTTAACGAATTCCGTCGATCATCGCTTTGTTTCATCGCCATCTACAATTTACACCTATAGTATATACTTTTTAGTGCATAGTTACGATCGGACTTGGACTCGGACTTTTTGAAATGCTGGACCATTCCTTTCCGTCACCTTAGATTTGTAGCCATTGCAATTTCTCGACTTACACTTTTCCATGTTCAAGAACATATTGTTAGACCAAGTGAAACTGTAGTTAGACTGTTGTATTCATTGTCATCTGTGAGGCGTTAATTACTCCCAGCGGGTACATACGCTTGTACCAATATCACATTCGTCCGTATGCCGGACACGATATCATTGCAATTGGTACGATTAGGGCCTATGGATGATGGGATGGACCCGCTAAGACTGAAGTCGGTATGGCTGCAGGAGAGCGAGTACAGTGCAAAGTGATAATGAAGGTGATACAAGGGCCTACAGAATACACGGGGCCGATTTATGTATCGATTTCCATGCAGTGACCTATTATTTCTGAACGTCAGTTTGATCCGCCTATCGGAGAAGTAGTACTAGTAATCACCTTGAACACGGCATTGTAGCCACGTTCATTGTCTTCCTCCGGCACGTCTTGAACCTAGGGATAATTGCACATAGCAGATGTGAATGGCTTCAATGAGACATCTGAACTCCGCCTTAATCTTTCTGATTTTGCCTGCAATCCTTTCCCTCGAAGATCTTCGGATCCTTCGCTCTAGTTTGGCTCTTTGCACCTCCAGTTCTTTCTTCTCGACTCGAAGACTTTCCAACCTCGCCAGGGCTCGTTTCATTTCGAGAATAGCATCTGGACTCATACGCACGAGGTGTTCCTGTTTATGACGATATCCCTCGCTCGCTAGTTCGCTGAGAAGCTGTTCGATCTCCTCTTCACCCAACGCGGTCTTCTCACAAGAGTTTGAAGGACTAGTCATCCCAGAATGAATGAACGGTATGAAGGATGAAACAGCGACGAAAAGATAGGAGGCGGTGTTGAGGTATGTCTCAGTCTCACAACTGCATCGTAATGCTTCCCACGACTGTTGATAAAGTTGCGAGCAACTCCCGGAAAATATGCCATATCTTTTGTAGTCTCACAAGTAATACCGATCACCTAGGAATAAGATATCTCAGTTACATCGAGACGAGCCACGAAATTTCGAAAGACTAACCTATCTGCCCCATCCCGGGCTCCATCACCCAAACTTTCCGCCTCGTCGGTTTTCCATCCTCACCAACGGATTGCTCCAAGCGAACCTCCCTCATCTCATCATCGACTGCACCACACACAATCTTCACATGTGGGAATGCCCTCCTTAGAACAGAGATACCTCCTCCTTTAGCGACCAGGAAGGTCACAAATATGATGTTCTCTTGTTTCACGCCATGATCTAGAAGAATGCGAATGGACATGAAGGCCGCTGCTCCGGTGCCTATCTGAGGGGAGAATGAGGTTTCGTCGACATTGAACAGCAAAAAAACATACCTGTGCATCAAGGAGGAACACATAAGTATCTTCCGCCGTGTGTCGTTCGCGTATCCACACCGGTAGTTTGCCGTGGAGGAAGAGCGGCTCCCCGTCACTGACATTGGATTGAATGAGGAGAGTACCTAACGGTACATTGTTGATGACTCGCTTGAAGCCTCGCTCCAGACAACAACCTCTGCAGCGGTGAGCAGAAGTAAATGGCTTGGATACAGACTTACGATCTTTGTATGGAGACACCACAGATATACTATCCTTGAGGTCAGTTTTACGCTAGGGGCAAAGATCATTCATAACCATACCTTGGCACCTAGCTTTTTCCCTTCAGCCTTCACCCCTATAGGTGTTTCAACGGCGGTGGGGGAAAAAGGTAAATATTGGAGAGCAGCCTCAACTAACAGGGTAGACAGACGATCCACAAAGAAGATGAAGTCTTGTCTGGAAGTATCGTGCGCTCTCAGGATTGTAAATATACCCTATTGGAGACTTTCAATGCTAGATCCAGGTATCTCAAATGAATTTCGCACCTCGATTTGAGGTGTTGATGGAAGTATTGTGAGGTTGAGTTCCTCTAGTGTAGTCGCGTAACTTGGAACATAAAGTCTTGGAATAGCCATCTTCTCTCGGAAGGCGTTCGACCGATCCTGAAGCTGTCGTTTGACATGTGTACAAATCAAATCGATAGCTACCGAATTATTCGAGCCTGGAACAATCTATAAAGTGTTACTAGTCTTGGTAGCCGGGACATATAGTAGAAGACGTACAATGTCCGCATAGGCAGCGCTTGGCCTCACGAAATTGTCAAATGAAGGTTTGACGTAACGAAGGTACCTGGTTGCAGGAACGCGAATTGAGCTGACCATGGCAGTATTGTATGCATCACTCACTGTTCGAGGATGCCATCGACATTTCTACCTCGTTGCTGAACGTCTCGGGCTATTCTCCTGGCCAGCATGAGATCCGAGTCACATTGTACAAATACCTTTGAGGAGACATGAAGAGTTCAAACCCCAACACCAAAGATAATCAGTACGTACCTTTAGATCGTATAGTTCTCTTAGCTTCGGGTCGTGAAGAGCCATAATGCCTTCAGCTATTTGTCTAAATGATCAGTATGAGAAGATACCTCTGAGGGTGACGGACAGACCAATAATGATTGCAGCACCGTACAGATATTGAGTCTCTTCGAGGCGCTGGTGCTCAGCAAACGAGTAAATTGGTATGTTAGATTGTTTGCACGCTTTGAGGTCCGCCAGGCACTATCATAAGATGGTCACAGTCTGGAGGTAAAATGATGAATGCGAAGAACTCACCGCAGCGAACATTGGCATGTCAATTGCATCTGGGTGATCAAAGTCGTACATGTTGGCATGTGCTAGAACGAGCTCTTCGGGAGAGTGCTTCTTGTAGAAACTGTCCTGTGGTACGGATCATTGATGTGGTCTTCGCTGGGGTTGGCGTCTTCGTACCTGCGAGAGAATGATAACTGTTGGTATATTTCCCAAAGATTTGACGATTTGCTGAGCTACATGGGTCTAGGTGAAGGGAGAAACTGGCTTCGAATATTGTTGGTGACTGTTGAAGGGAGTAGAGTGTACCTTCCCACTGGCAGAACCGCCTGTAACCGTGAGCCACAGTTCACGTCCACAAAACAGCATAACTCACCTGCAACCCCAATCACAAAAGCATCGGTTATCCTCTTTCCATCCTGCCCGTACCAAGGTGCTCTTCCATGCGAGTTCAAGATCGTATTCTTTCGCTCATTGAGTGAAAGGGTGTTTGCTGAAGAGCCGTCTTTTTCCTCCAATCCGAGAGCTTTCCGCGTCATGGAGACCGAGCGAGAGACTGCCGACGCCATCTTATATGCTGGCAGCGCCGAGGTATATATCGCGTCAAAGCAAGCGCCGTTTATCAATTTTCGCACAGTTCATGAGGTAAGTGCTGGCCTAGGCTTCTTCATCTGAAATTTCATTCTACTACTAACACCCCAAATTACGTGTCTAAATTGTACAGCTACTCGAGGAGAAAGTCCGAAATGGCTGCTTTCATCTCACTAGGCTCGACCCTCTTTCTCTCCCAAACCTCTGATTCGTGTCGGACGAGCTCCGAGTCCTTATCAATTCCATCACCGGGGTGTCGATGTAGCTGTGACTGGACCCATATGGGTAACGGTGATACGGAGGAGGCAGCTACACTCCGACTAGACCGACTGGTCAATGTGGTATGACACGAGTAACAGAGATGTGGTGTCAAAGAACGCGAAGGCGACGGTAGTGGCTCGGACGAGGTATCAGAGGTCGATCTAATCGAAATTTGCTCCTTCCATTCCTGCACACCTCGTTGCAATGGCCTACAGATGCATCAGGAAACAATGTTCACCACATCTAGGTAAAACACAGACCTTTGACAGAGGGCGCATGTCCCTTCCGCAGGAAACTTGGGGGTTAGCTTTGAACAGGTGCGGGCAATAGCCGAAACGGTAGATGGATAATCCCGTTCCAAGCCCACGATGAAATCTGATTGAAGTTGAGTTGGAGGTCTGAAAATTCCGTCCATCGATTGCGTACCTCGCGTCAAGGCCCCGATGGCTTGTTTTCCTCCAGGGAATTTGTTTCTACCGACCACTCGCAACCCATTCCACCATGCCCATACCGCACATTCCTTCAGCCCAATATCCTGCAATGGTTTGGTGACACGAACAACCCATGGCGTCTCACTGTCAGATTTTGGTGAAGACCACTCCTCATATGACTCTTCTCGGACAGAAAAGCCACCACCCTGAGATATGGATGAAATGAGTGATATTGAGAGTGAGGTGAGGTTGGTCCCAAGTATAAGATGTGACGAGTCTGTCGACCGTGCCATGTGAAGGAGTAGAAGTCGAATTAGAGTTTGGACTGCGCTATGGACTGCCGTTTGAGTGGGAAGGGCAGATATGTAGGATCGCAAGCGTTCAATCGGACTCGAAATCGCGTTGTCGGAGAGGGTTGAGAGGAAGAGAGCTCCAGAAACTAAGTTGGATGGACCGATACAGAGACGCAGAGAAGCACACACCTTCGTTCGTAGAATCAATTGCGAGGTCCTCCACAGTGTTTCCATTGACTACCTTCCACCAATCCTTGTCAAATGCATTCTCCAACCGTAGTGGGATGAACTCGAACGAGCCAAACTGGTCTACTACTTGCCGGATCTCCTCTGTACAATCCTTCATCTAGGTGGACGGTCAAAAAGATATCCTAGTGACGACAAGGTCTGACTCACCCCAGGAAATGCATTACAAACTTCCACATAACATACTGCGCCCTTTGACCAAACTAGCTTGTTCCGTGGATGTGATTTACCACCCTTCTGTTTTTCGTCTGCCTTCCTCCTCTCTTGATCAGGAAAATAGATCCTTGATACGAGATCCATAACCACAGTTGATCCTAGGCCACCAGAAAATCCAATTAAAAGGTTCCCCGAAGCTTTCAAGGCCTTTCGTCGCGGTACGTCTGGAGTTGCATTGATATGTGGGTCGAGAGCGCGTTTGACTTTGGTGTTTAACATTGCAGGAAAACATTCCCTGGTAAAACAATGCAGTCAGATAGATAGTTCAATGATGATTTAGGTGATCGCACTTGCAATATACAGCATGGCGTATAACAACGTTGCCTGTATTGACTTTACACCGAACGCAGAGCTTGGATTTATCAAACTTGGCACGACCTGAAAACTCAATTAAGCGATTTTCAGGAATCCTTGAGACGACACCTACGATCCATCAAAGCATCGGTCTGAGCAGAAGGATTTCCACAGGACTCGGACATGGTGAATCGAGTTCAAAAAGTAACGAGTCAGGGTCCCTGCTTATGTTATCCCGACCCTGGGCGAAAAAATGGACGTCGACGACTAAGCATGATCAGGAGCGCTCCTATATATCCCCCATGCTATTCATGCACCTTCAAAGTCTCAAAGCTAGCTTAACCTGGCATGTCTTCCATCATCAAGAACAGCAATGAGGATAGCCCTCAAGACGAATGGGACTCGTATTATCCGGCATACCGTCCGCTCCTAACAGATCCTGAACCTATCTTGAAGATTCCTGGACTAGATATTCGTGACGCAGAGGATTTGCGATTGGTGGTTCCCAAACAAATCCTTTCCGAAGCGACGCAACGTCGGATTTGCGAAGAAGTCGCCGAGCGATGCGTTATATGTTTTACAAAGACTCCGCACTCGGAAGGTGGACGTGCTCTGCCTCTATTGCACAGGAAGCATGTGAGCACTGTTATAGCCCTGATCTTATTGTAGCCCATTGACGATATGGTAGGTGGAAATTGCCTCCTCTCTCGAAATCATTCCGGACGACTTCCCCGTCGATTGTCAAGAAAATGGCATCTGGCGTGAGTACTCTTTCAACTTGATATCCAAAGAGTCTCACCTTTTTCGAACACAAGTGTGTCCGCGTTGCATTCCCATGATGCTCTCAACCCATTACAATGCCATGGTAGTATCGTTCTTTCTACCTGCACCCCTATTGCGACATATCCTTGAGCGACGCAAGGAGAATCCCTCACCCTCAACATATCAGGTGAGTCATTCCTATCAGTATTGTGCAAGTTGATTATGTTGAAGACGAAACACATAGATCCTAAAAGACCTTGAAGATGAACCGTTGCTTGATGAAGGCGCATCTGCATTACTTGGTACATACAAGCTGCGACCGGCAGAACCTCTGGTCAGCGAAGTGATGTTTCCCGATGTCCCCTCATTCATCACACATCAAGCGAGCGACGGACAAGCTTACATTTACGATATCAGGAGTTCTACTTGCTCTACTCCAACTTTGGACGATAGCCCACGAAACCAATTCTGGAAACTTCACAGACCATCTTGGATCATGTTCGCCTTTCTCGTTACTCATCTCTCTTTCGCACATTACGGGAAAAAACTGGATGGTTACATCCCGCCTGAAGAAGGTAAACTGTCTGCCGCATTATATTCGGATCTGTTGGTGAAGCGTCTGGGGGCAACCACGATGACGGGGCTGAAAATGCTGCAAGGCGATTTAGACATGAAGGGATTCTAGCAATCCTGAAGGCTCTTCAAGTTCAGGGAGTTCAGCGGGTTCTAGCGGCGGCACTTACTCGACAGATGCCACTTCAGATTATGGATACGACTGTTCTTACGATTGAGTAGCTGTTAGATTTACAATTTCACATTTGGTTAAATCATTCAGGAGCAAGGTGATCTGAACAGAGAGGACTACATGGTCTGAGACAGGTCTGGGATGGTACTGAGTCAGGGTGACGATGGTGTTATCTCGGTGTTATCTCTCCTCTCTTCCGCGTTTCTCTCATGTCTTCCATCAGCAACGAGGACAGCCCTCAAGACGAATGGGACTCGTATTATCCGGCTCGTCGTCCACTTCTAAAAGATCCTGAACCCATCTTGAGGATTCCTGGACTGGACATTCGTGACGCAGAGGATTGGCGATTGGTGATTCCAAAACAAATCCTCTCCGAACCGACACAGCGTCGGATTCGTGAAGAAGTCGCCGAGCGATGCGTTATCTGTTTTACGAAGACCCCGTACTCGGAAGGTGGACGTGCTCTGCCTCTATTGCACCGGTTCCATGTGAGCATTGTGTCATAGTTCTGATTTTGCAGTAACTGACAATGTGATAGGTCCAAATTGCCTCCTCTTTCCAGATTATTCCGGACGACTTTCCTGTTGATTGTCAGGAAAATGGTATCTGGCGTGGGTACTCTTCAAATTCATATACCCAACTCCTCTCACCTTCTTCGAACTCAAGTGTGTCCACGTTGTATTCGCATGATGATCTCAACCCGTTACAATGGCATGGCAGCATCGTTCTTTCTACCTCCACCCCTTTTGCGATATATCCTTGAGCGACGCAAGGAGAATCCCTCACCCTCAACATATCAGGTACGTCACTCTTATCAGTATCGTGCAACTTCGCTGTGTTCAAGACCAAACACATAGATCCTAAAAGACCTTGAAGATGAACCCTCGCTCGATGAAGGTGCATCTGCGTTACTTGGTACATACAAGCTGCGACCGGCAGAACCTCTGGTCAGAGAAATGGTTCCCGATGTCCCCTCATTCATTACACACCAAGCGAGCGATGGACAAGCTTACACTTACGATATCAGGAGTTCTACTTGCTCTACTCCAACTTTGGACGATAGCCCACGAAACCAATTCTGGAAACTTCACAGACCACCTTGGATCATGTTCGCCTTTCTCGTTACTCATCTCTTCTCCGCACATTACGCCATGAGGGTGGACGATTATATCCCGCCTGAAGAATGTAAACTGTCTGCCGCATTATATTCGGATCTGTTGGTGAAGCGTCTGGAGACAACCACAATGACGGAGCCGAAAATGGTGCGAGACGGCTCAGACGCGAAGGGGAGCTCTAGCAGTTCTGAAGGCTCTTCTGGAAGTTCTGGGAGTTCTAGCGGCGGTACTTACTCGATAGATGCCACTTGAGATTATAGATACGACAGTTCTTGACTGAATGACTATCAGATTATTTTTCACGTGCCACATCGCAAAACTTTCGGTTACAGTCTGAACCAATCGTCACTGCAGCCAAATGATTTTTGTAACCTTCCGACATTCAGCTGTTCCCTAGTGGGACCCCGTACAACAATTACTGGGTAATTACGGAGTTGTGTATTTATCTATCTATCTATCGTTGGCTGAAAAATTGCGATAAACTATATCGGGACAGGTTCGCTGGCGAGATAAACCTTGTATGGTATATCAGAATCTTTTCAGGTGCCTGGCTCTTTACGTTCAGAAAAACTCCTTTATCCGCAGTGACTCCCTGAAGACCATGGCAGCTATTTGGTTAGAAGGGCAGGAAAATGCAAACCATTCGGGAACAAGGTGATCCGAGCAGAGATTTTCGCAGGATTACATAGTCTGAGACAGGTCTGAGACAGGGTGACGACGGTATTATCTTTCCTCTCTTCACTCCCATCGTCGCGTTTCTCTCATGTCTTCCATCATCAAGAACAGCAACGAGAACGATCCTCAAGATGAATGGGACTCATATTATCCGGCTCACCGTCCGCTCCTAACAGATCCTGAACCTATCTTGAAGATTCCCGGACTGGATATTCGTGACGCAGAGGATTTGCGATTGGTGATTCCAAAACAAATCCTTTCCGAACCGACGCAGCGTCGGATTTGCGAAGAAGTCGCCGAGCGATGCGTTATCTGTTTTACGAAGTCCCCGTACTCGGAAGGTGGGCGTGCTCTGCCTCTGTTGCACAGGATCCATGTGAGCACTGCCATGGTTCTGATTTTGTTGCAGTACATTGACGATATGATAGGTGGAAACTGCCATCTCTTTCCAGATTATTCCGGACGACTTTCCTGTTGATTGTCAGGAAAATGGTATCTGGCGTGGGTACTCTTTCAGATTCATATACCCAACTCCTCTCACCTTCTTCGAACTCAAGTGTGTCCACGTTGTATTCGCATGATGATCTCAACCCGTTATAATGCCATGGTAGTATCGTTCTTTCTACCTGCACCCCTCTTGCGATATATCCTTGAGCGACGCAAGGAGAATCCCTCACCCTCAATATATCAGGTGAGTCATTCTTGTCAATATTGTGCAAGTTGGTTGGTTGTGTTGAAGACGAAACACATAGATCCTCAAAGACCTTGAAGATCAACCGTCGCTTGATGAAGGCGCATCTGCGTTACTTGGTACATACAAGCTGCGACCGGCAGAACCTCTGGTCAGCGAAGTGATGTTTCCCGATGTCCCCTCATTCATTACACATCAAGCGAGCGACGGACAAGCTTACACTTACGATATCAGGAGTTCTACTTGCTCTACTCCAACTTTGGACGATAGCCCACGAAACCAATTCTGGAAACTTCACAGACCATCTTGGATCATGTTCGCCTTTCTCGTTACTCATCTCTCTTTCGCACATTACGGGAAAAAACTGGATGGTTACATCCCGCCTGAAGAATGTAAACTGTCTGCCGCATTATATTCGGATCTGCTGGTGAAGCGTCTGGGGACAACCACGATGACGGGGCCGAAAATGCTGCAAGGCGATTTAGACATGAAGGGATTCTAGCAATCCTGAAGGCTCTTCAAGTTCAGGGAGTTCAGCGGGTTCGAGCGGCGGCACTTACTCGACAGATGGCACTTCCGATTGTAGATGCGACTATTCTTGTGACTGGAGATCTGCATTTGCATATATCATATTGCAAGACACAGTGGTATATAGATGATCATGTTGTGCAACCTGCAGCAATCTCTCCATGAAAGACAATTTATAAATGGCAATAGCATATTAAAGCTTCGCCTTAGTCTTCCGAGCACGATTCTCATAGCGCTCAACCAACACTCGGCGCAATACCTTCCCCGTGGGAGATTTTGGAATCTAAAGCGGCGAAAAATAAGCGATTGAAAGTACTGACCAGGTACTACATACCTCTTTGACAACCTCTATACCACCACGTAGCCATTTGAATTTACTCAAATTCTCCTGGTGCCATTCGTCTAGAGCCTTTATGACTGCTGCAGCACCACGCTTCTTCCCTTCTTCACTGAGTACAACCCATGCTCTGGGGACCTTCTCATCCGATGTCCGCCCATGTCCCTGAACTCCTGCTACCGTAACGTCGATGATTAACTTGTCTGGCTGCGCCAACAAGACATTTTCGATCTCTACCGGCGAAACTTGCATTCCAGAAACCTTTAGGGTATCCTGAAAAGAGCTACATCAGAATTAGTCGTAAACGAAACTCGTGGCCACGTACTTTAGCTCTATCTGCAAAGCTAGACAAAAACTAAGTCAGGAAAGAGTGGCTCGGCAGAAACTGGTCTCATACTAGAAGTAACCCTCCTCGTCCACTTTGAACTTGTCTCCCGTTCTTAGCCAGCCATCCACAAATGATTCCTGCGTGGCCTTCTCATTGTTGTAGTATCCTGGCGAGATATTGGCGCCCCTGAGCCAAAGTTCGCCAACCTCGTTAACGTCTGCATCGGTACCATCGTCCCTCACGATACGAGCTTCCATCCCTGGTAAAAGAACACCTGAAGAACCCGGAATACGCTTTGCCTTTCCACCAAAAATGCCAGGCCATGGTTGCGTCATCGCGGCAATCGTCTACTCCAAGTGATTAGTATCAATGCGTTGACATCGTAAGGAACGGATCGCTCACGCATTCCGACAAGCCGTAACCTACGCCATTCAATGTTATCGCTGGGCGATCCGAGTCTCGAATACGCTACGTACCTTCGGTCATGGATGTACCCTTTCTCGTAGCGGAGACGAGTTTAGATGCGAGTTCGGGCGGGAGATACGCTGCACCGCTGAACATGGCGTTCACGGAGCTGAGATCGGTCTGCTTGAGTTTGGGGGAGTTGACAAGCTGGTGGATTGCAGATGGAACGAGGGAAAGGTTTGAGATATGGTATCTGGGTGACAATGTCAGGATAAAGTGGCGGAGAGAAGGGTTCGATTTACTTGGGGATCACTTTCAGAGCAAGGTCAACGTTCCATTTGGAGAGGATGACTAGTGTACTCGGGGCGAGGAGCGACCTGAAGCAAAATGCGTGCAAGCCATAGCTATGGTGCATTGGCAGGAATGCCAAAGCGACAGGTATGCCCTCTGGAGTATTGGGAGTTGGTGGCTGATCCGATGTGAGTTTAGTTCTCCAATGGTTTCATCTTACGCACCGTATACACCTCCAGAGTTGTTTGTCCAACAACTCCCGTCTGGTATAACGAATAGATAATATTACCATGATTAATCATAACAGCTGCAAATTTTCTCAATACACTCGTGAAAGCCAATACGAGTAGCGCACGAACCTTTAGGTAGTCCGCTTGTACCACTGGAAAAGACGAGATAGGCAAGGGTATCCTTGGTGACTGGATGAGGAGCCAGCAACGGAACATTAGCCTTTTGCACCCGTTCTATCATGCTTCCAAAGCTTCTGTGTCCTTTGACGTTTCCGCCCATGATGTAGATATTCTTCGCGGGTATCTTGACTTCTTTCGCGACCGACAACGCCGATTGTAAGTATTTAGGCTGAACGAAAAGTCGCGTCACTTTTGCAAGGCGAAAGGCGTGTATGAGCTCCAGCCGAGTAGAATACGCAGATATCAGCGCAAAGGGAGTTGCGACAGCCAATAGAGAATGAACCACGGCTGAATATTCCTGTCGAAATAGATGCAACGTGGAAACGGGTCTTTGAGAATCACTGCGCAGGAACATACTATGGAATTCTCGCTCATGATCCCAACCATTTCCTCGCTCCCCATCAGACCGAGACCACCGTCGGCGACGGGGGTTCCTAGGGCAGTAGCACCTGCCTTGACCCTCGCTACAAACTGCTTGAAGGTCTGTCTCTTGTCAGTCGCCGCATCTATCTGGTAAGTGAAATCCGGCCACTGGGCTTGTTCCGGACGATGAAAGAATGCATAATGAGCATTGAGGTCGACGGCGGGAGGGGGATCCGGATATGGAGATTTGAGATACATGGAGGAGGAGGCGAGAAATCGGAGGAGCGGGAGCCTATCATGTTGGTCTGTTCTTATTTAAAAGAAATGGAGTCGACATTACCGGCAACTGTTTAACGACATGTACCGGCGCTTGGCCGTTTTATTGCCGGAGGATTACCGGCAGTGTCACGAGACAGGCTCAACTCCTCAGCCGGCGAACAGCCGGCCGCTGGAAAAATAGAATGATAGTCTCTGGATAACATTCAACCAACCTTACACTGGTTCTCACTTGGCCTCCACCATGGCTACATATTCAGCCTTCTTCTACGGGACTTTGATGCACCCCAAGGTCCTACAACGCGTTATCGGAGTAGGAGGAAAGCATCTGCAAATTGCACCTGCTGTATTGTTGGTAAGTGGGCTTAGCGGCGTTGATCTATATCATCGATTGAAGTTAAGTTACTTAGGACTATACTCGTCACAAAGTGAAAGTGAAGTCTCGGTCTTGAAGGTAGTCGATCAACCTCTCAAATCTCCAATGCGTCTAGTTTGCAGACTACCCTGGAGTTATACCCTACATCACCGCGCGAGAGAAACTTCTTGGGCAAGACCTTGGTCAAAATGACCGGTGTGTGCGGGGTTCGCTGGTTGCTGGTTTGACCGAGCGCGACATTAAATTTCTGGATGTTTTTGAAGGAGAGGTGAGTCGGTGAATACAGCGGAAAATGGCACCCTATGAAACTGACGAATATGAACAGGAATATGATCGCCGAAAGGTCAAAGCATATCCTCTTGCACCATTCGGGGACATGGAAGAATACTCTGCAAAGGGTAATGAATCCCTTATACCCGCTCATCCTCCCCCAATCCCCGACAAACTACCAACTGCTATAGACGCCGACACGTATATCTATCTTGACCCATCGGGATTAGAGTCAGAACTATGGTCCTTTGAGGAATTCGTGACCCAGAATGCACACAAGTGGTATAGTGCAGACGCACGAGCTCGAGAAGACATTGTAGAAGTAGACAGACTTAGAGCAGAGTTGCTGGCGATGCAAGGCAAAGGCAACTAGAGCTTTGTTTAGATAATAAACTCAGGGAATAGATTCGGATTTCCATGACATTTTAGGCGCCCAACATGACGCAAAATATGCTTGGCTTTGCAACCTGCCTTATACGTTCATGCACCACTATAGTCCTTGAAGCGAGTACCCTCCGAATACTACCTTCTCTTACCTCTTCCTCCATGTTGGCCATTCGCGCCCTAGCAACCTACGCTGTTCTTGCAATTTTTCTACTCTTTTTCCTCGTTTCAGGATTTAGACATCGAGTCTCGGAGGTCGTCAGTTTTACAACAGGGACCAGCCTCACAGGTAACCACCAACTTTAAGCTCATATGACCATGAGGCTAACACGATGCAAGCAGGTTTTCCTGATTTCAGTAAATATCTCGAATTAAGAACGCTTTCTGACGAGGAGTTCCCTATCGGCGATGAGTCTCGGAGAGTTATCCTAGTGGGAGACGTTCATGGTATGAACGACCAGTTACAGTACGCCCCACATGTTTGGTCATTCCGCCTTTTACTAATTTCCTTTAGGTCTCTGTTACGAAAGGTATCCTATGACCCATCCACCGACATCTTTGTGCACGTCGGAGATATCATTGCAAAGAGCACACATTCCGGTTCCATGGCCGTTTTGGACTTTATGGCAACAAATAACATCACCGGCGTTAGAGGAAATCACGACCAGAAAGTAATCGAATGGCGAGCCTGGCTCGATTGGATACACACTATACCTGGCGGCGCACACTGGCTTGCCCGCTGTAGAGAGAAATGGGATGCGGCCCAGAAACAGGGCGAAGATGATGTCGATGCGTGGGTTGAAAAGGAGATGAAAAAGGATAAGACAAACAAGAAATGGTGGAAGAAGATACCCGATGGTTGGAAGCTCTTTGGCGACCACTACGAGATTGCTGCGGCGATGACTGACAAGGAGTTTCAGTACATGGTCTCAAGGCCGCTCAGGCTCCATGTTCCGTCGGCCCATACGTTCATCGTCCACGCTGGCGTCCTCTCCTCGGATCCCGAGCGTAATACTTGGGATACACGACAGCCCCTTGCTACCATACCGCATGTTCCTCGTCGGTCCCCCACTTCCATTATTCGACGTCTTCAAGAAGTGGCAATCCTTCATAAGGTCCGTCAGAACCTCGATCCCTGGGTAACCCTCAATATGCGAGGTGTAACGAAGAAAGGAAAGATTACAAGGTATGCAACTACTTTCGACCATTTCAAGCTGTTTCTAAGGACTTCTAATAGGGGTCAAGGTGGAACACCTTGGGCGGAACTCTATAACGAAGACATGGGTATGTGTAGCGGCTTCGATAACGAGTTGAACGCAAACGGGAAGCACAAGAAGACTACGCTTCCATGCCGTCCTGCTACTGTCGTCTACGGGCACGCTGCCTCCAGAGGCCTCGATGTTAAGCGTTGGACGATCGGTTTAGACTCTGGATGCGTAAGCGTGGATCAATAAACTTCGGATGTTCCCTACTTAACGATACGCTATTCGCAGGTCTACGAACGTCGCTTAACGGCCCTCGTACTAGGAGGCAAGTACGCGTCAACATATACTGATGCCGACTCCTATTATAATGATGGAGATACCTTGGATGAAGATGATTCAGACAGCGAGGTGTATGATATAAATGGCAAGCGAGTGCGTGGTGTTGTTCGCTTTGGCGAGCATGGAAAGGGAAAGTTATTCAGTGTATCTTGTCGGTGATCTTCCAGAGTGCAGATTTCACGACGTAGACAGTTTCTTGGCTTCGGCAATCATCTAATTTGTAGTATACTTGTGCATTTTTCACAATATAGGATAGAACTTAGATCGTAATCTATCTGTAGGCATTCTCACTCAATCAACGTTTCACAGTTGGTTGGTTCGAGTCAGAAATTTGTGGGAAAATGCCTATCCACGCGTCTGGGGTAGCCCAAACGTGAGTCAAAGATTCAAACTTACACGCTATGCTCAGGCGATTCAGCACTGTACGAACACCAGTACTGTCTCGAGCTTCGTCATCGTCTTCGACAATCATCAGCATCCCAAAAGCTGACATTTACCCATTTGGAGCAACTAGGGATAGGCCTGTCTTTACAGACGTGGAATGGACAGTTAAAGGTAATGAAAGCTGGGCTGTCGTAGGCACAGGCTCCGGAGAGAAAGATGTTCTCTTCCAAGTTCGTTGTTTTCTTAGCTTGGCTATAGAATCCTTAACCATATTCCTATAGTAGACCCTTCTAGGTCACTTCCGCATATCCCCGTATCCGCCTTCCCCAGGACTCTTTCCATTTCTTGGCGCAAAGGATCCGACTACCGCGATATCGACCGTGTCTTTCACCCATCGACCTCGAACGGGCGCAAACACTGATTTCTACGACTATTCAGCGCGTTATGGAGCAGTGCAAGAAGAGGATAAGATTACACTACGGCAAAGTCTTTACACTAGTTTGGGTATAGCTAAAGACCCGTTTTTGGACGACCCTACTCCAGAAGAGCACAGGATGTCTGAAGAAGACAAGCATCAATTTCACGAACTTGCAGAGAACATGGGTCTATCGGCGTTCTTGGATTTACCTGTGATAGCGCTGAGCAATGGTCAAACGCGACGCGCCAGAATATTGAAAGCAGTACTAAGGAAGCCAAGGGTTGAATTGTTGATATTGGATGAACCATTGAGTGGGTTGACTGTCCTTTTGACTTCTCGTTCTGACTGACGCATTCTTCCACAGCTGGATTGGATGTCAAAATGCGTCCTAGGCTCCTCTCTCTCCTTCATGGTCTTCATACCTCTGCTAGCCCGCGAATTCTCTTGGGTTTGCGGACACACGACGATGTCCCCGAATGGGTCACAAATGTCGCGCTTGTTGGTGGACGCCGCGTGGTCACCGGAAGTCGAGATGAGTATCTGAGCGGCACTCTCGCAGAGGGCAAGCATGAACTTTTCGGAACTGGGTTCGGGGCTGGATCTACGAAGGCTACTATCCAGGAGAAACGCGTAGGCGAAGTCATCGTGGACATGAAAAATGTCAGACTAGAATACTCTAGTAGAAAGGTGCGTATTATTATCTCGCAATGAATTAACTTCTGATGCGTTTACTAGGTTCTAAAAGATATCAACTGGCAAATCCGCCAGGGCGAAAGATGGCATTTACAAGGCGAAAATGGTTCTGGGAAAACCTCCCTACTTGCCGTTATGATTGGTGACCATCCACAATCATATACGCAATCACCAAACTGCTACACGTCCTCGAAAAACGCTCCTCGTGAACGTCATCTCAAGCTGTTCTCTCACCAGCGTCGGTCGATTCCTACCCCGCACCTCCAGTCAGGTTCGCTGATTGGTGTCGTATCACCCGAGATATTTGATGCATTTCCTAGAAGAGTAAGTCGCGAAAGTAACTTTCTCGAACGTTACTGATATACTACGTACAGCCTGGAATGACAGTATGGGACGTAGTCGGAACTGGATTCGATGGGGGTTATGTTCCTCGAGGTACGAAAGGCGTTGGTGTCGGCCTCGGTGTCGGAACAGAAGGCAAGCGTTATGGTGTGGGCGAAATCAGAGAGTTTATCGAGGGCGGCGAAGAGGAGCGTTGGAGAGTTCAGAGGATGTGGGAGGTTTTAACGAGTTTAGGACCTGGAAGATGGGATCCGCATTCAGATCTTGAAACAGCGAAAACAAAGACCGAGGAATTCTCGAAACGGGCATTCGTCTCACTGTCCGTCGGGAAACAACGGATGGTCCTTTTGATGCGAGCACTGGTCGCAAGGCCCAAGCTAGTGCTTTTGGATGAAGTGTGGAGTGGTATGGACGAGGGAATGGTTCGTGCCGCTAAGGATTACCTCAGAGGTGATGGGTCCGTAGGGGCGCCTGGAGTTGATGACACGCAGGCTGTCATTGTGATTACACACTGGGAAGAAGAAGTACCATGGGTTAAGAGTGATGGGCTGAAGACCTTCAGGCTTGTTGGTGGTGAAGGCCACGAAGTCCTTTAACGGTTGTTCGTGGATCGTATATAATAAAATATCGTGACACGCATTCGTACATACATTCAATTGCAACGAACTATAACAAAGAGGAAGCAAAGCGATTAGCAAATAAACATCAAGTTGGTGTCCTGTAGATTGGTATAACTGTGAGTGGAGGGTATTGCAGAGGCAGACCAAAACGCACTATGGGGTGAGATGCCGACAACTGAGGCTTCTGGCTGTACTTGTCTCTGAGAATATCCCTATGATAACCAATGTCATTACACTAGGAGAGTCTTAACCAGTAGTTCACATACCTGACATTGTTGAGCAACTCTATGTAGCTCTGTTGAGGGTTTTGTCCTAGAAAAGAATGAGATAGCGCCAGAGACTAAATCTGTTCTTTACGTACCCAATGTGAGCATGAAAGCCTGAGTTTACCGTAAGCATCTCATCAAACATACTCTAAGTTTTCATCACTCACGTAGCTCATGGCACCGGTAGCCTGACCGCCTTCTTGAGTATCGGCACTGGTCTGGGTGTCTTTACAACCACTCCAAGATATCTATGAAGAATCGCTGAGTATTCATGTATTTAGACATCGCAGGTAAAGAAACATACCACATCAGCAGGACTTGTCTTTGTTTGACGCGAGATTTCCTCAGCGCGTTTTGCATCTCCCGAGCCGGTAGCCATCTTGGCCAGCCCCATGACAGACGAGAAGACACCACCCATGTCGCCACGAGCATAGGATGTTGCGGCACCGAGGAGGCCCTGTCCGGCTTCGGCCAAGAGGTTGGGCTCCTTAATTTTACCTTCGGTGGAGTACTGCGTCAAATGTCAATCATGGTGTTCTCAGACAATATCGAGTTAATACATACGACGTAAGGAAGATCTATATTTGATGTCCAGTGTCAGGAGCTACTCAAGCACAGAGTGTCCAGAGGAAACTCACCAAGAGCAGACGCGGAGTGGCAAGCCTATCAAAGGATTCAGATTGAGAGAAGCTATAGTCGAGGAGGAACTGCTCACGTCGAAGATTGCCGTCAATCGGCAACCAGGTGGTAAAGGTTTGACCAAAATGTCGTGCATTTCCTACGTATCTGAGTCAGATTGATGCCCTCGACAGTCACTATAATTCATGCGTACGTCGTCAACGATATGCCCGGCTGACTCGTGATCGAGCTGATGGTCTAGTGAGTTTATGGTTTTGCGGTAATCGGATGAATTGCTTACAGGGTAGATCACTAAAGAATGGTCGTCAGCGAGACTTGTTGTCACGAAGTAACTATAACATACCTTCATCGTATCCGTCTGCTTCGTCTCCATCCAAGTCCTCGGTCTGACCACCATGACCAGAGTAATGGAAGAACAATGAATCATTGGGAGCCGCTCCACGAACCAGCCATTGCATGGCTGCAATCTGTTTGCTACTTAGTGAGGTTTTCGGCTGCATTCGGTCTGGCTTACCATGTTCGCCCTAGTAGGGATTTGACGGGGATTGGTGCTATCATCGGTAAGCATTACAATATCTTCTCTCCTGTAACCAAAGTGGGCTGAAAGAGGCATTAGTGACTAGTGAACCAAAGGAGTGATTTCACGCACTGCACAAGAAGTTTGCCATGTTGTTAGCGTCGTTGATACATCCACGCAATTCACCACTTTGTCCAACGTAGTTTATACCAATCTGTGGAAGGAATAAGATGACGGAACAATGAGATCAAAGTCTTGGCGTACACAGAGAGCTTTCTTTTTCCCGTTACATTGGGAGTACTGGAAGAAGGGTTGGTGGCCGCTTTGAGGACCATAATACTGTTGATCACTGGGTGGCCTGGGAGGAGGTCCGTCTGGAATAGTTGGTCGTCAAGTTATGAAGTCGGTGTTTGAATATGGATAACATACTGGGATGGAATCGCTGTGCGTAGTTCCTACGAAGAAGCAGGTAAGTCCAAGGTCAAAAAGAGAATGCTGTAACGCACCCAGGAGGTGGGCCGTGATATCCTCCGCCGTGGTCGTTGCGGTATTGTTGTCCTGGATATGAACCTCTTGCGACAGGTGGTGGCGGTGGTCCTCCGGGAAATCCTCGGTGACCTGGTGGTGGAGGCCCAGAAGGAGGGCGGTATCTGATGAAAGAAAGTCGAATTGTGAAGGAAGTTCCAAGATGAATTGTCATACCCTGAAGGTGGTGGGCCTGGAGGTGGTCCGTATCTTTTACAATCCTCAGCATCAATGTTTTCGCGATGTAATAGGAGCACTCACCCGCCACCTGGATAACTAACCATCCAATACGTTAGAATGATATTCTATCGAACCATTAAATCGCATTTACCCTGATGGAGGAGGTCCTTGTGGCGGAGGATAGTACCTGAACAGATGGGTTAACAGAGCACACGAACGGAACAGCGCAGATTTGACGTACCCTGATGGTGGTGGGCCATAGCTCGGATTATAACCTCCTTGACTTAATTTCTCAAAATTAAAGTCTTGTTCTTCACACCGAATGGTTTATTTCACTTACGGAGAAGGGAATCTATTTAGGTACGGATTTTGATAAGATATCGATTACTCTATACAGCAAATACCAAATGTTACTCACGGAGGTGGTCCTGAATTGTTGTTCCACATTTTTTGAGGTTCGATGGGTTAGAGAGGTGCGAGAAAGTGAAAGGAATTGAACGGGTCAACCACTTTTATAGTTGCTCGACGTTGGTGGCAGTGATAGAAGAGATGAGCACTGCCGCGCCCATCATCGCTGTCAGCGCTGCGGCTCACCTCAGCAGCTATTTCTCACGCATACCGAGACGTTCTAAACAATGGCCAAGGGAATGTATTCCTGCTTCTGAAGTAGAAAACTTGTCGAAAGTACAAGAATCGAACGGCGAATGTACCAGAAGAAGTTGTTCGGAGCGCAAAGACTACGAGGAACTCCAGAGCAGGACACAGCAAATAACTGCCGACACGAACAGCCAACGTTTTGAGGACCACGGGTTCGCTACATGTATTGGCCAGTTTTTGACGCCTTGACCAAGGTATCGAAGGGTTGGACGTACAGATATATGTTGATATCCTAAAATCTGAAGCGCACGAAGGTTACTTTCGGGTAGTAATCAAGACGATAATAAACCTAGGCTCACCAAGGAGACTACGACAAGACTTATAAAGGTGAGGATGCAGAACAGTCTATCGTGACCTTCTTTCAGATCAGAGATATCGATGAGAGGTAAACCCAGGTTCTGTGAACGAGGCAAGGTTGCCGTGGCTCATGAGTTCACTGTAGACGCGGCTTGCGAATAGTCAGAACATGGGGACGTTGGTAGAAAGGAAGCAAGGCTGGTAGAGAGAAAGTAAGCATGGGTCGATGATGGAGATAAAAAAAGAAAATCCAAAAGGCCTGTCCCAATTTGTCCAGAGATGCTGTTGAGTTCCACTGTCAGAAATGCGTCACTAGTGAACAAGATTCTGAACTTTCATGTCTCCCGGCGCGTCAGAAGATCTAGTTCCCTGTAAATAAAACTTCACATAGAAAAGGCACGGATTGACGCGTATTTCGAGCACTGGGAAGTTGGACGTTCTTGAAGAGATGCAAGGGAAGGGCGCTTGTCATGAGCGCTTAAGCTAAAGACGAAAGGGGAAGGTAGTTCTCACCTGCCATGAAAATTTTGTCATTAACATTCTGCAGTCTTCCAGCATATCTCATGTCGACAGAGACCCAAGAAATCTCAGTAACTGAGCTATCTCAAGTCTCTCAGCTTGTTGATAATAGGCCTGAAGTTCTCGCGACTGGAAGCACCGAATTACAAGATGCAGCGCTAAAGGCAACAAAATTCATCTTTGACCTCTGTAAGCCCTTCGTTCTTTCTCGATATTGATTCTAATATCATCCAATAGCCGTTCAGTCAGAGAACGACGCAAAGTCACACTTGGAAGGCTTCTTGAGTTCATTAACTCCTTCACATGCACCCCAGACGCGCTCGCAGACACGGAAACGAAAACGAAGTCCCAGTCCTCCTGCTCCCAAGGTCAAATTCGAGACAACACCTCTAAGCTCTCTATTCGTCGATGGCATGGCAGAAGATCAGGTTTGGTCTCAGCTAGAGCTCAGAGCCAAAAACATCTGCAGTATCCTCGATTTCATACTGGAGACAGAAACACCAGATGATTTAGAAGACAAGGGTGGAGAAGAGGACGATGAAGATGACAGTGAAGATGAAGACGCAGACGAAGGGATGGATGAGCGGTTAGCTGAAGCATTAGAACGGCTGCGGAACGGGGAAGACGTTGATTTCGAGGAACTCGGTCTCGATGAGTCTTTGGCAGAACTTTTACAGCATGAAGCTGGAGACGAAGATGACGACGAGGATGACGAAGAGGAATTTGATGAAGGTGATGAAGACGAAGAGGACGAAGAAGAGGAAGAAGATGAGGGTATCGCTCTGAACGACTCCGTCTCTGACTCCGACGAAGAAGAAGAGCCAGCGACGCTGTGGGACATTGTTTCGCGTGCTCAGAAAAAATCAAAGCCCAAATCTGCTGCTCACGACGAGCTAAACGACGGCTTCTTCGATTTGGACGCGTTCAATGCTGAGACGGAGCGCTCAGAAGCTAGAAAATCGTCCTCTGGGCGATTGGACGAAGACGAAGAAAGTTCGGATGAGGAAGGTTCCGTCGATTTATTCGCTCCCGTCGGCGACGTAGAGGTGTTTGAAGAGGATGACTTGGAGAATGATGCTAGCAGTAAGCTCTGGCACATTTTTAAGGCAGTACAATTCAAACTAACAATTTCCAGATCTTTATTACAAAGATTTCTTCAAGGCGCCTTCTAAAACCAAAAAAGCTGGCCCAAAGAAACCTGAGTCTCCGAAGAAAGCAGGCTCTGTTCGTTTCCACGATGAAGTGCGGGTGAAGAAAATTAAAGCAAAGGGAAAGAGTCGTCCTACTGCACAAATGTATATGAACGACGACGACGACGACGACGATGACGAGGAGTTTGCTGAATTTGGCGAGTCTGACGGCTGGGAGGAAGGTGACGACTTTGGGGAAGAGATGGACGATGCCGACGAGGAAGGCTGGGGTGGTGTCGACGATCAGGATGACGACGGAGATGAGGATATAAGCATGGGAGAGGACGACGAAACCGAGGATAATCCCAGAGACACCATCGAGAGACTGAAGGATGACCTCTTCGCTGAGGATGAATCGGAGGTTCAGAAAGGTACCATAGTCTTTGTTTCACTTCAACTCTTTCTGAACTCTCCTTTAGATATGTCGACACACGAAAGGCGTATGGCGGCGCTCACAGAGCAGATATCAGAACTTGAGCAGGAGAATGTCGCTCAAAAGGACTGGATGCTCATGGGTGAAGCCGATTCTCGTGCACGGCCTCAGAATTCACTTCTCGAGGAGGATCTCGAGTTCGAGCGCGTACAGAAACCGGTGCCGGTAATCACTGAAGAAGTGGTCCAGAACTTGGAGGAACGTATCAAAGCCAGGATCCGAGAAGGGCGTTTTGACGACGTTGTCCGCATACGACCCCTTGAGGATAAACCATTCTTGCCATCACGGCTCTTCGAGCTCAATGACCAAAAGTCCAAACAATCTCTAGCTCAGATCTATGAAGACGAGTATGTCGCTGCTCAAACGGGTGGCGTACCTGGCGAAGATCGGGACGGAAAACTCCAAAAGGAACATGAAGAGATAGAGAAGCTATGGGAAGGCATCTGCCACAAGCTAGATGCATTGTGTAACGCGCACTATACGCCGAAACAGGTCGGTTCTAATCCGGGACATCTTGTTCATCTTTGTACTAATCGTCATGTTCTATTAACAGCCCAAGGCCACTATTTCTACGGTTTCAGATGTATCAACTGCGTCAATGGAGTCAGCACTGCCTACCACTAAATCTGTTTCGACCATGTTGGCTCCGGAAGAAGTGTTCACCCCTGCAACGGCTGACCTCCGCGCAAAGAGCGAAATGACACCTGCTGAAAAGCAAGCTCTGCGTAGGAAAGAGAGGAAGGCCAAAAAGAAAAGACGTGACGCACTGGAAACGAGTGTTGATAAGTATGCAAAGTCAAAGAAGGCAGGGTCTGTAAAGAAGCAGAAGGAGGAGGCCTTGAAGAGCGTGGTGAAGAGCGGGAAGGGTGTCACCGTGGTGGGAAAGAAATCAAAGGATATATTGGGAAAGAGCAAAAAGGCGAAATCATGATTGTGGTATGAAGTACGCTTCGAATTTATCCTCTTGATACCCCGCCTCCCGCCACTGAATTCGAGAGTCTTCTCGTGGATGATTTAGGTAGGCTCGTGTCCAGGAACATTTCCACGTTATGTTTATGCTGGAGGTCTATCTGATTCTGAAAATACTTCCCCGTTTTGTTCGGTCACTACTGCCCACCCATCGGCGAATTCAAGGATCAACCTCCCGCAGGCGTCCCGTCGAAATCCGGACTGATTGAAATGTTTCTCTATATGGAGGAAAATAACGCCATCGCATGCTTCTCCATCAATTTTTTCGTCCCCTTGCCGAGTACCAGCTGACATAGCGAACTCGATATAAACTCAACCAATGTTATCTAGAATCTGTTGCTCTCTTTCAGCGCACTATGGCACCTATTGCTTCAGGAGCTCTTACCACTAACCGCCGCAAAGCTTTGGCTGGTGAAGCAGGATGGGTACGTTGTAACCATGTTTTTTGATGATTCCCTGTTGACGCTTTGCGTTGTGTGCTATAGGCCGGGTTGGTTAGGAATCGGAGAGTTTTTGCCATAGCCGTGTTTGCATCCTTGGGGGGATTGTGAGTACACGTATAAGATAGTCGCCGTGGCCTTCTCATCACCCATCGCATTGCAGACTTTATGGTTTGTCCTCTTCGATCTGCATCTTTGACTTTGATTGAGTTAAACCCCTGTGAAGGTTATAATCAGGCGAGTTCGAGTCTTTGCGCTGCTTCTTCCGTACTAAATGATCTCGCTTTCAGGGCGTTTTTTCTGGTGTGCTCGGGTATGATATTCGCACAATGACGAGCAATTCTCCGTGCTCATCTTTTATGTCTTCATTGTAGAATGACATCGTTCAAGAACAGGCAAGTTACTTCAGGACTGTTGAAGCGAAACCCTGCTAATTCTTGTCTAGAATGGGAGATGTTGTGGTGAATGAAGGCACCAAGGGCTGGCTTGTAGCTATTCTCGAACTGGGAGCATGGTTTGGAGTGCTAGTTACTGGTAAGCAGCATTATTGGACATAGTTTTCTCGTCCTAATCACTGCACGAAAGGTTACTTGGCCGATAAGCTTTCACGGAAGTACACAATCTTCACAGCTGTCGTGGTATTCTGTGTCGGTGTTATAGTCCAGACTGCTGCTAAAGGTCCGGATTCGATATATGCGGGTCGTTTTGTAACAGGTCTTGGTGTTGGTTCTCTGAGTATGTGTGTCCCTCTCTACAATGCCGAAGTAGGTCTTAGTTCCTCTCGTTGTGGCAAAAGGCTAACACTGTCCCAGCTTGCTCCCCCTGAAGTGCGAGGAAGCTTGGTTGCCCTACAACAGCTCGCCATCACATTCGGAATTATGGTGTCTTTCTGGATTGATTACGGTACAAATTTCATCGGAGGTCCCGATGAAGGCCAGCACGAAGCTGCATGGAGGATTCCCCTCGCCCTTCAACTGGTGCCAGCTATCATTCTCGGCGCCGGTATCCTCTTCATGCCATTCTCGCCTAGGTGAGATCATTTTAATGATTGCGGGCGTTGTGATGAATATCTCTTTTAGGTGGCTGATCAATCAAGGGCGCGAGGACGAGGCTTTGGCAGTCCTTTCTAGAGCTCGCCAGCTTCCAGCCGATAATGAGTTGGTTCAGATTGAATTTTTGTCAGTTTTGCAGCGTACTTGTCGTTCCACGATGCTAATGCCACGTATAGGGAGATCAAGGCCCAGTATCTGTTTGAAAAGGAGACCTCTGAAGCTCGCTTCCCCCAATTCCAAGACGGATCATTTGCTTCTAACTTTAAGCTCGGTGTTCACGAGTATACCAGTCTGCTCAGCAACAGGAGCCTCTTCTGGAGAGTCGCCGTGGGCAGCTTGTAAGTAATGAATGCCTCACGGAGCGCCATCTAAAACGAGCACGTCTGTGCCCTAGGACCATGTTTTTCCAGCAATGGACCGGAGTCAACGCCATTCTCTATTATGCACCGTCTATATTCCAAGAGCTCGGTCTAGTAGGAAACACCAATTCCCTTTTGGCCACCGGTGTTGTAGGAGTTGCGTACGTAGCAATTTGCGTTGACCTATACTCTGCCAGAGGCTGACCAACTGGCCACCCACAGCATGTTCTTGGCCACAATACCAGCAGTGATCTGGGTCGATCAACTGGGACGAAAGCCAGTTTTAATCTCCGGAGCGTTCCTAATGGCAGCGTGGGTCTTCATTGACTAGAGTTTGCTGCACGCATTGTTGACCCTTGCATAAGGTGCCATCTCATCGTTGCAGTACTAAGCGGATTGTTTAACGGCTCATGGGAAAGGTGAGGGGAAATCAGTTTCTGTGAAATCCCTATTGTTGACCTATTCGTTTTCACAGCCATGTTGGTGAGTGATGACCAGCTGACTACCCAAACAAACTTATTCAGAGTCTGACCATGTGATAGCCGCTGGATGGGCTGCTTGTGCTCTCGTATGGATATTCGCTATCGGTGAGCGAGGTTGCCATTTGTTGTGAGGAACCTTGCATCGTTCACACTTAAACTAGGCTTTGGTTATAGTTGGGGACCCTGTGCTTGGATCATCATCGCCGAGATCTTCCCCTTGAGCGTACGAGGTAAAGGTATATCTATCGCAGCATCTTCCAACTGGGTGAGTGGCATTAGTTTACATCGGTGCGGCAGTAAGCTGATCTCGAGTACTAGATGAACAACTTCATTGGTGAGTATTGTCGCCTTCTTCAGATGCTAACTAATATTGACCCTTAACAAGTCGGTCAAGTAACTCCAGCGATGATCAAGCATATTACTTTCGGAACTTTCATCTTCTTCGGAGTGCGTTTAGGTTAGAGCTTGAGGTCAGAGTTATGTTGACTTCCTCTATAGGTGTTTTCTTTGTTGGGAGGACTTTTTATCATGTTCTTTGTAAGCGCCCACTCAAGCTGGTTCCGGTTAGTTGTTTTTGACGGTCATATACTAGGTTCCGGAAACCAAAGGTGTCACTCTCGAAGAGATGGAGGAAGTCTTTGGTCAATCGACTGGTCTAGCAAAAGAAGATCAGAACAGACTCGATGCCATCCACACACGACTAGGATTAATTGTTTCTGAGCATAGTAAGATTGACGAAGAACAGGTCGAGGACGTGAAAGAGAAAATGTAGGCATGTTTTCCCTGTTTTGATATTTGTAGTAGGCTTGTATGACTTTCAAGACGGTTTACGATCTTGCAATAGTCAGTTCTGATTATTGAGCAGAGCTAGTACCACGAAAGCAGGTTCTGGAACCTTGCTGGTCCTAGAGAAGGCTTTGGACGCCTCACGGCCGTCTAAAGGCAGTAAGCAGATTCTATTTCGGACAAGTCGAAAGAAGACAAGCTTGCCAAGCTCGAAACACCCAAACAGGCCGAGACAGAACTTCCAAATTTGGGACCTCCGAGTCGTCCGAACATATATACCTTTCAAAATCCACAACGACCAACGATCTATATCTCTTGAAACAACAACCTACCCATGCAGCCAGACGCTCACTCTACTACCGGACACACTCACATACCGTCTGTACATGCATCGACCATCACCGGAGCCTAGACCAAGCGGGCTCTACTCACGTAAAATTGCACGGACACCGCCAGTTGGATATTAATTTCCTTCGCCTGTTGGGTTCGGAAGAGAAGAAACTCAGTTGAATTTCTGTACTGAAGGACTCGACTGGAGGGAGTATCCTGGAGGTATCTTCCAACAGTTATTGGAACATGGCGCGAAACGATTCGGAGGTGGTCCTGATATCGATCGTACACCAGATGCAAATTTTACCATAAACCCTTTCCAAACCATCATATTACACTCAGTTGGCTTGGCTGGTTCATGCGAACGTATAGCTTCAGAACCACCCTTCCTCTACACATTGCCTCCTCACAATAACCATCCAACGAACATTAGACCAACTTGAACTAAATCTAATCGAAGCAACCCGTACTAATAGGCTACGCAATCGTGAAACACGAGGTCTCTGACTCGAACCCTCACTCTTCCACTTGTCTGTTCTTCCTATGGGCTCAGGACGCCAGACAACCGCAGAAACCAAAGAGAACCAGGACGGCTCTCAGGGTCTTTCGAAGTCGGAGGAAGCTTTTGCAGCTGCGTCAGGGTTGTCCATCATGGTCCTGGAAGCACTGAAAGATGCAGCCCGCTTTACGCCTGTACCCTACCTATCTGAGGTTTCTTCTCTGGCACTACTTGTCGTCGATGCATTCCAGGTATGTAACAAATAAAGTATGCCATTACTCGTCTGATTTTCTGCTTCAACAGACATGCCGTTCCAATAAGGAGGGTTTCAAACAACTTGCTGCCGATTGTTGCGACCTGGTATTTGCTATTGGTACCACTTGCGGAGGACTTATGAAGGATGGCCAACCACTGTCGGCTGAATTGGAAGACCATTTAAAGCAACTCCGGCAGTAAGCTGTATACAACCCCCGTTTGCTATTCACTATTCACTTTTCTCACGACACACTCTCAGGACTTTGAAGACAATCATTGAATTCGCTGGGAAGCAGGCGAAAAGAAACAGAATCATGAGGTTTTTAACAAATAAGTCGGATTTCGGAAAAATTCAAGAGTACCGAGAACGTCTGAACCATTCTCTAGCCCTTTTCGGGGTACTGGCATTTTCTTTCTCCCGTCACCATGATGCTTATTGTCACAAAACAGCTTCAGTCAGACATTAGCATTCATGAAACGGTGAAGCGCATTGCTGATGGTCAAATGGAGCAAGGTCAACGAGCTGGCGACGATGGCGCTTCCTCTCGACCAATCCCAGGAACGGCCAGTGGTAGCCTACAGGTGGCTTTCCCTGGGTTCACCTCGAGTACTTTTTCCGGTAACATTAGGTTCAACAACGTCGTGGGGGATCAGAACAACACTACGAGGGAAAGCAATACTACAAACACCAACTCTAGAAACGTGTATAACACGAGCTATACGTCACATCGTTGAGATATAGGTGCGTCATCACCGTGTTCGTGAGCCTGGATAAGATAACCTGAAATTAGGGCGAAGGGTACCGTTAACTTGCAACGATTGATATATAGTTATGCGAGGCATTACTGAGCCTCAGTCAAATTGTTGTTATATGGACATAGTCCTGAACGAGGGATACTGGAGGGCTGGTACAAGTTATCTTCTCCCAGTCCTGCAGATTCTCCGCTTGCATTCCCGTACTTTTTCTTGCTTTACCACATTTTACTGCTGTATTACGCTAAAGATACTTTAGCATATGTGACATGTTGTCGATCTACATAATTTATATCACGACTCTGTTCGTTTCAATTTCCTCTGAGCATACTAATAACTATCCTCCCTCCGCTAGTAACAAATACCTTCTCAGCACCGTTCAATCATTATGAAACTCTACACTGTACCTGGACTCTCAAAATCCTATCAGGTCTGTGAAGCTCATAGGCGACTCAGACTCGAGCCAGATCTACTTTGGATTTACAGTCTAGAGCCGCTCGATAGTAGACCAGTCACACGTGGCTCCGAGTCACGTTACCGCAGTTTGACGCGTCCGAAATTCGAATGACACACTTCTTCAAGCTTCAACCACCGCGACTACTGCCTCGTCTCCAAACCCCGTCAACACTACATGCTTGCGACTCTCCTTGAAGTCACAAATTCCCTCGTACTACTGTCATGAACTACCTCGCCTCGCTAAACCCTGCTCAACTATCAGGTTGGAACAACTGAGTATGCATCTTCGTATTGTTGACGTGCATGAATACAGCCGTTACCCATCAGCCGAGCGTACCCCTTCAAATATTAGCAGGTCCTGGGAGCGGAAAAACCAAGGTAGAAGAGCATCGTCTTACAACCTCTTATTTAAAGATTGCTAATTCACGTACGTCCTTAGGTCCTCACCTCCCGTATCGCCCATCTAATTCTTCACCACAAACTCTCGCCTGCATCGATATGTGCTGTAACATTTACGAACAAAGCTGCCAACGAGATGAAGCAGCGGTTGGCAAAATTGATAGGAAAAGACAACATGATACAAGTCAGAATGGGGACCTTTCATGCTTTATGCGCGCTTTTTCTACGAAAGTATGCTACTGTGGTTGGATTGGCGGACAACTTCACAATATGTGATGCTGACGAAAGGTGCGTGCTGACTTTCTTGAGCACAGTGCTGTTCTGATGACGATGATGTAGCAAGAAAATCATCGGCACCCTCCTAAAGGCCCACAAAGGAAAGCTCGACGAGAAGGAGATAACTCTCAAAGACCATACTGTCCAGTCCATGATCTCAAAGGCTAAAGCTAAATCCCTGTCGGCCAAACAGTATGGCGACATTGTACATGAAAGAATTCACGCCAATGCCACCGGTACTCGATCCATTTCCGATGAGATCGACCTCGTTGTCGCAGCAGTCTACGAAGAGTACGAGAAGCAATTAAGACGAAGTAACAGTCTCGACTTCGATGATCTCCTGGTTTACGGCTTGAAATTGTTCATGCAACATAAGCGGGCTGTTTCCTGGTGCAAACACGTTCTGGTTGACGAGTTGTGAGTAGTTACCCCTGGTTTTAATTTATGCAATCTAGGCCTCATACTGCTTTGTTTAGTCAAGACACGAATACAACCCAGTATGAACTTATGCGAGCCATTGCCGTCGCACGTTGTGTCTCGATAGTCGGAGATCCAGATCAGTCAAGTAAGCCCCAGCCTAGTCCTTTCATGCTTTCATGCTTATCTCCTTCCTACATAGTATATGGCTGGAGGTCCGCCGAAGTCGGGAACCTGGAAAAGATGCGGAAAGGTAGTTTGATAAACGTTTATCATCTCTAATCACTTACGTCTATCCCAGACTTTCCGGGCACTCACCAAATCCTCCTGGAACAGAACTATCGTTCCACGTCTTCAATACTGAAGGCTAGTCTTTCCATTGTGGAGCAAGGTGAGTAGGGTGCTGATTATATGCGTATCGGTTTTTGAAGTTTCAGTATAGACCAGTACCGGATAAAGAAAACTCTTCATGCATCTCATCCATCGGGTGCGACTCCAGTACTCCTTGAGTTTCTTCATGAGCAGGCAGAAGCAGCAGGCATTGCAGCAGAAATCAAGCGAGTGATTGCCTATTCCGGGGGCCTTCTGGGATTTGGAGACTTTGTTGTATTGCGTAAGGACCTTCTCGGGAGCTTTTATGTGCGATCGCTAATGTATTGAGCAGTACGCTTCAACGCGTTGTCTCGAGCCATCGAGAGTGCCTTACAAAAAGAAGGCATACCAAACCGGGTACTGAAAGGTCACAAATTCTTTGAACGTTTGGAGGTTAGTCCGAGATCCCATACGCCGCATGCAAGTTACTAACCCATTGTGAAAAGGTGAAAGATCTTCTAGCCTACCTTCAGCTTGTAGACAACCCTAGTTTTGTACCTGCGTTCACAAGGATTGTTAATGTCCCCGCGCGGGGCGTAGGAGATAAGGTTTGTTGGCTTCATGGTTTCGATCGCCTGCCATAACTTGGGCTGATCCCCGCGCATCAGACGTTACAGGAACTATTAGCACAAGCCGAAAAGCAGAAGATATCTCCTCTAGAACTCGCGGAGAAAATCATTGACGGGAGGACTCCAGATATCAAGCCTCCTGTAAAAAGGAAGCTTTCTTCTTTCGTCAGCGCCATCCGGAGCATCCGAAAATTCAGCTTGGAGGGTGCCTCTTCAGCAGTTCTGATTCGTAACTTGTACGAGGTCATTGACTACGAGGGGCATCTCAGGAAGACGCAACCAGATTGGGAGAGTAGATGGGAAAACGTACAGGAGTTGGTCACCTTCGCCAGTGATCTCGACACGGATATTAATTCCAATTATGTTGCTGAAGAAGGGAATACGTAGGTCAAAGTATCTTGACAGGCCATCCATGCGTTAACGGGTTACAGGGACACTCCTCTACGTCTATTTTTGCAAGCTTCTATGCTTTCTTCTGAAGGAGATAATGAAAACAGCGAGGAAGACATGAATGTGATGATCACTTCTGTTCCAGATGCTTGAACATGCCTAATCTGTTTTTTGAACAGAAAGTTACTATCTCTACTTGTCACGCTGCGAAGGGCCTTGAATGGCCTGTGGTCATTATACCTGCCGGTAGGGCAATTGTTACCTTGTGCTTGTCTTGATCTTATTCTGAATTTGTGTTGTTCAGTCGAAGACGGGGCCTTCCCATTCTATCGTTCCGAGGACAAGGAAGAAGAACGGTATGTTTTGATGGATAGTATCAATGAATCTGACCGCTCATATCGCCTCTCCAGTCGACTACTTTATGTTGCCTGCACCCGCGCACAATGTCTCCTGTACATTTACCATTCCAGAACAAGGAAAATTGGAGGGGACCCCAAACCGCGAGATTTGTCTACTTTCATTTCGGCTGTCACTCTGAAGAACGATGTACGTCAAAATTTTGACTTCCAGTGTGAACCTAGACTGACGATGTTCTAGAAATTATTTACAGAACAGCTTCCGGCGATTACAGCGCAGGAACGTGCAATCTTTGCAGGGATGCTTGATAGACCTGACATCCCAGATGAGCTGGTACAGATAGCTGTGGACGAATAGTGCGTATATGCTATTCTAAGCCGTTATCTTGCTGAACCCTTCCTATAGTATCAGTAAAACAGCGAAACGACAGGAGAAAGCCGCGCTACCAACCTGGCTCGAGAATCCAGACAGGATCGCTGACCTTGTTCGCGGTACGTACTTGCCTTTGTTTGTTGAACGTCGTGCTCATCGTTCACAGATACACGGTTCACCTCATCAAGCGCCTTGCTTATATCTTCATCTCCGAGTTCATGTGGCGCACCTGCCGCATTTGCACACGACGCAGAGGACATGAATATGTTTTACTCGGGTGCGAGTCAGTCTTTCCAGCCCGAAGATGTCCAACAAACGAAACGCAAACTTGGCAGTTTTTCACGCCCAGTCGCAGAACCAAGCATTGTCGGGAATCTCCGCGTCCACTCGACACAACCTACCTTGACGTCTCAAAATCTGTATCGTTTCATGTCGCGTACTGAAAGTCATCGGTCGAATTCGAGCGATTCCCGGTCTTCAACCCCCGAAATTATGCTACAGGCAAGCGGGCCTGTCCATGTCTACGCGAAAGCTTCTCCAACTCAGATGCCCAAGTCCAATAATCAGAACAGGTCCCTGAATCCCCCGGTTCGGTTGACACCGCAATCTCATGATTACACACAAAAGGCAAAAGCTATCCCTTACCAAGGTGCTCCTGAATGGTCGGCAGGATCTACTCCAGCGCCACTACAAACAGCCTCCAACGGTCTACTATCATCCCGACAAAGACCGGAAGCCAAGTCTTCTATTTCACAGTCACAATCATCCTCGACTCCTAGATCGTTTGCTTCATCCAAACCCCTCCCTTGTTCATTAGTGCCAAGTGGGCCACCGATTCCTTTGCCGACACAGAAACCTTCAACGCAAACTGCACCCATGACTGCTGCAACCTCATCTGGGGTGGCTTCCGCGCCTACGATCGGAGTGAAGCGTAGACTTGGTATGGGACACGGCACGAGTGGCTATACGAATAAGAAATTCAAGCCCCCTCGTTGACTGGTACTGGCGGTTGGTGTGCTGCTGTTATCGATGTGCTGCTGTCGTCGTGCTGTTGTCATGAGTGCTTTGTAAATTATTGTATTATATTCTGTATCGATGCGTGACATAGTGGTGTAATTATAGTAGAATGCCTGCTCAATGGATCTGCGGAGAGAACAAGGTCAGATCTGAGGTTGGAAAAAGAGCAAAAACAGCATGAAAGGATCAGAGTCAAGTAAATGGTCTCCGCAGCGTAGCTCGGTAGTCTAACATGCGTTTTGACTGGCTGTGAAGCCCATCATAGGAATAGGAACAATAGAACAAGGATACTCACGGTTGGACAGATGAAAGGAGCAGAGAAGCAAGGGAATACGGAAAACCGCAGAAAAAACAAACGAAAAGAGAATATTTCCGTTCCCACGCATTGACCAGGCGAGATGCCGCTTGTTGGACCCTGTCTGCTGTCATTATCATCACCATCTTCTCAGTGCGCCTCGTGTTTGCAGCAAGGCATGTCCGACCTTATACAGAAGAACAAGTGATTACCAGCTCTCATGGGATCGATTAATCTCCCAGTTTGTTGCCATCGATTCATCAACTCCAAAGCTTGTATCTAAAGAACACCCTTTCGTCATTCGTCTTCTGTGCGCTCGTATAATAATCGTCAAGAAGTACCTTCCGAGGTACGCGCGAGCCTCGTTCTCTCAGTATTTTAGTCGGTAGCGGCATCCTCAATTGTTTCCTATCTTGTTCCATCTCCCTATATAACCCGAGTGCCGCTTCCAATTTCATACACACCTTTTTCCCCCATGTCTCGCCAGACCACCAGAAGAGCGGCCAGGAACACAACTCATTCCGACAAGGATCCCATCACACCAGTAACAGGTCCAACCAGAATAACAGTTCCAAGTAGCAGCGAATACGGCTACAACAAGGACGACTACGAGCGGATGCCTCCGGTGGTGGAATCCTCTGTTTCAAACTCACGGTCGTTGTCCCAGGAAATTGCAGAGGTCTCTCTATTAGAGGAATCTGTGCCAGCTGTCGAGGATCCGGATTTGGACAGTCTGTGGGAGACTCTACGGACGAAGAAGGAGAAGAAGATGGCCAAAGAACGACCCAAAGTCCAATCCCTTCAAGAGCCGGAAGAGTTCTCGCAGATAGATCCACCGGATATTGACATACCTCTGGAGTCGCCGAGACCCGAGCAGAAGCAGATCAGGAAGCAGAAGTCTGTGTAAGTCGTTCATTATTCCAGGCGGTACCGACATGGGCTAGGTTGACAAGACACTTTACAGGACAAGTTTCCGTGAATCAGCAGACGGTCGGACATTGGTCACATTTGTGGATGTGCGCGGGTGCGAAAAGCACGATGTGCATGTCAGCTATCAGCGTCATCGCCTCGTTATTTCGTGGCAGAATGCAGAGTACTCGGAGTGGGAAGAGGACGGTTGCATCGTGAGAGAGAGGCTGGTGAACAACTTTCAAAGAACATTTCCATTACCAGAGGGCACACGGGTACGTTTTCAAGTCTTTAATTTCGGTCTTCACACTTAAACTTTCTTAATTAACAGTTCGAAGAAATACGGTGTGCTATGAATGGTCGGCATTTGGTATTGAAGTATCCAAACAGTCGAGCGTTCCGTGTCGAGAACGTTACTATGGACAGTCGAGGGTCAGTACGGTCATGATTCCATGTGGATATTTCTTTTCTTTTGGCATTTTGCGTGGCATTTTTACGTCTAATATGGCATTGAGCATTCCGTTTATCTTTATGGCAAGCACTGGGATTCCTAAATCAATTTCATGGATTTACTTGGCCAACACAGCAAAGTAGTGTCATCTGTCGAAGAAAAACGTGTCGACCATCCTCCTCCTCGCTCCCGTTGATCAAGCATTCAGGGATCTGGTTCGGGCATAGCATGAACGTTATGACGGTAACCCGAAAAACTGGGGTACTATTGCTAAGCTCTCTTTATGCATATGCATTCCATCATGAATTGCGTGGTATGTACTAGTGTTGGGAACCCTGGTCTCCCGTTCGTCTCTTCACGACGTTATATATGAGTCAGCGCTATCCATCCGTAGTTGTGTTGTCACTGTTGTGGTGGGTCCCCTGGCTTGGTCTAATTGGTAAGACGGCCCTTCCCGGCCGGGAGATATCAAAGTAGCTTTTGAGGTGTTCTCCAGTCAAAGAAGACCGTGCTTGGCGGTGCTTGAAATGCTACGAGCTGAGCATGTAAAAGGCGTGTTTTATGGGCGCCAGTCGAACAGCAAATTCATTATGCTGCAGTGCCATTGGCTTGAGGACTTGCCGCGGAAACGTGCCTGCCGTTGGCTTTTACGGAACGGCACACGACTTGCACGCCCTGACTATCAATAGCGGCCTATAACGGTTTATCATCATGTCCACCACACTTTTCCGGTTATAATCTCCTTATCGTCCATACATAATCAACTCTCCTTCTTTCCCGACCGCCAACAAGGCTGAAGCTTCTTCTTTCGACTCGGCTCGTATACTTCAGCCGAAAACCCTGCAAGTTGTCATGGAATCGACAGAATCCCAGTCGACGTCAGAGACCTCACCTCTATTGCCGCCTACGGGCCCAGTGAAGAAGAAGCCATTTTACAGGGCAAGACCACTATGGTATGTCGTATACTTTTCTTCGATGTGATCGAACTGAACTTATACGCATGAAGGCTCGTACCCTTTGCAGTAACGGCAGCATTAGTTGTGAGTTTGCATCGTCATAGCTCGAAGGTCTTTGTATTGAATGAAGGGTCTAACAGCGTGGAATGACTCTGGCACCACGAGTAGAAGTCTTCACTCAGCTCTCGTGTCTGGCACTTCACCATCACACCTACAATCACACGGAGTCACCTATCGTTTCACTCTATGCTTCTCTCGATCCACATAGACCCCACTTAACTCCAATGTTACCCAATGCACACACTAGAACTTTACCACAAACTTTACCACTTACATTTTCTACGGATGGCGCTTTCAATCCACCGGAACCCAGCGACGATGACAATGACGATCCACGGAAACTTCCTTCGCCACAGTGCATGTCCGATGCTGCCGTCCAGGCTGGCGCCGCACGTCTTCAGACTATCATGACCACAATCATGGGTCTTCTCTCAGCGTTGACTACGGGCTACTGGGGCCACTTCAGCGAAAGACACGGTCGTACACGCGTTCTTGCCTTGTCCACGCTGGGATTGTTCCTCACGTACGCAATACAATTCCTTGTTTGTTTCGCAGCTCAATCCCTATATTTTCAGCGACCTGACCTTCATACTGGTATCGACGCCAGGATTACCATTCGGAGCTCATGGACACAAGCTTCTCGTGGTGGCGCCATTCATCGAAGGCTTCCTAGGTGGCTGGTCCACATTGCAATCTGCTTGCTCGTCCTATGTCTCCGATTGTACCTCCTCTGGATCACGGGCGAACATATTCTCTCGCTTTATGGGCGTGTTCTACCTCGGTTTCTCGATAGGCCCAAGTATAGGCGGATGGATCATAAACAACGGAATTCCCGGTATTGACAGAATTGGTACCCACACAGGGCAGGTAAGCTTTTCCTTGTGCTTGATACCGACCTTCCCCTTACCATAGCCGTCAACTTCCACAGGGCAAGAGCGTCACCGAGGTTTTCTGGCTGGCGATTTGCTGCTCGTTCCTAAACCTCATACTTGTGACATTCCTTTTCCCTGAGTCTCTGTCAAAGGAGCAGAGAGCAGCAGCAGCAGAACAGTACCGGCTTTCAAGGAATCAGAAAGGAAAGGACCGGGCCGCTCGAATGAGCGAATCATCACAGTCGGATGATAGCGCAATATTATCAGCCACGGATGATGAGTCTGGCCAAAGCAAAGGTGGAATCATACGTGATTACTTTAGCCCTCTTGCTCTGTTCCTACCAGTTATCATCACGGAGACGACCGCCCATGGAATCGTTCAGAGGAAGGACTGGAGCCTGACCTATCTCGCTCTCTGCATGTTCTTGGTCATGGCCTCCACGGTAAGCTCCAGCTGTCAATACATCGATCAATCGTTCATGTGTTTTCGTCTAGGGTATATACCAAGTCAAATACCTGTATGCGGTCCACGTCTATAGCTGGGGCGCAGATCAGCTTAGTTACTACATCTCGTTTGTCGGAGGAATGAGAGCTTTAACTCTGTTACTTCTCGTTCCTGGTATGCCATACTTCTCTTCGATCACGCCATCATCTCACATATCGCTGCAGCAATCATCTCATACTTCAAACCCAAACCGAAAGCTCCTACCTCTGTAGAGAATGGCCTGGCCAACACCAAACCCAAGATTACAAAGGAACATCTCCGGAACGAGATCAACTTTGACTTGCTCTTCAGCCGATGCTGTCTCTGTTTGGACATTACATCCAACTTTCTCATCTCGGTCCTGCCTTCTCCGGCGCACACCGTCCAGTTGATGAACGCGACTATCACGTCTACCAAGCCAGTATCATCGCATCAGAGTGAAGTTCTCTTCATCGTGGCCAGTGCTGTGAGCAGCATGGGATCAGGCATTCTTCCAGCCATTCAAAGTCTTGCGCTGTGCATTACACAAGCCAGGGAGTTACTGCATGATGAAAACAGTGCAGAACCCAATACCAAAGGAGGAGGTTCTGAGACTGGCAAGTTGTTTGGTGCTCTTTCTACAATGCAAGCTTTGGGACAGATGATTCTTGCGGTAGGTTTATCAGCATTTGTAGAAGATTTCTCACTGAGTCGTGTTTCATTGTTAGCCCCTGCTCTTTGGACTCATCTACAGTGAGACTGTGGCACACTTCCCAAAGACCATCTTTGTCACTGCATGCGGCATCCTTGTCGTAGCCTTGTGCGTTATGATGCTCGTGAGGAGCCCCGTTCGACGTGAGCGACCCGCTTCGAATTCGTCTGCAACGCGGTCGTCGTCTGGGAAAGGCAAGGGAAAGGCTCAGAAGAAACGTGGAAAGCCCGAGAAGGAAAGAGGAAGATCTAGAGTTAGCAAGGATTTGTTTGGGGGTGCGTTTGGTCCAGAGTTAATGGACGATGCTGAATATAGCGGACGTGGAGCTATTAGAGATGCTACGGTATGAGATTATAATTGGAGGCGGTAATTATTTAAAGGAAGTATGCGATCTAACTTGTAAATAATCTCTGTATCAGTAGCATAACTTAGGCGGATAGAGTCTTTCTTCGAGACTAGCGTAACTTGGTTTTTATGTACATAGCTATAGTCCAATGTTGACCGTGCCGTTGAGCACACCTCTTGTCTTCATGCAATTCATGCAATGACCGCACCTCCCCACTTTCTCCACAAAGGTACCGAATCAACCTCACGCCTAGACCTTCACATAATTCATCGGGTAGCTATGCGAAATATCCGCAGCACTGGAGAATTGAGTGCCAGTGATTGCCATGATGGAGCCTGACGTCAAATCTAAGTCGTGCACCCCAAGAAAAAGTGTAATTGCACCTCAATTTCTTGCCCTTTCTCATTGACCATAATGTCTTCCCAATCCTCTCGACCACCTCCAGATAAAGCCAAAAGCTCAAAGCCGAACGAACGCGAAGTCACAGATCCTGTAACACATCTTCCGGTGACAATTCACGACACGACCTCTGTCGAACTCGAACAAATTCCTCCTCCAAGTACTTCTGAAGCAAAGAATACTAAAGATGATCAGGGTGGTACCCAAGAACATCATGATGGAATGGAAGATGTCATGGAGGAGGAGCTGAACAAAGGCTGGTGGGAGGACGTGAATACCGAGAAGAGAAAGCGAACGCAGGCTGCAGTGCTGGTAGCTGGGTCTGCTGCAATCGGGGGCACTCTCAGCTTGTCTGTGTCGCGGTTACTGGGAGGTCTCTTTGGAGCCACTGGAGGGCTCATTTGGACCGACCTTTTGATCGGTAGTGTCGGAAGTGTGGCATTGGGACTCGGTCTCGGCGGTCTTGTATTCTACTGGGGTCAATATGAGAAGCAGGAAGGTACATTGAAACCACAGAAGAAGGAACAAGGCGTCGAGGTTTGTATATACACCTATGATAATCAAAGCTGGACTGCTAACATTTCATCATACAACTAGAAACAGTGGAGCAGGAATCCAGCACAGAAACACCCAGAGTCTGCTTCGTGGCTCAACTCGTTCCTTGACGCGTTATGGCCTATCGTCAATCCGTCTCTATTCACGGCACTGTCGGACATGCTCGAGGACGCGCTACAAGCGTCTCTCCCGAAATTTATCAACGGAGTGCGAGTTGCCGACATTGGCCAAGGCGCGGAGTCTGTCCGTATCCTCGGTATACGATGGCTGGATGGAGGAGATGCTGGCAAAGAACGAGACGGGATGGACGCTGAAGAAGGGGACTTTGTTAATCTCGAAGTAGCCATCGCCTACCGCGCTCGTGCACACTCAAAGAGTGCTGGCCTACGCGGTCGCTCAGGTAACATGCACCTGTTGATGCAGTTCTGGTTATCTGGCGGTATTGTACTTCCCGTATGGGTGGAAGTGACAGGATTATTGGCCACTGCGCGTTTGAGGTTACAGCTCACGCCCAACCCGCCGTTCTTGTCAGTGATGACCTTGACGTTGCTGGGCCAACCAAAGGTGTCAGTGACAGCGACGCCTCTAGCAAAGAACTTTATGAATGTCATGGATATACCGGGATTGTCGAGTTGGTTACAGAGTTCTATCGACCAGGCCGTTGCGCAATATGTCGCACCGAGAAGCCTGACGATGGATTTGAAGACGATACTTATGGGTAGAGAGAAGATGGACACTGAGACTGTCGGCATCATTGTCGTGACAGTCAAAAGTGCGCAGGGCTTCAAAGATGGCGACTCGTCCAAGGTGTGGAAGTCGAGCGAAGGTAGAAGTGGTGATCCTTATGTCTCAGTTGGATGGGCGAAATGGGGTAAGCCGCTCTGGTCAACGCGGTAAGTATGATGTACTGTGACGATAGAGACGCACTGATCCCAGTTTGAACAGGATTCTGCAGAAGGAAGCAAACCCTGTGTGGGAAGAGACATGCTTTATGCTTGTTGGACCTGCCGAACTAAACGCCCAGGAAAGGCTGAGGCTGCAACTATGGGACTCTGGTATGTACCGTAAATCGAAGTCGTCCGATTGGTTCCGCTCACCTGCGTGGATTCACAGACAGGCTCACTGCTGACGATATTCTCGGAACAGTCGAGGTTCCCCTCAAAGACATTATGCATTCTTCCGAATCTAGAAATCGGATTTCTGACCGTGAAGATGAATTCACGGGAGACGATGGAAGCAAATGGCCAGGTCACCTTCAGTGGTCCTTGGGGTACTTTAGCAAGACTACGCTGGAGCAGCATCTGGCTAACAAGGATGTCGATGCGAAGGAGTTGGAGAAAGGGATTGTGGAGGAAGCCGAGGATAAATTGCGCGAAGCGGAGGCCCGTGATCACGGGGATAATAGTGAGATTGAGCAACAAAAGAAGGAGGATTTGAAGGAGAAGAGCGACGAGATCATTGCTTCCTCTCCGCCGCCCCCGGAATGGCCAAGCGGTATCCTGAGTGTCAGGATTGAACAAATCAATGGCGTCGAAGTTCCCCGTGTCAGGCAGAGCGCTGCCACGAAGGATATGGAAGAGGAAGATAGCGATGATCTTCCCAGTCCATACTGCACCATCATCATCAACCATGAAAGGGTATACAGAACACGGACGAAGATGAAGGCCAACAATCCTTATGTGAGTGCCGAGTATTGAGGTTGAATGATTTACATTGACTAACGCCTTGCTCACAGTATGACGCTGGTACGGAGAAGTTCATCAAAGATTGGCGCAACAGCATCGTCATCATTGCTGTCCGCGACTCGAGACTGCACGAGGCGGACCCTCTCATAGGAGTGGTGGTTTTCCCGCTTCACAAGATCCTACAGCATCGATCCCAGCTGACGGATTCATTCCCTCTGGTTGGCGGTATGGGTTTTGGACGTATAAAGTGCTCGCTCTTGTTCCGATCCGTCCAAGCCAAGCTACCTCGACCCCTGCTTGGCTGGGAGACGGGGACTTTGGAAATATACCCCGAGTCCATTCGAGCTCCATCAGGTCTACCGTCGGAGCTGTCGACTTGCAGAATACTCCTCCGTACATTGTATGCCAAAGGCAAAGTTTATCCCACGCAGGAGGATGGCAGCAACAACGGATGGCGTCAGAAGCATGACAAACCTATTCGACTTCCCGTCAAGAAGCGTTATTCGAGTTGCCTCTTGGTTCAATTTAGGAAGCGGGTCCTGGGTCCTGATCCGACGCCTGTATTTGGGACGGTTTGGTTGAGAGGAATACCGGATGCAGAAGAAGTAACGGTGAAGATGGCACTGAGGAAGAATAAAGGGAATGCAATGGAGCGAAGTCGATTCAACACTACTGAAGATATTGGAGAGAAGGTTGGAGAGTTGGAGATGAGGATTAAGATTTGGCCCGGTCTGAGCGGGTATCACCACCATCTGGCGGACAAGGACCTGGGAATGGCAGATGTGATGGAGGTTTTAGATGGTGCCGAGGACACCGAACAGAGGACAGAGACTTTGGATGATGACGAATACGATGGAAGCGACACTTCGTCTTCGTCTTCATCTTCTAGCTCTGAAGGCGAGGCAGAAGGCGATGACAGTGACAAGGAAGGCATTGGTGGCAGGCTACGAGGCGTCAAGACCGGGTTGAAGGAGTATAACCATCGCAAGGGTGAGCTTCACCGTAAGCACAGAGGTTTGATGCAATGGAGTATGGCAAGGAAGGTTGCTTGGATCGGCCGAGAAGCGGAAGACCGAGCCAACCAGATTTCGCGAAATTTTAAGGGTCGACTGAAGCACCAACAAATGGACTCTGGTATTGAGAAGGAAGTTTAACAGACTATTTTACTACTGCTTTGGACTGCTATCACGGACCTTGCTTTGTATTGTACTGTACCTTTATGTAGCGAGGGCAATGCCATTTTTTTCAGTGGATAGATAGATAGATGCGCTGAAAAATGCCGCCGGCTAAGTGGAGTTGCAAAACAAGGGGCAAACAAGGCTGATTGTGGAAACGCAACTTGGTCTCAGCAGCCATGCAAACGAATGCAGTTGCTGGCCCTTCTCACTCAAATTCTCCTCTTTTTCTTCTACCACCACCTCAACCTCATTCTCATTCAGATTATATCAAAAGTACCAATGATTTACTCGGTCAATTTTATCTCAAAGATGCCTACGACAAATACGTTAGACCGCCCCCGCCTACCGACCCGACATCTCCTACCTCTTTCGACAAGGGCAAGGGAAAAGAAGTCGCATCAAACCCAGCGGCAGATGCGAATGATGCAGATGAAGATGAGGCTGTTGGGAAGGGTGAAAAAAAGAAGAAGAATACCTACAAACATCTCATCAAGGGGATACCTGGTACGCCACTAGACATCTTACTGTCAGAATAACTGGAGAATTTCTCCGTTTTAGGGAAGCACTCTATGAAGAAAGACGACTATTTAACGACCGCCATCCAAGTTCCACCCAAGCAGCGCGTGAAAATCGCGCCTTTCGACTTCAGAACTCAGCAAGAAGCCTTCACCGTCACCTTGGAAGGGATTAAAGGAGTACGTTTCAGGACATTGCTGATATCGCTGAATATTGAATTCTGCAAACGCAGTGGAATACGAACGCACTAGTAATGGAGTCGGCGCAGGTGCGAGAAGATCGGAAGAAGCGGGTTTGTCTATCTTATCGCCTACAATGGAATTGGAATTCACTAAACTCTGTTACAGAAAGAGCTCAAGCGTCTTGCAAGAGCACAAATGCAAGCACAAGGCGGACAAGTTCAACCACAGGCCCAGTCACAACCAACGCCAAGCGCTTCGACGCCGCGGCAAGCAGGCCCATATACCCCTTCCTCGACAACTGCTGCTGCAGCACCCACACCTTCCTCGGCCGTCCCACGAACATCTACTCCGTTACCTCAAAAGCCTTTACCTACAACGACGCCACGACCCAATCCACATGTACATCCTCAGCCTCCGGGAACTGCCGTACAGTCCTCATCCACACCTGCACCCTCGATACCGCGACCTAGCTCCACCACCTCGGCGAATGTTGCGGTTCCGGGCGGAAGATCACATATACCGTCTCCGGTCCAGATTCCAGGGCCAGGTGCGAGGGCGGGTACACCTCTCCGGACTGCAACACCGACTTCGGCCACCGCACCACATCCACTAAGTGCTCCTCCATTAAGCGCCAATTCGATAGGAACACCTTCCGGGGTGGTTTCAGGAACAGGGGTGGCTAGCGTGGCGAATCAACAACCGCCTAGAGGCAAGAAGAGGGAGCATGATGACTCAGTTCCTATACCAGGTCAAAGTAGCTATGGTCTTCCCGCGCCACAGCAATCCCAGCCGTCATCAGTAAACGGGTCTTATGGTGCTACGAACGGCGTCTCTCAACATCAACAACCACCTGTTCAGCAGCCTGGGAAACCCATCATTGGTGCCCGTGCGGGGAATAATGGCGTCAGACCTCGACCGATCAAGAAGCAGAGGATGGTAAGTTTTGATTATCATTGCAGTTTCCCAACAACTTTGCCGTTCTTGCCGTTCTAATGTCTTTTTCCTTGCATAGGATGCACAAGGGGTTGCGAGGGACGCAACAGCTCCCCCAGTACAGCAGCCAACGCCACAAGGAGTATGAAATATGTGATCATACTGTTTACTTTGGGTCGCATCAGGGAGAATTTACCTTCATTCTCTGACGCCTTGGACTCCTTTACAAGCTATCTTATACCAAATATCACGTAAGAAGTATATGCGTAGAGCTGTCATCCCCGACCAGGAAACCTCCCCATCGGTCCATTATTTCCCCTTGCACGATTTGAGCGTCTTGATCAGGCAAGTCAGCCTGAGTATTCACCGCACGACAATCTTCCTTTGTGGAGACTTCCAATCGGAGCGTTTACGTGGGGAACCTTCGACATCACAGGAGCGGACGTTCTACGGCCTTTTGACGGGTGCTTTTTGCCCGCAGCAAACAACCACAGAGTACCATGTCAATCGAACGGGCACATTCGGGAGTTCCTCGTATTCTATATTCCAGAATCCAGCACAACCCTGCGATCTGCTGCAGTACCCGTCATTTCAGGTTCCCTACATGCGTCACGACTTGCCCAGCAGCTAAAAGTTGTTATCATCCCGTCCTCGGGCTAAACCTGGGCCTGATCCTTTGTTTGCCTTCCTTTTCCGTTCAAATTGTCGCAAAGCTTCGCAATCACACACTGTCAACTCGTCATTCTTCGCATTGTATCTGTCGCATTTACTTATACTTATCATGCATACTTGCATCGTAAATCACCATTTATCTTAGGTCCTTTCTCTTTTGATCTTTGAACGTTCTAGTACAAAGCTTTTCCGTCTGTTATGATTGACAATAATGCAATTTCTTGCCCGGTGCCGGCGTGATATCTTGCAGTTGGCAATCTGCTGAGAAGAGCACATCGCCGCTCTATGACAACGAGGCCCAGGCTACGCCACGCTTGCAACATACAACATTCTGTATTCAATAGACGACCTATACTATATAGCACTATATGATAACCCATAAATCTTATAACATTACTGTCCGTCAGATAGGAAAATGATAACCAAGAACAAAACCGTCAGCTCGTAAAAGTCGTCATCGTCTGTCGTTAAAGTTCGTTACGGACCGATTGCTAATCCCACTTCCGATATCATACCTCCTCGCACCACCAACCATTCGACCATCCTCGCCAATCATATCACCCTTCGAGAAGGCAGTCGTGCTCCCGTTCTTCCTAGAGTCTAGCGATAACAGTCCACCTTTACCTCCGTAGCTATGGTTGCTACTATGCTTCTTGGAGTCCGTGAATGGGTTACCAGCCACGATAGGCATACTCAAACGTCGCATCCAGCCTTTCTTCTCGCGCGTAGCTGACGGTGGCGAAAGCGAAGACATCACCGGCGAATTGGAAGCAGATATCGAAGTTGTACTCGTGACACTGGGATCACGACTGCTGCTGCTTCCAGGACGGCGATATTCGCTGTCTTCGTCAATCCCACGGTAGGGAGACCTCGTAGACGCCGCAGGCGGGACTAGATGTGTTGCGCTCGCAGAATATTGCGAGTGTGGTCGTACAACTCCTCGATTTGACGGAGAAACAGGGCTATTCGCAGACGACGGTGAGGGTTCCATTTGTGGGTTACCGCTCATAGGCCGGCGAAGTTGATCCTGCTGGAAAGATAGTTGCCTCTCTCTCGGCCGTATAGTAGCAGCATTAGGATTCGCAACTGGAGTGGCATTGGCATCTGTCCTCAACAGGGCCCGATCCCTTTCCAAATCACGAGCTCGCTGCTCAATTTCTTGTTCTCGACGTCTCAGCTCGTGTTCCTTCTCCCGTAGCTCTAGCTCGGCTGCCTTCTGCTCAAGTCTCCTGCGACGTGCGTTGACAAAGTCTTCATCACCTGATGTCGCGGTTGTGTTGGGTGGCGATGTGGACATAGTGGGATTCGCAGTGGTTCCAATGGGTGACGCCGTCTCTCGCTCCCGATAAGCCAAAGGTTCGACTTGACGAGCTTGAGTGTCTATTGACGGCAGCGGTCGTGAGCCACCAGGTGACGTGGGCCTGTCGTACTTTGAGGCCAGGTTATTGACACTCGTTGGTAACCGAGGCATTTCTCTGGGCGGCGGTGGCGAAGAGCTTCCAGACTACAGCTACTGTGAGGTTCGGGTTGATAATGTTGAAAACGAGAAGACGTACGTTGTTTGTATACCGGTTTCTCATCTGAGCAACCACGCTACCATTACTGGTGTTCGTATCCGACCTTTCCAGCCCTCTCGGCCTTCCGCCGTCGTAACTGGATCTGTTCCTGTTCCCTGAACCAATGCCCGCCATAGATTCGGGTTCCTCGGTGATATAGTCTCCTCGTATAAAAGTCTTGGACGACGACGGAGTTTGGTCACTGGTCGAAGTCTTCATTGGCTCTGGAGAACGATATGTTGTAGGATCCAAAGTCTCCTTGAGACGGCTTTGATCAGGAGATCCCCCATTAGACGTGGCATCACGCGTCTCTTCGATAGTTTGAACAGGCTGTGGATTGTCGATAAACTTCTTCTGGACCGGCGAAGAAGGCGCAGTTGACGCTTTCCGTGAAGGTAGGCTGTCTTCTGCCGTTTCTGAAACTGGGGATTGTCGATCACGATCCGGTCGTGCCAATGCAGGGAAACTTATATGGGAAGCGGAAGATGAAGACGTTGCCGATTGTGAAGGCTGTTGTTGCTGTTGACGCTTGGTCAAAGTTTGAGGAAGTGGAAAGTGAGTCGGCGGGGCAGGGAATGCTGAGAGCGACCTAACAGAGCCGGTATTGTCATCAACAAATTTGCCGGGGAAGTTGAAAGAGGTAGGAGGTGCCTTGTCTCTGTTGAGGGTATCGTTGGCAGACTGGGGTTGCCGCTGTGGAGACGAGAGCTCTGGTTGGTCACGTTCGTGTGTTGGTGTACTTGTTCCGGTGTTCATTCCTGGATGCTCTAGGAAATGGTCAGGCCCTGGCGGTAAGTTTCGTAAAGTTGCTTGGGTATATCGTTCATCGTCTTCGAATCGTCTGGTTGGCATTGGGTGATCGGGCTCGGGCGACTCCTGCTGCGGATAGTCGATGTCAGGGAGATCCTGTGGTATAGGTCCTGTCCATCCTCCTTCACACAGCGCACGCCATTCTCCTAGTTTGCCGATAGTTGGTGAGAAACGCCGGACACCTTCACAAGTTTTCGTCCATTCTGCATCGGCAATTCTAGACACACAGGCAGCAAGATTATACATCGTTGAGGTGTGTCGTTGGGTGACAAGAAGAGAGTGATTACTGGGAGCAAACCGTTCAACTATCATGGCAATAATGAACAATACTTGGCACGCACTATTTCTCCTGTGAAATTTCTGGCCCCATGGCACTAATGAGGTTAATGTAGCGAGCATGTTCGTCATTGGCCTCCCGGGGACTCTTTTTCGACTTTCTTTCATATAGCTGACCTATGAAGTGATAATGAGTAAAGGGTGCGAAAGCTCAACTTGAAGCTAACCTGCTTGCTTGATCTTGGCATTTGCAGCAGATATCTTCTCGTCATGGGTTTTCTCCTCTTTCTGTTGAAGTAATCAATATCGCAAATCAATTGAAGTAATTCTAGACGTACTGCCAACTTCTTGAACCACTTCTTCACCTCTGAGCTAATTGCATCATACTCCTTATCTGCGATTTTGGCAAACTTGGCGTCAACCTCGTTCAAGGATTCAAAGATATTAGCACTAGAATTCAAAGCATTGGCTTGAAGCAGTAGAATTAACATATAGTTCATGAGCAACAGGATGGGCCATACCTGCAATCTCGGTCGTTGCCTTCATCCCCGCAGTCTCCCTTAGCGCCTTCGCCAACTTCTTCTGCAGCGTGACAATAGCACCGGCAGCTTCACAGTAATCATTAAAGACAGCAAGCAGATTTTCGATAGATTTGCATGATTTGTGAATGTCGAGTCGTTCAGCGAGGGGAGGTGGATTGGCGGCCATTCTGCCAATGGCTACAAGAAAACATACAGCTTCAAACCGTCGCAATGAGGGGGCATCTCAATTATCCATATAAAGCAACTTTTTCACACAAAGATAAGATAACTGAGCTAGCCTGAAACGGCCGATTCAAATTTCCAGCCTTCCCGAAACATCAATCTGCTCCATGCTTTTTCATCGCTGTCTCGTTCCATTCCCAAACCTTGGCTCCGAACTCATCGTCTTTGGCTTGAAGATGAGGCATCTTTGATTCAAATTTGCTGTTCAAACGTTGAGTATAACATTCTACTGCGTAAGGAATGAAGGTCACTCACGCCAGAGGGACCAAGTACATCCCATTCTTGCTCACATCTATCTTGGGCGAGGTTCCGGCATACAACTGGGTTAAAGCGCCATATTGCACTGGTTTGAACAATACCCGCTGCCCACCATTTCAATTTCAGTGGTGTTTCATGTGTTGCGACGCGACAGTGGAGTACTCACATTCAAAATCCACATTACAGGTCTTGGTATGCCTAGCTCCCGCGTGAGGTCGGATTGCACAGGGCCCGGGTGAGGTGCAAAACTCCATATTGAGGGATATCTCTTTGCAAGCTGACGAGTGATCAAGATGTTGCCCAGCTTGCTGTGGCCATAACATTGGAACGGTGTTGCTTTACTTCCAACAGCAGGGTCATCGAGGGGAATTCCACTTTTGGGTGCTTGACCTGCACCGTCGGAAGCCGTGTTGACGATTCGAACAGTCCCTGGGGGACATGACTCCGCGGTGTGGAGTAGAACGGGAAGGAGGTGATGAGTGAAGATGAATGGTCCAAAAACGTTAATCGCCCATTGCTTTGAAATTCGACCAATTAGTGTACGGCGCGACCATGAAACTTCATAGCGGGATGACCAACATATTCGTACCCGTCTTCTGACAACTTTCCTTTCGGTGTTCCCATCACGCCAGCATTGTTGTACAATATGTGAAGGACAGTCTCTTTCCTGAAAACGTGTCAGTAATAGATACAACACGCAGCCGCTGGCCCTGATTCACTTTTTAAACTCCTCTGCACCAGCCTTTGCACTATTCGCTGAAGATAAATCTAGCTGTAGGAATTCGATCTGTCCTTTTGTAGATTCTGGGTGAGATTTCCGGATGTCTTCCACAGTTTGCCTATATTTCGCTTCAGATCGAGCAGCGAGGTATACTTTGGCCCCTTTGGTCGCCAGCACTGCAACGGTTTGCTTGCCAATACCACTGTTACCGCCTGGGCCGGATGTATACAGCCAAAAGTCTCCAAGGTTCATAGGATGCTTACCTGTGACTATGATGACTTTGCCAGTAAGGTCAGGGATATCTGCTTCAGAGAACGCTGGAGGTGCCATGCTGGTTGAATGAGGAAGTGCCTCGAATACTTGACCTGTTATCCATCGAGCGATAAGCCTTTATTGCCAGCGATGAGACCCGAGTCTGTAAGCGTGAACTAGCGAGTTTTCCGATGGTGGAGGTCAAGGTCAAGGGAAACACGTTATACGCGTCTTTGAGCTTACGCGTGTCATCGGCAGCTCTCCAATCTACACATGTCGAGTCTGATCTCTGCACGAGCAACTACGCGATCATTTCCTAATATTAGATCCATACGTATACACAGAATACACTTCTCTTCAAGATTCCATCTAAACTTGTCTAGGCCTGTTGAAGGAGTAAGGCAAGTTCAGACTTCAGTTTCTTCAACTTTTCGACTTCCTCCTTTATCTTCGCCTCGAGCTCGCTTGTCTTTGGCTGAGACTTCAACGATCGGACCAAATTCCCTTGCTCGGTAATCTCCTCTTCTTTAGCCACCATCGCAGGTGTCTTCTCAGCCGGGGGTATGTTAGCCTTGGGCTGCGCAGCCTTTCCTTTCGGGGGCGCAGTAGCGGCGGCCTCCTTTGTCTCATCTCCACCGAACTTCTTCCTGTATACCTCCGCCATTCCTTCGTCGATCTTCTTGAACAGATGTTCAGGCTTGCCGATCGTGTGACCCGCCAAAATGTCAGTGGAAAGGACATCAGGGACAACTCGGGCAGGCGCGTTCAGCTGCTTGAGCATGGAGTCGGAGGTTGCGGGCATAAATGGATAGATAAGGGCAGAGAGGACGTAAATGAGATTGATGGCACGGGATACAACTTGCGCGCATCGCTTGGGGTTCTCGGTCATAAGGGCCTTGTTCAAGCCCGACGATTGAAGGTAGTTGTTGCCGCGAGCAGAGATCAACATGACGGTTTGGAGACCCAGTCGGAGTTTGGTAACATCCATGGCATTCACATATTCTTTGAGCAGTCCATTCACGTCATTAATGAATTCGGCGTCGCGTTCGTCGTTGGGCGAAAGCGGACCTGGTTCATCTCCGCTTTCAGGAATCGTGCTGTCGTACTGAGACGCTGTGAATTTGAGAACACGATTAACGAAGTTCCCAAAGCTGTGGCATGATACGCGTCAGTCGCGTCACCTAAAAAATGGAAAAAGTCCGGGCCTCACTTGTTCAGCAGCACATTGTTGTTCGCTGCGATCTACAAAGGGATCAACACACCGCGTCCGTTTAGCACACAAGAACTTACACAGTCTGCCCACGAAAACATAGCGTCGCCTGACTCTGGTCTTGTCGAGATCAAATAGTACCTCCAGACTGAAGAAGGTACACCTGTCTCTTTGGCTTGTGGTCCAAAGACACCACGATTTCTACTCTTGGAGAATTTTCCTCCCTCATAATTGAGATATTCTGAAAGGGGCCGCAGTTTAATGGCGAATCAAAATGAATAGGGACGAAGACTTCACCAGTAGTAGAAATATGGTGTAGCATAGTCCAATCCCGGCCATCAGCAAGCTGAACGGAAGGGAAGTAGATCGTATGGAAGTAACAGTTGTCCTTGCCCATGAATTGATAGAGCTTCACTTTCTCGTTGTCACTGAACCACCATTGTTTCCATTCGGGCGTATAGTTGGCTGTAATGCTTGGGTATCCTATTGGCGCGTCGTACTAACATTAAGGCACCATTAAGCAAAGTTCGGGCCGTAGCACGAGAGTTTTACTTACCCAAACGTCTACACAAATGTCATAAGTGAGAATCAGACAGAACAGGAGGCGATGACTCACATAGAACCTTTCCTTTCATGACTTCATCTTCGGGTATTCCAAGAGGGGGAGCGGGAACGCCCCAAGTTAGATCTCGAGTCAGAGGTGTTGGTTGGAGGCCCTGCTTCATACGCGCATCTATGATTTCACCATCAGGGTTGACCGTAGAGTTAGGAGACCATTTCCCCTTCTTCGACGACTTTCTAATCCACTCCTCTGTTCTAGGTTGGAGAGCATCTAATTGGAGATACATGTGTGTTGATGTCTTTGTGATAACTTTGTGGGTTTTGTTGACGAGGCATCGGGGTTTGATGAGTTCAACGGCATCTAAAGTGCGACTGCAACCATCGCATTGGTCGCCACGCGCATCCTATTGGAATCATTCTCATCTAGATTGAAATCACTAGCATATCATAACGCACCTCGTAGCCACAATGCGGGCAGATACCCTCTACAAAGCGGTCTGCCAAGAACCTATCAAGTCTATTCAATCCTGGGGTTTATTGATGATGGTAATTTATCGTTTACTTTGCGCAATCCTGGCAATATGTTTGATCTTTATCTTGCCTTTCAAGGAATCCATTTTTTCCAAGATTTTTGTAGATCTCCTGGCATATTCTGATATATTGATCAATGAATGAAGCCTCTTTAGGGTACGGCGACGTACTCGGTATGCAGCGGTGTAGATGTTCTACCAAAGTAGTCAAACCTAGAGCAGAGTTGTGTCAATTGGTGCCAGTCAGGGGTGAAACCACTCGTACCCTATGTCAAACCATTCATATGTCGCCTTGTGCAGAACGTGGTACTTGTCGCACAATTCTTTGGGTGATACACCCTCCTTCAGCGCCTGGGTTTCTGTAGCTGTTCCGTATTCATCCGTTCCGCAAACATACAGAGTATTTATGTTCCGAGTTCCTAGTGTAAATGTTCACTACAGATCCTAATCTTCAAGAGACGAACCACGTACTGCAGTATCTGTGAAGAATATATTAAGAACAGGAGCTCTAGAGATGATGAGTCACGCACCGACTGAAGACATCTGCACTCAGAGTACTTCCAACAATGTTTCCTGCCAGCAAATAAGAAGATAATTTCTCCACGAGACCACGATTCAATTACCAAGGTGTGGGACATTGTTACAGTAAGGCAAAGCCGATGTGATCAGAACATTGCTTTCCCCATCTTTTGGTAAACTGCTGAAATTTGAAGGATTGTGACATAGAAGACGAGAAACACGCACATTGCAGATGCACCTGGAGGAGGAATGACACGAAGGACTCCTTCGACCGTCCTAATTTTCTGGGCCATGATGGTAAAAAAGTGAAGCGGAAAAACGCGATCGATTTGATTATGACTCGAGTGACACGCGCGCTAATCGTCGCACAGGCGCCTACTTGCGCCCACACCTGGCGAAAGAAATCAAAAAAAAATCATAGTTTATTATACATAATCTGGAATCTAATATACTTATTGGCCAGTGAGATAAGTTCAGAATAAAAAGTTCAGAATAAAGCGTAAATATGAATAGCGAAAGCAAAAATAAAGTGCTCCTTCAATGCTTGGCACCCTTCTCTTCCAGTACCACTGGAGTGTGATTCGCCTCGTAAGCAGGTGTTGGTGGCTCCTGCTCATCCACGTTCTTTCCTAGCAAGCCAGTCCCATCTACTTCTCCACTGACAAATCCGTTCGCACAGTCTAGCATGGGCATAGCCAGAGGGCCAGTTACCTGGAACGAATGCTGGGGCGGCGGAGTATACCGCGCTTTCATGAGGGACTCGTGTCTTTCTTGAGCCTTCTTTCTCTTGAGGTCCTCCCGTTCTTTCCGCTCCCGCCGTTCGATTCTCTCCCGGTGGATCCATGCCGAAATACCCTTTACAGCACGTCGAGGTTGTTTCTTGCATGCTAGGAGGTAGCCCTGTAGCTCGGCAGTGGTAAATTCGTCCGGTGGAATCGCAGACGCAAACTCCTCCGAGAGCATATCCACTGTGGCATCAGGGTCACCGATGATGTCGTCAACGATATCCATCTTCTCAATCGAGATGCTGGATGACTCAGTGCTAGTAAGAACTGATGTCGTTGAGGGTTCATCGGAGAAGAAACGCGAGAATAGTGCGGCGGCCTGAGCTCGCGTGGCGAGCGTGTACTGAACCTTCCTATCGATGCGTCCAGGCCTGAGTAAAGCAGGGTCTAGACGGTCTATGTAGTTTGTCTTGAGAAATGGAAGCGTAAGTTGGGGTACTACTATCAAAATGATGACTTACTGTGGCAAAAAACAGCTTTCCCTCATCACTGCCGACGCCATCTATGACGTTCAATAGTCCAGACAGGGTAACGGCAGAACGACGAATACTAGGAACATATTGTGGCGGGAGACCAGGGATGCTGGTTAATATATCCAGGGACGTTTCGGGGTCATCTCTGGAAAATGCGCAGTCGATATCTTCAATCAAGAAGATAGATCTCTTGGGAATGGAAGATGATGCTCGCTGTAAAAACGAGTCGTCCACGCTAATATAATCTTTAATTAGATTGATTCAACTCTGGCGAATGATAGACCCACAATCCTGAAGCTAACGATAACGAGTAAATTTCGAGTCCGAGCTCGCCTGCCTGATAGCGCGTTTCGTTAATATGTCGAGAAGTCTCCTATTGCACAGGGTGACTCACCAGAGCATAGATCGTAGAACCTGTTCAGACATTGCCGTCAAAACGTGTACTAAGGGGGAATATTGCTTACATACTTTTGCCACTTCCAGGAGGTCCATGTAGTAGATACCCGCGTCGATGGGGTATACCACGTTCGACATACCAATCTTCCGTATCAAGAAACTCTTGAGCGTCTTGCACCAATGACTGTATAACGCCTTCCTGAAGAATGATCGAACTGAGGGGTCGGCGAACCTTTCGCTTAACATTTGTCCATGTGAACCCAGGATTGTAATGCGGCTAACATACCGAACAGAACACTCAGAAAAAGCTCCTAGAAGCCCGAGAAAAACATACCGTGTCGGCCATGTGAATGATGACATCGGGCTTGCTGACTTCGAGATAGCTTCGCCGAGCCTCTTCGACGAATTCTGATAGAACACCTATATTCAAGCTGTATATCCTGTATTGAAAGCTTTCAGCAGGTACGATCCGTCAGAACTGCGTCACCCACGTCACGAAAATCGTTCCGCCGAAAGACTGCATTCCGTATTGAGGCAACGTCGACATTCCCATTCCTTTTGAGCGTTTAATTTCGAGCCAGTGACCATTCCAGCGGAATATCTGCGGTAGTTCATAGGTTGGAACATAGTCGGCATTGTCTTTCCCGAAGTCTTCGAAGCCTGGTTGAATGGCCCATTTTCTCTTGGAACTCTTCGCGCTAACTCGGAACTCGCGAGACCTTCGCCACACCCTTTGCTGGGTCTAAGGCCAGTTATCATTATCAGTATTTGACCGACCAGGTGTAGGATAAGATGAATACCAGAAAGTGCACAACCCATTCATAGGCAGGATCGCCCTCATCGAATTGAGCAGTCATCGAATACTCTGTTCAGAAAGCGGTTAAGGAAAGTTGTCCTCGACGCTGAATTGGCAAACTTACGAAATCTGAATCTTTCTATCAACCATTGGAAGAAACGTCGTCCTACGAGAATAAGGTCAGTATTCAAAGTGATGTTCCAAAGATAAATGCAAGCCAACCTATTTCAATGAGAGAGCCAAGGACAAAGAGTTTTGCGCTACTGGCTGCGGGTGACGCGAGGCTGAGAAAAGTTCCGAGCCCGAGAAAATGAGGTAACCAAGACCATGACCACCACCACGACGCGGTTTCTGAGCCTTCCACGGCACCCATTGCGAATTGCTCTCTGTAACCGTTCATTTACAGTGGGAGAGGTACTGACTGGCACCATCAAGACACTCTCGTTATAAAGGCTAGCATGGCGAATGCGCCGCACCCGAGATGGGAGGGGGATGACAGCGAGAAGTTGGTGTTTACGCAAATGGTAGGTGGCCTCATTTTTCTTGGTAACCTTCGGGTAAACCTATGCTTCTACTTTTTTGAACTAGACGCGATCGCCTGCCTTGTCCAAAAAAGCGCTGAATGTTTCCTTTTTTCAACAGTTGGACCGGAGAACACACGCAATTACGTTGATTGAGCGTTTCCCAGGTGTCTCCAGCAATCCGTATGAAGTGGCATGCCCGTCCAGCGCGAACAGGGGTCGTTACGAACCACCCAGAAAGGTCAACCAAGACCATTTACCAGTTCGAACCTGTGTACGAACCTCGAGGTTGCCATTGTCCCGTCCAAAATGAAATCTCTCCTGTGACCACACTCGCTGAACTGAAATTCTGTCCGGTCGCGTGGACCTGATGCGAGATAATGGATCAATAATGGATCCTAGGTGCTGGTCATATTTGGGATATCGGTCGTCGCGGAGATCCACTATCTTGTTTATGGGCCCCTCTGTGAGTCGTACATCAGACTTCCTGAAGCTTTTCTGTTAAAACTTTTGCCAGTCGTTCAGGGATGCAGGTACGGAGTTGGATTCCCTACAGCCGGGGCTGAAGAAGCTTTAGTGAATATGTCAGCTGCGATCTTCATTAATATTTTGGCAAATCCTCTCGCGAAGCCATGCAATGATGAAACATATATACGGTCAAAATATCGTTCCTTTAATGACGGCTTAGATCCAAACATCCAGTTCTCAATGATCTGAGGCATTGAACCTCTGTCTTTCGTGAGGCCTTCACCGATTGGAGAACGGTGGAAGTTGGAGTTCGTGTACCAATGTTTCGGTGATTCTATCCTGCAGTACGGCTCTAAAGTGGATGTATCACCTTGTACAATCAGAGTCAAAGTGATAGAGATGGAATGGTAGTTACGCGAATGGGCTTATTCGAGTAAACTTTGAGCATCCCTTCTACGCGGTCTGATAAGATAAGATTCTGGAGCGCTAGTTTCAAACGCGATTGCGGGTTGGTAAGCTGCTCGATGTCGCCATCATATGTATTCAGATACACGCTCTCCGTTTGCCTCCACTGTCGTCTCGGGTTCAGGTTTCTGGTGACTGGGCCAGGATGAGGGTTATTCAGTGGCTCAGGTATTCTTCAGTCCTTGTTTCTCAGGAGTTCCAGCCCTTATTTTGATACCTAGACATGCTTTGAGGCAAAGTCCGGACTCGTCACACAATGCCGAATTTACACCTATCGCGGTTCTCCTTGGATTGCTCATAGGATGTTTATTATGCTTCACTAATCTCTACTTTGGGCTACAAACAGGCTTCATCAGCATGTAACAACTTCCGCTCTTTCCAATTTCTTTAATTCTTGACTCCATCTGTACAGGATGTCACTGCAGTCTGCCCTCATCGGTTTCCTCGTCAGCCGGATGCTTCCAACACCACTAACTCCGCAAGAGATCATTGTCGTGCAGACCACAGCTGTCGCTACAGGAACCATGCCCCTGGCCGCCGGTTTCGTGGGTATATTACCCGCCTTAGGATTGATTGACGAAGAACGGGATGGGTCTTCACCGATTCACCTTTCATGGATCGCCGGAATAGGATGGTCTTGTGCTGTTGCTTTCTTTGGGTGAGTACCGTCCCCTTTCCACAAATTGACTACCATTCCAATCACGGGTTGCAGTGTCTTCATGTCACCTCCAATCCGAAAACAAGTGGTACATTAACTCCACCGTTCGATTGCATACAACACACTGAGTGTCCATCAGATCATCGAAGAGCAGCTAGCCTTCCCATCCGGAACCGCAACAGCGCAGCTAATATCCGTTCTCCATGACCTTCCTCCACCAGACACGACACTACGACGGCGCCGAGGATATCAAGCGTTGGATACAGAGGAAGATGCCAATACCCTTTCGAACTCTGAACCTTCAAGCGAGTCAGCTCCGCTCAACTCCGACATCGAAATACAATCCGCGCCGAAAGCAGGTTGGCATGAACTTCTTTGGAGCTTCGCCGTGTCAGCCATCCTAACGGTATGATATTCCTGATTTAGAACAAACCATGACTCGAGTGACTAAACTTACTGATAGCTCATTGCGTACTTTTTCCCGGTCGTGTTTGCCATTCCTCTCTTTGGGAACTATTTGGCCCGAAATTGGGCATGGTCTTTCACTCCCAGTCTTTCGTATGTTGGTCAAGGTGCGCGCATGTCTTTCTATGTGTATCGGTCTCCTTTTCAACTTCCTTAGGCATAATCATGGGATTCCCCACTACTCTGAGCATGAGCCTAGTAAGCCTTGTGTCTCTTATCTATTGTCTTCTTTAATGTCTTTGAGCAGGGCATGCTAGTAGGCTGGGGCATACTTTCTCCGATCTCAAAGTTTGCAGGCTGGGCACCAGGTCCTGTTGGTGACATGACCGATGGTGCCCGTGGATGGATTCTTTGGGTATCACTGGCAATAATGTGTGCGGACAGTTTGGTATCGCTCTCACCGGTGGTCTGGGAGTTTATCCAGAAATGTCTTCGATATCGAGGATACTCTGCCCTTGAGGACAAGGCCGATCTCGAAGTAGAGACCGAGGATCGCCTAGTACCCAGCAAGTGGGTCATCATTGGCTGGACGATCAGTGTTATTGTGGGCACATTCCTCGTTTGGGTGGTCTTTGGGCATGAGGGCATCAAACCTTGGGCCACGGTAATTGGATTCATTCTTGGAGGTCTTTTGAGCATACTCGCGTAAGTCTTGCCCCTTTACCTTTCCCTGGAGAGGAATTGACTTATATTGTCACATCCAGTGTACGTGCGCTTGGAGAAACGGATATAAATCCTGTTTCTGGACTGGGAAAGATATCACAGCTGTTATTTGCTTGGATTCAGCCGGGCAACATCGTGGCTAATATCATTGCTGGAGGTGTCGCCGAAGCTGGAGCTCAACAGTATGGCACATGACCGTCGAAATGTTTTACGGCTAACTGTTTTCTATAGAGCCGGCGATCTCATGCAAGATTTGAAAACCGGCCATCTGTGTAGAGCCTCTCCTAGAGCGCAGTTCTATGGCCAGTTGATAGGTTCAAGCGTCTCGATATTCGTTACCACCACCGCATATAGTCTATACACGCGAGCATATCCTATCCCTGGCCCATCCTTCCCTGCACCAACTGCATACGTATGGCTGAGTCTTGCTAGACTTTTGCGTGCGTATCGCCTTTTCTTACAAATATCTTAGCCTGATCTCTGACTCTAGGTGACGGACAATTGCCCGAGAAGAGTACCATTTTCATGGCCATCTTCGCCGTCGCCTTTGGTCTCATTGCTTCCTTGAAGACATATGCAGTCCGGAGACAGTTATGGTGGGCTAAGTGGGTACCGTCTGGTGTTGCTTTTGCAATCGGTTTCCTCAATACGCCGTCGTTTTCTCTCGCGCGTCTCATTGGAGGTATCTTGGAATATGTGTTCCGAACTCGATATGCAAGAGACGGCAGCGATATACGTTTAATAGTGGTTGCTAGTGGGTTTGTACTCGGAGAGGGTGTTACCAGTGTCGTTTCGCTGGTGCTACGGACGTTTGGGATTGGAGCTGCGAGTTGCTGGGGTTGTGGGCATGGTCTTTGTGGAGGTTGTAGCGCTTGACATCTGGGTACGGGGAAGTGTATAATTCTTACTGTAAACTCGATTGTAGATAGCAATCTACCCTTGCATGGGAATTTCTTACCTGATCCTGATATTGATAAGCTCGGGCTCGCTAGATAACAATTATAGCAGTCCATGTATCATTTTACTTTCCCCGCTACTCCTACCTCGCTAGCTGGCCCAAAATGGCCGTCTATAATAGACCACAAAGTGACGAAAATGAGCCTCTATTACCGGGCTCGGAGCCAGAGCAGCGGTCAGATGTCGGGAAATGCACATGGTGGGATTGGGGGCCTCATCCGTACTGGTAAGCTTTATTTCTGCCTTGCCTTGAGGGAAATGCAAAAGCTCACGACCGTCGCTACTTATTATAGGTTACTTCCCATTATCGTGGTCTCTTCGTTGGCCGTTAGTGTTCTTGGAACGCTCATCTTAGTGCGAACACATTGAAACGAACATGATTCATAGCGTGGTTCAACGATGTCAGCCCGTGTTTCTGTTTTTACTGACGTTGCCTGTCGGGCCTTAAGTTCAGCAACGGATTGTTCGAACGCGCCGGAAGTGCAAGCTCGAGCTGCAAGAATACAAGCTAGTATGTCCCCATCAAAAAAATTTTCATGCCAGCATGCTGATGGTTCACCGTTTCGCCAGCCGTCACCACCGTCACTAGTGTGCTCAGTACAGTGCTTACCGGTCCCTTGAGTCGCTGGGGGGACATACATGGGCGAAAGCCTCTGCTTTTATTCACATTATCTGGCGGGTTAGCCATGTACGTGTTGCATTTCAAACAAACCTTTCATGTGCTAACACACCATCAGGGAGTTTGTTTTCATCTTGGTGACCCGAGAGGGCTCAGTCTTTTACAACTATGCTGAACCGTTTACCGTGCTGGGTTCCGTTTTTGATGGTGTGGTTGGGGGTCTATCAACCTTTAACGGTGTGATACATGCGTACGTGGATTTACAATCCGCTGCCTGATCAGCCATGACCTTCCTCTAGATACACTTCCGATTGCACTCAGCATGGTTCGCGTGCCAAAATATTTTCCACTCTTTCAGGGATGATGTTTGTGGGGCTGGCTTGTGGTTCTTGGGTAAGCGAGGGTGGATCCATCTCCTTTCAGCTTGCGGAGCTCTGATTTTGACTCAGCTAGGAGGAATGGTATTGAAACTTCGGCCAGATCTTTCGCCATATGCATTGTTTTTCGGCAGTGTTGCGCTTCTGGCACTGATCGAGGTGTACATCCTGGTCATGGTTCCTGAATCAAATCCAAAAGTTATTTCCAAGTCGGCGGAAGAGCCATCAGTAGAAACATCTCCCCGTAGCATACGGAATGTTGCTACCTTCTTCAAGAGCGGCCTGAAGCATTTGATAGTAGGGCTCGTGACGCCAATATCGATGTTTATTCCCCGAAGGGTCGGGAATTCTACGAGAAGAGACTGGAATTTAACGTTCGTTGGAGGTGCATTGTTTCTGTATTTGGTCTCCATCGTGAGTGTTTCTATCTCTCCGTTGAGTATGGTGTAGATGCATTTTCAGGGCGTGTATCAAATCAAATACTTATATGGGAAACATGTCTACGCATGGAAGGCTGAACAGGCAAGATTTATCACTCGCACAATTGACATATGGCCTAACGGGTTTTATGGGTTGTAGTTGGGCTTTTACATGTCCCTATTATGGTTCTCAAGAGCCATAAACCTACTCTTACTGTTGCCCCGTTAGTCTCATTACACGAACATCCCCATTCCACTAGATCTAACTTTGACCGATTTCTAGTCATTGTGTCATACTTCAAACCCAAACCGCAGAATGGCGAGCAACCTTCCATTCAATCCGAACTACGTTTCGACAAGACTTCTGGCTTCAACATCCCTTGCTATCGATGGTCTCTCCGATGCCCTGATAGCCATAGTACCATCGTCGTCTCAATTCGCTTTCGTCGCTCTTTCGTGTCTATCTTCGTTCACTTCGGGTGGCAACCCAACTTTACACTCTTTGGGCGCGGTCTGCTTGCACGCGAGCGGATATAGCTCGGAAGTAGGCTCATTATTTGGTGCTTTGGCGGTTTTGTCTGCGGTTGCCCATGTAATATCGGTAAGTAGACGTTGGTTCGCTATCTGGTGCTCGTGGATTGAGCAAATCCTTCCTGTCTAGCCAACCATTTATGCAGTTACCTATGGTTCCACGGTTGCATCTTTTCCGAAAGCAATCTTCGTGTTGGCTACTGTCCTACTCGGTCTCGCAGTGTTGCTACTGAGTTTTGTCAGATCGCGACACATTCCCGAGCGGTTGCCTTGAGCTATCGTGTTCGAATTGGCCCACATCATAGGCCTCATTTAACGTCAACCGTTAAATCCCTCTAAAGTAGATCAACTAATTCAGACCTGTAATCTTGTAACAATTGATTTAGAATGACGGATAGGTTTCAACCATTATTATCCATTACCCTTGTGCACAGACATTCTACATACGCAATCCTCAGAGACCTTCATGACTATGTACGTTTACAGGAATGGTTTGAGTGCCTGGGGCAAGATTGACGAAACTGCAGCACCACTAGGAGGTTCGATGCTTTGGAAGTACTGTCGGAACATTCCAGTCAGCTCTGCAAGTAAACAAGCGCGAATCATATACTCACAGTTCCCCACCATGGACCAGCAGCCCACCACGAAATACCAATCCAAGCACCACTCTGTGCAGCAGCGCAAAGACCACCGAAGACAGCAGAGATACATGTCGGGTTGGCCCCGGCTCCGACCTCACCAAGGAAACCTCTCAAGTTGTGTTGTTTGAGCCAGTTAGTAGCGTCGGCCAATCGCTCAGCAAGGATGGTGGACGAGACGCAGTTAGCTGACGTTCCGGAGCCGTCAGAGTCGAGGTATTGGTGCATTTCTACAGAACGTTGAGTTCTGGGTTTAGGGAGGCGGGTGGAACGATCTCACCAATGGCAAAGTTATTGTTGGGATCTTGAAGGTTACCGAAAGCAGCAGCGTTGCCAGAGCTAGACCAAGCTGGGTTTCACAAAGTCAATAAAATTCAAAGCGGCAAACTGAGGCTTGCGTACTCCAAGCGCCGGTCCATGCTAATGGTATGAACGATCAGCCAATGGTGAAAGGCGAGCAAGACGTTGAGTGTAGCTTACATGTGCCTTCAACAAGAATGAGCTGCTGGGTCGCGCCTGCAGATCTAATACCGTTGATACCAGCTTGCATCTGCGAGATTTTCGGTGAATATATGCATAGTGCCAGGGTCAACAGCACGCCTTACCATAGAAGCGACCTGAGAGGCAGGCACGTCGTGTGGCTCGTTCATCAAATCTGTCGAGTACATCAATACTTGCCTACACCTTGTACAAAAGACATTCATACCGAAGATGACTCTGTTATTAGAAGCCTGATGGAAGATGGGGGTGAGTTAATGTTGAGGATACGAGCTAAAGAAGAACACGCACAAATCTGCTGGCAAGGTTCTTCCAGACTGAAATGTAATCGAATCGATTGAGAAAATACGACTACAAGAGGTGGGATGAAGAAACGTACAGGTCTGGAATCTGTAGGTTGACTTCAGTATATGCAATTAAGAACGAGAGAGAGATAAAGACTCACTGTGCTGTGTTGGTCATCGTCTGACCATTGTAGATGAGGAAATTGTGAGCTACACACGTATGTCATCGACCAGAAACTCCAGAGGATTGATTCAACGTACGTTCAATGGCAACTGTGGCTCCTTTGTTCGTGATGTAGTTGACGGTCTACAAACCGCTGTGAGCAAGCAAAGAACCGCATGAGTTTTCACGAGGACTTACTTGTTGTAGGTCAGCAAAGTAGGCGCTATCAAAGTTTCCAGTGATACCGACAGAAGGTGGAGTCAAACGTTCCAGTTGGAAGGGAACACGGAAGAAGTTGAAGCCTTGGTTGACGAAGTACTATGTGCGGCAACATAAGATGACGAGCTTGAGACTGTCCTCGAAGTACATACATCAATCGAGCTGGGTGCAGGCCAAATGTAGTCTGTTCCCTTCACTCCGGGGATCTTGTTGTTACCAAATTCTGAATAAAGAGAAACGTTTAGAATGACAGTCACTATATGGTAGACAATCGCATCATTTACCGGCACCAGATTGGTTGACTCCAAAGTAGGTGAACTTGCGCGCATTGGAACAGGTGCTGGCTAGAGGTGCTGGTGCCGTGACCGTTCGGGTTTGAGCTTCGGTAGTACCGCTGGCCACGACAGCGGGGGATGCAGCAACGAATATGGCGGTAAGAGCCAGAACAACCAGAGTGAAGAGAGACCGCATCGTTCGATGGTGGTTGCAAACCTGGATTTGATAGTTTTATACGAGGTAACAGGTACGAGGTCCATAGTGAACATTTGACTTGCAGTATGTCTCGCATAGCACTATCCGTGAAAAAACCGAAGAGGATCCACGATAAAGCATGTGCGGATGTATTTAGGTGGTTGATTTGCAGCACGAGACAGAAGACATGCATGTTCCCAGATGTTCCCCTGGCCATGAAATGTTCCGCTTGCGTCAGTTTGAAATGATCACGTATGTAATAGCGTTTTTCCGTTTGCATTTGCGCTTTGTTAATGGGCGAAAGTTCCGTAGTGACATGTATATAAACGAGGGCGTACGCACTGCTTCCTAAATCCGAGGATACTATGTAGTCGATATTGTACGGACTGATGGGTGGCTCGAGAGGTAGACCGTAGGAGATGTATTTGAAACGTCCATGTTGAATATATAGGTAGATCATCCGGATGGGCATAATTTCACGAAACTGATTGCACGGTAAAAGTACAGACTGGGATAGTAAGTGTATACATGGCCTAAAGCTGGATTTAGTTTTCTAGAACCGGGAACCTGTAGATGGGCCATACCAACAGAAAATTTATCGGACACTTGAGGTTCCGAAACTGCTGCTCGTTCGCATCGTACCCAAATTTGATGAACCCTCTCCCCTATCATCATCACTTGAAGACCAGACACGTCGTCCGCTCGTGGATTGTCCAAATGTTGAAGATGGACGAGCTGGTCGTTCCCAGTCCCACATCTGGCGACGGGGCGAATCCCGCACGGGAGCGTCATTGCGGCGATTGTTAAATAGGAAACGGTCTGCAAGTCCTCCAGCTATTAAGCCGGTCCAAAACCCTGGTCGCCACCCTTCTGCTGGTCGCTGTGGTTGTTTTGAATCGGTGTATGGTGGAGGTGGGTCATTGTTATCATCGTAGCCTCCCGGGAACGAATTGGAAGAGAAGCCGGGACCTTGTCCACGTCGCGGGCCACGAGGCATTCGGTTGTTCCCCGTGGTAGATTTACAGAAACTGTACAAGATGAAGAGAAGAACACCAACGAATAGGGTGGTGAAGGCAATCTCTGCCCAGTCGGTTGCTTGATGAAATAATTGTGTTTATTTCAAGCTACCGACCGAAAGATAGACGATAGTGCACTCACTATTATGATGTCTTCGGGGAAAATGAGGTTCAGATTCGCGTAGGACCCGAGGAACTTCCACTAAACGATATTCAAGGCCGCATGAACCTGTACAGGCACGATCAGAACTTGTTCAGGATAAATGTATTTTTGAGAATTTGAATACCTTGAAGCACGTTTGGGTCACCGGGACCACTCCAGCCCTCACAGGACACCTAGAACATTGGGCGATGTTAGCAATTATTATAGGCAGAACCAATCATCGGAACTACTCACATGAACTTTGCCAAATCGTAAAGCTTCGGGCAAGTCTGCCTCGCATTTCCATTCAATATCTGACCCGCTTCCTCCGATATTCGTGCATCGAACCACTTCCGGTTGATAGAGCTTGCATGCTCGACCGACGCATGTCAATTGAGGGATAGGTCGACCTCTCCGAGCAGTCGTAACTTCGCCATTGTAGAAAGTGAGTGAGTTGATATTTGCTAGCCTGACTTTGGACATGATGAGAGTGCAAGTGAAAGAACTGGTCCGTGGGCGCTGTATACCATGACGGCTAAGTAGGAAAAGGGGAGAAATTTCGATCGCCGTCGGCGTGTCGGCTGACGTGTCGCCAGCGTCAACGTCGGCGGCTAACCAACCTTCACAATTGACCTTCAAGTTCTCTTGAGATTATTCGGATTGACGAATGACCACAAGGAGCTCAAACTAATAACGGTACTGGTGGGCAGATCCGTGAAAGCAGTACTCTTGTATCTGGACTGACTCGTCGGAACATTTCTTTTGTGTACAAGGTAGGATGTACATTTCCATCCTCAAAAAGAAAATTACCTGCGCTTGCTTCCAGTGAACAATGCAGTGATGGTCGTCCTGACGGCCATGAAGATCTCACGGACAGAACTAGCTCGACTCCCGAGCATGATTAGCTGGGTTAGCCCTTCGCAGCAAACTCGACTTGAAGGTGAACCGGTGAGAATGGGGTCTCCGTCAGTCTAGGAATTACGCTCCGAAGTTTAGTGGAGTAAAAACTTCATACTGTACGTATTCAATCGACGGATCTCTGAGCTAAATGGAAGCAAGCCACTATATGAATACAGAAGCCTCCTTCGGTGCTGCCAATCTGTCCCTTATGCCTCCTTGGGCTGTCTATCACCCTTCTTGGTGTTGCTTTCTCCTCTTCATCTCCTGTGTCTATGGTTCCATCACAGTCTACAAAAACCCTTTTGCTACGCTTACAGAGACTGCATCTTCCATCTCTCCGACAGCGGCAGCGTTCAATGATACTGTGCTAGAGCCACCTCCGGTACCAGATTCCAGACAACCGAATGCAATAACACTCGAGTTACCAATTGACACATCTGCTTTGGTAGGAATGGGAGTGGGATTGTCGATTGAGCAGACCTGCGCATTTTGGGGGTTCTCTATTGAAATGAGCGTCGTTACACAGGTCTGTAAGTGCTCGGTCTGGCATTTCTTCCTGGCTCCCTTTGATTTTTTTTTTCCAGTAGGAAAAAATTCATCGCTGTTACAAGTCCCATTTCTCAACCTAATGGAGAACATCGCACAACGTGCGGGCTGCGTGCGGGTTAGAACAGGCGGGAACACGCAGGAATTTGCACGATTCTCGGATACGTTGACACCAGGGCCATACAACGAAGGAGCGGTGGTTGCCAAGCAGGACGTGCTCGGACAAAACCCCGTGCGTGAAAGAGAACACAACTGTTTTCGTGTCTAACAGACTTCAATATAGACGGAAACGCCAACTTTGCTTTATAATCTTGACTACTTCTATCTCCTGGGTAATCTCTCTACTTTCGTCAACATCGGCTGGTTTTTAGGTGCGTGCTCCACGGCCGGTGTGGCGCATAAATTTCTTTGATTAATGTGACTCAAAATTTCACCAGGTATTCCACTCAACGATACCGGCACACCCATTAGGTTAGAGATAGCGGAGTATAGCCAGCAAATTTTAGGTGATAAACTACTTGGTCTGCAAGTGGGAAACGAGCCTGACCTATATGCTGCGTACGTGCCGGAATTCAGGTTCGCCTGCGCCGATGACAATTTTAATCTCTTGCCAAATCCAGACACAATCACCGTCTACCGACTTATTCTCCTTATGACTATTTCGAGGAATTTGGTCTCGTCGTTCAAGCGATCAAGGACAACCCGCGAATTGGCTCTCTTCAAAGTGGGTACACGTTTTTGTAGTCTAAGCTTAATTAATTTGATCATTTACACTCATAGACCACAAGCTCATTGGACCAAGCGTCGCCACAGGAGCATGGTCACCTGAGATGGTTTGGGATACGGGGTTCATCGACACCTACACGAGTGACGGAGGGTTATTAGGTGGATTGGCCGTCGAGCAGTACGTACCATCGTGCTAGGTGTGGATTACCGAACTAACGATTTTTGGATGAAGCTATCCCGATGAGAATTGCTTCGCTCTATATGGTCCATCCGTCGGACAGCCTAAGGATCTTCAGTCGACTTTCAGCAACTACTTGAATCATACTAGTGCACAACTTCTTGTCAACAGCTACCTAAACTCAACCCGTATCGGCGTCGATGCTGGTTCGCGCTTCTTCTATTATTCCACGTAGCAAACATAGCTGAAGCGACATAGGCCTTCCTTTCTTCATGTTTGAAACCAACACTGCTTCATGTGGCGGATTTCCTGGAATATCAGACTCTTTTGGAGCCGCGCTATGGATGCTAGACTACGGACTGCAAATGGCTTGGACAAACTTCTCTGGGGGATTGATCCACGTTGGTGGAAGGGATGTATTTTACAACGTGAGTAACCCGCCAACTACCGTATCGAACTTCCTAATCTTCTTCATACTAGCCATTCACACCGCCCCCAACAAATGAGTCGTTATACCACCAATGGACGGTCGGAGCTTCATACTACGCCACGCTAATTATTGCGGAAGTATTCGGTACTTCCAACAAGTCGAAGATCATCGATCTGCAGGCGCAAACCCAGGCGGAGACAGGTCAAAACCCGTTCAACCCATCTGGAGATGCTACGTCTATTTACCAGCCCCAATATGCGATCTACGACGGAGATGCATTGGCTCGAATAGCGCTGTTTAACTTCGTCACTGACCAAAGCGGGGCGAGCGATTATGTGGCAAGGGTGAGAATCACCGGACAGACCACAATAGACAAGGTGTATGTCAAGTGAGTAAGATTTATCAAAGATTTATGATAAATGAACTGAAGATTGACTTTATGGCACAGGTACTTCCTTTCGGACTCAGTTTCAACAAGGGACAATATCACTTGGGCTGAACAGGTAAGCCTGTTTTTCCCAAACGTAGTCAAAGCTATCCATAAGATCTTCTTAAAGACTCTCGGAACAAGATTCACGGTCGACGGTCGCCTCCGTCCACCGTCTTCGAAAATACAAACCATCCCTTGCGCCCAAGGAAACCTATGTGAAATTCGCATCCCAGCGCCTGGCTTTGCATTGATCTTCATGCCGTCTCATGCACCCTGCGATCTCGCGGATACCTTCGAGCCAAAAACTTTCAGTACAACGACATACACCCGAACAAGGAATACGGCAACTGTAGATCCGAGTGTATTGGCTACTTCAAATGGGAACAGGGGTGGCGTAGATCGCGGAAATGGGAGCACGAGTCGAAAGATATCTGGTGCCGTCGGACTTCGACCGATTTCTAGTGTGCTTTCGATAGCTGCGAGCGTGGGTTTGGGGGTGGTATCGTGGTTGGGACGGGGTACGATCTGAGGGGTGGTTAGATCTTGGAAGGATGGACATATACGTATCTTCTTGATTGCTCGTTTCCTGGGACTATCATACACGCATGTTTAGTATATTTACTCACCGCACTCACCTAGTGAATTGTCACTAATGAAGGATACCTGTACCCTCTACCTCGGTAGCTCGCACTTATCTTGCGAATTGTAACATAATGCACAATACATATACTTATCTCGGCGTCAAAAACCACTGTATTAGAAGAGACATTCTCCGGTAGAACTAATACACATATGGAAAAATCCGGTAGGGGACCATCTTCTTGTACTTCTCCCAGTCCTTCCCGTATCTATCCCAAGGAAATTTGTGTCAGAAGGAGAGCACGAGCACCAACGGGAGCAAAAAACATACTTCTTCTCACAATTCTCATCGTCCCTTCGCTGGCGATGCACCAAAAGGACGGTAAAGTAAGTCACATAGAAGTACGTGATTGGGGTTTCAAAGCCTGTCGGGAGGGACCATGCTAGAGCCATGAGAAGGTCACCGCTAAAAATACCACCTATGTATCAGCATCACCGCGGAAAAGACATATCAAGAATATACTTACAAGTAGTTAGGATGTCTCGACCTTCCCCACCAACCCGATGTGAGAAGTTTGGAACCCTTCTCAGTGGTAAAATATTCCAGATCTATGTTGAATTCTGGTCAACCTGGACACGCCCAGTAGAATTGGATGTACATACTCTTCGGATTCCTCCCGTTCCGGAAATCGTTCTTCTCACCATTCGAGTCACGGAAGATCCAGTATCCCAACCCGTTGACGAGGAAGATGGCAGCGGTAAGGACTGGACCGAGTTCCTTTTGGTTGAAAACAAGGTATCTAGCTTGAAGAGAATATACAAAGGGAACCCAGGCCAAGTCACCGATTGAAAGCATAAAGCCAAATCCATCGGTCGTAATATCCATTGTGGTGAAGATGGCTGGCTAGTGGGCGGGAATCGGCATCAGTACTGCGGCACCTGTCAATTGAATGGGAATGCTTACCTCGTTGTACAAAGCATCAGCAACATATCCGATCTGGAACAACAAAACGAGCCACATGGAATCCGTAACGTTGGCAAAGCCTCCCCTGCGCACAGCTTGCTCGCAGGCCATGCTGATATCGATTAGAGCCCATAGGATTAGACCGGGACGAAGCTCGTTGAAAGACTTGATGTCAAAGGATCCAATGGAGGGATTCAGTTCTCTGCCGATGTAAAACTATACGACATACTTTAGTGCGCTAGCATGAAAGAGAAGAACGAAACGTACGTCGTAAATGAAATTTCCAGAATTTCCACCAACGGCCAGGAGTTTTCCTTCCTGGAAAGACATTGCGTAGACCCCGATGGCTTGAAGTGTGGCCATCAAAATCGAGGCAGTCACAAATCCAATCCAACGTTCGTATAGGAAGGTGAACGCTCCAGGTCCATAATTATAAATGATGCCAGATGTGATACCGAGGGCAAGGAGGAAAGTTGACAAAGCTATGGGCGAATAATTATTGAATCTTCAAATGAAAGGCAAATAGGTAGACACACACCATTAATCTTGTATTTTTTCTTTTGCCCATTCCTCATGGTTGATCCCTCAATCTCAGCTCCAGGAAGTATGGCCCAGGCTACCACACAAAACGCGTACCAAGCAAAATAAATGGCAGTCGCTTTCGTGTCCCAAAGGCCTTTCCACCATTGAGGACTAGATAGAGCCAACGAAATACGGTCAGGATAAGTCGAAAGATTTGGCGGAGGGCATCCTCCTGATTGCTCCGAGCATCCAAAATAGAGGCCATAAAGGGTTAAGGGTACGGCAAGAGTGATGAACAGGGCGCCCGGTGGGCCAAGAAATTCGTAAGATGTTGTGCGGGGGTTCATATCAGATTTAGTCTTTGAGGACATGGTGGTGGTGAAAAGTCAACCTGTGGATTGGATTTCTCCCAGGGCCACTGGAGTGCAAGTCGTACGATGTCGTGCGTGGTATGATGTCGAGGAACGTTGGAAACAGCCGCTCAGGTCACCATCGACGTGTTCCAAACTGTCACGTGCAGCACGCGTCTAATGTGCGTCTCAGATCTCAGGGATGAGAAATGGACTAGATTATATGGCAAATGTCGCAGATTAATATTAGTATACGCTAGATATAGTCCGGATATTAAGGATCGTGAGTGTCATATCAAGAGGTATGTAATGGCCCGCCATGAGCAGACCTGGCAGGGTATCCCATCCAATCAGCAGCAAGAAAGAAGAGGGAGTCGGCGTGATTGTAGTCTCCCCCTTCTTCTAAACACCGTCATCATCTCTTGAGCAACCTTTCATGAAGCTCAGCACCTTTCAACCTCGCTCGCAAGTACTCCAGTCTGGCTTCATATCGTCCTATAACCTCTTGCCTCCGCCTTCGAACTTCCATCACCTCTGAATCCACTTCCGTGTCACCGACGTCTGACACTGACGGCGACCTGCTAGACATGGCATCAGAAGAAGCCCTACTGGCGCCATATTGTTCGGCGATCGCTGTTAGGGGAAGATGTCCGGTACTTCGGGATATAGTAGGGTTCGGTTTGGAAACAGTAAGAAAGGATGTGGATGTTGTTGTCAGTGAAGACATTGAACCTTTCCGTTTCGGCACGCTGACGCTAGCTGAACGAGATATAGTCGCAGCTCGCTGCTTGATACCGGGGTCTGGGACAGAATGTGTGGAATTTGCATGCGATGTAAGCGACGAAGACGACCCCTTGCTTTGTATTTGTAGTGCGGAAGAGGTGGACGCTTGGATCCAGTACCACTCCGACTTCTATGTCGCACGGTGCTGGAACGTGATGCAGAACCCGACACTGACGCTATAACAGCAGAGATAGATCGACCCGATTCGGTTCTAGACCTCGAATGTCGTACCATTGGGCTAGCTGGCCAGTTTGCACTCACAATCGTTTCCGCTATAGGCGATGTGGGTCTACCTTTGTAGACTTTGCCAATCGTTGATCGCTCTAGGTCATTGAATGCATCAATAACGCGCCTGCCCTCTTCCTCCAACTCGGTTATAGCCTGTCGAATGTCCTTGGTCGTGTTCAACCCGCCGTCTTCAAAAATGTCGTCACCCATGACTGGCGCTGACACTTCAACTTTAAGCGAGTGTGTAGACGACGGGTCTTTTCTGCTCTGGGTCGCGCTTGTTGGACTCAGCGGAGGCGAGAATGGTCCCGAACTGAGGCTAGTTTTCCGTGATGATAATGAAATGGCGTCGTTGTGAGTACCGGATGAACCAGAATGTATCGAGATGTCGCTGCTAGACTTTCTGGAAATGATTTGAGGAATGAAAACCCGCTTTAAATTTATGGGTGTGCTGGAGATGACGCTAGAGTCCTTTGAAGATGGCTTTCGGCCCGTCGCCCTTCGAATCAGGCTTGCAACGCCCAGAGTAACAGAGTTTGGTTTTGAGCGAGCGGAGAAGGAGGAATCGTTGGAGGGTATTATTTTGGATCTAGGCGGACTGGATGGCACGAATTCCACTTGTTTCTTGATTCGTATTGACGATTGCGCGGTTGCTGGACACTAGGGTAAGTTCAGGCCAGGAAACGAGAGGTATATTGCACACCTTCGTCAATGTGAACAGACATTGGAACAACTTGGTGCTCAATTGGAATAACATGAGCTTCAATTGGAATGATTGTAGTATCAGAAAAACGCTCAAAGACGTCCTGTCGAAGGAGTCTGTATTCATCGTCGCTAAAAGCTGGGTTAACATTCTCTCCGAGCCAGCAAAGAACCACGGAACTTACTCGAGCAGACCTTGAGAATGAGATGCCGCGAGCTCGTTCAGCCGTTGAGCAAGGGCCATAATGGGGGAAGAAACAGAGAAGGAACGGAAGGAATAGATTGCATGTTTTCAGGTCAGGGGCCCACATGCCAAAATTCCTGTCGCGATCACAAACTCCCGGCATGATCCATCTCTGTACCTAGCAATTCTACATGTCTACACTTCAACACACTGTCCTTAATTCACTACACTCTCATGTCCGCCTCTGCTCGTATTCGCGTCGCTGTGATAGCTGTTTCAATAGCATTTACCAATCCAATTGGATCAGCAATTTACCAATGGTTCAATAGACAGCACTCCTAAAAGATTCTAGATGCCAGATCATTTATATCCGATGCAAGCACCTTCATCAGGCATGAACACTGCCAGTGCTTGATATCTTGAATCATTCCTATACATTGTTTCCATGTGCTGGCACCGTCTCCTCCAGCATCAGAAATATCTCACCGATCTCCAAGGAGTCCAGGAAATCATGTCGGAAATCCAAGCACACGAAAATGTACCGCATTAGACCCCGTTGAGAGGTACTGTCCTAATCTGTGCATACTGATCAGTCAACTGATCGTTAGATGTCCAAGTTGCCAAGGCGTCTGGCCGCGGAATAGAAGGTACGGCAAACAAGGAAGCCGACGACCGAAGTCTATATAGCATTCAAGTCGAGTAAAAACATGCATGTACGGATTCAGCAACCTGTAAGTTCGCAGTCAACATTGACATCATCATGATAAGAATACCCTTCCACCCGCTTGTTTAGTTTGACAGAGTGGGGCGGTATTGACAGCCATGGATGGTGCGCAGAGTGTGGCGAAGGCGGTCCGTACATGTGGGCAATCGAGAAGCCGGCGGAGACTGACCATCGATCTGGCGGTCGACTCTGGACGCAAAATATATCTTCCTTTTGTACCCGTGTAAACGTGAGACTACATCCAATAGTGCATATGGACCCAAAGCACTTGCATCCCTCCGATTCATACCCTCGGCGCAACAGCGATTTGTACCCGGACTCAGGCTGCTGTAGTTCATGTCAGGCGGGCTCCTGGAGTGAACAAGCGCCGAAAAAAGCCCAGGAGAAGGTCCCAAATTGCCTCAATGACAACATACAACATAGGTCCTATATTTCTCGATTGTACGGAGTCCTCGGGATCTAGTGGTGCGGGAGGTGTGTTCATGGTCCGACTCGGTAGAAAACCTTCAACGGCGACATTTTCTGAAGGGTTAGGGTACTTCGTCGCGTGCAGGATGGAAGATTCCAGGGTCGTGCCGACAGCGTTGACAGTCACCAAACGAGATCTATCTCCAAGTCGATCCGAGCATAACCAGCGTGTTCCTCCTTGTATGAACATTGCCTGGATCTGGACTAAATCTTCTCCCTGGACATAAGGTATTCATTACATATGAGTTACCATGGGAGTAGATATAAGTGCAGCATACCTTTACTAAACCCTTGCGAACCGTGAGGGAAGTACCATGCTGTATATCTCGGTGAAATAGCAATTGATCGTCGGGCCCAAGGTAGGTGAATATATCGTACACCTTCGCTAGCAACTTACGATCCGGCTCCGTGAGACGGAGCACAGCCCAATCCTTTGGAAATCGAAAGTCCGTCCTAGTGGGAACCACTAATGGATAAGCAAGTCCGAGCCCATAAGTGTAACCACGGATTGAAAAGCGAGCAAGCCCCCAAAGCATCTCGACGATGGAATGTTTATCGCTTAGACCGACACAAAATCCGTGAAGAAAAGATTCCATTGTTGCAATGAATCTTTGAGGCTTGTTTCCCTCGAGAGACTGGGAAATATCAGAACATCTTCAGCTACCGCGATACCTGTGCATAATTAGGGTGACCACGAACCTTTGCCCACTCTAAACATCTCCCCCAGTCAGACAGGCCACGTTCAACAAAGGGCGAACTGATCGATATTTCGACCGCAGCGACTGAGTAAGGATCAAACAAGTCCAACTCCGCTAGTAGACTAGCACTAGGGGACTTAACTTTTACGCAACAATATGACCAGAGTAACGAGACTTCCTCCAGCTTGTCTCTGTCCGAGATGCGATCCCGCCAAGTTTGGTAGGAAGAGCTGAACGATTGAGATGTCGAGTGATACGGCGAGTACTGCAACGCGAAGACGGAAAGTGTACGAAGGAAGAGTACGACCGCCAGCTCATGGTACTCTGTCCTAGAGAGCGGAGGTACATGGAATTCCCCTGAACGCCTTTCGTCCATGAGAAACTCCGTAAGCGAAGCGTGCAGGAGGCTTATATCAGAACCATCCTGGGGTAGGCGCATCACTGAGTGCAGTCTGGAAAGGACTGCCTCAAGCTCTCCCCTTCTCAGCTTAAGTAGCCTAGTCATCACTGATGGCGAACGCCAACCAATTTCGTACCAGGTGCCAACAATATGGGACGGAGGGGAAGAGATGAGGAGTCTCAGTATCGCTTGAACTGTATCCCATCTCCGACAAGTCGAAAGGATTTGTCGGTACAATATATCCAGCCCAGGATATGGAGACTCGGGGACATTCCCTGACTTGTCAAGAATTGTCCGCAACCGGTCTTGGGGTGGCTCATCGAAGTCATCGATATACTTGATGACGGTGACCGCGAAAATGAATTGTCCGCAGGCTCTCCTTGTCAGATCCCATATGATAGCTTCGCCCGGCCACGATTCCCCTTCGGAATGTAGAACTCGCCGGTGCTTAGTTCGAAGCTCGCTGAACTTGTCCACAAAATACCGCTCGATATCCCGATATGAATCTTCAGAGATGCAGATGCGTTGAAGACATGCTTCGAAGCCTGCATGATCGATGTTGTAGCTAATCTGGGGTTCAGGTCGACTACAGAGAAGGAATATGAAGGGTGTGGGGGTATGAAAAGCGACTGCAAGATCGATGATACGCAGTAATCTCTGTTGAGAATCGGGGTCGACACATTCATCCAACCCATCTATCACAATGAGGCTGGGGAGCTGTGCTGCTTCGATCTGGGAGAATGGTTCGAGCAGTAATTTCCGAAATTGGTTTTCAGATGTGGTATGGAAGATGTTGGGATCTGAGCGAATCGCATCCAAAATCAGGGGACCGACAATGTTTTTGAGACGTTCCGATGCACAACATTGGTAGGCGATGGTTGCGACGAATGAATCGAGATTATCTCGGCTGGAATCGTTCCGTGAGAAGAAAAACGACCCAACTAGTTGGCCACGGTGATTTTCCGAAACCGTCTGTGCAATCGCCGACTTTCCAACACCGACAGAACCATACACCCAGCACACTCTTATGGAGCTCGTTTTTTCCTCGATCCACCGACTTAGCGCGTTAAGGGTTTCGACTCGAGTATCTGGATGACAATTCGGAGGAGGGTAGCGTGCCTCTGCGTCCGATGTTGCATCAACAGTCGCATGCGATGCAAGGACTCGGAGAAAACTATCGTCTAACAGCCCAAATAAGTCAGAAACTTCGTAGATATAATCTCAAGCACAGCTCACCCGAGCTTCTTGAATAAAGAGTGTTATTGATCGTCTGAGGGCCATGAACATGGTTGTGAGCTCCCCCGTTGACAGTAAAGTCATTTGCACCGTTGAAAGACATCAGATTGGTTTATGTCATGCTAGGAAGATGGGTGTGTAGGGATAGATTGAAGAGCTGATGTAGGGACACAAGCCTCGTGCTCTTGCATTGCCTTTCGCACGCGTGCTAACCCGTGCCGACAGACTATTTTAAGCAGTGCACCAGTTGTACGCGTTTGTTGTCGGATTCCGATAAATACGACGAGGTTTGCACGAAGAGTACCAGTTGGCGAGCTTGGTGTCGAGACAGATTGAGGTGTGTTGAATCCCTTTCATTCCGTAGATAAGCCCTCCGCGGCTACACCTAAGTCGCGATATGCAACTCACCGCTCAAGTGGAAGTCTAGTCTCGACAAAGCCTCGGCTGCTTCTTTCATGTTCTCACCTGACGATTTCTTGATACAAAAAGGTCGGCTCAATGCTTTTCATCTTCAGCATGTTCCTCCGAGCGAACTGGAAATCTCTGAGTCAGTGACAACATAAAAAGGCGAATGGGTTCGCACCTTTCTCCCACTTTCCTTGCAAGTTATATCCGTTCCTCCAGGCCTTTCGCGTAATCCCCAAATTCCTGTATCGGATCCAGACAAGATTTCTCAAGCGAGTAGATGGGTAGCAATTTCAGTGAGAGTTATTGCCCGGTACAGCCTGCCCAGAAACATTGCTGTCGAGATGCCTTCACAGCTCAATAGCATGTTTCGTACTCTGAGCATTTGTCTGTGGATTGATTTGAGTCCAGTGAAGATGTTTGGCTGAAATCCTCGAGAGCTGGCATGGACACGCGATGGAAGAAAAGAAAAGAAAAGGTCAGGGTCCGTCGGATTCGGCAAGGGTGTACTCGTCCAATGCCAGCTCGTCCGATATTCATTATCATATTCGTCATGCTCATTGGCTAGCGTAGGCTAGCGTGTATCGTGGCTTGTTCCTTTCCGCCTAAACAGAAATTTACAGTGCTAATTGCGAATTCGGAAGGGTCACCCTGACAGTTCATTGCTCTAAAACTATTAGTACCCCATCTCTCTTCTATCTCTTCCGCAACCGATTTGAGGACCCCATGTTCGATTAATCCACAAATATATTCCCGATGTGCATCCCCATCACCCGCTATACGCTCCACCAGCTTGTCCCAAAGAGCACTATACATCACACCTCCTTCAATGCACTGCTCGAACAAATAAACTCCCTCCCAGCGTTCAAAAGCCTGAGATAGCCTGAGTTGAGAGTTCGGAAACCGCACGAGCTCTTCCGCTCGCAGCAATCGTAGAAAGACCTCCCGCCGAAGTCCAACTTGACCCGGACGCCTAAGCAGCGCGAAGACGCAGTCTGAGTCAAGGTCGAAAGTGAATTGCCGTGTGCAGTCGCACACGGCAATTCAGTTTCACTCCGCGTTTCTACCGCTACTATATAGCGTCGTCCCATAATGAACCAAATTCCTGGGCGCGTTTATCCCCGGACAAAGCTCCAGAAAGTCCACATCACACCTCTACCGCTACTATTCCACTATCCTCACGATATAGTAGGCCCTTTACTATTCCGGTAAAATCAGATTCCAGATGCGGTCTCGCGCATTCCTCTTCATCATAATTTGCGTCTTTTCGTCGCGAGGATCCAAGAGTGGATGGTCGACAAGAAAGAACGGCGGCTGTGCAAAGGAGCTGGTGGGAATAGTCCTGGTATCGTCCCAGTCGATGATGGAGCTGATTCGAGGGCTTTCGGTTTCGGCATTGACGATGAAGATGTTCTGTAAGTGGAAGTCACCATGCATGAGTGGAAATCCATTCCCATCGAGAGAGTTATCGTAGAGCGAAGGAATAAGAGAACGCATCCACCACATATGTGCGTATTCGTAGATAGCGCTGGAATCGGTAGCTTCTACTAGTATGGTCGCTAATCTACGGGTGGCGTAGTCAATCCAATAATCTGTCCCACTATGATACACCATACTGTGGTCTTCTGGCCCTTGTGGTGGTGGTTGCTGTATCATCCATGTGCCGTCTCTTCCGCGTGAAAGAACTCCAATCTTGTCGAAGCGTTGTGAATACATCTCAAGAAGTATCTGGACTACTTGGCGCAGTATCTCATCGCGTTTGTAATCAGCCATATCGTCCCAAATTTCAGCGAGAGCGACTCCCTCCGCTTTGGAAGTGACGATGTAAGGGCATCTAGCGACTTGGGCAGAAGTGCTATAGCAGAGAATTTGCGGAAGAGATATATTGGTCCGCTCATGGAAGTACTGCATCGTCGCAACGACGTTACGAACGGCGATCTCTGGGTCCTCGACGTGGTTCAGTGGAACGCGTGCGACGACATCCAGGTGACCGTCTACGTGAAGGAAACGAACTAGGTTGTACCCGCCAGATTTCGTTTTGGTCCAAGTTGTAGATGCAACTCCCAGCGTCGAGGACACGTGTCGTTGAATGACATCCCAATCCGTAGCTTCCAGTGTCGCAGCGTCGTCTGAACATATAGAGGACGAAGATGGGGAGGAATAGGACATGATGGTGAGGAACCAAGAGTCGATTAGCATTGGCGCTCGTTATTATTATGATAAGCGCCCCAATATCACGTGGTAGGAATCTGGACCCAGATCTCAGAGTCAGAATGCGCTGACAGCAGTCGTTTCACTGGTTATTCGAGGCTGCAAAGATTTGCACTTCTGCAAGGCGTTTCCCCTCTGTTCCGTCGTTGGTGCTCCTTCTTTGCAAAGAAAACTATATTCCTGAAGCAAACATAATTTAACTGTGGATCCAACACAGTTTGAGTTACATGATTTTGGGTCTCCGAATATCCATATTTCCTACCAATCATTGGATAAGAATCATCCATGCAAGGATAAAGTAGAACAACCTGATGTCCCTAGTCAATGTTCGTATTCCATGATAAAGGAGACGAAGACTTACACAAGCGGGTAAACAGCGAGTAATATACGCTGAGGTTCTATCTGTGTTCCATCCAAGAAATTGACGGCGGCTGCGAGGATCAGAAACTGCATATAGTAATATCGAAGTGCCTACCCCATATCGACCAAGCAAAACACAGAAGAGCTATTGGGGCTCGTATGTATATTCTCCGGACAAAGCATGAGATCAGAGCGGCAATATCCAAAGGCGCTATGCAATAACCCAAAACACACAAGCCCTGGAAAAACGATCTATGGAGAATGTCAACGAATTGATAAAGAAAGGGATGACACGCGACGTACACTCTTCCGCCCAGAAGCTAGATGAATTGTCTCATTAACATACCGAACTAATAGTAAATAGGCCTCCGTACCTTAGCTTGGATCGTCACAGTCAACGCACCAACCGAGCATATTACCACAACACTAGAGAATACATTGAGGGACTGTTCTGAAGGCGCCTGCAGAGCAGTCAGGCTTGAGTTTCCTCCTGAGCACTCAAAACTACGCACATTAACGCTCAGCATAATCCCCAATAGTAAACACAGTATGAGCGGTCCCCATAAATCCCAGTCTCTGAGCACTTCGCGACCACTAGACCGGCGAGGGTACGTGACTTGAATTAGTTTCGAATATATGGATAGAAGGTCGCGAGCCTAGGAACGAAGTGAGCTGCGGGGTCTTGGTTTGAGGATGGATGGTGCATTTACGATCGTAGTCGAAACAGGTTCATCGAGAGTATCAACTCCAGAATAGCTGCGTCTGGGAGTGAGCTTGGTATTGACTATTTGAGAGCGATGGGTCGTACCGCGTCTCCACCTGAATACCTCCTACTGTTTGTCGCGCTGGTCGAGAAGGACCGCTCGATGAACTTCCTATATTTCCCGACAGGCCCGAGCTTGAAGTTCCGTTTGGTTGAGCAAGCTGTTCTGGTTCCCTCACACGGTTTTTACCCTTGTCAGGTTGAGGTGATTGCGGTCCCATAGAAGGATGGGCGAAGCCTGGAATGTTTTCCTCGTCAAAGTCATCGTCATCATCTACGAGCAAAGTTCAGTAGAATATATAATCAATTACTTATTCCTCACCTGCTTGAATGAATTGTGAGTTTGCTGTAAGAGGCGTTGTAACCGACATGGTTCTGGCAGATGTGTTGGCGTCGTGGCACGCGCTGGCCCCAGCCCTGGAAAGGGAATCAAATTAAGGTTAGGGTTTCTTACGAATCGGGAACACTGACGCGTCGCCCAATTCACGTCTACCAACACTTTCACTTTCACCTTCTGCTATTTTGCAAATATGGTACGGGGATTGAGTTTCGGATATTATTGGACGCTAATCAAGCACGTAGGGTAACACACCTTCGGGCATGACGCCACCCGGCCAAGGCCAGGGAAACCAGCAGAATGACAAGGATAAAAAAGATCAACCTCAAAAGAAGAAATGGGAAGCACCTCTTCCTACCAGAGTCGGAAAGAAGAAGAGACGTGGTCCATCTGCAGCCTCGAAACTACCTGCCGTTTATCCAACCACCCGCTGTCGCCTTAGACTTTACAAACTTGAGCGTATTAAGGACTACTTGCTGCTCGAGGAGGAATTCATTCAGAATCAGGAGCGTCTAAAGCCGGAGTCCACAAGAGAAGAGAAGAATGAAGAAGATCGGTCTAAGGTGGATGACTTGCGGGGAAGCCCGATGGCTGTTGGTACTCTGGAAGAAATTATCGACGACGACCATGCAATCATTAGTACCGCCTCGGGTCCAGAATTCTACGTCACGATAATGACTTATGTCGACAAGGATCTGCTAGAGCCCGGCTGTCAGGTTCTTCTACATCACAAGACCCAGTCAGTCGTCGGTGTTCTTCAAGATGATGCAGACCCTATGGTTAGCGTCATGAAACTAGACAAGGCCCCTACGGAGAGTTATGCCGATATCGGTGGTTTGGACACCCAAATACAGGAGATCAAAGTGAGTAATATCAACGTTTTCGTTCAACAGCACGCGAAACTCACGCGGTTTAAAGGAATCCGTGGAACTCCCTCTCACGCATCCAGAACTCTACGAAGAAATGGGAATCAAGCCTCCCAAGGGTGTCATCCTTTACGGTGTCCCAGGAACAGGGAAAACTCTACTTGCCAAAGCTGTCGCGAACCAGACCTCTGCCACCTTCCTGCGTGTAGTCGGTTCCGAACTCATCCAGAAATATCTTGGTGACGGACCGAAACTCGTGCGAGAACTCTTCCGTGTAGCAGAAGAACACGCACCTAGTATCGTTTTCATCGATGAAATTGATGCTATTGGTACAAAACGGTAAGCGCCAGAAATTTCTTGTGGGCTCAGGCCTCATCGCGTATCTAGGTACGACTCGACTTCCGGAGGCGAACGTGAAATCCAACGTACCATGTTGGAACTTCTCAATCAATTAGATGGCTTCGATACACGCGGTGATGTGAAAGTCATAATGGCCACGAATAAGATCGAATCGTTAGATCCTGCACTTATTCGACCGGGTCGTATCGATCGTAAGATTGAGTTCCCTCTTCCCGATGTCAAGACCAAGCGGCACATTTTCAAGTACGTAGAGTGTCGATCGCACACGCATTGTGCTCATTTATCCTCTCTAGGCTTCACACTTCCCGCATGAACCTTAGTGAAGACGTTGATTTGGAGGAGTTTGTTATGACAAAGGACGACCTATCCGGAGCCGATATCAAGGCAGTCTGCACGGAGGCTGGATTGATGGCTCTCAGAGAAAGACGAATGAGGGTTACGAAAGCTGATTTCACCACAGCTAGGGAGAAGGTATGTTGTAACCCTCAATCTTTCAGTCGCGTTTGTTCAACTCGATGTTTCTATAGGTTCTGTATAGGAAGAACGAGGGAACTCCCGAAGGTCTTTACCTATAAGCGAGAATTGTATACTGTATATTCGACCTCTGCACTTTAGTCACAGTTTGTAATGAATCACCTTCCTGGACATCACGAATTCTGGGTCTAGACCACTAGTTCTGGTGACGAATCCAAAAACCTGAACGCAGAGCCCTAACCATAGCCCGACCATAGCCTGTCTTCGGCTCTCATACCCGAATTGAGTACAAAAACATTCGACATGCACACCTTGTCTAGAAACCTCCTTTTTCACTGGTTCACATACGGACAGACCGCCGCAATTCCTGAATAACTCAATCAAGGTGTGTCAATACATGAGAACCTATCATTCATCAACTCTAGCATTACAGATATTACAAGTCATTATGGTCGTCGGAAGGTCATCTACTATCGTGGGTCCACAAAGTCCAATACAGAATCAAGTACAACCTTTGGCAGTAGTAATTGTCGAATCTCTGTTCCTCCGTCTATCGACCCCGAATCATTGAATGTCACTCCTTTCCGCGTCCTACATTGCAACCCAAGCTCCGTCGTGGTCACGATAGCTCCTTTCGATGTCCCATACTCTGAAAATGAGTCGCACATTCTCCGTGAATCAAAAGTATCGCTGTGCTCTATCGCCACAACCTCGAAGCATGTTGACATTATCTCCTCCTTGGTCACCTGTGCCAATTTGCAAGTTGTCCTCGTTATTCGCCGTATTTGTTCTCCGAACCGCGCTCGAAGGCCATCCCTCGAGGTCAATGAAGTTTTATCGTTCTGACCCCCGGCAACGACGAGAATGTCCGCTGACCATCGGTACATGGTTTCTGCCAGCTCGTTGGCCGAATAATCGTCGAGATATGGATACATGGAATGAATATAGCGGTGAGCTAATGCCCTCCACTTCGATGACGTCGGTTGGGGTTCTGGGGTGTGTGTTCAGCCAGCTATCGCTTGAGCACCGAAATGCACTCACCAGAAGCATAGATGTGCGAGTATATTTGCGTCAAAACATTGTCTGCTTTTGTTGGGTACCCCATGCAGAATACTGACAATGCTCGTGCGACGCACGTTGAGATACAGCCCTGGAGAGCCAGCTGGACAAGGATGGGGTCCTGAGAGTGGTCTCTTCCCGAGATTATCTTCACCAGGTTTGGTCCTAGTCTCGCGACGGTATCCTGTGTCGCCTGTGCGACCACTTTGGTAGGCGTTGAGTTGTTTTTGCTAAAGGTGCACAGATCTGTGGCAGCCGCAGAAAACTGGAGAATCTCCGAGTTGAGATCCTGAATGGCTTGGAGGACCTGTGCTCCTGACCAACTGTCTGTGCGAGTCATGAACACCTCCGTTGTTTTGAGTCGAGCATAGTCTTCAGAGTAAAGGTGCTCGGTGTCGTCGCTGCTGCTGTTGCTATACCGCCTTTCTATTGCCAAGGCCCTTGACGAACCATGGCCACCATCTTCCCGCTTCTCGTTCCTAATCCTCTCCAGTTCTTCTTCTCTCATCCTTACAATTTCCCTCGTCTCTGCCAATGTCTTCTCCAGAAGCTTGCATCGATCCTGCAACTTCGCTACCTCCAGCTTTGTCCGAGATAGCTCCCTCTTCGTCTCATCGAATTCTCTACGCATCGACGGAAATGTGAAGCCCAATGTAGAGTTGTAACCGCATATGTTTTGCCGACTGTCGGCGCCGGGGTCGAATTTTTGACGTAACGAAGCGCGCTCCTTTGACAGGTCGTTGGTGGGAGAGTCAAGGGACTTGTCCTCGTCCGAGTCGGCTACAGACTGCGTCGAAGATGTAGGAGACCGAAGGCTCTGTGTGATGAACCCGACAGTCGCAGTCGCGAGCTCTCTGAGGTCAAAGTTAGCGACGGGCAGCATTTCCGAGCAATGACAACACCAAACAGATACAGGGACGACGCGATAATCAGTACTTTTTGCCCCGTACAGTGGCTTTGATACTGAGGGAAAGAGGTTCTATCAGAAAGGATAAATATGTAATTCTCTACTCCCCCACTCTTGCCACCACCACGAGGCTGCCTCGTTGCGGACGCGTTGCCGAACCAGTGTAAGGCCTGCGTCACCCTTGCATGGAAACTGCGTGTTAGTGCATGTTATACGCGAGGTATATTCACTGCCCATGCCCGATTCGCCCTTGAACCTTTGAGAAGTTGTTTTGCTCAAAGTTAGATTGCTTCGACCACAGGACATGCCCTTTTCGTCGCAGCAGATTTGATACCGACCTTTATCTTTCGAATATCTAATTTCCATCTCTATTCTCTACCACAATCTACGCTGGGATGAAGACTTCGGACAGGAAACCCTATACAGGCGCGACGCGGTCCTTGGTAATTGCTTTAGACATTGGAACAACTTTTAGTGGTGTGAATACCGATTCTTGGAAAAGAACGGAGCTTTCTTCTAACTAGTATTGGTAGGTATCATACGCGATACTGGAACCAGGAGAGATACCCAAGATACATGGAGTTACGCGGTGTGTAATCGAACTCTTTTCTTCACCACCATGGTCTCAACGTCCTGCACAACAGATTCCCCGGCCAGGAGCACCAGGCCGGTAACTCTAAAATACCGACAGTACTATATTATGACAAGGAGGGACAATTAATGTCTGCTGGAGCGGAGGCAGAGAACTCAACGACTGCCTCTTTGGCTGAAGATGAAGAATGGCTCAAGGTGGAACTGTGCGTAGCGTACCTTGTTTCTGTTGACCGTGACCTTATACTTGCCACAGTTTTAAACTACGGTTAAGACCCCGAACAATGAAGCTCGAGCAGAATGGATTACGATTTCCCCCATTACCCCCAGGCAAAACTGCCGTGACTGTGTTTGGCGATTTCCTTGGATATTTGTTTAAATGCACCCGCAGTTTTATATCGGACACTCACGCAAACGGCTCTTCTCTGTGGAGGCAAGTCGAGCCGACCCTGCAGTTCGTCCTTTCACACCCAAATGGCTGGGAGGGGGCTCAACAAGCAAAAATCCGGAGGGCGGCTGTTCATGGCGGTTTAATTCCCGACACACCGGAAGGTAAAGCTAGAATATGGTTCGTGTCGGAAGGAGAAGCTTCATTCGAAGCATGCGTTTTGTCCGGTTTGGCAAATGATGTGCTCTCGGTATGCAACTCGTTCCCGCTCGTTTGTCGTGGTGTTCTGATGACAATCTATTGTTAGGACCGCTCAAAATCAGGGTTTCTCGTGGTAGATGCAGGGGGCGGTACTTGTGATATCAGCGCGTATACAATCCGTTCACAACATCCGCTGGTCATCGAAGAAATTGCACCACCCGACTGTTCGCCTTTCTCCCGAAGTTGTCAAAAGTCATTGGATAGTTGACCGTGGATTTTACAGGCATCTTCGCGGGATCGGTGTTTGTGAGCAGGCGGGCTAGAGTTCTCTTTGAAGGTACGTACCGTGTCGCTTGAGGCCTGACCCGCGGTGCTAAGTAGGAGAATTCCCGCAGAAAAGCTCAAGAACTCTAAATACGGGACACCAGATGCTCTCGATCACATAACCAAGCGCTTCGATGAAACAACCAAACGCTTATTTCGGAATAAGAATGACCCTCAGTTTATCGTTTTTGGCTCACCTCTGGATAAAGATCTCTCTGTCGGAATTCGGAGTGGGCAGTTAAGGCTTTCTGGGCATGTTATTTTTTCCCATGGCTTGTAAACACCGAACTGACCGGTACCGACACAGGGCAGAAGTTGCAGAGTTGTTCGAGCCGTCAATACAAGGTACAAAGCCTTTAAAGTCTGTTTAAGGCAGCTGCTCAAGGATGTTACCAGGTGTTGTTGCTGCCATTAAAGCGCAGATCAACGCCTCCTCGGGCATGATAAAGGTGGTCCCTATTTGAAATTGGCATGTCCCCATGATTGATCTATTTTATCGCTTAGTCGGTGTTCCTGGTGGGAGGTTATGCAGCAAGTGCTTGGCTGTTCAGTCAACTTCAGGAAAGGCTAGCGCCTTACAAGGTTTCGGTCAGCAGACCTGATAGCCAAACGTGAGTCCGAAAACGACAGTCGCACTTCGCTTACGCTAAGAATGCACATCTTCGCAGTTCGAAGGCAGTCGCAGACGGTGCCATTGGTTTCTTCTGCGACCATCACGTATCTGCACGCGTCTCGAAGTTCATGTATGGAGTCGAGTATCTCCGCGAGTATAATCCCGAGGACGTTGAGCACGTTATGCGCAAAGATAGGTTAACAGAGCTACCCTCTGGTCCGCGCCTACTTCCCGACGCCTTTGATTGTATTCTGGCGAGGGTAAGCTGCTAGTTGAAAATTTGAAACAATGCTATTGATCACTTACATTTCCGTTAGGGTGTCAAAGTGAAGGAATCGACTGTATTCACTCGGAAATACTGCACGGAACTCACAAGCCTCAATTTACTTTCGGTATTTGAAGTCGAAATTTGGTGCTACAGGGGGGGCGATCACATTCCGAAATGGATTCTAAGAAATCATGGCAAGTTTTTGATTTCTCGGGGGCAGTCTTCTTGTCGCCTACAATGCTGTCGTGGAATGTGTGAAGGTGATGGCACCCCAACCGTGGCACGGACAGACCTACGTCCATCCGTGACTATGATCGTCGTAGCTTCCATACACTCCAAGACAGTATAGGCGTCCTGATAGATGCCCTCAGGGGCTTCATGAAAGGCTAACGGAACTTTTGCAGAGGAGTTCTCTACATTATGTCTCGTGAGAGCAGACTTGTCTCCCTTAAGCGGTAGCGCAGAACCCAAGAAGGGAAAGCATGGGAGGACGTACTGGAATATCGTGTTCTCTGTGGAGATTCACTTTGGTTTGACTGAGTTCAAAAGCCGAATCAAGTGGGTCGATAATGTCAGTGTTCTATTTCTGATTGATTCGGTCAATGATTAACGTTCGTCTCCTTTTAAGGGTGTAACTAAATAGTGCGTATCTCGAATCCCGATCATTGAATACCCCACTAACCATACAGTTTAGTGGCCCAGCCTCCATCATCTACAACGAGAGGGGCCATAGATCAGACGAAGATGAACCAGACGGGATTCCAGAGGACGATACGATGGCCCAATCAACAAAGGGATCTACCCGAGCTCCATCCCGTGCACAGTCGCGAGATTCATTCCACACGCCAGGGGTCACAGCGCCAAGCAGCAAACGAGCTTCTGTTGTTGGGCCGCCCAGCCAACCTGCTGCTGCAGCAGCCCCAGCCCCAGCACCCCCACCTCCACCTGTCGATCCTATACCGCCAATTGACACCTCATTCAGTAGTCGAGCATCCACAGCTCGGTCTCCCAACATGACACCCACCAGAGAGCTGGCAAACGCGGTTAACGACAGCCTCAGAGGCAGATCAAAGTCCAAATCGAAGAGCAGGGCTTCATCTACCGCAGAGGAAATAACAAGTCCGAGTACACGTAGTTCATCGAAACTCGGCGAAGCTCTCTCTTCGGTATGGGATGCCAGTGGAGGCGTCGTTGCATCGCCAACATCGAAAAGTGCTCGGTCGGTTGCGGGATCAATAAAGTCCAAGAAATCTACTCCAGCTGCATCACCCAAAGTGGTTGAAACGCCTGTCGCACCAGTGGCCGAGGAGATGCCTCTGGCTCCACCACCGCCTATTGAATCAACATCCGCACCGACGGACCCGCCAGTATTGACGACGAGTGCGGAATCTTCGATTCCACCTGCGCCTGCGCCTGCGGTTGAAGAGTCATTGGAGCGATCCATCGAGGCTGCAGACGTGATTCAACCTACACCTGCTACAGCTGCAACGCCGAGTACTATAGCTGTAGATGTACCTCCTGAAGAAGCAGTCATTACCTCGACAAGCCCCATAACCGATACTCAGCCACCGATAACTGATGCCCCTGCTGGTGTTACCGAGACTAAGCCGCCATCTACGGTCATATCGCCAATATCACTACCAGATGACGTTGCAGTCGATCCTCAAACACAACCTATCTCCGCGGCGAGTCCCAGCGGTGAAGGTTTGGGCATTCTATCCAATGCTATGGGCGCTCTCACCAACGGTTCGCTGTCCGATTTGTTGTCATCCCCCGACCCAACAGCTGGAGCCGGATCACTTTTATCGGGCCAATTGGGAGGCATTGCTTCAGGTCTTGGCTCAAGATTTAGTTCTGGATTTGGATGGGGAGGTACAAGGTCCCCAGGAGGAACATCATCACCTAAGCCTCCTGGGTCACCGAAACCAGAAACTAGTGCAGTAACTACTCCCTCGACTCCCAAGCCTGCATCCACTCCGAGGGCTTCCAGACCTCCCACGGTACCACCGACTCCGAAGATATCGACCCCCAGGGCAGGTACACCAAGAGCAGCGACACCTCTCCAGGCGTCAACTCCAGTCCCTGCGTCGACACCTAAACCTTCATCACCATCTCTACCCGAGGAGGGACCCCCTAAAGAAGAAACGCAGGTACAGGAAAGTGACATGGCACATCAAGAGCATCAAGAGGCGACAATCGAGGAACAAAAAGAGGCAGAAACCGCCGAACAGATCACCGGGGAGGCGACGTCATCCCAGCCTGAAGGATCGACACCGAAAGCTGCATCCGTTGTCAATTCACCAAAAACACAACCGACGTCAGTTGAGGTGACGGAGACATCGGCGGAAGCTCCTGCACCTCAGACCAGTGACGCAACATCTGAGGCAATAGCAACAGAAGAACAGGTGGCAACGACGGACACGCCTACCGCAATAGAAGCGAATGGTTCTACTGAGACTGAGGTAAAGAAGGAAGAGCCGGAGCAGAATGGAAATGCGGATGCGTCCACAGATTTGGCAGCGGAACTTGCGAAGGAGCTAGAGGGTGACAAAGGTGAAGAAGTGAAAGAGGAGGAAGAGGAGGAAGAGCCCGCTAACAATGCAAAAGGAGGTGCAGGCGGTGGGGCAAAGAAGAAAGGCGGCGGCGGTGGGGGTAAAAAGAAGGGGAAGGGGAAAAAGAAATAGTTGATACGACTGGTATGGCTACCAGTGTATAGACGTGAAGGTTAATGATTCGACGATACCTGCGGAAAGCACTAGCCCGCAAATCCACTGAAAGAGAAGTACCGGATTTCGCGGAATGTCGTGTTTTGAACGTTGTGTGACTTTTTGGTATAGGACGGGAAGGAGATGATCAGATGGACTATTTCTTGTTGATTTCTCCTTGGAACATCATCGAATTCAGATTTTCTTTTAGTAAACATGTCAGGTCCCCTAGTGTGAGAGTACCCATGTTAGATCTGGCACCGGGCTGAACAATGCGGTTTATCATCCTCGGATTGAGGAATTGTGGCTGTGACGGCGCGTCAGTCATGGTCACCGTGACCACGTCGAAAGTATAAATTCGCAGCAATCGCTTTCCCTTCTTCACAAGTCCCTTGGCTTCCCTTTCACCGAGTTCTCCTCTCTTCTCCATTATGGTCTTCTTACCAGTCGAATTATGGCTTCACATTGTCGAGTTCCTGTCCCCGGAAGCTCTCAGGAAGCTCCTCGGAGTCAACAGTTTCTTTTACAACATCGCAATGAACTTGCGGTACAGGAGAGTGGAGCTTCAGACTCTCAATCCCAAAACGAGCAAGTATCTTGCTCGCCTTTCGTGAGTACTTCCTGACTTCAAAATCTTCATTCTCTGAACCTAAACACCACCATTTAATCCAGGGACCCACATGTCTGCAAAAGAGTTGTCGAGTTGACAGTGAGCCCTGATTTCCGCAATTACGGGAGGATCAGATCTCCCAGCATGCTGGATATCGTTGGGCATGCCGTCCAATATGCCCTCGGTCGTACCCCACCAAAACCCGAGGACCAGGCTACAAAGATGTTGATCGACGTATTGCCGGGGTTGACCAGCGTACATAGCTTCACGATTGACTGCCACTCATGGGGAACACACTCCAGTCCGGAGCTGCATACGTTCCTGAGCACGGCATGGAATGCGTTTGGACACAACCTCAGAAAGCTCTCGTTGAGAGGCCATGCTTCGGCGTTCAAAACCATTATTCATTCAACACCCGCATTACCATCGGTCACCGAGCTATTCCTGGAGCTCATCGATAATCCACTGCAATTTGACCCGATGGATCCCGAGACCTTGCTGCAGGACATTGCACCATTCGTCAACGGATTCGCATCCCAGCTTCAGGTCTGGACGCTGTGGTCATGGGGAACCATTGATCTGTCAGACTTCTTCCTGGCGCTGGGAACTTTCCCTCGACTGAGGAAGTTTAACCTTCAAACGTCGTTTCCGAAAACCTTTAGGATCGATCCATCTGGTCTGACGAGGTTCCTGGGCACTCATTCCTCTCATCTCGAGCACCTGGTCCTGAGGTTGAATACCACTCCTCTGGCGTTCAGTACGACATCGGAACAGCCGCTGAGTGACTGGATGTCCAAGACATTTTCTTCTACGGCCGCATGGCGCTTCAACAATCTCAAGGATTTACATTTGTATCCTACGGTACTTTCCGGTGGATTCAGCGCTCTTACAGCATGTATCGGGCAATCCGCGAATACGTTACAAGGTTTGGTAGTGCGAGACAGGTACTTGTCACCGGAAGAAGTCCTTCTTGTGATAGACGCATTGCCGCCGCATCTCAAATCCTTGCGACTCAATGTCAGGGAGCTGAATATCGACATCTTCGACCGTGCGGCAAAAATGCTTCCCGATTTAAGGTCATTGTCTCTCTACGTAGGCTATATATCACCCGTGAGTTCCGGTTTGCCTTGTGACTGCTCTTCGCATATTCTAACGATGACATCGCGACCGTCTAGACATTCGCAAGTGATGTACAGAAGCGTTCGTACGCGGACTGGCACCTTCGCCACATTGGGGTGTGGCAGGCGGGCTCGTTTCTCGACAGTCACTTGATGCAATTGACATCAAACTCCATCCCTTCCATCAGACATTTCTGGGGGGACAAAAACGACATTGAAGATTTCGGTTTGCGCTAAGTCTTTCGGGGACTTTGAAGGACGTATTTATTGTTATCTAATGTATACTGTTTTGCTTTCGTTGAAATTGCTGTCGTGCACATGTACACAAACTCTATGCATTACCGGATCCTATGGATGTATAAGCAACAAATAGCATCAGATGTTTGCACTCAGATAGCTGTAGCCTGAGCGACCGAGACCTCCGGTGGAGGCTGGGCAATAACAGTCTTCTCATCAGTGATAGGAACCGGCTGAACTGAGACTACATCGTCCTTCTTCTTGTAGCTAGACTCCGGTATGCCAATCGTGCCGCCTAGCTTCCTCCAGTTTTCTATCCACTTTGACCTCCTGGCTTCGCAGATCTCGATCAACTTCGGCCAGTACTTCTCATGTTCATATTTGAAATTTTGACTGCCACCCCACCCTTCTTTCATGATCATGTCGGCTTTAAACAAACCATCCTTGACAGCATCAGGATTGAACTTCATTTTCTCCACTGTGATTGGATCAATGAAGGGGGTGATGAGCTTGAAAAACATATTGACAAGGAACGGGACGTTGATGATGAGGGCTTTGCCTAGCCTTTCGGGGTAGTGGTCCTGAAGAATGGAAAGAACGGTACGAGCAGTGCCCATAGACGGATTTTTGGCCTTGTCCGCAAAGTTGATTAGAAGCGCGATAGATCTGAAAGCGGGAACATCAATTCATGTTGGTGTGGTTTATCATTATGTTAAGAAACCCACTCTACGCCGATATCCATCAGGTCTATGGAACGCTCTAGCATCCATACAACGAACTCGATCTGACGCTTTCCTTCGCTGTGCACAGGGTTAAATCGAGTTGCGCAGATGGCCAAGTGGCGAGTAGGACATACCTGGTATTCTGACGACTGGGGATCATATATAATGCCGGACGACCATGACTATCATAGCCATACAGGATTTCCTTCCCTGTAACGGCCTAGCAGAATGTGAACTTCTGAACAATCGAGCAAACGATAGTTGCAAACCTCCGGCTCGACATGTGGTGCCGTGACATGGGTATATACACCAAACTCCCTCCTCCATTTCAGTGTGGCTTCTAAACGTTGAATACAGTGATCCAGTTTCCACTTTGATGCGCGAAGGTACCTGGAATGTCACGTCAAAACTATATGAGACTAAGAATACTCTGAACGCGACTGTCAGTCTTCACATACCTCAATTGACATTCGTACGACAACCAAAACTTCTCTTCTTCTATCAGTTCACCCTTCTCCGTACCAGGAAGAACATACTCCGGTTTAGTGAAGTGGGCCTGGACGTCCTTTTGCATCCTTTCTTGGTCTGGGGTAAGTTTGGGTGGTTGAACAGGCACACTGTCTGTGGGTGGGATGATTGGTTCAAAGACGGTATTAGACATGCTGATAGAGTATGTGGGTATTGAGATTCGAGTCTAGGGTTGAGAGGCAGATGGAAGAAAGAAGGATAGAACGAGCTTGAATCCAGCCATCATGACAGTCTGACGATAATTATTTTTGTTGCCCGCTTCCCACGACAGTGCCAGGCCACTGAAGCCACCCAGGCACGATTACTTTTCTTCGAGTCCTGTCCAGTTGTATTGTTCTATCAATTCCTACACGTTGACTACGATAAAATTAGCTTCAAAACCAGGAAATGATACATTGCAATGAGCGAGATGCGACGAGTGTGAGTGAGGGTCCAGAGAATGGAAATTGCTATGCAGAGCGTAGTAGATTGAAAACCTGTAACCTTGACTCGCGAGAATTAAGAGGAATAGAAATAGACGTTGAGTGATAGAAATGAGACCAAAAAGAAAAAAGGAAAGCAATAAAAAGACAATTAAAGATAGACAACATCGCAGTGGAGATTAAGAAAGAAGGTAAAATCATTACTAGTCGTTAAAGCACCGTCCTTCACGGAGACTCTTCAGGTGGCGGGTAGGGCGCTGGTATCTCCCCCACCAGTTCGCCGTGTACCCTCATCCTATAGAGACAAGTGAACTCTTCTCTTCCCCAGTTACTCTTTACCCTGAGTACCACAATACCAAAGTCAACGCCCAACTCTCTGATCTCGTCCAAGATAGGGAACGTCTGTACGTTCCTATCCGAATGCACGTTATAGGTGAACTGTGCAATTCTAACGTACGTGCCCCCGTTGTTCGGCATCCATCGGGGGGCGGCGTACCCAGTCTCTTCTGCCGGCACGACTTCCTCGCCGCGGTCCAACGCCTCCTGCCTCTTCTGCTCCTTTTCCATAACCCAGTTCCTCACTTTCAACATATTATCCCTTCCATCAACCAATCCCCATACCTCCATCTCTCTGGGGGCACTTCTCACGTCAAACGCCACCTCCTTGGCAACGTGGTCGATTGTAACACTGTCAACATGTGCGGGGCTAGCCAGGGCTACGCCCAACATGCCTTCCGTCCCAGCGAATGGCCAACAGTGTCCGTTGTGCAATTCATGATGCAGTGCCGTAACAGGCGGTCTACCAATTGCATACCCGCTACCGCCCAAGGCCCATCCAAATACTTGTGAGGTTAAGGAAGGCGGCCGTAATTCGTACGTTGCACTGGTCAAGCTCGGGATTACGCGTGCGCCGCCAGAGTACAAGGCAAAGTCGGCCCGAGAGATGACATCCTTGTTTGAAAGCGAGATGAAGGCGTTTTCAACGAGGTGACCAATTAGAGAAGTGACGTCTTGTCCATCGGATGACTTGATTGTGAGCCCCTTCTTGCCGGTTGGCAGCTTGTTCCACCATGGGCTGCCAACGTCCGATTTGACAGCGTTCTTGCCCAATTCGAGTGCCTCCTTCACACCACCTTCTACGGAACCGACTCTTTCCTCTAGTGCTTTGAGTTTTGATCTGGCCTCCTCGTCGTTTCCTGCGACAACCTCCGGATGGTCAGAAGGAGGTGGCGACGGCCGCTGCTGAATGACTTCCACAACCTCGCGCAACAGACCCATATCGCGCTTAACCTGATCCAAAATCCTCTGCTCCTCCTTCTCTGCCTTTTCCACATCGGACAGTCTCCCAGTCAAATCCTGCTTCAAGCCTTCCAATTTGCCCAACCTCGCAATCATCTCTAGCCGACTTCGCTCTCCATTCTCGGTCTTCACCTTGGACTGCTCGCTATCAAAGATGAGCCCCGAAAGTGCAGCTTCGATGGACTGTAACCGCTTGTTCAACTCTGCTATGTCCGCCGCAGGCATCTCCGGCGGGACATAGTTGACCGGTCCTCGGCTTGACGACGGCCATCGAGGTACGAGGTCCTTTATAGGTTGTTGGAAGAGATACCAAGCCGACGTTATTGTGAACGCGAGGAAAAGGTATTTCGAGAACGCAGCTACGGCGTTCCGGTTAACACCCATGACGGTCTTTGCTGGTCTGACGAGCATGATGTCGACGATCATGCCTAGGACTTTGCCTATAATGTGCGCGACGACAGAGAAGCCTGCCATACCGAGGCTGAAAAAGTTGAATACGAGCGTTCCTAATCGTGCACCGATACCGCCTTCTCGAGGTTGTGTGAAGGATGATTCACTGTATGATTTGGATGTATCCACATTGGAGGCATCTTGTGAGGTGTTGAGGTATGAAGGATCGGAAAATGTTGCTTCTGCTTCTGCTTCCACATCCTCGGGTATGTGCTGAAGACCCTGGTCGACGTTAAGGGATGAGTCGGGGAATTGACGGGGAACTGACCCTGCTCGAGAACCAGCTCGAGATGCAGGGCGTGATGGGGGCTAGTTGGGAAGACCATAAGAAAACTATAGTTTCTCGAAACAATATACTTACTTTCTCTACTCGTTCTTCCTCGCTAACACTTTCTTCGTCTTCAGCACCACCAGCGCCTCCTTTTTTCCCTCTCCTTTTCCTTCTCTTTTCCTGTGATATGACAGGTAACCTTAACGTCGCACTCGCGTTGTCATTCTTCTTCTTTTTCCGTCTCCTTCGCCTGCCGTCGTCAGAGAAATCGTCGTCGTCTTCTTCCTCTTCTTCCGACTCTCTACTCGGCTTATATGCCTTGTTATCCGTGGACATCTTGTTGCGCTTATGCGTAGCAAAACTCCGTTGTGAATTGTTGGCCTGGGACGCCTGGAACTCTCTCTCCTCCATCGAATAATCATAGCTGCCGTTCTCGCGGGAAGCTTCAGGGTCCTGAGACCGTTGCCGTACGTAAAAGACAGCCTCGTTTAAACCTCTGTGAGCGGCATCGAGTAGACTAGCCATAGGACTCTTCGCTCGTCCATTCTCGCGTACTTGAGAGTCCTCTTCTTCAGAGTCAGGTATCGTCCTCTGCGAAAGATTCTTGGAGAGAGGTTTTGAAGCCTTATTACGTGAAGTTGGAGGGGCTAATCGATTTGGTGGAGCAGCAAGTCGACGCTGACTAGTAGTTTGTGATTGTGCTTCGTATTCGACCGAAGTTCCACGGTGTATGGTAGATGCTGGACGAGAACCTGATGCCCAGGCGGCATTAGGGTTCGCTGGAGGCATGTCTTGTTCGACTGCCTGGTTAAAAGCTGCTGCGATGTTGACTGAAGTGTCCTTAACACTCCACTTTTCGGGGTTGAGAGACGAGCTAGATTGGGTTTGTTGTTGCTGTTGCTGTTTGGCTCTGGCGAAACGAGCGAGAGCAGATTCGTCTCGGGGGTTGTCGCTGTGATCGGTGAGGGGTTGTTGGTGTCGCTCACGTGTAGAATTGGGTTTCGGGGGTGATCGCGAACCAAGAACTGGTGCACTGCAAGGGCAATAAGATAAATGTTTCTTGAGATATGAGAGACAACGTACCCGTAAGAATAAGAGATTGGGGGAATGCGATGAGGGCTTGTTGGTCTATTACCGTTTGACGGGGGTTTGCCTAGAAAGGTTTGGTGATCGAGACGTCTGCCTTGACCTAGAGGTGTTCCTGCGAATGACATAAGCCCACGAGAGGACAACGATGCATACACGCTGGAAATGCGCTATGAAAAATGAAAAAAAAATGCTGGTGGCAGGCAGGTGGCAGGACGGAGGACAGGTGATGGTATGTTTGAGTAGAGAAGGCCAAGTTTCGAGTTTCACGCTCAGCACACGCGCCCCCCAGTTTACCATTGTTTGCATTCCCAAATGTTGAACAATGCTCACTCTGTGCTTGTTCCCTTGTTCTTCCTCTTGTTCAATCTCTTTGACAAACTCATGACAAGCTCATTGACAAAATATGCAAGACAATAAAAATCCTATGACAAAAGTATCTAAATGCTATGACGCCTTTCCTTTCGCTTTACCATTCGTCTTCTTCTTGGTCGTCTGTATAAGCTTGTCCTTTCCAATATCATCGGTATCCTCCTTGCTCTTCTCATCCTCAGAAACGTCATCAGGTACCTCATCAACCTATGAACAAAAAATAAGCGAGTGACCGAGCACAAGTAAATAAACCACTCACCTCAAACGCCTCTTCCAAATCCGGAGCAGGCTCAGACGCCAATTTCTTTGGCGCCTTGCCTACATCTGTCGCTTTGTGGAATGCTATAGGATGATCCGCTGCGTTGTACCTAACACAAAAAATGTCAGACTCCCAACAACACGAACGAAAGACACTACTTACTTCCTGGTAAATGCCGTCTTCACCGCCGGCGGAATCTTCTTGAGCACCACCTCATCCTTCCTATCCCCAACACCCAACTCAACGATAGTATCCCAATCCTCCTTGGACAGGTAATACTCGTCCATATGCTGAATAACATCATCCACAGCACTCGAACCCTCATCCGCTAATGGTTTCACGATATGAGGGAACAACGCCGGAATATACGACTGTCTTATCTCGGCCTTGTCTCCAGAAACCTTTAACCTCATTCGTGCTTGAACGTCGGTCAGCTGTCGACTGAGCTTGTTTTGCCGGGAATTCTGTCCGAGCCACCTGCAGCATATCTCTTTAGTATGCGAAACCTACGAAGAAGCCAAGACACTCACTGGGGGAACGACATGGAATTCTGTCCTCCAAAGTGGACACCGTTTCCGTACATGAACGAGGCTGGACGAACAGTAGAACATACCGCGTGCAGCGGCATTAATGACCAATGTTGTTCTGGTCTATAGAACTCGAGAGTTAGCCAGATACTACATCCCGTTGTGAACAACTCTCACCCATGAATTAACCCATCCACTAAATCAGCGTCCGATATTGAGGAGGCAGCCTTGTCCATCAACTGGAGATGCTTCAAGATCTTGTCGGGGCCGTCCTCATTTCGAATCCTCGCAGGCTGTGATTTCAGGTAGTTCTCCTATGTACGCGTTGTGAGTACATGCCAAACAAAATAGAGCGAATAGCCTCACCTGTATGAACAAGGGAACAAACGAATGATCCTGGAAGTAATACTCCATCTTGTCACCTAAGGTCTCTCTCGAAGTCGCCGAGAAGAGGTATGGTCCCAAAACCTTCGAGGTAATATCGAAGGGACTCATTATAGTGTACTTTTCGTTCATCTTCGTGCTACATGCAACACAACGGGCATGAGCATAGTCCTAACAACCAGCCGAAGGAACGACGTACAGAGCCTTTGACTCATCGAAATCCATAGCATCATTGGATAACTTCCACGTCGAGAGCATATTAAGGATTTGTCGGATATCCGATTGGGAACCTTGCACGAGCTGATCAACGACGTTCGCTGGAAGCTTCATCTTCTCCCTATTGCAGCACATGAGCTGCCTGACAGAGATGAGTGGAAGAAAACCGACTTGTAGGCAATGGTCAAGATCCTGGACCGAATCTGGGCCGCTGGTGGTCTGAACGAGGGTATTGATGAGCATAGGCGAGATAAAAGAGTCGATGAACTTACTTGCTAAACGATAAGCCGTATGTAGTGCTCATCAGTGGCTTGAGCTTCTGAGCATTCTTGTCATTTGCGATGCATATGATAGGAATCTATACCAACGAAAGCCTTAGTTCGTGTCACCAGTTTCATCGAGACCGTTCCAGTCACCTTGGTCTTCTTGATCATAGCATTCAAAGCACCGACACCTCCTCGGTCTCCAGCAGACATACCGTCAACTTCATCCATGATCAAACATGAACGGTCAGTGAGGGCAACACCTACAGAGTTGGTAGCCTGTAACGTCCGGTTAGATCACCAATCCGTGAGTCGGGATGAGACGTACTTTGCTGCCCGAAATGAAGCTATCCAGCGACGTATTGTTGACGTTCATTCCATTCTAAAATAACGGTCAGCAGAGATTCAGTCGCAGACGGATACACTCTTACCTCCACCAATTTCTTGCTCCGTGTATCACTTGCATTGAGTTCGATTGGCGTGAACCCAGCCAGCTTCGCACACATATGCGCACTTGTCGTCTTGCCGATACCAGGAGAACCTGTGATGAGGACAGCTCTATACATGTTCATCCCATTCTTCCCGGGTTTCTTGAAACCAGCTTTATAGCTGTTCGGCCTGTATATTCTAGTTCAAGCAATGCTTCTAGGTATTGAGCGAACAAACTCACCACTCATTCAGCCACTGAAGTAGTTTCTCTACTTTATCCTTGTTTCCGCATACTTCCTTCATCGTTTGAGGAGCATAGCGCGTCGTCCAAAGTTGCATTGAAGGGTCCGCGACTTTTGCTGAACCACTAAAATACATATCTCAGCATGGGCAAGTCGTCAGGAACAATTGGCATACCTCGTCCCCGGTGCTTTACCTCCTTCAGCCTTTGCAGCTTCTTTTGCGGCCTCTTTCTCCCGTTTCTCCAGCTCCTTAGCGGCCTTCTTAATCTCTTCTTGCTCCTTCTCCAGCTTCTTCTTAGTCTTCTCATCCATCTTCCCAGAGCCCTTCCGTGTTGCAATCAAATTAAGGAATTCATCCTCATTCAACGTCCGTAAGCCATGTTTCTTGATTGCGTTTATTTTGCTGGGACCGGCGTTGTCGCCAAGGATGACATAGTCGGTTTTTGAAGAAGGTTGGCCGACAACGCGTCTAATAATATGTTAATAAATAACCGAGCCACGAAGGTGGTATCCCGTACCCGCCAAATCGTTTAGCTATATCGAGAGCTTCTTCTCGAGAGAAGGCACTCAGCTCCCCTGTGAATACGAATGATAGGCCCATTAGAGCATTAGGATCGCCGTCCGGTACCTCCTTGGTTCCGTGTGCAACAGGCCCCGCTAATTTGGCAGCTTTCATTGCTGCCCAGCTAAGAGACACGGAGTTCAATATCAATAATACGTCCAGATAGATAAAGGTAACATACTTTGACTTCTTGGCTGGTTCAGCCTTGTCCTTCGAAGCGTCCGTGTCCTTTGTAGCAGCCGCTTTCTTAGCGGGTGCTCTACTTTTTGACTTTGAGGGCAAAAGATCCGCATCGTCCTCTTCCTCTTCTTCGTAGTCGTCGTCCTTCGTCTTCTTTGTATTCGGCTTGGCTGACTTGGAAGATGTTGTAGCGGCCCTCTTCTTTGGTGGACTGGGTTTCGACTCCTCTTCTGAATCACTGGATAAAAGGGCAGTGCCCTTCTTGCGCTTTAAATTGGCGGGCTTCGGTGCAGGTTCATCTTCATCTACGTCCATTTTCATGGAAGTTGATGCCCGTGGCTTTGGTTTTGAGTTCGAAGCCTTTGGTGCCGGTGCGGGTTTCTTCTTGGGGGGTTTTGGAGCGTCTTCTTCGTCACTTGAGACAACCGCCACTGCCTTGCGCTTTGACGTCGATGTCGAGCTCTTGGACTTGTGGTTGGTAGATTCATCGTCACTGTCCAGTACAATGACAGTGCTATTAGATTTCGAGGAGGACTGAAAAGCCGCTTTATGAGTTTCGCGGCTCTTATGACGTGTAATAGACACTGACTGCCTGTCCGTTAGTTGCAGGGGCCTTTGCGCTGAATCAAACGGATCAGTTGGTCAGAAAAAGATGATTGTGTAGTCACGCACGCGCCGTCTTTCTTCACAGCAACTTTACTGATTAACCCTTCAGCACTGTCTCTCCGGTATGAGACAAAACTTACGCGTTTGTACCTGTTAACCGTCCTCAATTTCATATACTCGTGAATAGAAGGTATTACTCACTAGATTTGGAACCATCGCCCTTCGTTGAACCAAGCGAAGATGTCTGTATACCTTCGTGAGTTAGGTTCCACAAATCAGGTAGAGGGGTCTCTACCGGCTGGGACTTTTGACTGCCCGAGCCTGAGCCTCCAAAGAATGCCCGAATATCCTTGCCAGAAGTTTTTGTGTTCTTTTCCGATGGTGCCATGAGGGCTGACGAGTTGGTGGACAAGTCCTGAGAGACGCGTGTGGCTCGCGGGAATGAGAGAACGCTGAGTCACACCGTGTCACACCACATCACGTTTGAATAACGCGTGACATTTTTCCGCTTCTGTGAATCTGCTCCTCTCACTCAGACTGCAATCATTACGACGCACCTTTTCTCGACGCGATACTGGGACATATCCAACGAACGTCTGTTCGTAGAAAGGGATGAATAACAACATACTCAGAATGTCTCTAGAGATGCATCAGACGCAACCCGTGCCAGCACGCAGCGATCTGCAAAATGCGATGCCTTTTGGTTTCTTGGAAGATGGGACAGCACACTACTAATAACCCCGTCCTTGGATAAAACCTGACATTGACCTGGTATGCATCTCGCTACCTCATCAACATCACCGCCCTCAGGCAACTTGCCGTATATAATGGTTAATGTGTCGCAGATATATCAATATCATACTCAACATTAACTATCATGAACCACTGGGGACCGCAATCTCAAATGCACTATTACCAGCGTCCACAACCACCACCGCCGCCTCGACAATTGGTTGGCCTCAGTGCGCAATATGCAAATCATCACCATCCAATTACTCTACAACTACGAGAGGTATGACCGGCTTTTTTTGGTGACTCTTCTGAAGACTCAGGGCTTGTTTAGACCGTGACCGCAATGGAAGGCGACATGCCAATTGTATGCAATGACGATATCTATTCCTTGGAATCCCTACTGACTATCACTCGCCTCCGTAGGTCGATGTCGTATCAGGTCGACCTCTCATACACTGTAAGGGGAAGATTGCATCTCCAAAAGGCAGGAAAGGTTAGTTTCCAGTCACTCGTCGATCCATGTGTCTCTAACATTGGTTGACAGAATTCCTTGATCCTTACGGGAACCCCTTGTTCATCGTGAAAAGGAAGACGAAACTCTCTGCAAGTACTACCTACGAAGGGTATACCCCCGATGAAAGGATCTTACTATTCACCATAAAAAGCACATTCGCCTTCATTGAAGGTGCCAAGATGACTGCTTCGTTCAGAAATATCGATGGCCAAGATGTTGTCTTATCGTTGTACGGAGACTTCAAAGCTCGCAGTGTACGTTTCACGATACTAGACGTCGGAAATGCTAATGACACCCCGCAGGCATCCATTCTCATGAATGGTCAACCAGTAGCGTCTCTCGCACGGAATTCCCCTACACCAGCCCAAATAGTGTATGTCCTCCTTAAATTTTGTTTGCTTGAGCTCACGGCTCACTCCTACATAGATTCGGCGGAGAAACGTATTATCTCACAGTAGAGCCTGGGGTTGATGCCCCGCTCATAGCGGCAATCTGCCTATGCATTGACGAAAAAGAATTCGAGAATGACTGGACAACCACAGCCATGTTCTGGGCCATATGATGCGGGCCATCACCTTGTCTCTCGCTGTATACCACCTTGGGCTAGTTCCAAGTAATGATGCTGTATCGTTGAGTATTCGAACCAGATGTTTCATATGTTGCAAGACATCCAAATATTCACAGCCCCGTCAACAAACATAGAACATGCCATTTTCTGTCCTAGTGCTCACCAACTATCAAACATCGATTCTCCGACAGATCCGAATGGTGGTCTACCCGTCAGCCCAACGTCAGCCCATGTCCACATAGCGCTTAGGACTTTCGGACGTCGTCCTCCTTTCAAGAAGCCAATGACGGGGTTGCACGGAGCAATCGGCTTTTCACTCTCAACTGGGTAGCACATTGCATAATAATATTTAAATATGCCTCCCTTGACCTCGGGTTCATAAACCATATCTTGGGACTGATTGTGATTCGCCAGGTCACTCCCAAAAGAAAGGTTTAGGATAAAGATAGTTTGTCGAGGCTTCATTAACATTTCCTTGCTTCTAATACCCAAGGTTCTCCAGCCAATGGCGATGATTCCCATGTCGCCGGATATTCGGATATAGGTTCCACCTCACACGCATTCGAAGTTGAGAAGCAACCCTTCCTGTTATCTTGTTCGCCTACTTCAAAGCATCATACAGATGCTCTAAGTATCTACATGCCGCTCCTTGGTGAACCTGTACCTAATACTCCGTATCTGCTTTCGGCCGACGGTTACCGAGCGGTCTAGTATAAGAGCTATCAGTGAGGTCATTCCCGATACTCACCCGAAACCCCTCTATGTTCAAGACGATACGCCAACTCACTTTCACAAATCGTGCAATATCATGGTGAGAATCCGTTCATGTATCACGGACACTACCAAGCTTATATTTGAGCACAGCAGAAGGGCTTGTATGAGCACACAAGCATCACCGACGGATGAACTCCCGCTATCGGGGATACGCGTTCTCGAGTTGGGACAGCTAGTGGCCGGGCCCTTCGCAGGGCAATTATTAGGGTCGGCATTTTGATATGTATGAATACGCCGTTCCCGATTAACCTCATTCTAGGCAATACGGTGCAGAGGTTATCAAAGTTGAGCCTCCAAACACCGGTGATCCCCTAAGAGTGTGGCGCGAACTGGATGTGGACGGAACTAGTCCGTGGTTCAGGAGCATCGGTCGCAATAAAAAGAGTGTCGCTATCGATCTTCGCAAACCGGAAGGGAGAGAGTACGTAGCAGTTTACTCTTCCAGACTTCGATTCAACATGTTCACTCGGTCAGGCTTGTGAAGCGGCTAGCAATCAAAAGTGACGTCTTAATTGAGAATTTTAAGCCTGGAAGTAAGTTCTGTACAATGTACAAGCTCTTCTGTTACTCATAGCATTTCCAGCTCTCGAGAAATGGTCATTGGGACCCGAAGCACTGCATCCGTACAATCCTTCGTTGATCTTTACTCGCGTGAGCGGGTACGGACAAACAGGACCTTGGTCTCCCAGACCTGGTTATGCTTCGGTGTGCGAAGCAGAATCAGGATTTCGGTACATCAACGGGTTCCCTGATCCCGCCACGGGAGGTTTGGCCGGTCTCCCAGTGAGGCCCAACATAAGTCTTGGTGATTCTGTAGCCGGTTTGCATGCGGCGTTCGGAACGGTAGGTATCTATCTCGAGAGTGTGTTGGTACTTTGACAGATGTATTCCAACTCCTTAAGGTGATTGCGCTGCTTTCTCGTCAAAGAAAACGTAAACAAGGCTCAGGAGGTGGTACTGTTGTGGACGTCAGTATCCTAGAGAGGTAATAGAAGAATACTGCAGTAGAGACACATAACTGATCATGAATCCCCGCTTTAGTATGCTGAACCTCATGGAGGGAATAGTTCCGGAGTATGATCGTAAAGGAGAGGTGAGCTATTGCTCGTATCCATACTACTGGTGCCTCACCGCATGAACAGATCCGCGGTCCCGCCGGATCTACGTTAACTGGAGTGGTCCCTACCAACGCATACCCTTGCCTTCCGGATTGTGAACATCCGAGTTTACCATCGTATATCGTGATAGGCGCAAACGGAGACACACTTTACACCAAACTCATGAATTTGATTGGTCGCTCGGACCTCACTGGCCCCAGTTATCAACAGAACCATCACCGAGTCGCAAAGCAGGCGGAGATCGACGGTGCCATTTCGGATTGGACACGGAAACATTCCACGAAAGAGGTTATGGATATCTTGACAGCTGCTGGTATCCCTGTTGGACGAGTGGTCTCCGTGAAGGATATCGTTGAAGGAGAGCAGGTGCAAGCCCGCGGAGCAATACAAGAAGCTTGGGTTCAAGGAAACGAGGAAACCCAAATGGAGGGATGGAATGTGAAGATGTTAGGGACGGTTCCCGTGCTGGAAGGTGTTCCGTCGAAGCCTAAGTGGGCTGGGCCCGACCTCGGATTCCATACCAATGAGGTCTTGAAAGGAGAATTAGGTCTGACAGACCTTGAGATCAGTGGCCTCCGAAACGATGGCATAATTGGCTAGTTGATGAGCCAGCTACTTTCATCGAACTTCTTGGGACTAAAAGTCGTTTGAATTCATGCTTACACATTTGATATTGTACACGAATCGCGTATTGTACGCTGCATTCCTTTATTTCTGTCAACCATCACAAGTCTGCAAACTTGTTCGTGGCCTTGATGGTATATACGTAGTTAGCCAAGAGTTCAACGCACAGAAAAACCGATCTGACCTCGACCAACAACTTGGCATTACCGGGCTCGCGGGAAGAGTGGCCGGCGTCAGGAACTATATGCAATTCTATCTCAGGCCAAACCTGGAGGGCGTGCTTAATTGCAGGACACAGAGTTTCATGTCTAGATCACCAACCTTCTTAAGATCCCAAGCAGTCTTTGCCTGCGATTTACGCATCAGCCTCTGCGCATGAATGTGACATATCAGATGGCTTACTGGACAAACTACATCGTAACGTCCTTGAATGACCGTCGTCGGGATGTGGCGACTAGGAATCAGCGGTGAGCGGCCAGACTGCAAGGATGAGGGACGCATACATCTTGTCTATCTCTTGTTTCTCCAACAGTTGGCCGTCTCGCATGAACCCCTGAGGAAGAAGCTGAGAGTAATTCGGAAAACGATGCTGAAAGTTCTCACATCGTTGACGAAGTAATGGTTCTCGATCTTGGCAAAAGCACTGAGGGTACTGTGGTCGATCCTCAGTGACATAAGGGAGAACTAAACAGGCTCACTTGGCGAATTGGTCGTTCTCAACCTGGGCAATGGCCTCTGGATCAACGAACAATTTTGAAGTCGTCATCCTAAGGCATAATTAACGCGGAAATCTCGGGGGGAGTTAAATGTGCACTTACTCCCATTTAGCCCAAGCTTTCGCAGCGGCTATTCTCGTGGCGTCATCCACGGAGTTGAGTTGTGCGTGGTAAGCAAGCATCATGTCGTGCCTTTCGGGTTCAGGAATCGGTGCAACGAATTCATCCCTGGTGTCCTCGACGGTAAGCTGGAAAGTGCGTTGAAGACATCAATTGATTTACCATGCTTCGGGGAAGAGATGGGAAGCCCCTTCTTGGTAGAAGAATTTCAGTTCACTGGAAGAGGCCTCGTGAGCAGTGGTAGAGGCAAGAATGTACATTGACGCTCACCTCTTCCTCAGTGTGAAGATGCCACTAGAGACAAGTGTCGGTCAGTTGACCATAGTCAATTATACGAGGCTGACGTACCGGAGAACAAGACTCTTCACCCGATCCGGATGCGACTACAGGATTCCATTCAGTTAAGGGGCCTGGATGGAAGAACAAGAGAGTCACTTGAGCATATGCCAGGGAAAGTGTCGAGCCCTAGACAGAAAACGAGGTCAAAATCTTGGAGGTGTTAACTAAAAACAGACGACAGACCCAGGAACCCCCAAAGACATGCCACTTATCGATTCCCAGATGCTCCCGCAACTTTTCTATATCCTTGATCAAGTCCCATGTAGTATTTTCCTCCAAGCAAGCAGATCTATTCCAGGGGCATTGAATATTATCACGATGTGGATATGAATGGCTAAATCGCGGCTTACGGAGTCGACTTTCCGGCTCCCCTTTGGTCCATGAGAATAATCTAATTTGGACGGTCATTTACAACTCCAGCTATGAGATCAGAGATACGTACCTTGTACTTGTGGGGGCTGAAGAAGCTGCGGTCTTTTTCATGGCATCCGCCTCCTGGTCCTCCTACGGCCCACAGATGAAATAATCATGGCGAGTAGAGTACTCAGAGCTTACCATGAAGGAAGATGACTTATAGATATCTGGTCAGTGATTGGATTCAAAGAGAAAGCATACGATTCGACAAACCTGGAGTTCCATCCTTGTTTCCTGAGAGCTCATAACTAGTGACATGGTCAGAAAAGATGGCGAGATAAGAAGCTCAACTCGTACTAGAGAGTATGGATATCAGAGACTTTGAGAGTCGACTTTTCGTATGGTTCGATAGGAGGGAACATGGTGGAAGAGTAGTCTCGAACCAGACATCCTGCGCGTCCACTCGCTATCGTAGTTACCCCGTGTACTTTCCCTTTTTAGAGAATTTCAGTGTTTTCTTTTGTTTGTAGCTCAGGTTGGGCTCGTGGACACGCTAGGATGTCTGGTGCAATTTTGCCGCGGCACCCTCCCTCGGTGACTGTCACGCGTTATTCTTACCTCCGCATCCCATCGTCATACGATTACAAGGTCCACCGCCGCCATCCAGTGCCAACATTTGCAGCCTCTGAGACTCAAGCAAATTTCCTCTCGTAAAATCAACCTCAACCCAGACTTAACCAGTACTTGTTGAACATCGATCTCTTGCTCTTTCCACTCATGTCCGCTATCTGAGCCTTTCGCATCTCCTTCCTCGAGATTACTTCCGCCCTTGTTATTGGTCTCTTCACCGTCATCAGCAAGACAACAAGAAGATGCTGGAATCTCGCTCGGTCAGAGTAGGAATAGAATGTGGATAGCAGAGAAATTGCGGCAGCTAAGGTGTGTGTTTTTCGCGTTGTTTCAGTCTTGAGCCATTTGCTCATTGACAGTAATATTGTCTAGGTTCACACAGACTTACTGTGTTTTTGAAGACGGACTTTGGCAGCCAGACTCGACAAGGTTGACATTATCATCGAAGTATGACTGACTTTGGCTTAGCTCAAAGCGCGTGGGTTGGCGGCCTTGTTTTCTAGCATCCTCGTGTTGATTATCCATTAGTACTGCCACAATGAACATAGCGTTTACTTGTATGGAACCACATGAACTCATTACTTGTCAAGCATTGTTTCGACAGATGATTTGCATTTGTCCATGTCAGCCAATGACTGCGAGATCTTCAACCGTTAGTACATTAGCTCTCACAGGTTAACACCATCCAACATCGTCTCTCTTCAGCTGACTTGATATCGCTCGGTGGCTCGGTATGCCGCTTTTTTGCACGCGTTTGCTCATTGGCCCAAACTTCAGAAAACAGAAGCAACTTAACGCACTGGTCCACCTGCCGTTCAAAAATCCCCTCATGTCATATTTCTTTAGTTCTACTTTACAGATGAATTTAGCAGGTATATACATCAATGCATGAATATTGTATTGTAGGTTCCCCAAGCTGATTTAGCGCGCGGAGATGACTTGTGACACCATGTCACCGAGGGAGGGTCGCTCGGTGAAATTGCACCAGACCTCCGGGTTACGAACTCTGCCCTCAGAAACGAACAAACAAAACAAAACTTCGAAATTCTCCCAAAAAGGAGTTAACCCCGGAGGTCTGGATCGAGACTAGTGGAAGAGATTCAAAAGGAGGTAGCTGATATCGGCACTTCGATCCGGCGGTAACGCGATCAAGAACGCGCACGTGATATGCGTACTCTTGTTGAGCAACGCCCACCATGGACCAGGAAAAGAATCTCAGCGCCGCGAAATCCCTCGAAAATCTCTTTGAAAGCTCAAATCTCTACATTACCCGCAATGTTGCTGCACTCAGTGCTCACAAGCTCGAGAAGGACGATGATAACGCGCAGGATATGGAGAATACGGAGAACAAGGATCCTGCTATAATAGCGGTGGACGTTACGGACCAAGTGGTGCGTCTCGAGGTCTCGCTGAAAGAGTGACTCTAATATCACACACTCTATAGTCATACCTGCGGAAACTAAAATTTCAGTTCCTCGAACAAAACGCGAAAGATAAATACGTCAAATCTATAGTCAGCGATATCGACGACGCACCACTAGTCACAGACGAAGACAATAAACAGCTGAGATTGATGAACGAGGAGCGAAAACAGAAACTTAAGCAGTCCAAAGACCGCTTGTCGCAGGTTCAGAGTGACATTCGAACACTAGCGCCTCTAGTTGAAGAAGGTACGTGTATAGTATCTTCTGGCGGTTCTCTATACTCAACTTTCCTGCAAGCTTAGACTACCAAAAGGTCAAAAACGCGACAAGCCAAGCCGCAGAACTCGCTCAGAAGATCATTGACGCACGGCTCGCCTTATCTCGCCTTCGACAGTTACACCCACACCCACGCCTTACGATCCAGACTGCCGACCAGAAACTCGCAGACCAAGTGTCCGAAATGCAAGAATTAGCAGATCGAATTGAGAACGTCCAGAATCAGGTGCAGAGCGTCAAACATCGACTAAAAGGCGGTGCTCTGGAAGTCGAGAGTCTGAGGGTACAAAGGGCAGAGGCAGAAAAGAATGTGAAGATGGCAAGAGTAGATGAAGACGACGGAAGACTAGTACCGCTATATGATTGGTATGTTTATGATACTCTCAAGGGCTTGAGATCCTCATCTATTCCTACAGGTTTACTGTGTCCTTGGCACTCCACCGCAGTATGCACGGGTTGCAGAACATGGAACTCGCGTCGGAAAATGAGATACGACTGCAGTATCGTGTCGAAGGAACGAAAGTTGGCGATCACCTCATAAGTATCACACTTATATTCATTCCGGATTCGCGGCAACTGGCCACAGCTGAAGTTGCGGGCCTGGAGGAAATTGGTGTAGATCCCGGTGATGTCGTGGATGCGCATGTGCAAATGAATGATGTGCAAGGTCTAATTTCGGCGGTATTGGCAAGAGCGAGAGCGGGTGCATGAGCCACGCGGCTGTGTTGGCTATTCGGGAGGTCTTTGGATCTTGCGGGTGGTGTTGGAGAGGATGATGTATTGTATCTGTGTAAGATCTGTAATATTTAGACTGCATGTATTCCTCGTGTTTAATTAACTATCATGAGTCCGAGATGAAGCAACGACGTAGTGATCCATATCCATTCCAAAGTGGGCTTCCGCAGCTTTCATGATTTGAAGGTATCCCACCACGACTTCTTGGGACCGGACGTTCCCTTCTTCCGTCTAGGAATCCAATCTGTGTATTGGGGAACAATAACCTGCCATAGATCGTCACTAACAAACACGGTACATGTTGAACAGAATACGAACCGCTTGTGCCCACTTAGGGCTCCGTTTGAGTTCCTTCTCGAGTAATCGCAGATTATACAGATTCGCCTTAAACGCTACATCGAGGAATTCTCCTGTGAACAAAGGCTTGAATCTTCAGGAACAAATTTGTAGGAGATTGGGAGAACCTATGATGGGTATGATGCCAATAAACGCATCGGCAACGAGATAAAAGATCTGTTTTTCTTCTTAGCGATGCCCTTTTTGACAACTTCAAAAGCGCACCATCAACCCAATGACATTCGGCGGTAATCCAAACAACATGCTAAGGAAAACCTGGTACAGGCCCAGAAATATACCGAGAACATCTCCCACTGCAGGAAGCACGACACCGATGACTGACTCTAGGCCAAAATGGAGTTCTGGTGGTAAAGATGCCAGGGCCGGAAATGCTGGAACGAGCCATTCAGAGGAAGCATCTAAAAGGTAAGCAACGGTTCGAACTAGACAGAGCTATTCAGTAAAGAATCTTCGAGCCTTTTGAGACCAACTGACTATGGTTATAGAGATTCTGCGCCTGTCGGGAGTGAGTAAGAGATGCGCTAAACCATCGAGGGAACCACCGACCTCGATGGGATTGTTTGCTAGATCCAATTTAAACAACTTATTTTCTGCAGCAAGTGTTGAAAAACCTACGTTTTCTATACTTGCAAGTCCAACGGGGCTGAAAGTTTGGCGTACTCATGGTGGTGGATGTGGTAAAAGTCGCGTTGTGCTGCGCAGGTCAGGAAGGACAGTGACGTCATAACGTCAAACAAAGCCTGAGTTACAGTGAAGTGTTTCTATTTCTGCTGTAGACATTATAATGCTTCAAGTGATATCTTAGCACCCCAAGCCACCATCAGTGCACCTAATCTTCAGCTTCACCAGCAATGATCACATCATCTGAGGGACAGTTAGTTCGGGCACTGTGAACAAAGAACCAGAACATACCAATCTTTAGAACTGCCCGTACCAACTAGAATCGAAGGCGTAAGATGGCGCGAGTTCGATGCTACAATAGAGACATACCTGGGTCGCGAGGAGATACTGCTGTCTTTTGGAGATGAGGGGATCGTACACGAACTGCTTCTTCATGTCTGGAAACACGACAGTTTGAACTATAGTTGCATGACAAGGGGATTACCGAAACCTACCATTTTCGCCCCGTCCGTTGCAGTCGATACCTAATCGAGAGTTGCCTTCATTGATTTGACGACTCTTCACCTCAGCAAGCGTTTCTATCGGTGAGAGGCCGCTGTTCTCGGCAAGAGCCAATGGTACAGCATCTAAGGCGGAGGAGAATGCTCTCATAGCATATTGCTCTATCGATGGAATCTATTGGGTAATTAGTAAACTCGACTCCGCGAGACAGCAGCACGCGCACCTCGTCGGCAGCTTTAGATACAGCAATCGCACAGCTAATATCAGCAGCGCCTCCGCCATACACCACTCTGTTGTCGACCACCAGGTTGCGGACAACACAAATCGCGTCATGAAGGGCGCGTTTTGCTTCATCCACGATCTAGGTAATGCGATTGAATTAACTGGCTAGTCAGTGAACGAATGCAACACACCATCTTGTTACTGCCACGAACGAAGATCGTGACTGCACGAGTATTTGCGCATTCCTCGATCACCAACATCTTGTCCCTAGTGGTACCGAACGAAATCTCACGTACAATACCTGCTTTTCCAAGTTTAGCGGCAGTGAGATCTTCGAACCTAGGGACGATTCGTCCTTGTGTCGCAATGGCAATGAGCTATTCATATTCAAAAACAATCAGCTTTCCCAATAACAAGCGCGGAAGAGCTAATTCCGTACCTCGATTTCGGGGCCACCTACCCACCGAACAGCAGGTAAATCGTTTTGCATCAGCAAGTGATTAGCCTCGTCATCGAAACCCCATTGACAGATCACTAGGTTTGCACCAGTATCCTTGACCTTCTTAATCATGTCGGTAAACTTCTCCTTCTCGTAGTCCCGTAACTTTTTGTACTCCTCCACGCTCGTGATATCAAGGTGATGCTTCGTCTTTGGTCTCGGGGGTTCAAAGGGACAAGTGAGGATGGCTAGCCGAGCATCCTTGACAGAATGAGGCATCTGAGGATGTGACATGTCCTTGTCGATGAGCACGCCCTTAATGAGAGTAGTATCTGCAAGCGACCCGCCAACTTTGCCGTCAACCTTGATTAAATCGAAGGGTACATCACGACGTTCGAGGTCAGCAACTTGAAGGACAGCATCAACGGCTATCTGAGCAAACTGTTGGTGCTCCTTTGATACGCTGATTACTCAAATTTAGCAAGGTTTTTGAGTTGGCCGATGAGAAGATGAACATACATTTTGCTACCCAAACTGGTCATTGCTGTCTTGAGCAAGTTTCCAGTGTCCTTCTTCGAGAATTCGATACGGTCCGCTATGCGATCGAGTTCTTCGACAGCAACAGCACATGCGCGATCAAAGCCATCTGCGATTCGGATGGGATGAATTCCTCGGTCTAGCAAGGCTTCACTCTGTTCAAGGAGTGCACCAGCGAGGACTATATTATGGGCATCAGATGAAATGTAAATATGACAGACTAGGAAGAAGAACGCACCAACTACACCAGTCGTACCATCGCCAATCTCGTCATCTTGACTTTTGGAGAGCTGAACGAGCAATTTGGCTATTTGGTGTTCCACTTCCATCTGTCCCAATATCGTTGCGCCATCATTTGTGACTGTAATATCACCATCCGGTGAAATGAGGATTTTGTCGAGACCTGGATGAATGGAATGTGATGGAAGAAAAGGGAAAAAGTCTCTTCAGTTACAGTATCCCCAAAATCAAGAGCGAAATATTGACCTCTGGGTCCCAGTGATGTTCGGATGATGTTTGCTACTGTTCGAGCTGCAAGGATGTGCGACTGCTTTGTGTGAGCTACAACAGTTTGAAACCCAAAAGGCTGATTACACACCTTGATTGCCTCGACACCATGCGATCTCGTTTTCCTTGCTTGTTCTCGTACGATAATGAATGGTCTTCCATACTGTTCAAGAATGAGCAAAATGTCCTTTCATTCATGTAGAACCGCATACCTCGTCAGTAGCATAGACAGCTTGATGTTCAGCCATTTTTGTACGCGTCGGTCGCGATTGAGGTGGAAAGGGAAAGATGTGACAGCGTGACGAACGCAAAGGACCCTTTGACCCACAACTCTTGTCATTCACAATCATTTTATTCCCTCGTCACCTTACACATACACTCACGACCAGAACATGAACGAAGGAGAAATTGACGGATGGATTGAGCAGCTTTCTCAGTGCAAGCAGCTCTCAGAAGCAGATGTAAAACGACTTTGCGAAAAGGTATGCCTTCTAGACGATTCGTCTTCAACTTTCGGCTGATCACTTGTACGATTCTCGTCTAGACGAGGGAAATCTTGATGGAGGAGTCGAATGTGCAGCCTGTGAGATGCCCCGTCACCGTTTGTGGCGATATTCATGGCCAATTCGTACGCCCCCTTCATTTCCAGCAGTCTCGTTCCGTTTCTCACTTAACGGTCATCATGACAGCACGACCTCTCAGAACTCTTCCGTATTGGTGGAAACTCACCCGATACCAACTACCTTTTCATGGGCGATTACGTCGATCGGGGCTACTACTCTGTCGAGACAGTGACGTTGCTTGTAGCCATGAAGCTGCGTTTCCGTGACAGAGTCACCATTCTGCGGGGGAATCACGAATCAAGGCAAATCACGCAAGTGTACGGATTCTACGACGAATGCCTTCGAAAATACGGAAACGCCAATGTTTGGCGGTTCTTCACCGATCTTTTTGATTATCTGCCCCTCACCGCCCTTATTGATAACCAAGTACGTCTTTCCAGCCGACTCTTTCTGAGCCTTCGCTTCCTTTCCTTATTTAACGCCTAATGGAGCGACATTCCCATCACTGCCTTATCCGTTTCATCATGACAATTTTCACTACGCCACACCATATCCTCGTGTGACAACAAATGCTGACTGTCATCCGTCTAGATATTCTGCCTACACGGCGGACTATCCCCATCCATTGATACCCTAGACCACGTCCGCTCCATTGACCGAGTGCAAGAAGTACCACACGAAGGACCTATGTGTGATCTCCTGTGGTCAGACCCTGATGATCGATGTGGTTGGGGTATATCTCCTCGCGGGGCTGGTTACACATTCGGGCAAGATATATCCGAGGCATTCAATCACAACAATGGGCTTACACTTGTCGCGCGAGCACATCAGTTGGTTATGGAAGGTACAGTACAGCGCGTTTTAGGTCTACTAGAAAATAGTCTCACCCTCGTCTATAGGTTACAGCTGGAGTCAGGATAGAAACGTGGTAACGATCTTCAGCGCGCCAAACTATTGTTATAGATGTGGTAATCAAGCGGCCATCATGGAGATAGACGAAAAATTATCTTACAGCTTGTAGGACTCTTTATCCGCCTTTGGTCTTGCGTGCTTGCTAACAGCAAAAACTACTCCTATACAGCCTTCAATTCGATCCCGCTCCGAGAGCGGGAGAGCCTCTCGTTACGAGACGTGTACCGGATTACTTCCTCGTAAGTCTTCTACTTCTAATAGCATTCGAGATGCTCTGCTGATGAACAACCCCCTTTCCGCCAGTGATTTTGTTCTACAACCACACAGCAATATATCTCCTTTTTCATGCATGAAGATGGTGTTTGAGAGAGAGACCTGTATTCCAACACGACATACACACGCAACATTGCAAGTGTCATGACATTTTCCTTGCCATCGTATTTCGAACACTGGCCTCCCCTTCCTAATCTTGCCTTTCCTGTCATTACCCGTACAGTTACCCGCTGGTCTCCCTTTCACACCTTCTTCCTCAAGAGACCGTTTTCCTGTGCAAGTAATGTACCCAATAGTAGATGATGTACACGTTTGCATTCTTGTTCATTCTTTCTCTTCTGGATACGTTTCTCTGTAATTCCGTCTCTTTGCTTCGCACGTCCCACCATGTTCCTTTTGCTTTGTTACATGGCATATTTATACGGACAGGGTTGAGAATCAAGAAGTCAAGTATTAATAAAACGAAGAAATTCCATTGCTTTCCTACTCTGAGGTTTCGTGATGTGGGACTTCCATCCGCACCTCAACATCCAGCAGTAGTACTCGTATGGTGGCTTGTAGATGCTAAATACTATGTGATCGAGAGTACAGTACAAACTATAATACAAGTTGCTTTGGGTCTTCAACCAGATACAAATAGAACAAGGAGTCCGAGATATTTTGGGATTCGTAGGCACATAAACCATTCATATCTCTCCTCGATCAGCCTTAACCTAGAAACCCCACACGGTCAACTTCCAAACCAAAACTGGAAGGATAACAGTACATACGCTTTCTTCACTGGGTGTAGGGTTCTTCTTGATGACTTCCGTAGTTTCTTCGTGAACCGTCTTCTTGACTAGGGTTTCCGCCTCCTCGTGACCCTCAGCGGAACTCAACGGACCCTCAACTGCATCCTTGAGCAATGTTGATTGGGTAGATTGAGCACGGTCATCGGGATTGTGTCGACTAAGGATATAGTCGACAGTCTTATTCTGCATCTCCTCCGGGCGGGATGCTGAGCGGTCGGCCTGGTCACGGGTGTCAGGGCAATTGAATAGGAATATCGCACAGCTGCATACCTTCACAGAAGCCTCGGATGCAGTAGCAAGGGGCTCATTCCAGCCCGGAGCATGCTCATGGTGAGGCGTGGAAGTCTTGTGCTGTTGGCGGTTCAGGTTTCTCTGTTTCTCGGTCTCCAAAGTCTGTAAGGGCACTGAGCGGGTTGAGGTCGGGTATAGGTAATACCACGTACGAGAGGATCATTGTCGTGCATTGTGCTGAAAGCATAGCATGTCAATCATAAGAATCAAGAAGATCTAGAGCGCGAAGCTTCGATTTACCTAGAATAGTGTCTGCATTGGTCAGTGACCTGGCATTCCTGAGACGCAACGAAACCAACCTTGTCGACGAGTACTTGTATCTCAAGCCTGCAGCAGGGCCTCTGTTCGAGGCTGCAGACCTAAGGCTTGTGAGAGCGCTTCTCATGAGGACAACCATTATGTCGGGCGAGTCGTGGTGATGGTACGGAGGAAAGATGAGTGAAATAGGGAATCTAAGCAGGAAGCAAAATGAATGATACCAGGTGACCTCATATCTTGCTACAGCTGCTCAGCTTTTTATTTATTTCAATCCAGTGTCTTGTGGTGCGGTCGATTCCGACGCGAAGCGCTTGGGTCACGATGACGTCGCGAATGGCGCAATGGTTCGTGGGAAAATTCACGCGAGTTCCTGAGACTTGGTCCGTGTACCACCAACAATTTTTTTGTCATTGTCGGTGACACTGAGGACAGTCCTGAACTCGAGTTGCTCTGATTTCTGCTGGTTTCTTCGAATTTGTCTTGGACTCAACTTTGACTATCTCTGGATATCTAGCTTTCTACGGATCAACCTCTAGCCTGCTTTTTCTCCAACAAAACGCGTGTAAGCAAAATCGTAATCCTTGACTTCAGCAAGCTATCGGCTACTTCAGTACCCGCCACGGTTCTTTGGCACTTCGCAACTGTATTTTCGGAGCAAGAATCCAAATTCCATGCGAAAACACTCGTCGATGCATCTCCGAATTTGACGTGTAGACTGACGTATAATATGACCCTTCCGTCCCCTGTTTATAAGTTACAGGCTTCCGAACGTACGTCTCCCCCAATTCGTAAAACATGTCTTCTCAACCCAGCCGAACAACACCTCTGCCATCCACAGCCGAGGTACTCTCAGCGCTCAAAGAATCACACGTTATTCCCGACGTGTTGCAGCAAGAACCTTCTCTACAGGTACGACTTACAAGCTCTTACAAGTTCATGTCCCAATCTCTTACCGATGTCATGCAGGGCATCTTGGAAATTGTTTACCCATCCGGTGTCAATGTCATCGTCAATGCCACGCCGCACCGTGATCAGGTTCAGTCCGAACCAACAATACGATTCCATCCTGCCGATGTAAGCCTTTACATCACAAAAGCCAGGCTTCACCATTAATGATAGTTATCCAGGCACTCTCTCCGGATTCCTCGTATACTCTTATCATGACAGACCCCGACCTCATGCAGCCTAACGATCCCAAGAACAAGCAAGTTCGCCACTGGGTAATCTCTTCGCTGAAACCCAAAGTCGCCGACACTCCTACTTACGCAGAACTTCAACGCATCAGCTCTTCGACGCATACGACATTCTTGCCGAGTGCGCCTATGCCCACCACGGGAGCTCACCGATACGTGTTTATCCTAGCCAAAGGCACCGTCAGTGAACCGAGCTTAGAGAAGGAGAAGGAGCGACCTGCGGATTTCAACGAAAGGTTGCAGTTTGAAGCCGACACATTCATCAAGCAGAATAATCTGGAGGTCGTTGGAGTTGCATTCATGAGGGTAAGCTAGCACCCGTAGTATGAAGATGCGGTACTTATGGGTACGATTCCCGATAGGTTCAGCCTACTTTAGCAGCAGGCATCGACGACGTGAAGTTGATGGCTGAAAGTGCATTGCATACAGTGACTGGCAAGTAATTGACGAGACCATTGATCAATACAAGTGCTCTTTTCGACTGAAGTGGTATTTCACGTGTTGTGACATGCTCGAACTCGATCCTTTCGTGAAACAAGCCCCTTGCTTGACCAGATACTTCATCCATTGAATCATGCCCAAGACGCATCGCTCAAAACCTGCAAAGCAAACTCCTTATTCTAACAAGTCGGTTACTCCTCGCTTGATTCTTCGACAGCCTTGTTGACTAAAAATTGCCACTATTCTCTTCCCCATCTCGCAGATCTAAGCCCCGGACCATTGAAGGTCTAAAGCGAAAGCTAGAGCAGGATATGCCGAAATGGCTTTACGAAGAGAGCATGGAAGCACTTGATAGATACATGGACATACGCCATGGAGACAGTCTCGAATATCATCCTGGAATGGACAGAGAGAAACTTGAAGCTCTCCAGAAGATCGCAAAATGCAATTGCCACAAGAATTATCCTCGCAGGCCATCAGCAAAGGAGAAATTGCCTGAAGACTCAGCAGCCGTCGTTCAGTTTCGAGAGTGTCTATCCTACTGTCGGGTACCCGTATCGAAGGATGTCAATTTCGCCGATGCGAAGGTCCAATTCCATCGTGATATGTTTACGGGAGACGCTAGCTATCAATTGACGAAGGGCTACAAGGACGAAATTAAGGCTTGCCTGAAGGAAATAGAGGAAAAGTGTGGCGATATGGCGAAGATTCTGGCCAAGTGGGAAGTTCGTGATGAGGTATGTCGAGGAGTCACAACGTCGTCCATTTATTCTCATCGAGATTTTTTTCAAGGTTGCGCAACACATCGAAGGCATCACCTATCAAGCTGACGCGGCGTGCCCACTGTTCGATGCATCCAAAGAGTGGCTAGACTAAGGGCCCAAGGCTGGAAATCTTCAGTAGAAGACCATATATAGCTCGGGTAGTTGAACCCTGTATATTGAAGTATTTTTATCTCCGACTTGGCGTTGCCTCGATTTGAAACATGAGTTAAATGTGAGACATCCGCAGCTTGCCCAAACACCACCACCATGCCCAAAGAGCCCCGGTCAAAGCACACAAAACAAAGTTCGCATCCCTCAGCCCCATCGACCTCCGGCACTCGTCCACGAGCCGCACGACGGGGAGCTGAGTACAAGTTCAACTTTGGCAAACACAAAGGGAGAACTATCAACGAGGTTCCCTGGGATTATATTTTATGGTGCACCGACCAGGGTATCCCCAACAACAGACCCGATCTGAAAGCCGGGATTGAGGCCTTCCTGCAGGCTCATCCCGTCTATCGTGGCATCAAGTCGGTGAAGCAGAGATACGAAGACGTACGGCGGGTTCTTCCTGAGTGGCTCTACAAGGAATGCGCAAATGCGCTCGAAGTGTTCATGACAATGCGCTATGAACATGACTTTCCACCTGACGTCGAGGAAGAGAAGATCAAGGCCCTCGAAGATTTTATCAGGCGCGGATATCACAGGGAGTATCCTGCAAGGCCATCACCGGAGGAAAAGTTACCTGACGATTCGTTGGCCGTCATCAAACTCCGTGAATGTCTTTCACGATGTCCTGACCTAAATGAAGGGTCGTCGGATGAGGAGCTGGATCATTATGAAGATCCGATAAGTGGCTTTGAACATTGTAGCTTAAAACAGAGCTACAAGAAAGAGATCGTCGCTTGCTTGAAGGAAATAGAGAAACAGCATGGAGCTGGTGTAAGGGCACTTGGTAATTGGGAGGTTCGTGATCTGGTGCGTGAATGTTTACTATATGTACATCCTTGGTGATACTCAACCGTTGTAAGATTGCAAAACGGATCGAAGGCATCAGGTATAGCGGCGGAGGGAACAATGGCTGCGAGTATTTTGAACTTGGGGATGCGTCTCTTGGTTGGCTAAAGGAAGATTATTCTCGTTTCGTCTAAAGGATAGTGAAATATTATTCTGGTTTAGGACGTGAGGTGGGCAATTGGAAGCGAGTAGCATATTGTGGGACAAAGTCTACTTAGCTGGCGTTCTGATTATAATCCTTGCAGAACCCCATTCTCGCCTCCATTGGCATCTATCAAACCTCCCCCTTCACACTCTCTGCATCCAAGTAAAGGTCTGCCTTCTTCTCTGATAAAACCTTCTTTGTCGACATGTACTTTCGGAAATTTAATACAGTCCAATTTCACATCTTCCACCATCATTCTTAACCATTCCAGCACAGGCCTCGTCGTCCACCTTTCCCCAGAAGAATCCTTGAACCACCCCAAATGCCCGCCCCCGGAAGTAAGCGCCATGACGACAAAAGGGTTATCCTGCGTCTCATAATCGTGGTCCATCGTCGGAACATGTTGCACCACCGGATCATCGGCCGCGTTGATAGATAGAAACGGAACTTGTATGTCCTTCACTAGATGGTGGCTTGAGTTATGGTGATAATAGGCATTTGCCGTTGGAAAAGGGTAACCTTCGTGGGATGGTCCACCGATAAACCTCGTAAACACGTCGTCGTACTGTGTGAGTGTGGGATTTGGGACGGAAAGCAGCCGGGGAATAGCAAGGGCGATAGGTTGAGTTGGGTCATCGAGCGCCAGAGCTTTGTGGTGACGTTTGATGAGGGCAACAAGGTTTCCTCCCAGGGCGCGGTTATATACGTATTTGCCGACATAGGTGCTCTCTAACCTGAAAAGCCACGTTAGGTAAAGGAAATTTGGATCAAAGCAGTACCCACCTATCGCTGTTAGCAGCTAGGTCCCAGGGCTTTGTGGAGGAAATTACTGTGGCAGTCGGACAAATAAATGATCATCCGACTTACATTAGCCAATACACAGGCTGACCGCAACCGGCTGTGTCTTCCTTCGAAAGCAACATAACGAGTCATCATATTTGCACCAAGGGAGAAACCGAGGCCATGCAAAGGTGCGCGAGGATATCGATAGGAAAGGTATAACAGTGCTTGCTGGATATCTTCAGTCACTCCTGCTGTGTAAAATTTTGGTGAAGTTATTTGCACACCTCCACCTACGAGTTTACTTAGTGACTGAAATTCGAGAAACACTGAAACTCACGCACATCCGCGATGGTGAACAACAACAGCACGATATCCCAAACCACCACGATCCCTCGAAGCCGTGACGCGAGCAATTATTGCTTTTAGGTAGGGCTCGTATGATCCTGACAAGGCAGGAAAGAATTAGCCAGGACAACTGTTAAGAAAGAACTATATCTTGCCTCCACTGAGGCCATGCTGTACCACGACAATTGGGGATTCGTCGTCCAATTGAGTTGTGTCAACTGGTGCAAAATCCAGCCCTCTAAGATTGGTCAAGGTTAATCTCTTGAAAATCTCCTGAAACCATCGCAAGCGCACAATGTACCACCATCCGCCAGACGTAGAAGCTGTCTTCTGTACCAAATGGGATCCGTTTGAGAGAAATCGGCGAACACCGAGTAAAGAGTCTGTGCATGCCCACTGCTCTTTTTCAGCACCACCCATCAACTCAGAACGACATTGTCATACCTTGCTAGCCACCAAGAAGTCTCAAAAGCCGTGAACAAACTCGGGCATCTACCTTTCACTAGTTCCTTCAAGTTTCGCCTATCATGAAGTCGGTCTTCACGGGCGCCCGAGGCGATTGAAAGTATAGCGGGGTTGGACGAGAAGTGAACGATGGTGGATTCCTTGCCCTTTCTGGGTCCACAGCAGCGGTACATCTCCTAGAATGTTTTGGGAAAGGTGCGAAAGCCAATTTTTGGACTTCATTCATGGCGGTTCGGGAGATTGATCATCATTCATGCAGTCAAGCACCGTCAGTCATCGTGCACGGCGAGCAAATGACAATGACTGCCCTTGGTCTAATCCAATTAACACCATTTTGACTGCTCTTATGACTGGTTTTGGTGAAGGATAGGGTCAAGAAGTGAAGTATTCAATACATGCATGCCTGTTAACGCTTCCTAAATTCTAAACATCCTCCCAGGAACTACACATGGCATTTCGCTTGTCCTGGGTCCGCTCTACTCGAGATTTCCTGTCAGTGGTACTACAGTGCTATCCGAATGTCTGAATGTCCTCAAACCAGTTCTAATAATTTTCAGCTGCGACTTGCAGTTTGGGTCTGGGCACGCGACGAGGGCGTCAGTCGACATCCAGTCGTTTGGATGTGTGATGCGCTGCTTTGCGGCCAGCAAAGGCAGAATTGCACCTGGGTCGTTTCAATGCATATTGGTTTATGGCTCAAGGAATGCGTCGCACCTAACGAGTAGATTGAGAATCCAACACCCTCTGGCAATCGCATCATCTCCCCTTCTAGGGTAAAATAGTCTCCTGGCCTCGCACCACACATAATTGTCGCTCCTTCCGGACAAATAACTTCCACTCGAAGGTCGTACAGCTGGAATGTGTCGTTGGGGGATGTCATCGTGACAGTCGTTCGAAGAAAGTTCAAGGCTGTGAGTAGGCTATGCTGGTCTGCTCGTTTAATTCCTCAGACGGAAAAAGGTCGCCGAATTATGAAGTTTTATGAGTACTGACAGTACTATAAAGTACGTGGCAATGTCTTTGGAATAATTATTTCCTAAGCGTTCTATAATAATTTACCTATATTCATCTCCGCAGTCACCCATCATCTCAAATATTCTTCGGGCATGCTTCCCCAGCGCAGCGGCTTCAATTTGTTCCCTATCTTCGACGTCCAGTTGGAAAGAAAAGACTCGTAGATTCGAATGTAGATTGCACGAAACTCCAAGCCTCGTGCCCACAATGACAGCGCCGACGACAGGGTTATCAAGGACCCACCTCGCAGCGACGTTAGAGATATCCACCTTGTGCTTCTCCGCGATGGTCGCCAGGGTTTTCAGGAGAGCCTGGAAATCTACCCATGTTCCCCAAGTAGATATCACATCAAAATACTAGGGACGACGTTTGAGTTACGCATCACGGATCTATGGGAGAACCCACCTTGCGCTGGGAAGGAGTGAGCCCCGCGCTCTCAGAGTAAATGTCTGGCGGACCAACGCCGAGCCACTTGTCGGATAAGAAGCCGCCGCACTGGGGACCGCCGTCAGCCAATTGTCAGGGTGTAAAAGTGGAAAGGAACGCGACTGACAAAGGTTCCATACGTGAGTAACTTGATACCGAATTTTTCGCACACAGGGGCCATTTTGAACATCGGACGACTATCTATCAGGGAAAACTAGGGCCACGATCAGTACTCGCAGAAGGCATACCATCAACTGGACACACTTGAATTTGATTCGACACCACGCCTACTTCTCCTAACGTCGATAGCAGGTGTTCGCATACTTCTTCAGTGTGCTCGGCGTCGAAATTGCAGAGTCCGATGTTTGAAACGAGCATGGGATGGGATCTCGTGAGCTTGACGAGCTCGACGAGTACAGCAAGGTACCCCTTATCCTCGTACTGCAAGGGAAAGGTAAAGTCAGTATTAACACTCACTCGGCGGTGATGCCCCTAACGCCACCTACATCGTTCCAGTGAAACTACAGGAGCATCAACAAGTCAGCATCTTAAAGTTCATCAACTGGGGGTAGGGATCTACCTGTAACAAATCTATCCTTCCCTTCAATCTTACCGCGCGTTCCTGCACCGCGTCGAGTACGGTGTGGGCAGTTATGGGGCCTTCTATCGGCCGGAAGACGCACCATTTAGAAGCAGCAATTACTTGCTCTCGCACTTCCGGCCTCAGGCAGTTCCGGAAGCCGCCATATATCAATTCAGCGTCACCCTGTGACCAAAGTGAGTTCACTCCGCCATTCGAAGAAGCCCTTCACTCACGTAGTGGTCCGCCATATCGGTTGCAAGCAAGCCGCATTGTATCAACTGAGCTAGTGCCGCAGTCTGCTTTATGCTGGATGCCCATCCCCACGCAGGGGACGACATTTGCCAAAGTCCGTTGAACAGTCTCGGGACCGTCAATGTCCCGATTCGTGTTTGCTCGAGGGACGTAGAAACTGTTTGGTCGACAGAGACATCGAGTTGCAGGTGAACCGTGCATCTGCGGATGTATGCAGTCGGCTCCAGTGTGGCGAGAAAATCCTGGACTTGATGCTGGGCTCGACCAAAAGGATAAGACAGGCTGCGCGACGAACAATAGTTGTCGCAAGCATAAATGGCATTTGACAACTCAGCTAGAGCTAATCTAGCTTGGAGAAGTTGTTGTTTTTCGGGGCTGGAGGCCGCGAGTGTCTCTTTCAATGCTTGTACGGCTTGAACAATATCACCACACGCTCGCTCGAGGGACCTTTCCAGCCTATCGTTTGCCGACCATGAAGCTCCGGCCTCCACAACCGATTTGAGTAGGTGGACCAGACTGAAGAGTCAGATAAGGACCATGTCTAGGGAAATCGGGGTGGCCCGTGCTTACTATGGTAACGATTCAATAGCCATTTTGCTGGAAAACAGACATCTCGTTAATGCCATGAATTCCGCATAACGTGGGTTCGCAGCATGAAACAGTTCTCCGGGCGGTGCAAAAGATGGTGGCGATTCTCTTAGGCGACGGCGAACATGTTCCACAAAGACCTGACGGGCAGTAGGTACTCGGGAAACCAGAGCCCTCAGCGAAGACCTAAGGATAGACGTCGGGACTAGTTATCATGTACTTGTCAGAAAATCAACATTAAATTCAAGAGGAAGGGACCAACGCTGAGAAATGAGCACATCGTCCATCATGTTGCTACAGAGGATCAGTGGACTCCTTGGATTAGTGTGCTAAATCGAACTCACACATGTCCTGGAGCAGCCATCTTATTGGAGATAAACTTGGGGGCGAGAGGCGTGGAAGATGAAGAATGACCGTCAGGAGAAGAGGTGTGCCTTTTTATAACTATGGCTACCGGAGTGTGCTACAAACTTTCTTCAAGGAAGAAAGTTTTAATTCTAGCGAGACCGGAGGAGTCACTCTGAGTAGAAGGGGGGAGGGGCTGAGATCCAAAAACTCCGACCCTTTATTCGGGAGTGACGGCGTTCATAAAAAGACCGGAAACACCGCATACTGAGCCCTAATGACCAGGAATCAGCCTAGTTCGATCAGATAATCCACGAGGGTGGTAAGAGGGCACAATGTATACCATAAGTCGCAGTGTCGAGGAAGAATGCGAGTTGACCAGAGTTTGACAAAACGCTCAAGCACATCATGAACCCCACTCCGGCATCGTTTTCGTTTTGCATACATGTGATTGCCCACTTGGCGCTGTAATATTGACCTATCCTGACACTGCTTGTAGCAGTGTTGTGGGGAAGCACCCAGGATATGATCAAGTACCGAAGATCGTTAATCATGACAACACGGGTTTGCTTGATGTTGCTCATGGTGTATCTCAATCATGAGTCATGCTTTACATGGGTGTATATATGAGCGCCATAGGAATAATATCATTTACAAATAGTTTTTCGAGGTTGGTGCTTCCAATGAACTTAACAGTCTTCAGAGGTTTCACCTAACGCCAAAGCATCGGCAATTTTGAAGAAAATGTCAATGCTGTTATCTACACGTGCTGTTAATGACAGAGTACTCCAATCGAAGAAAGACTCGACTTACAAACACCACGGAATTTCTCGTGCCCAGGCCCGTTTGCGAATACGGAAACATCTGTGAGAGAGTGGACACCTTGGTCGGCCGATGTGGGAAGAGTACCGTCTATTAGAATAAAGTTAGTAGATGCTCAGGTTTCTCTTGGTCCGCTTGTACTTACTGACGACAAAGCCTAGAAAATGCGTCACCTTCAGTCCAGTGATGAACAATTAAGTACTCAAAACACGTACCATCAGGCTGATCTGCCGGATTGACCTCGAAGGATCCATCAGATCCTTCGGTAGCGGGAAGACGAGGACCAGTGGTGTTGATGGCATAGCCCTCGCGGCTGCAACCAATAACTTAATAAAACCCTAACAGTCGAGAGGTAGCTACATACTGATCAGGGTTTGCAGCGAACCCAGCCTGAAATTGTTAGATTGATATTGAAGGATGTCATCTTCCAACTTACAGCATAGACATAACGGGGGTTCCAAGTAACAGGGAAGTTAGGACCTTGTGCGCCAATGACAAGTGTATCATTTGTGGGCAGGATGCTTTCCTCGACAGTGTAGCCGCTAAGACCAGAGTTGACGTAGACACCAACTTTTGAAGAGTTTGATATTGATGACGATTGCTGAAACTATTAGGAACATCACGTACCAGCGTCACGTTTCTTGCGGTCGCTGGTTTGAGCAGCAAGGTATTTGGTATCGGCACCACCAAATACGTCGAAACCGTGTCCATGGTCAGCAGTAACGACGATTAGGGTATTCTCAAGTTCACCGATTTCCTCGAGATCTGAGTAACGGGTTCGACATTACGATAACGGAGAACTGTCGAGTAGACTCACGAGCAATGGTGGCACGAATGGTGTCATCAAGTTCCAACAATTCGCCGAGAGCGCGATCATAGTCAAGAACATGCATCATCTAGATCCTTGTCAGTTTGATTTCAGGGAACGGTCTTGTCTAATACCTTGTCAATGCTAGCCGCTTCGGACCTGTGACATATTTTAGTCGACGGGTACATTCATTCATGGCAAACGCACATCATAAACCACCCCGAGCCATTCGAACGAGCCTGTAGAATGTCAATAGCTTTCAAAGTCATCTCCTTGAGACCCGGCTGGTCAACTGCGTCAGTACCGTCGCCAGTGGGGGAGTTCTTTTGGTTAAGCAGGTTTTCTGGATAAACCTTAAATTGGTGGTGAGCCAAGAGTTATCCAACCCTAACCATGAAACGTACATTGCGGTCGAGCCATTTTGCCCTATTAAATTATAAGTATTAGATTTCTAAGCAGACCTTCCCTGATAAAGAGAGCGTACATGTTGCCAGCTGAGAGGTCGAGTCAGTGCATACGTATCGGTCAGGTCAAAATCGACGCACTCGTGAAGATGCCGAGGGTTTTCTGGTCATTACCGACACTCTCGAGGTCGGTTTTGTTATAGACGACATTATAACCCTGATCTTGGAATGCCTCGTAGAAGTCGGTACCGTTGAATGATTTGGGACCGGCGATGAAATGTTCTGCTCCTCCACTAGGCAGATGATAAGAACAACGACAAAGAGTGTTCAAGTGACTTGACATACCCAAAAACAACATCAGGTCCTTCGCAGCCTGTTGGCCAAGCGAACGTAGAGTTGAGGGCCTCGGCGCCATTGAGATATTCGAAAACGATCTGAGCGTATTGGTTACCTGAAAGGAGTTTGTTATCGCTGGTACAGGTCGAATACAGGTTCATATGGATGACGAGACGACTCACGGTCACGAGTATGCGAGCACAGGGCAGCTGAATTAGACATCAATACCATCTAAACCTTGCCCATAAGTTTGGCCAATTACCAGGAGTAGCATCTGCAATAAATGCGGTTGAAACCATTCCGATTGGTCCACCTGTACGCCGACGGAAAAGTTCTGCAATGCTTTCGACTTTGGGATCATCGAAGGAGTTGGACGACTAGATTCGACATGAGTGTGCGATCTTAGGAGACGCGATTCAACACCTACGCTGTCGACCCAGACATTCAAAGCGTTAACAGTACTTTTCTTTCCGGTATACTAGATTCGACATGAGCGCACAATTTTGGGGAGCGCAATTCAGCACGTTACCAGGGCAGTCGCACTGTTTGCGGAGTCTGTGATGAAGGAATCAATTGAATGTGTCATTTGACTAGAAGGATATTACTTTAGAGCGCTTCCAAAGCAAATATGCTAACTGATACGCACTGTCCAAGAGCCTCCATTTGATCCATCTGCATCAAAGTTTGGTATTTTCCATTGATCGACTTGTGAGCAATGAGACGCGCAGCGGTGATCATAGACTGTGTCATGCCTGAGATGAAACGTTAAAACGAGATACATAGCTGCGTTTCAAGGGTGTCAGAGCACGAACCATCACCAATGAAGAGGATAACATTTTTGGCGACACGGTCCTTTGCGGGCTCTCGAACGGTCCAGTGCGCGACAGTCTCGCTTCCCCCATAGTAAGATAGCTTAGCAGTATAATTGCCGGGCTCGTTTAGGGTAAGCTATTTCCTCGTTGAGCTGCCAAGATCAAGGTAGGGTGATAAGCCGGACTCACTGCGCGATAGGCTTTTGATGCCACGTTCACGATGGTTGGCTTTTTCTCGTCACGAGCAAAGAGATCCTCCCAATAGCTGACAAGCCCAATTAGCCTAGAAAACGGCGGAACTGCTAATGACACGTACGAGAATGTCCATTTCTCCAGTTCTGGCTCTGAAACATCGAAGTGCTGGGCAGCGTCAACACATTCCTCGCCTTCTTTCTGAATGCAGAAAGAGAAGCTCTCGTCAGGTTTCCCGTCAGCGAAGGCTTCGGTACCGTTCTGTGGAGCGTGAACTTCGAGCCTGACGTCGAAATACTGGCCAGGAAGGAACTCTGTCTGATCAGGAGGGAACACACAGCCAAGTTTAGGGCATGCACCCAGTCGTTTGTAGTATTGAGCAGAGGCAGAGCCCACGAGAGAGGCAGTAACGAGAAACGCCGCACAAGTACACTTCATGGCGGGAAGTATGCGGGGAGGAGGAATTGAAACCTAGTGATCAACACCTACGCTCCTTCTTTTATATACCCACCTCGGCGCACGTTACGCAATTCGTTGCGGGACACTTTTAGCACCTTGACTTGATATCATTTTCAGATGCCCGAAGCGAGATCAGGCACTTGGTAAGCTCTTGTGCCAGGATGAAGTCTGATGAAGTCCCGCCAGAGTGCGGATAATGCGAGTTTTGACCTGGCACGTTTGCTGGATGGCAGGGGCTGCAGGGCGCGACCAACCCGACGATTGGCATGGCGGAGGTGTACCACATGGTAAGAAAGGGATTTAAGCAATTTTGAAACCAATCCCTGAACAGGACAACATCCGAAGCACGAACGTGCGTCAGAAGCCCACGCGGAAGATTCGATTTCCCTTGAACTCTATTCAACAGTTTTCAGGTCGTGTGCTCAAACTTGGGGCGAGTTCTTCTCTTGTAATTAAATTAAACGCTTCGCTTGCCGCCGAGGCAAGGTCAGTATGTTGGCAATATCAGTGTAACAAGTCTTCGCGTTGAATTTCCTTCTCCTGTTTATTATTGGGAATCAGTCAAAAGACCTCTTCATCAAATAACGACATGCCGGGGATACACAAGACATTCTGACATGACAGGATATCGTGGAGCTGGCAGGGAGGGACAACTTAGCTGAGAATGATGTTCCATTTACTGAAGACGTTGATCAGAGATAGGACTTTAGGCCTGAAAGTATCCAAAACAGGTCTTCAGTGGGAGCATGAAGGAACGAGGGGGCTCACAATGAGGAATGAAAATTGCACAAACACCCGGCACAGCTACACTCCCGAGAGCATTACATGTCGTCTACGCTCCATTGGTAACTCTCTGCGGTCAAACGTTTACTCGCGTTCTTGCTCTGGAAGAGTTTCTTCTCGAAACCATTCCCTCTATCTAAAAGCATCGGTCAGAGACGCTTATAAAAATGAGGTTATTACGACTCACCCACGCCGTCCCATCTATAGCCTGGTTTGATTCCAAACCTATTTGGAGGAGGAGGCGGACCAGTATATTCCGGTTTTCGAGGCCCTTTACTTTTCTTTTTCTATAAAACTGTATCAGCTGACCATAAGGAAACAATACCAGCTGAGACGTTACCGTCAAGAACGCTGCTGCGGGATCATTCCAAAGTTCCTTCGCCCTTTGTTCCTCGTTCAAGTCGGCATCATCTGCGCGTCGTGCAAAGGGTCGGTTTCGTTGCTTCTCCAGTTCGCGCTTCATTTTTTCTTGGTCCTCCCGTTGCACAAGACCTTTACCCCATTCCATCTTCTTTGCCTCCTGTTCTTCTCTTTCACGTTTCTTCCGGGCAGCTTCAGCACGGGCAGCCTTCGTGTCGATTTTCCTACCAGATGCATCACGGTAGACAGTCTCTTGCATCTTTGCAATTTCCTCTGCAGTGGCAGTCTCTTCCACCACCTTCTTCGACGTGACCTTCTTGAGTTGTGCAGCAGTAACCAGGCCCCCTACAGGTTGCGTCTCCACGACCTGTGGCTGCTCGTCTTCAGGTGGTGGCGGTGATTCCTCCTTCACTCTCATCCCTTCTTGTATTGTCGTCCAGCCTGATGATCCTTCAGCTGTACTGGCCGCAGTTTTTCGTTTCTTAAACCCTCTGTCCTTCTCGACGACAGCTTCAGCCAAGTCTTCAGTATCATCTTGAGCAGTTTCACCCCATCCTGCATCGTCATCCTGAATGAGACCGGTATTCGAGGTGGAAGGTTGTTGTGTAGCCTTTCGTTTCTTCTTCTTCTGAGGTACTCGTGCGAGAATAGCGTCGGCTTTGGGACCAGACATGTATTTCTCGGCCAAGTATGCTTTCATCGACGACATGATTAATGAATAAATATCAGAGTTTGAGAGCCGTTTGTGTCGTCGGGGTTGGTGGTGAAGTGTGCAGTGTCTTAGTCAGCACCTATGATTCGAGCCTAGGAGGTGTAGTACTAGAAGTTCGCATTTACAGATACATCCGTTCGATTTTCTTGTGCTACATGTCATTACCTACAGAGAAAGACAAATACATCTGTACAATTGATGTTATAGAGGAGAAACTCCCGTCGTAGCTTTAGTGAGAATCCACACCTATGTCCCCAAAATAGCACCTTTAGCTGTTGTAGAACGCTCGAAGCCCTGCCATCGATCGTCTGACACTGACAGGCCTTCGGGGTACTTCCACGGGAGAGCTGGAGAGATGGATTTGGTACTGAGACGGCTTCAGTGCCTCCATGAGGTCTGGACTCGGCAAGCGTTCAACCAAAGGATACAAGTCACGATCGTCATCGTGCATAAAGATGACATCCGCAAAGTTACTTTCTTCTGGTGTAGTATGTGAAACCGTGTCATCTAGAGGTGGTGTTGGTCTACGAACGCGGGTTTGACGTTTGGGATGCGTGGCATTTCGTGGTCGAGGTGGAGAGTGAGAGAAAGACTGTGCATGTTTGGCAGTCTCAAAAAATTGATCGAGGAAGGAAGACAATGGTTTTGGCAGTTTCTTATCAGGTACGGTGGTACTTGGTTCCTCCGAAGCAGGTAGAGATTGTAGATCGTTCGTTGGTATTGAGGGTTGAGCACTCATGAGCAACGGAAGTGGCAGAGCAGATTCGAGTAGTTCTGGTGAGTGAGGTCGCAGAACGACCTCTGAAGCATTCGTGGAGAAGTTTACGTCTGGCTTTTCCACGGGTTCATTTCGGGATGCGTAATTCTGTAGAGTCGGGAGAGAGAGATCGGAAAAGCGAGGGGAGAGAGGCTTTGGCGTTACGACAGTCACAGGCTTCTTGACTTGGGTTGTAGAAAGGATGTCCACCAATGCCATGATCAGAGGCGGTGGCTTTGCAGGCTGATTGGGTGTTTCTTTCGATGCTCTGAAAGTGAATCAGTTTGGAGTTTCAAAAGGATTCGTAATAACGCACTTCTTGGGAGGTCCTCGCCTTGCAGCATACGAACTCTCTGCTTCATGCAGAGGAACAAATGGAAGAGGCTTGCATATAGTCAAGTTCTTCGTCTCACTAGCGCGGACTACCCCATTCCGTTTCCCCTTCCTCTTCAGTGACTTTTGAACTCCACTCGTTTGACAACGAGTGGGCCATCTGGTTAGTGGTTTCCGCTCCATAGTCGTGTCGTGCTGCGTAATGAAGGAAGTGTCTCGAGTGATCTGAACAGGCTTGCGAGGATCCGTGAGTGTCCATAAGCGTCGTCGACCTGGAGTTTTCGATTCTGTCTTGGTAGGAATGAGGGTAAGCGAGCGGATTTGATTGGGTGATCTGCTCGCATCGTTGACTAGACTATCGACCGGGTTTGCATCCGATGCGATGGCTGCTTGCAATAGACGTTGTGCGAGGGGTTTTCTTTTAGGTTTGACAGATGCGTTCGAAGGTGCTTCGTCGTCGAATAGCTGATCCACGGGTGTCCCTTCGGTAGAGGACGGAGAAGAGGGACAAGTGCGATTGTATCGATGCTTTGGAGGTCGAGGATTATCAGGTTCTTCGTCCATACAGCGACTAGTGCTCACTCCAGCTGGATGTGTGTATTTTCTTGCATGCTTCCTTCCAGCCTTCTCCTGTCCGTTTCTGGGGGCCGCTCGTAGAAACGCTTCAACCGTCACCGGCTCAACGGTATTTGATGGAGACTGCAAGTCGAATTGTTCGCCATCAGAGCTTGTCATAGGTTCCTGTAAAACTGCGATAGGTGGTAGCTCAAGAGATTCCGATGAGGGCTCCGGAAAATTTTCGGGCACAGATATCTGAGCATCGCAGAACATTTTGGGATCTGGGTCTGGGGGTTGGACGTGATAATATCCGAGGCATGGGTCTATAGCATGACGCTTTCGCTTCCTCCTGACCTAGATAAAACTTATTAAGACGAATCCACAAAGACACCGGCAGCATACCACAAAGTTTGAGGGACTCGATGGAGAGGACATGGTGGTCAAGACATGACCAGAGCGTCTTGAGAGCGCTTATCTTCTCCGACGCGAACCACCACCTTGAGCAGAATTTTGGATCTACAATGCGGGTCACTATCCTACACTGGCATGCAGTGGCACAGTGGCTCTGGGAGGTCGGGAACGATGACAACGAAGAAGGAGACGTGTGTGGTATTTGTCGAGTACCATACGAAGGATGTTGTCCGTCATGCAAAATTCCTGGAGACGACTGCCCCCTCAGTAAGTTTGCGTCATTTCTCGGCCAATACATGTACTTACAGTCGTAATTCTCATAGTCTGGGGAGAATGCAGCCATATATTTCATATGCATTGCCTTTTGCAATGGATTGGGACAGCGACATCGAAGCAGCAATGCCCTATGGACCGAAGGACTTGGGGTGAGGCTCCTCTTTACTAACCTCTTCATTACTTAGCTCATGTAATGCATGACTTATAGTCACAGCTGAACGGAAAATCAACTAATAACGCCCCCCTTGGCCAACGCGAAACCTCCCCACTTCGTGTTGTCCAGGCCCGTGTTCCGATTCTGTACCTTCGAGAACGCCATACTCCACTGCAAGCATATCCGATCATCTCCCGAATCTCGCATGGTTCTCTGTCATAGTTCATTATTCTGCTCGATGCCATCTCCCGCGCGGGTCAAATTTCGTATAATTCGAACTCTAGAAAGGCAGTTGCACCGCTCTTTCGCCATTTATATAGACAGGTCCATTACAAAGGCATCCTCCTATTTCCCTTCCAGATTATCAGTATGTCCAATCCAGGTCCGAAGTATAGGTCTCACAGGAACCAGTCGCATACTGAGGCTGCACCGCTGCTCGTCGACAGGCCTGAGAGTAGACATGCCAGTATTCGAGGGTGAGCTCAAGGCCCGATTCTTCCGATCGAGGAATATTAATGTTTATTCTCAGAGTATTCATTGTGACGGCCTCGTTTTATGCAAGGGTACGCCTTGCACTAGCAACTATAAACTGGTAGTGACCATGCCCTAGTCCATGGTACACCTTTATTCTGGCAGAAATGTGTATCATTTCGAGGCGCTACCTTTCTTGAACCAGTTTCACGTTGTCGCCTCGCTTGTTAGCATATTGATGACTGGGTTCTGGAGCCACATGAGCTATCTACGTGGGAGAGAGAAGGTTTTGGCTATCTCAGCTACGAGCATTTTGGTGGTGTTGGTCGTATTTCTTGTGCATTTTTCGCCGACTAACCGTGACACTGTGTTGTAGGAACGCTTACTTGGCGATAATCGCTTACTACCATCAGGCAAAAGAGATGGTCGTACTTTTGAGCGTTGTTGGGACTGCAGTTGAATCTTTCTTTGGTGGCTTACCGATGATGAATGCCATCGCTTATTCGTGAGTGTTTCTGATACAAATTCTTTGGATTTTGACGATTGAGCACAACGATTCAATCAGATACATCGCAGATAGGTCTCAACGTGACAAAAGGTGACTATTATGGACCACTACATACCTTCGTATCGCTAATCGGACCTTTGCGCGGATCAAGATCAGTAAAATTCTGCATCTTGGAAGCTACCAAGATGTTGGCCCTGTTTTTGTCATATGATTTCGTGAGTCAAAACAAACTATTGTCATATCTACGACGTCTAACAGCATTGTCAAATGTGCTCTTAGCTCCCCATGTTCACATTTGGAATTTCTCCGAAAGCTATATTATATGTACCATTCATGTTTGCTACCCTGATATCGGCTGTCATACTGGCATTTGTATCTCGTCTTGGAGAGCCACCCAATCAGCGTCTAGCTCGCACAAGTTCTTGGGTCGAAGATGTGAAAGATTCGTTCAGAGCATTCTTTGCCCCAGCAACCGTCCTCATCAGATCATACACTACAAATTGCGATGTCACATTTGTTGGGCTGTCCGTCTTCATCTATTCTTTCGTTCTGGTATGTCCTCCGTATTGATCTTTCTCAATTGCTTGCTGATAGCTTGATGCTGTAGAGCATTTATGAGACCGAACTAGAAGCCAGAGAGGTGATTTTTATTAGACGTTCCATCACACTCGAAGCTCATCAGATTTCCTAGCTCGCTGACTCTATACGAAAGCTTGTGCCGATCATCCGATTCGCTTCATATGCGGCCATTATTCCCAGTAAGCGGAAGACCAACATTCCTCGGATAGGACTAACCATCCGATCATAGCCATCCTTTTCTTCAACCGCGAGCGAAGTCGTCCTCAAGAACGTGCAACCTCCGAGATCACGTTATTAAGAAACATCGTCTACTTTCAAATCGCATGTGCAATGATTGCCCTGGTTATCCCGACATCTTTTGACTACATTCTGGTGGGGGTCTACCTCCCGACACTTGTTTCAGGTTTCATGCCACTGCTTTACACGATTGGTTCTGTTTATTATGGAGGCGAACGCGGTGCCGCTATAGGGCTGTATAGTGCTTTAACAGTGGCACAGAGTCTGGGCGAATGGTTGCCGGTGAGCCTGTCACAAACTCGTGCTTATGCTAAAGCTGAGCTTCGTTCAGAGTGTCCATGGCCTTGTATCGGAAGCCTCAAATTACTCGAGCTATACCATCGAGCTCGTTCATGTGGCCTGTTTAGTCGCAGTGGCACTTCTCTTGCTGTTCTCCCGAGCTCCCGAAGAAACAACCATCCATGCGGCTAACAACGGTGAATGAGAGAGAACGTTGATAATACTATCAGGTGTAACTGTATTGTATTGAGAATACATCATAGTACCTGCCTCTTGAAAAGACCAATATAGCTCATACAGAGTTGCTCACCGGTGAAGCTTGCATGTGATTGTCGAAAAGAAGCGGGCCGACGAACGCGAATGTATGGTTCGTTGGGTATGTCAACCGAGAACCTGTGTATAAAGATGCTCCGCTACCCTTCTTGCGTTCTACATCCATACTACACTTCGTCATCCTTTCCGGTACAATGGGGAACCCACTAACCTCTCAATCCTCTAACACTCTCACTGTGCGCGACAACAGAACGGGAAAGACTTATGAAGTTCCGTACGTCCATGATATACGTCGACAGCCGAATAAGGATGGCTGACCAGGTGGATACGTAGCATCGAAGCTAACACTGTAGCTGCAACAGCTTTCAAGGCAATTTCAGCACCGAGAGCTCATGGCGAACGAGAAGAGAACGAGACGGAGAAAGGTCTGAGGGTCTCTGACAAGGGTTTCTTGAACACGGCAGTAATGAGGAGTGAGATCACCTATATCGACGGAGAAGCTGGAGGTGCGTACTTCAGTGACATGTTATTGCTGTCCCACTTGACTGATGCCTCTATCTAGTTCTTCGATACAGGTAGGATCTTGCATGTGCCGAAAGAATGCGTTTCAAACACAGTTTGTAGAGGATATCCCATTGAACAACTTGCTCTGCACTCTTCACATCTGGAAACAGGTGCGCTCAGTCCGTAGAAGCTGTGGAAACTGTTGATCTGATCATGTCTGGAACGTCCAGCCTACCTGCTCATTTACGGTTCCCTGCCAACTGCATCGCAATTCATGGTCTTCCAGGACGAGGTCATGCATCACTCGATTGTGCATTCCGATGCTGAACAGTTTTTCCGCTCTTTCAGGTTCGAGTCGTGTCACTATGCGTGTCTTTCTGCCACTAACGCCCTGTTAGATACGATGCACACCCCATGTCGATACTGACTAGCGCGTTTGCTTACTTGGGAAGTTATTACAGTGAAGCGAACCCATCTCTTCAAGGCCAAACGCTCTTCACAAAAGGAACAAAGGAGTCTCTTGCGGTCATGGATAAGCAAATATACCGATTGATTGGCAAAGCTACGACCCTTGCTGCGTGAGTGGGAAACACGACTACTTTGAAGTCAGCTCAAAGCGGTCCCTTTCCAGGATGGCCTATCGTGTCCGACAAGGTCGAGACTTTGTCACACCTCCTCATGGGCTTAGCTATACCGGCTCGTAAGCTGTATCTTGTTTGCCATACAAGCCGGTGTTATTGATGTCGAACAGTTTCCTCTACCAGATGGATCACCTCGGTCAAGCCGACTATAAACCCCATCCTGTTTTAGAGAAGGCTCTGGATGTGCTCTTCCTCATCCACGCCGATCACGAATTAAACGCGTCTGCGACCACAGTTCTACAGACCGGAAGTTCTCTCGTTGATCCCTTTTCCGCCATCGCGTGAGTGACATGCACTTCTCAGTGTTTTCATGTTCTGACGCTAAATTTAGTGCCGGCTGCGCTTCGCTTTAGTATGTCGAACCTCTCATTCCATGTTCACCTATCGCTAACGAGCCGATACCAACTCGTAGTGGGCCTCTACACGGTCTGTTGATCATACCTCTCCATCTCCGTCATCCAACTCAATATCATTTCCAGGTGGTGCTAACGAGGCTGTCATTCGAATGTTAATCTCCATTGGTCGGTATGTCATCTCAGCTTCCTCCTATTGTATCCGGTCTGAGCGTGAGCGTAGACCTGAGAATGTTCCGGCCTTCCTGGAAGCAGTCAAGAGGCGAGAGAAAGTTCTTTCTGGATTCGGTCATCGGTATGGTTCTTGCGCTTCGGAGTTTGTTGTACGGCTAACATGGATGTAGTGTCTACAAGACAGTAAGAGAACGTCGACTTTTGATAGCGCAGAATGTTGACGAAGAATCAGTCTGATCCACGATCCTTCATTGTCCGCAAGACCGCAGACGAAGTTTTCGCAGTGTACGTTGAGTCTGCACGTTCAATTCGACAATGCCTGACACAGTCTCCCAGAACTGGGAAAGATGAGTTGCTCGAAACAGCCATGGCTCTCCACGAGGCTGCCATGAAAGATGAATACTTCATCAAACGGAAGCTCGCTCCCAATGTTGACTTTTGGTCAGTACCCGTTTTCTCCGGTACCTAATGGATGCGCGCTCATCCCAATCCCTTTTGATCTTTTGTGCAGGAGGTAAACGCGTTTTTTTGAGACATCGTTTGCGTAATCTAATCTGGCCGTTCTCCACGTTCCAGTGGTCTTATTTATCGCGCGATGGGTGAGGAGATTATGCGTGCACGCCTCGTGTTGAACTGACCCTTTATGTGATTATGTTCGCAGGTTTCCCGCTAGACTTTTTCCCGGTGCTCTTCGCCGTCCCTCGGGTTGTTGGATGGCTAGCGCATTGGCGACAGGTGAGCTGGAGACTCAGAGCTCTCTGACCGCGGGCTCTGCCGCCCGTTGCTGATTTTAATCATCGCTAGATGATGCTTCAACCCGGAGGCGTCAAGATTTGGCGGCCCAGACAGGTAAGGCGTGCCTTATTTTTAGTTGTAATGATCCGGTTTGGTTGATCGTGTCCGCCGACTGCTTCCTCCTGTTTCCATCGCCGTTGTTGCCTGCGATTGCTTGCAATTTTCCTGAAAGGTCTACGTTGGAGCTGGTAAACGCGATTATGTGCCTGTCGAGGATCGTGTGCCTGTTGAAGGACTGAAGAAGACTCCTTCCCCGGTGATACATTCAGGGTAAGCACTTGATTGTCTTGTCGATGTGATGTACTGTGGCCATGACGACTGACTGGGACCTGGCCTTTTGCGCCTATTTTTTTTCTTCGTCTTGCAGGATTTCAAAGAGGACGATGCTTGCAACGTTCAAGGGTGCAAAGCTGTAATGCATGTTGTAGTACGCGTGTAATTAGGACAGAGGAATCGTTATTATCCGGTATTTTATTTGATGAAACGCCAAGTGGGGTGCTGTCTGGCTGCCAATATTGATGGCAAGTTTGAGGAACCTGACAACCGCCCGGACAGCCAAATAACAAACAACATAAAGAAAAGAAAGAAAAGGGCTACCTCGTGTTTGAACAATCCTTATCCCTTTCTCGTATTTTTATACGCCTCTCTCCCCCGTCTCCCCTTCCGCTCCCTAAACCCCCAAAGCGAAAACCAACATGTTCGCCACATTCATTACTGTCGCTCTTTTCGCTGCTGCGTCCATCCGCAACGTCGCCGCTTTCGAGATCTATACTCCCCAGATCACTCAGGTTCGTTATTCAATTTTCGTTCTCGAGAAGCGGCTTCAAGTTCTCATTCAATTTCGGAAATTAGTGCCAGGACGTTCAACTTACCTGGGAAGCCACAAAGGGACCTTACAACATTCTCGTTGTTCCTGCCAATGACCCTTGCGAGGGAGACATTCTGTGAGTGGGTTACGTTGCTAACGCAAGTTCCGCCACTGAAATTTCTTCAGCGCTGACCTCGGAGACACTGACGATACCTCCATTACATGGCACCCTGACCTTCCTGCCGGATGGCAAGTCGTTCTCTCTGCCTTAGATGGCAACAACGAGGAAGCTTGGTCGGGCACGGTGAGTGTTGTACTTTTTTAGCCGTAATGTTTTGTTTAAATTTTTTGTTTTATTCTTTTAGATCACTATTGGCGGCGGTGACAGCAGCTGTGTCCGCGCAGAGTTTGCACCTGCATCTTCCAGTGCTGCTCCTTCATCTTCTGCTGCTCCCTCGTCCTCAGCTGCCCCCTCTTCCGCCCCTGCCAGCACGTAAGTCACTCTTCCATTCAAGGTCCGAAATGAATGCTCACTTAGCTTCCATTAGTCTGGTTATCCCTCCTGTCAGCGTTTCCTCTTCGGCAGCTGCCTCTGGACCATCTGCCAATGGTCCTCTCGGCGGTGTTGCCAGCGATCCCTTCACTTCCAATTCCAACGGTGCCATGGGCCAAGCTGCCGCTCCCATGGTTCTCCTTGGCGCTATCTCCGCCGTCCTCGCATTCTGCCTCTAAACCTAACGACATATACCCCAACAACACGGAAACCCTTGTGTTTCCTGTACATATTTCCCTTTCTCTCTTCTGACTGGTATACCGCGTGTATCCAACTTGCCATGGTGTTAAATCCGCCCTGGTATCGGCGCTGGTACCTCATGGTGCTTTCCTCATACTCATCATCCTTTTTATTGCTAAAGTTATCAATTGATATCCCTTGTTACCCCCTCATCCCATTCCCAATCTCACTTTGGAAGTCAGGTTTTGGCAGTTGTATTACAGGTTGACATGGAGAGAGATTTGGTCTTTTTGCAGGCTCTTTTTTTCTCGACTGTTCTATCTTGTTGGTGGAAGCTCTAGTAGGCATTATTGTAGTCGAGTGGAAAGCTGGCGACGTCTGCAGCATTAAAGCTTCATTTTCCTCTCCTGGAAACAATTATCTCTGTGCTGTTACATTGTGTTTTCTTGACGACCAATGAAGTTATCTTTATATATTATTATTTCTAGACTTGAAACTGCCAACGAGAGCGAACAAAGGCTGCCTAGCTATTACAACTTGTCGACCATCAGACGCTCCATCACCATGGCGGTACCACCAACACACAAGGCTTGTCATGATAAAATGCCAACCAAAACACGGGCCTCTTCTCATCTTCCAAATCAACTCCCTGTCCAGCCCACACTGCCTTTTCTGGAATATCATCCTCCACTTTGGATACCACCATGAACCCCTGTTCATCCCTAGGTATCTCATCAAAATTGACTGTGAGATGCGAAAACCCCGTAATCTGAACAAAAGGCCCCAAAAGCCGAAGCAGCTCTTGATTCTCGTCGCCCGCGATCCATTCTTCATGAGCAGGTACGGATTCCCATCCAGAGATGAGGTATACGATGTTTGAGTTGGATGTATCGGTGTGGAATAAGAGAGGATATCCGGACCAAGCGCTTTGGCTGGTATTTACGCGTTTTAGTAGTTCTGGGATAGGAGCAGATGAGATGGATGTGTTGTGTTAATGAGAGCGTGGCAAATTCTGTGATTGGCATGTTGGAGGTGCTGGCGAGAACGCTGGTGATGACGGTGAAGAGGAAAAACAGGAGTGGGCCATACATGGCTTTTAACTTTGAGACTCCAGCAGCTTGCGTGTACAGTCCTTTTATTCGAGACGCGTCAGCGCCCAGCAATTGATATCTGGAGCTGCGGTCGCATCCAGGTAGATTTGTACCATTTATTGCTGTTCAGCTTGTGCTCCAAAATGTTCTATGGTACGAACGACCAGATCGACATTTTCCAGGAAAGCGTTCACAGTCAGACGAGCGAGACGAACTGTCAGCGTTCTGAACGTTCTGTAACACAGATATCAGAGGCTTGTATAGATATAGATATGGCCAACATACGCATGAAGAACATCTCCTTCGACAGTTATGATTCTCTCGACTGCGTGAGGCTGTAGCTCAGCATCGACTTCAATCGCCCGCTTCGCTATCGTTGCGTGTTTCTCCGAGGCAAAAGGAACCTGAACGGTCCTGATAAAAACTAAGTATCGACATCTGTTGAAAGCGTGCATTTTTAGCTTACACTGTATGCCAGTCTTTCCTGGATTCCGACATGATGGAGGAGGAAGATAAGATCGATTACCACATCTTTGCGGCCGCGACGCTTCAGAATGGTTCAATGTTCAAACAAAACACGTAGGACGGGCAAGATAAAATCAATTGTCTTATATTGTCAACCCCAACCTGGTATGCAAAAAGTACATACAAGAACTTGCTTCCTTTACAATGCTTGACATTGGATTAGCGTTTACTACATTCAGACCTTCAATCCTCCTTTGCGTCTTCTCCGTCAGCCTTTGCCTTCTTCTTCTTGCTCTTCTTGCTCTCTCGAAGAGGCTTCGATAGTATGCTCTTCAATTCCTCATCCTCAAGCTCCTTGTCCGTCTTGACGAGCTCAGGTTTATACCAAATGGGAGGATTGGTGATCAACGAAGGTCCGTTGGGTAAAAGAGCGATCGTGAAGTGGAACGCAGCGACAAAGGAGTTGGGTGGGGTGTACCTAATTGCGTGTCGTGATGAGAGAACGAAACGCTTGCCTGAAGAATATTCACTTACACAACTTCGTAAGGCTTGACAAGACTATGCTGTACAGCTTCCTGAAGACCCATACGAGCGCGCTTCTCGTCCTCGAGGCAGCGAATGTTGAAGGGGAACGCGCCAGCCTTCTTCTGGACCTCGGAGAACACGGCACGAGAGGTCTTCATCTTGAGCTGGTAAGTTACGGTAGAATCTCTCTGATAAATTGTCGTTCGTGATTCCTCCACCCTAGCCTAATGGAATAGTGGAGAGTTGTCATTAGTTGACGCGCGGAACAATTAAAAAACAAGGTAAATTAACTAACCTTTCCTTCCTCGTCCGAGGAAACGAGAATATCAACCCCATAGACCTCTCCTTCGGCAAAAGTAGCAGCCTCAAAGTCTCGCTTCTGGGCTTCGCTGGGATTCAAAATGATACGCTTCTTGCCGTCAATGACGTTTTGCGTCTGTTGGCACGACAGCATACCTGAAAAACCAATAAAATGTCACGATAAACCGAGCAATCGATATCCCACCAACTCACCTTCAACAGGTTTGCAATCCCAAGCTGCTGCCGTTTTCTGAACCACCTCGGTGACAGCCCAATTTTTGTTTCCTACTTTAACCGTTCGCATGGCGATTTCAGCGGCATGCCACGCAGCCTTGAGCACATCTGCTCTCCTTCCCGTGACGGGATTTTCCGCACTGGCACCAATGACGACGGTCTCGGCGCTGACAGCGGCAAAGCCATCGATGTGGGCACCAATGTGGATTTTTACAACGTCGTCTTTGGCGAGTGTTTGTGAGGATTGGGGGTCGGACCTATGGTGGTAAAAGAGAGTAAAAAAGGTTAGATCGATCGTGTGATGAAAAACGAAAGGGCTCGCGCGAGACGCACTCCAGAGGTGAAAAGTGGGAGACCGTGTTGTTGACTGAGATACAGGTTGGGAATGCAAGACCTGAGTTTCATCGATTAGAATTAATGCTAAACTCAAGATTATACTTTGGAAACGGACCTTTGGGAACCTTGTTACCCTTGACAGTCTTGTTGTACACCGCGCCAGTACCCTGCTCGATGAGCTTGTCTCCCTCGATACACAAATCCAAGATTCGAGCACCATCAACAGCGAGTTCAACGAGTTTTTTCATCACATTGTGAACGATCTCTGCCGCAGTCTAGTTGAAAGAAGAAGATTAAAAAAGATGATTATGTTTGTCGAGGTGATCACCGTGAAAAAGAAACTTGCCTTGTACTTTGTTAAATCGGCCTCGGCAAACACTGGTGGCTTTTTAGCGTCGGCAGCGGTAGCTGCAGGTTTCTCAGTGTCGGACATTGGGATCGTGGAGGTTTGGGAATGAAGTTGAGTACTGAGAACTTGAGATTGTTCGTCGTCGACTCTTCAGGAAAAGGGTCGATGCTCAAAAAGGAAATACCTGGGAAATACTTCCAGGCTGGTTGAACTTGCTCCTCATACAACATGACTACTGTTACATTTACTGACCAAAATGCGTGGGTAGATAGATGATTGTACTGCAGAAAATCCGTAAAATATAATGCCGGTGAAGATAAGTATAACGATGATAAGTACTTGAAGATTATGCATGCATGCATCGTGCAATTGAAACGAGTACAATGTAGAGGGATATGGTTGCGTGGACATGCAGCATAGCTGACCGACAAGAAAGGATGTGGGGGTTAGTTCGTGTAATGGTGTGATGGTGATTTAAAAAAATGTCCTGCACAGAACGAGAAAGGTAGTCCCAGTGCCACCAAGAAATGTTGTGTCATCGTGGTCGTGGTTTCCACGCTACGAATCCACGCAGTGATCTACACAAGTCTTTTTGTGCTGTCGTCCGTGTTTCTTCGACAGGCTTGATATCGACCGTGTTTCTCCACACACGCCAATCTGGCCGCTCTCCCGGGGACTCCGGCCATCCAAGCTGCGAAACAATGTTGTCCCGCATCCCTATGCGGTCCATCATGTCACTACACGAAAAGAGCGTCACTCAATCAGAAAAACAAGCAAGTGACATGGAACCTACTTTTCCCAGTTTGTCCAGGCACGGTCAAAGCTCTCTCGAGCCGAAGACTTATTGGAGACGAGATATCGGCCTTGTCGACGAGCTAGTGTTACTGGGGGCAAATCGGGACTATACATCCTCTGATACTCCACCCATATTGCTTCTTTGCACGCGACAACCATCCGAACTGTTCGTGCCAGATGCATCGAAGCCCAGTTAGACACCGGTTTCCGCGATTCAGAGCCTCCCGAGTCTGTACTAGAACTGTCATCGGCATCAGACAATCGCCTTGAAGCGGGGTATAAGGTAAATTGCCGTAGTGGATCAAAGACCTCCGATTCGTGACCTCGGCAATGTCGACTTCCGGACGAATTTGGTGGTAATTGTATCTGTAGCGGTGGATGTGACTTGACACCTGTAAACAAGGATGCGAGGTAGAATGGAAGGACTGTTATGAGTTGGGGAGTGAGAAATCGTTGCGACAACATGGCGTCCCACGCGGACTTGAGTCTCGAGTGATCCTGAGGGTGTCCCTGATAAGAGGGACTGGGTATCGTCGGTTGTGGTAAATAGTTGCTGCTATGAGAGCGTATGGAATGTGGTGTCTTGGGTATGGAATGTGTGGAAGGTGGAGATGATATGGAAGGTGGGGAATATATGGATGTTGGCGACTCTTCTAGTGGTGGTAGGTTGGTCTTTTTTGAGGACATTGTAAAATCAAATAGGTCATCTTGGCTTGATACCCAGGGATTTGCAGAAGCTAGAGAACTACGTGAGGACATTGTCCCTGGCCCATTGGAGTCGGTAATGGGTAGGTCAGTAGTCAACGGTGACGGTCGCGGCCTCGGTCGCGAGAATTCGCCATAGGGAAATATCAAATCCTCCTCAATGATCTGTCAAGATTGGCATAAGGGATTTATATAACGGTCAACCATAATAGACGCGTGCCATTCACCTCCAAGACTGCTCCCGGTTTCATAACTCGATAAACCTCCTGAATAGGTATTGAGAATAGAGGAATAGGGTGCTGAGTAATATCTCATTACCTCCAAAACAGATTGCCACTACAAATGATTCGTTCAGCGCGGATGACTCGTCGGGTATGAAAGCCCTTACCTCATCTTCTGGGACTCCGAGCCCAATGCGTGCTATTCGTACAAAGTCAAAGTAGTCAGGTGGGAAATATAATCCATCTAGCCTGGTCAGGGTATAGAGCATTAGAAACGAATAACACGCGAAGAAACCGTGCGGAACACGTACAGGTTGCCTTGGACCCATTTCACTCTACGTGAGAGATCGTTGTACCCATCCATTTGATATAGTCTAGGTTGGATATCTTTGATGTCGAAACCAATTATAGTGCTCTCCTGGACAGTAAATGAGCGCACAAAAGAGAAGGAAGTAAAAAGGAGTCGACGCACAGGCCATTGCCGAGCAGCGTCTATTGCCCAAAGTCCACCACCACATCCCAAATCCAGAACAAATTTCGGAGGCGTTTCGAATTGATGCATAGTAAGGCCTCTGAAACAGGTCATAAGCCTGAATAAAGAGTTGGTATAAAGAATAAAGGGATTGAGACGGCAGAACGACTCGTACCACAAATGGTCCCAATTATCGCTGAATGATGCACACAAAGAATCAGCTAATGTTTTTGGGGAAAAACATGGCAGACTCACTGATTTAACATGTCCGTTGTATAGTCCAGAGGGTAGACCAGTTCCCCCCGTTTCCTCCTGGAAACCTTTTCCTTCAAAAGTGATGCCTCTACGTCCTGAGTTGAAGCCATAGCAGATGGGTAGATGATGGGAAAGGTAGAAAAGGCGAATAAATCTTCGAGATCTGAACTAAAATATACAAGGAGAATTCATTGGCATGATGGCCGTGAACATAATTCTGAACAAAACCCCCTTGGGTTAAGATTCTATATGGCACATATTTTTTTTTCACACGGAGGTCCCGCGCCTGAGTCCGGTTCAGGCTCGTCAGTGCGCTCACAGATATCATGTCCTCTCTCCTCCGTACAGCCAGAGTCGCTGCCCGGCCCCTTGCAGCTCCTAGAGCAGTTGCAGCTCGCAGATTACAGTCGACAGCACCTCCAAAAGACATCCCTATCGACCCAGAACCCTTGACAGAGTACCCAGATGTACCACCCGTGAACCGCCAATATCTCCCACCACTTGGTTGGCAGGATGTGCAGCTCAGGCGAAACTTTGGTGACCCAGTGAGCTCCATTCTTTTCAATCTGGTTTTGACATTCTGAGTCTATTCTTTACAGCTTCACGAACAAGATGAACTGTATTCCATGTGGTCGCCGGACGTTCCGCCCGTTGACCCAAGCGTCGCTTTGCGGCACTTTGCTCTTGCAGCTCTCACTTTCACCGGTGTTTTCTTCTTTATCAAGAATTATGGCACACCAGAACCTCATTTCGTTCGAAGAACGTACCCTTATGGAGGATTGGTGAAGGAGCTTGGTGGTCTGGAAGAGAACAAGGTTCGTTACACTACAACCATGTTCACAAAGCCTTGGTTGACTTTCCTTTTCTAGGCCCGTGTAGATGAGGAAACTGAAGAGTAAACTGTTGGTTCTCCCGATTTGTAGATGTTTCAATGCAATCACATTTGGTCGAAACAATTCCACCCGGCGTGAGCCCGGTATTTCTATGGAGTGAGATCTTACTTGGTTGTGTTACCAAGACGCCTTCAGACTCCGCATCGGGCTTGATACGCAGTCAAACTTTGGTAATTTCCTCCTCGGATTTTCCATATTTCAAGATCTCTTGTTGTCTTGCATCATCCGACAGCCGCCGTAAAGTCGGGACGCGTTGTTTGCCCTGCAAATATCAACCATCTGCATCTGGCTACGAAATCTTAACCCTTAGAGCTGACCTTTCATTATGACAGCCATTGCCAATATACACTATCAATAAACTAGCAGTGACGAAACTTCAGAATCTAAGAAATGTATCTAGGACGTTGGCGCCTCTGCGTTGGTTGCAGTGCGATAAGCAGGCTTTGGTTTTGGCCGTGGTCGCAAATTCACAGCCAGCGGCGGAGGTTCCTCAGCCGCCTTCTCCACCTCCGCCTCATTGAACTCTTCCGATGCGTCCGAATCGTCAATGTCCTCAACACCCGACGGAACCGCAGGTGCAGCTCGCTTTCCTCTTCCTCTCGCACCTCCACGTCCGTTCCTTCCCCGTTTAGAACCTCTACCCCTGGTACTCTGGGTATTGCCAGCACCAGACTTCTTTCTCGTGGTCGAGGATTTCGCTCTTTTCGCGGGCGGTTCTTGCGCCAACTCTGCGTCACTTTCATTATCAACATCGCCGTTCCCGACTTGGTCATCATTGTCATCCCCAGCAGGACCTGATGACGCTTCCCTCCGTTTCTTCCTAAAGTCGGCGACAACTTGTTGAAGTCGTTTACTCGCGTAAGCTTGACGCTTCCGAGGGGCAAGGGTACCGCTTCCTCCAGAAACTTCGAAGAATTCATTGAGGTTGCCCTGTTTGTTCGATGTAGAATCCTGTAGTGAAAGAGATAAAGATTAGCCGCTAGTGCAACGCTAGTGTATGGAAACTTATTCAACATACCTTGGACCGTTTATTCATCTTTTGAATTATGGGCAACAGGAGATCGTCAACCTTTGATTGACCCCATCCCAATTCTTCTCGTAAGAATCTAGTAGTGATTGGAAATACATCAAATCTCATCAACTAGATGGGACCGAGCTATGCACTTACTCGCGGAGAGCGTCGAGGTCTGGAAGTCCCCATTTGAACGGCTCGTCGGATTCGTCCACAGTGGGATGATAATAGGCATCCCTCTGACAAGACAGAACGGTTAGCAGAACATAGGGGCAAGCATGTTCTTTACTTACTACGGCACTATTAGGCCACTCTGGAGGGAGGTAAAGGTTCTTGAACTTTTTCTTCTGTAACAAAAAAAAGGCGTCTGTGGGTCCATGTTACTCGACCCTGACAAAAATAACACATACGAATTTTTGGCGAAACGGAGACGATGTGTGTTCTTGCTTATCTCTGCCAGTTTGGACTTTGGACCACCAATCCTTGAACTTGTGGAGCCCATCTTCGCCAGGAAATTCCTTCAAGAGCTCCATGGCAACAACGGGACCAACACCAGGAAGACCTTCCACATAGTCGCTCCCTAGAAGGTACGCGAGGCGGATAAGAGTATCACGGTCTAAACCTAACTCCCGACTCAAATCGGAGAGTAAAAAGCACTCGACCGTCTTTGATTGGTTGAACATGTTCTTGTACACACGCAGACCACCGAACAGAAACACGTCAGAGTCGTCGGTAATAATACCGTCGACAAGACCAAGCGACACCAACGCGGCGCACTGAGCCTCGGCCTCCATCGGGGCGGTAATATATGGAATGCCAAACAGACGTAGCATCATCTAATAGAAAAAATAAAAATAAATTGAGCGCCAACTCCAAATTTTCTCGTATGTTACGCACCATAATCTGAGTGATCATCTGCTGCGTAATATCCTCCGAGTCTCGCATGGCATTCTTCCGCTGTTCGTTCAGGGATTTGATCTCCTCATCAATCTCACGTCGCACATCGTCAATGTCGCGTCCCTTAACCTGTGAAACGAAACGAGCAAATTCACCCTCTTCTGCATCTGGGTCCATCTCTTGGGCTGCGTCCCAATCCTCGGCAGGAGGTGATGGGGGCCGGGAGCGTCCCTCGTCCACGTTTTCTGTTGGCGAGTGTGATCTACGCTGATCCTCTGTCGCGTCTTCCAATATCTCCGTGGGCTCCAACAAAGGAATAGGCGCTGGTGGAAGGGTCTGGTCGCTACCCTTACCATCATCTGTGATGTACTCCAGTTCGTCTTCTGGCAGGTGCGTGTGAGGTTCGACTTCCCGCACAAACCGTTCTGAATTAGACGTAGGGATGGGAATGACCTCTTCCATGTCATCGTCATCAGAATCAACGCCGTTGCTAACGCCAGCAATCCCAGGAACTTGAACCTGAGGTGATACATCATGCGAGATTCTCGGTGATTCTTCAGCCGGATGTTGTGCTGAAGTGTCCAACTCTATTTGACTTATCGGCTGTTGTTTAGTTGACGACAGAGGCATACTTTGCTGAAGTGCCTGGTGGGTTTCGACGGTGTGTTGATTGAGTTGATCAGGTTTGGACACGTCGTTCAAGAGTAAGGGTTGCCCGAACGCCCCGGACGACAATGACACTTTCATATTTGAAGGAGGGGGTCGTTCAGGTTCCAGAGTTGAGGATGACATTACTGCGCTTTTTGTGGGTTCCCGAGGAATGACATGCGATATAGAAGATCTGTTACTTGTGGAAGGTGGCTTGGGCGGGATTTCGTTGAGTAGGAATGGCTGTCCGAAAGACCCAGATGACGTTGAGTCTTTACTCGGACCTGCTGTGGTATAATGGGAGTATGATGTGCTTGCTTTCGATGAGCTCGCGTTCGCTATGGAGAGCGCCGTCTCGAGGCGCGTAGAATTTACAAAGTGCATGTTTGGAGATACACCGCGAAGGCTGCTAGAAGGTGGCTTGGTTTCCTTCTGTAATCTGGCTTGCGCTGTATCCAAACTCTGTTGGATAGCAAGCGCCACCATTTCGTCATCCGACTCATAGTTCGGAGGTCCATGGGTATCCTTTTCCTCGTCATCAAGGCTAAACAGAGGAATGGAGGCGGGTTTTGGCGTGCTAGTGGTCAGTGGCGCTAACGGCTTGGGTTCGTATCGCGTGCCAATAGCAGAAAGCGCCATATTCCTCTGATAGTTTCTCAAGTCCGGATCTATTGCCGATGTGCTTTGAATTTGGTCGGGGCTACCAATATGTATGAATCAATGAAAAGATCCCGGGCATAAAAATAATCTTACATCTTTACCTCCTCCATGTCATCGTCCTCGTCGTCACTGTCATGATCAATAACAATAGGTTTCTGCTCCGTGCCGTCATCCCGTATGCCCAAGATCCAACCTCCAGATGCATCTTCGTTCTTCATCAGCACGTATTCCCGATTTCGCTCACTAGCAATCCGAATCGGAATTTCTATGTGCGCCTTTCCGATAGTATCCGTGGTCGTCAATAGCTGTTGTGTGAGCGAATTCCTTTGCTGTAGGTTCTTGATTTGTTGCTTGGAGAAATCAAGAGGCGTAGGCGCGCTCCGCAACATTTGTTGCAATCGGGTATATGAAGTTTGTCGAGACTTGAGCCTCAGGTCACCGACAATTTCGTACTGAATTTCGGTTGGGAGTTCTCGGAAGGCAGCAGAGGTGACATCAAAGTCCTCGGGGCGCATGTTTTCTATAAAATCCCGAAGCTCTTCCTCGGTCGCAAGACGTGGGTCGGGTGCCGCTGAGCGTGTGGCATCTGCGACTCGGGCTTCCATATTTACATCGGGGAGGCGATAGGGATCGTGGTCGTAAAATTTGTTCTTCTTACCGGAGGAAGATGGTTCTGCCGCTTTCTTCTTCTTTGCTGGAGTCTGAGGCATGGTTGGATCAAGATCTTCCAAAAATACTGTTTCCTCATCGGCATTAGCTGACACCTTTCCTTTCCCTTTCGAAGGCGAGCTGATGTGGAAATTTTCAGTCATGTACGAAAATACGTCGGCATATTCACGTACTGGCCTCCTTTAGCATGTTTGAGCGCTTCTCTTCTCATCTGAGCCGCCAGAAGTCGTTCCGCAATCTTGGTGTGACTTGCAGCTGCACCACTCTTCTTTCTTCTTCTGTCGTTCTACGCGTTCGATATTGAGATGGTATTTAATAACAAACAGAAAGGACATACCAGCGTAGATTTCTTTAGCGCTGGTGCTCCTCCATCAAACACGAAGACGGGCTTGATGCCATAGAAAAGCAACTTGCATATTCTTCGAAGAAAGCCCAAAACGTGTGCATTAACCAGAGCCCTGCCGTCCTTTGCACGCATCGTGGCTTGGAACTGGTATATCCATATACTGGAGTCGATAGCCATGGTCTTGCCTTCCATATTCTCTAACCTATACTGGGCTTAAGTATGTAAATGAATAGACTGAAGACTTGTGACGCACATAACCGGCCGTCCCACAGGAGTCAGAAGACTCCAAAGTGATTTAACACCCATACTCCTTCAATCCTTCAATATTCAGATCATTTGACGGGTAGACAGTGAGAGCAGAGAACAAAGCTTAGGCTGTGAATGATTCATGAAGGACTTTGGCACTGCCACCTACGGAAGCGCTTCAACCAAACTCATTAAAACTCTACCACGGGTACGCCTACTTAAACTGTTACCACTGGGACTCTCTGCTATGGAACATACCTGAAATCCAATTCTTCAACATTATGGGATGATCCGCAATTACTTACTCGAATGCTGGGGGTACAGATTCATCTCGTCATCAAAGAGCTCGCACAAAGATGACGCTCGTCTCTGCCACGTGATTTCGATTTTTGTCCTTCCCCAACAGAAAAAGATGAGTGGATTAGATCTTCCACCCTCAAAACTCGGCACAAAAGAACAGTATGCGACTTATCTTTATCACATCAGGCTGATCTCACCTATATATCCAGCTGGGACAATGTTTACAAAGAAGAAGTGACAAACTTTGAAGAGATCGGAGATGAAGGCGAAATTTGGCACTAAACTTCTCCTTCCGCAATGGCCACCAGTATCTCATTCATCGTTCGAGCAGGTTTGGGATGGAGAGTGTCGATAAGATGGTAGAGTGGGCCGAAGAGTACACCCCTCCGACATCAACGCCATCGATCTTGGAAGTCGGTAGTGGGAATGGAACTTTACTTTTGGCACTCCTAGAGGCCAGTTATCCAGCAAAAAACCTTGCTGGTATCGACTATAGCGAAGATGCTGTACGGCTGTCGAAGATGGTTGCCGCTTCCAAAGACGGAGAGGATATTTCCTTCAATAGATGCGACTTTTTGACGGAAGACCCGCCAAAGCTGCCTCACATGGATGCGGACGAATCTGCTGTTTGGGATCTTCTGCTCGACAAAGGAACCTATGATGCTATTGCGTTAGGTCATAAAGACGAGCAAGGGAACTCTCCAGCTGCTAGGTATCCTGCTCGAGCTGCGAGGCTGATAAAACCTGGGGGTTACTTCTTGATAACATGTGCGCTGCCTGCTTCTTGCCTACACATAATTCTAACTCTAGCTTTAGCGTGCAATTTCACCGAGGAAGAGCTCAAGGCCAACTTCATCTCGGAAGAGACAGGATTCCAATATCAGTGCGTGCGCCATGGCAGTTCACTGTTGTATACTCAATATGGTCCACAGTTCGAGGATACAGCACCCCACGTTCACATTTGGTGGGAAAAGCGGAAGCGTTGTCTGTAGTGTTGCGTTCGAGAAGCGTGCGATATTTAAAGACTAGGAACTATATCCAATCCTGTCCGTATTGTATCTTTTGCAACCTCGACACCCCAACCAACAAGCTTCCTTACAGGTTCGCTCGCACCGGTCCCTACTTCTAATTTGAGACCATCGGAGAGGAAAAACACCAGACCCATCGCCAAAGTCTGTATCCGAGTAGCTTTGATGAATATCTCTTCGATCGCACCCCGATTGCGCGTTGTGCTGATGCCTTGTCCATTTGAATCTATGAGCGGCGAGGATGACTGGCTGCACACAAAGATGTTGACGAATAATTCTCGCAAGAAAGTCCTCGTCTGGGATTTGAGTTGCGTGAAGTCCACAGGCTGCGTAAAGAAAGTCAGAATCGTTGACTGAAGCTTGAATGTGCAACACACCTTGAGCACCGCCAGGCTGATACTATCTTTTGCTATCCACCATGCATAGGCTTTGGCAACGTTGCGCAGACGAGAAGACGAGATTGACTTGACGTCAAAACCTTCGCCTTCTTTCAAGCTTTTGATTACTTCCATACCTCCCACTTCAGTCTCGCCCATATCCCGAAGGAAGTCCCACAGGCAATACTGCAGGGTTATCTTGTATGAATGGGAGCGCTCGCACAGGTGCTGGCATACGAGAGTATAGTAAGGGTTATAGCTTTTCTCCTGCAGGAGAATGTCAGATTCATCACGGTATGTAGTTCCTCTCAACTTACGTTACCACAACAATGTATCAGGACACGGACAATGTCTCTTTGCTGAACCTCCGTGAGCTTCAGCTCTGCCAATCGCTCACAAGCGTCGACGTAGTCCTGTGCCAGCGGCATCAGCGTCAGGTGTTACTGAGATACCGCGAGTACACGTACGTCACTACTCATAAGCACAACGAATATGCTTCGACGAATGTCGGTGTTCATGCCCTGCTTCTTTGCTAGCTTCAGCAGCGCATTGTTGGCCATCACTCCACTGTCTTGATTGGCGCGAGTTGAGCTCTCGTGGTTGGTTGGTTGAGCACCCTGTCGATCGAGAAGCGGATCGCCTCCCCATGCAGCACCAACAAGCCACCACTTGCCTTTGGTTTCGGCGGAGTGTAAATCTTCTAGAGACACCCGAAGTGGTTCGTGTGCCATCACTGTACAAGCAAGTTGAGTTGTGAGACTGGAACAATTTCATGAATGGACATACCATGCCTCTTCTTACTCAAGCCAGAAAGGAACTTCTTCATCCTCTCAACTGCCTCTCCACCTTGATTCTGGGTCCCGATGCGCTTAGTCTTATTGTTCTTCAGGTTGTTCAACGTCTCCATCATGAAGCGCGTCCTTGAACTAGCCGAGAGAGTCAGTAACAGAATGGTCAGAACACGGCAAGCACCATACCTGAGATTGCTCTCATTCTTTCCGACTTTGTCGTGAATGATCTGGATGATATCCTTCAGCGCAGAGGGATCATCTTGCCGAAGTTGCTGGCCGGAATCTGCAAGAGAAATATTCGCAGCAGCCCAAAACGCTGTAGAGTAGCACGTACTTCTAACAATCTTGAGAAGCAACTCAACGTTCAGCTCTCCAATGTCACCGTCGAGCAGCCCTCGGATCACATCGTAGATTAAAACGCAAGATATGACCTGGAAGTTGTATAGTTCCGAAAGAAGCACAACCAAGTTGGAGGCTTCTTTGCCGTTATCCTCCTGTTGAGCAACATCTGGACTCTCGGCAGCAGGTCGAGCTGCTTCGACGCTGTGCGAGTTAGCCAGGTGTTGCTCGTACGAGTTGACGACATTCTGTACAAAGTAGGCAGCTAGGGGAGATCAATACGAGGTCGATGAATACGGGTCTGGCCACATACCGAACTCTATGCCGATGATCTTGTACAGGCTGGATACGAATGCGGCGTATAAAACCACATAAGAGTCCAGTAGCGACGAGTGGGAGCAGATGCCGTCGATGATCAGGCTCGTAAGGGTCGATGTAACATCTTCAGAATGAAGTTAGCGTGGTGAATATGATACAGTGAAATCCGTGTACCATGTCGTCGTTGGTTACGATAGACCTCCTCTATGCTGTCAACAATGGAGCCTATGTTTTGTTCCGACATCCTTTTTCGTATTCTATTAGCCTTGTGAAATTTAGCGCGAATGAAGTTGATTACCGATTCAAAAGACCTTTGAGCTGTTTTGTGAGTTTGAGTAGCGCTTCCGATGTCTCGTCACTGGCTTTCTCCTTGTTTCTTAGATGTGGAGGGACATATTTGGTGGCTAAGAATATCATCAATAGCATACACAGCAGACTACGCAGGTAACGCACCCTTCGGTTCAGGCAATGTTGTTGTGGGTGTTTCATCCTTTTCTGCTGACTCTGAGACGTCGTCACCATCGGCATCTTCGATACCTCCCCACTCTTCTTCGTTGGAATGTTCTTCTGCCGAATCATCTCCCTGTTCTTCTGATTCGCCGTCTTCAGATAAATCTTCATCACTTTCGTCGGTCACATCGTCGCCTTGTTCACTCGTGGGTACGTCTTGCGATTTCTAAAAGCTAATGAGCCATAGTCAAGATTCTTTATAGGGTGTTGAGCACCTTGTACGATGGAAAGTTGATTGATTCAGTAAAGTCGAAGAGATCTTGGGAAATCGCTCAGTGGGTGTTACAAGCAGCATGTAACATGATACTCACCATCTAAACCATCATCATGACGAGCTTTTTTGCCTTTCGATTTTCCGTAGCCCAATTTTGATTCCAGGTAGGTGATATAAGCATCCTCTTCCTTTTCTTTCTGGGTTCGTGCTGCAGTAGCACTTAAGCCAGAATTAGACGCGAGCTTGGCAAGTGGTGTTTCCTGAGACTTTTGGGGCTTGGGGACATTATCCCGAGCTGAAGATGATGGCTTTTTCTTTGGTGGTGGTGCCTCGATGAGTGCCGCCTTGCTCGTAGATGCCTTTGGTTGAGTGTTTCCATATACATCCGCTCCTCCATCGAGCTTCACTCGCTTTCTTTGCGGTAATTGATCATGCTCAGATTCAGCAGGACGTTTGACTGAGGCAGAAAAGTATTCCGCCTTCTTCAGTTTCTTGCTTGCTCGGTCTTGTTTCCGAGCTTCCTTGCGCGACAATTGCTGCTTTTTAGAAGACCGTCGTTGGTGCAAGTTTTCGCTCCCTATCGAAAGACATTTATCAAAAAAACAATTCTCAGAAAAACAAGAATTCTGACCATTAGACTGCTCGATTTGCTCCAGAAGACTCTGAGGCAAGCGAGTGGTGGAAGTTTTCGTTCGGGGCGGCATATTTCTTCCAAATTTGGAATTGCCGGCCTTATCACTGTAATGAGCTGGAAATTTTTATGAGCCACGTATCGAAGCTCACCTCCCTGTTCTAACTAGACATGTTTAGTTTATTTCAGCTATGCAAGCATATCTTTCAAGTAATGTTTTTCTTGAATTCACCAAGCCTTTCAAAGTTTCGTTCAGGCTTTGCGATCACGTGTGTCACGCGTTGGCGCCCAACGAGTTCAAACTTGACCTGTTTCTTCTGAACCACCATCTTCAATGCAGCCACCGCGTGCCATCTCCGACTGGCTTAGTGCAAACTATCCCAAACCGCGTATAGATCCAGTAAGTTGCTTATCCTCTTTCACTTGTGCAGGAGAGCGCCTTATTTTTTCATGATTGTTGACTCGTTTCTCATTCCATAGGAGTGGCTACAAGGATGTTATGACTGGATAATCTCAGAGAAGCAACTGAACCCAGCGACGCAAATCAACCAGATCATACGTGAAGTCGAACTGCAACTTCTAGAATCCGATTTGAGAGATTCAATGTTACATGGAACCGGTATTCCTGCTCAGATCGGCGACACCGACACCGCTCATTCTACTTTAAATGGACCTCCAATCCTAGTTCAAATCGAATCTATTACCGACATTGGAGTTAGCGCGTACTCATTGAACAAGACAAGGCAGATTCGCGAAGAGCGCTTTGCTGCCGGTGCCGAAGAAGGGGAAGGAGGAGAAGATGAAGAAGCGGATAATGACGTTGAAGGGGCTGGACCTGTGCCTAACTATCAAAGAGCAATGCTCCGGCTTGAGCTAAGCGACGGAGCCACAACCCTTCGTGCAATGGAATATCAAAGGATACCAGAGCTGAAGCTTGGTTCCACGCCATTGGGCTATAAAGTGCGTTTACCCTGTTTTATCCCCTGGATACCGTTTACAGAGATACCTACACAGATGCTCATTCATGATGTGGAAGTCCGTAGAGGTATCGCGTTTCTGGAGCCGAAACGAATCACATTAAAGGGCCATCAAATTGCTGATCGTGACGCTCAACAAGACGCGGAATTTGCTCGCAGTCTGAAGCAAAGACTAAAGTGAGCGACTGTTCTCTTTCGAAAAGTTGAGAAACTGACGATTGGTAGTCTACTTGACCCCGGAGAAAGTCCTCCGCCTATCTTGCAGGCCAGGGGACCATTGAGAGAAATTGCAGCTCCTCCGCTACCTGATCCCAACCACCTCGACGATGAGAAAGAACCCCTGAGACGTCGTGTTCCAAACCGGCCCACATCACCAACGCAAATCCCTTCGTCTTCGACTGCCGCTTCCTCTTCCTCCAGTCACCTTCCTAAACCCAAGAGTTCCTCTTCTGCCCCGAAACCAAAGGGTCCCATTGTTATCGAAAGCGACGACGAAGACGAGAACGACGAGAACTCTGACTGGCTCTTGAACACTCGAGACAGGCCAATCAAACCGCTTCCTGCGCGAGGCAGAGTTAGCAGTGGCTCTGTCGATGTTCCTTCCTCTGGACCTAGCAAAGACACTAGAAAGCAGAAACAACCAGCCAAACCAGCCAAAGTTGTCATGATCGATGATGACGGAGACGATGATATGTTCACAAGTGATGACTACAACTCGGACTTTTTGGCTGGGATTGATGAAGCCGAAATGAATGCCATGCAGGGCATGTCACAACCTACGAGAACCCAGCCCAAGCCTGTCCCTCGGTCATCAGGCGGTGGATCTAATGGCTCTGGTGGACAACGTAGCGCACCCATGGCGAGTTCCGGCTCATCAGGTGGTCAAGTCGAGAGCATAACGATCGAGGATGACGAGGACGAGGACGAGAATGAGAATGATAACGATGGCAACAAGGAGAATACCCCGGTACGCGTCCGACACGTTCGACGGCGTACTGTTCTTCTCACAGAAGAACCATTGGAGCTCTCCGATTCGGATTGAGGACACATCAGATACATCTTCTCCGGTTTATTTCTTCAACGCTTCGGATGTCTTGCGGATATCGTATAGTTGATACAGGTGTGGTTAGGCTGTTGTATCATGTGTATTCTTGTCTTAGATACCCCGTTCTTATTGAGTTATGTACGATGGATTGGCTCTGGAAGTGACGAGCAGTATAGTAGTATATACACGGAGCACGTCACCGTCTCAGAACACCGCTCTGAGAAAGAAGCGCAGTATTAATAGGCGATCCAGTGCCTGATAGTAAAGAGGTACATGAAAAGAGCGTGCAAGGTATAATTCAAACGTCGAACGAGCCCAAGTCTTTGTTAGTAGGCCGCCGTTGGTAGAATACGATCTGTGTTCCATGCTGATCTTCAACCTGGCTGGCAAACTGACTGAGATAGATTCCGATGTCCATTACTTCGTGAAGGTTCAACATCAAGCGGGATACCATGGTCACAGACAAACTTGTGAAAATCAATAAACACACGATGCGCGGGGTTCGTTGAAGACGCGCACCTGCTCGAGAAGGCCGCAAGACCGCCTCTCATAAAGCCCTTATGTCCACTTACGTGAATTTAGTGTACTCAAACCTATCGACCTGCACGCACCTCCGCGGTCTGTATTTAGATAGTAAGGACAATAATCATCCCGAACGACGGAAAAGGACGCACATGATACGTGATGATGTTCGCTAAATTTGCAAGAAGCATAACGCTTCAAGGTTTACATGAGTTTGACGGTCCTAATCCACCGAAGGCAAGACAACAAACCCGAAATACATCGCACCTGACAAGTTTCGATATATTAGCCCACGTAAAACCATATCGACGAGAAAGGACTAACCATCTCGTAGAAGAATGACTTTCAGAGAAGCCCTGTTCTTAAGCATACGGAGAAGTTTGAGCTCGTTCCTCGTCCTAAACGCGTTGTGAACCGCCAGAGAAAACAGTAGTACATCGTATATCAGAAGCATTTCCCAAGCGATGGCCTTCTCTAAATAGGTACGTTAGGGGCAAATAGTGGAAGTATAGAAACCGTACTAATTGCACTTTGACATAGTTGTCAGAAGACGAATAGTTCGATAGGAAAGTAGGCTCACGTCTGTAGGTCAAAGTGACTGATACACCTGCCATACACCCTCTCATACTCCACACCCCCAGAGAAGTAAAAGGTAGTGAACTAATTGCTAAATCAGCTTCTGGAGAACAGTGGAGGATTAAACACACGATGACGATTGACAGGAGTAATGCAATTGTAGAAAGCATAAACCAAAGGAGGCGCTTGCTGCAAGAATACAGTGCATAGATCCGCAAAGTCAGAATTACTAATTTGAGTCTTGGCGCTCAGAAGTCATCCTTCAAACGAATCATAGGCAACTTACGCACTACGATCAATTGAGCCACGATCAAGACGATTTCACGAATCTGCGCCTGGGTCTCGCATCTACATTGTGGTTTAGTGGGTTGGAAGAGAATCAATATGGAAACTGGCCTTAAAGGTAGGTCATGGTAAAAGACAGTTATGCAACCAAATAGAGCACCCAAAGCATTGAAATAACGATTTATAAAGAACAAGTAACCACTGGCGTTCGAAGGTCGTTTCCATAAACATCTGGCTTCCGTCTCTGAAAATTGGTTCGATCATAAGGCCGCCGGAGTGACTGGAGGTACCTACTGAAGGTGAGAAGATGGTCCCAGTATAGGATCGCTTTTAAGAGCGTTATCGTATGTCATTGGCCGGGAAGGAATGTATACTGACTTATTCCAGCTAAATACCAGAAATAGTATTGAGGCCTGTCAAGACAAGGTGAGAACACAGGACGCCACACCAATACTCCATAGCTCACAGATCGGTAAGTTTCGGGTCCGTGTACAACATAGTGCCAGAGCCACTGCCAGAGTGGGGGGTAGGAGAGGGAAGTCGACGCATAGCCATTCTTCCATCCATCTTCTTAAGCCATAGACTGATTCCAAGATGATCATCGTGATCATACAATAAGATGGAAGGCTGATGAGTGTGGGTCAAAGGACAAGTCGGGGATTTCAAGCCCGTGATGTTCAGAGCGCTGAAACGTTGATCGGTGTCTTGCCAAATACAGCATTGATACGGCCTACTTGGAGGACTGCAAAGGGAGGATGTTCTGCAGCAGTGAGATAGTGCCTCCTGTGAAGAATACTTCTGAGAGTATGACAAGATTGAGGGCTTCAGAAGTGGCCAAAGGAATGCTTTGGGTTCTGAATTGGGAGGCAATCCAAGTACCAACACGATGGCAGGATCCGAGATGCGATGAATCACGATCAAATTTCCCAGGCGACTGCATGTTCGGCTTTTGCCGAAACTACTTTGGAATCGCTTCCATGTCCTGTCTTGCAGGATTTGGACAGCATCACACACAGAAGCTGTTGGCCGCTTGTGCGGCTAGCTGGCCGGTATATTAAGGTTTCACAGTGAGCAAACCTGAACAATTCTTCCCATGTCACTGCGGAATCGGTTCTCTGAAGACAAAGACCTGGCGAAGCCTCCACGCGCTGTGTTGCTGGAACAAACCTCGAAAACCGTTGGTCTGGACAAGCTAGAAGAGTGGCAGAAGTACAACCAGTACATTCTGACCGGATATGCTAGGTATGCCACTTGATTTTGAGTGCATCTATTTCGGCTCAATCTCGCAACCAGACTGCAGTATCACTGGAAGGGCTGCTTTCAATCAACTTACTCATGTGAGAAACATGATTCCATTATTCTGAAAGTTGTTTCTGAGCCATAAAATAACTCCATAGACCTTCACAATGAAACAGGTGCGTGGACTACATGCTTTTTTCGTGCCATGCTCTTATGATATTCATCCCAGTCAATATCCACAGTCATCTGTGGGGTGGATTCTTGTATCTGTGGATGTTTTTCGTCGTGAAGCCGAGTGATCTCACCCCATATCAGACAAACTGGGTCGACACCGCACTGTTCGCCGCGTTTTTCTTCTCTGCTGCCTTCTGCCATTTTTGCAGTGCTCTCTTCCACGCGTCGTGGTGTCATTCGCGAGATGTAAGGCCATTCTATTCTCTGTGATTTGATTGCTACTTACTTCCAACTTCCTTATAGGTAGCAACTCGCATGTACGCTTGTGATTATCTGGGTATCGTCGTTCTCAACCTTGGCTCTCATTATCCCCTTATCTACTATGGCTATTACTGCGAACCGGGATATCGCATTTTATCCATGCTAGTCATCACGGTTTTGGGATTAGGTTCGTTTAAGACTGCATGAACATATTCTAAGTGTTCTGATGAAGGTTATAGCGGCTAGTTTCGTGGTTCTCGATCCAGAATATGCAAAGCCTTCGCACATCGGCGCCCGAACAACGATCTTTCTTGCTCTTGGTTTTTATTCCCTACTCCCAATATGTCATTGGCTGTTCATACATGGTGTGTCGGTAACGCTGAACGATACGGGCGTCAAATGGTTCTTGTTTTCGGGGAGCTTCTATGTTGGCGGCGCATTGTTGTAGTACGTCGAAAACTCTTTTCATTATCGTGGTTAACTAATTTCTGTCTTCAGTGCTAATCACATTCCAGAACGTCTTCATCCTGGAAGATACGACTACTTCTTTGCGTCCCATCAGATCTTTCATTTTTGCGTCGTACTGGGTGCCTACTTGCACTATGTCTTCATCTCTATCGCGCTCGACTATTTCCATAGTCAACAGACGATGTGCCGCAAACAGTGAATGGGGATTTCCTTCTTGGGTTTGAAGCTACACACTTCCTCGCCTCAGCGTATCAAGACAATTGTGATCATTATGGATTTTTTGATAGAAGCACCGTAGAACCTACGTAATGCAGTGGACTCGATTGACTATGTACTGAATTTGACGAGCAACAAACGTGGTGCACATGGCAAATTTAACCAAATGGTTGAGATGATCGATGAAATGGGACCATTGCAGGTTTTTTCGACTCTCGACACTATTATCAAGGATGATGGATGTTGAAACACGAATTTGAGATCGGTAATTTCAATCTACAAAGCTTCTGTCAGCATCGTTCACTTTCGCCTGGAAGTCATTCAAGGTACGGAATCAGATTATGTGAATGTAGTCCAAGAAAGATGTAACGAAGGCAAGACAAAATAGCCGGCTCTTCAGAGATGGGCTGTCGTCGGAGGTGGCCGTAGAGTGAGCGTCGCTACTAAAGCCAGAGTCAGCTGAACCTGCGCAACTTCTCCCAGCGCTCTCATCCAGATGATCTCGTGCTAGTCTTGTCGCGAAACGCTGTACTTCAATTTCGCGGATCAGTGAAGTAGACTTCAGACATTCTTCGGAGGGTATGTAATCGCCCATTCTGAGAATGTAAGAATCGGGGAGATGTGTATTTTCCAACATTGGTTTCGTGGTGAACCTTCGGGGATGGAGGAATGCAGTTCGAGTTATGTGTGTCGTAGATGCTCGTAGCTCGTATTGGCCAAGCAACCCGGACGCGTCTTTGTCGAGTGGAGGTCGACGTCCCAGATGTCTGAATATCTGTATCTCTACTTGAGCGAATAAGAACACCTGACAATCACACTGAATAAACACACTGTATGTGAGGCGGAAGGCTCCTCCGTTCAAAAACTCAAGGATATACTCCGCGAGGACCACAGGTAAGGGAAATGAAGCTTCCATCGCAGTTCCACGGGAAATCATGAGGATACAACGCAGACAGACTTGATAAATGGGGTAAAATTGAGTAGGAAGTCGGCGAGACCTGAGATCTGCGAGGTGCGCAAGGCTATTGTCCTGACAGTCGGCAGGGAAGTTATCGGGTACGAGTGTGAGTTTGACAACATGGCTTGCCTATCATACAGTGAGAATTCATCCACAACAGTAGCTTCGAGTGATGCTCACCTCTCTCCGGTTCAATAGAGGTAGAGCGCGCGCGACCACCTTTTGAATGTGGTATCACCACAGAGCAGACTACGCGCATGCATCGTTCCCTAGCTTCTTCCGAAATCTGCCGCCCCGTATCTTCGGAAAGTACTTGCTTTAATCTTGGGTCTTGTGGATGACATTGAGTTCAGGATTTCCAAAAGGGCCGTAGTCAGAGTCCCAAACGTCCTCGAAGCAGTATTCATCGTCGGCGTTGATGGTGGATGTTGCGGGTCAAGATGTGGAGGAATAGGGTCTAATGGGCTCCGAGGGTGACTTCCACTTGGGCGACACAGGCTCAAGCGCTCAAGTTTTAACGTTTAAAAATTTTTAACCCCGGTTAGAATCGTTTCTCATCAACGCTTCGCAGGTACTGTATGCTTATCCGCAAAACATCGAAGTACATAGTCTGTGGAAAGCGCACATAATAAGAGAGAGGAAAGACATATCGGCTCGTTTACAGACAGTACAAGTAACGCGGATAACCACAGTACTTAAAAAAAAGTTGTATTCCAATAAAGCCGCGATGACTCTGGCGACCCCTTTGTCAACATTTTACAGCCCACTAACTAAAGCTAAAGAAGAGCAACTATGAGTGCGGCAAGTCTAGAAATTTTTCGGATACTCACACTTCTGAAAACTACCTCCTCCTGCTGAAAGGCCATTTCCTTGGAGGAAGAGTGGCGCACTATAGTGACCAGAGCAACGCCATATCCCACCAGCAGTAATACACCAGAAAGTATCACACATACCCTAGGTGTATAATATACAATACGGGATTCCTCGTCCGTGTCCACAGTGCGAACCCCAAACCCATAGTCATATTTGTGCAAAAAATACTTTGAGCCGATCCAGGCCCATGCCGAGAAGACGGTTGCAGCGCCATTGATGTTGCGTACTATTTCAGTGGAAGATTCTGGCGTATACGCAGAGATATAGAGGAGGAGGCTAGCAAAGGTGACTGTCAAGATGGTGAGGAATCCAACGATGATCCATTCGCGTTCCATTCGCCTGGCTTTGATTCGAGTATCGTCTGAGAACTGGTGTTTTCGAGAGAGAATTGTACGGCTTACCTAGTTCGGCTTGCTCAGAACCGTTCTCGACTTCAACGTGAGTCTGATGAAGACCAACATCACTTGTAGTTGTCGCTATCTGTGAGGAATCGTTCATGGAGAAAAAAAGGGGCTCAAGCTCCAGGAACGTCTTGAATGACGTTCCCGGGCCGGTGTTCGGCACCGATATTAGCTCAATGAATGTAGTTTCCGTCCAGCTAAGTTACGGTTGGTAGAATACAATCTGTGTGACATCTTCTTCAACTTGGCTGTCAGCAGAACGACTAAGATAGATTCCAGTGTCCATTACTTCATGAAGATTCAACATAAGCCGGGAAACCATGGCCACTGAAACGCTGAAAATAACAAAATAAAGCAAAAGATCTATTCGGAATCACATTCAACTTACCAACTCGAAAATGCAGCCAGGCCACCTCTCATACAGCCCTAAGTGAGTAGCCAACAATTACTTGCCAGCCCTTGAATTTTAAGTCCTAGACGTACCTCCAGAGTCTAGATAGAACAGTGGTAATGGCTAGTATTTTCAGCATGATAAGAGCGGGACGTACATAATATGTGATGATGTTGGCGGAATTGACGAGAGCCATGGCACTAAGCCAACGATGAGTACGAAAGACATGATACAGTTCTATCGAAGGCCCTAACCCGAAGTACATTGCACCTGGTACCGATATGTTAGCATACAGAGCCTGTTATATTTGACCACCACCGGCAGGCCCTTACCATCTCGTAGAAGAATAACCCTCAGAGAGACTGGGCTCTGGAGCGTGCGCAGCAGGCGGATGTCATTCCTGGTTCTGAAGGCGTTGTAGACCAAGAGTGAAAAAAGTAGTACCTCGTGGACCAGAAGCAGTTCCCAGGCAATTGCTCTTACTACACTTCATTGAGAATGTATGCTTGGTGGGAGACGGCTCGGAGGGACATACTTTTGTCGGTCCTGTAACGAGATCAAATCAATTGTGAGCCATGACGGAGCAAATGACTTTATGGCAGTCCAAGTGCTCACGCTTTCTGGGCAAGTTGATTATAGCAAGTTCCATCCAGTGTATCGTATTTTATGCCTGATGCGCCAAAGGTACAGAACTACTGCCCAATCAGTCCTGCCGCGAATTAGTGAAAAGAGCGAGACATACAATGACAACCGAAAGACAACTCGCAATCACCAACAGCAGGAAACAAAGGAGGCGCTTATTGCACGCATAAAGCACATATATCCGCAGGGTTAGGATTACTATTCAAGTGAGCAGTGTCCAAGTGGAATCCGAGACGGCGGGACTTACACACTACGATCAGCTGAGCTACGACTACGATAGTTTCACGAAGACGACGAAAGGTTTCGTGGCACCTGTACACGTCCATGGTGTGCTTCCTTGGGTATCGCTAGAAGTAGGATAGACTCACGCCACCGGAGACGAGGATACCAGGAAAAATATCGACGATTCTGCCAAGGCATTGAAATAGCGGTTCAAAAAGAACAGATAGCCGCTAGCATTCGAAGGTCGTTTCCACAGGCATCGAGTCTCCGTTTCTAAAAATTCAATCAGAAAGGTTCACTCTATAAAGGTATTTGCATACTAAGGGTGAGGAGATGGTCCCAATATAAGATAGCTTTCATGCCGGAACGTTGAGCCTTGAGTTGCATGTCAAACAGCGAGTTCACTGACTTAGTCCGACCAGGCGCCAGAGGTTACATTGCCCAGCGCTGTTGCTGATAACACCATATTGAGCTCGAAAGAAAAGTGATTCAATAATTGAAAACTTACAGGTAATCTAGTCTTTCGTCTATGCTCAGCATTGTTGTACGCTACTAGAGCGAGTGAATGAAATCTCGACGAACAAAGCCTTTCTTATCCATCTTCTCTTTAGATGGGTGAACTCAGTTCCCATGATGCGTCACTAAGCGTAGTCACCTCGACGGCTGTGGTGGTAGAAAAGATGGCTTAGCATTCATTGAAACGTCTTAGACACTTCTTCAAGCGGTACGACGACATTGTTGTAGAAGTCAACCACGAGCTCTTTATCGGGAGTGTTTACTTGACCTTGCATCAAACACCATTCTACCACCTTCTGGTAAGGTGTACCTACCCTGAAAGCCAACTCCTTTCCGACCCGCCGAATTATCTCTTCCATGAAGCCTCTGGCATGCTGCGCATAGAAACCCGAACCCATATTAGACCTCTTTTTCATCACATCTTGATACGTCTTCTCCATCGGAACCCACCATGCTATTTCTGCAAGCAGGAGACCGAATGAATATACATCATAAGCCATCCGATATCGACTTCTCCTGGCTTCAACGTCTCCTTGGTAATCAGGGTGCCTGTACACAGCCTGCGAGAAATCCTGTGAAATGATGTCGATGCTAACAGTCTCTGAGTACTGCCTTGAATACTCGAAACCCGTGATTAGAGGAGCCGAAATGTCGTAGGCGTCTGAGGGTGAACGTGGGAAGACAATGTTATGACTGCGTATACCCTTGTGAAGCCACTGACCGCCATAGAGCCGCGACAGAACGCTTGCAAGGGTGGTAGCAAGTTTTATTCGTAGTTCGAGTGCGGGTTTAAAGGAGCTGCTCTGGAGAAGTTTGAGAAGGGAGACGGGCTGGGCAGATATCAGCCGTCCTGCAATCTTCTGCGGCGGTAATGTGCAGTTTGGGAGGAAGGGACATCGATATGCTAGGCACCAACAATTATCGTCCGGTTCGCTCCAGTAGCCGAGGCAAGTAGGTAAAAGTCCTCGTTCATCGGGGGTCGCGGTATTCAGCAAGGTGATCAGACGATGCAGCCGCGAAAGCAGGGTGGCTCTGTCTTCGCTGGAAATGTGGTCATCGTAGTGCTTCTTCTCTACGAGGACGTACGATGGTTGCTGTGTGATGGGAAAGGAACTGGGGGATCGGGGATGATACATTGCGATACATCGGGATAGTTGGCGAAAGTCTGGGGGAAGGTCAAAGTCCTGCTTGGCAAGTATTTGCACAGAGCCCTTGCGACCGCTGCTGGAGTCGTTTATCGCGATGGCCTTCCTTAGGGCCATCGTAAGCATGTCCTGACAGCTAATATCACCTTCCGCCATTTCCTGCATTAGCTGGAGACTCGACGTGTCGTCTACAGCACCCACAATCTGCATTTCTGCTCGATGCCAATCCTGATATAGAGGCGCCCTCTGGGATTCTCGCAACAGTTCATTCAAGTTGTTCGTATATCCCCGAATGTCTTCCACCAATTGTTCGAACTTTGCTTCGGACGATATCGCCCATCGAACGCGGTCCAGGGCTGTGACCACAGGTTTAGAGTTGCTTTCCTGCTCACCAGAGGAGGTGCTTCCTCTGGTTTTGACTATAGCACGCAGAGCGCCCTTCACCTGGTCGAAGGATTTGGAACGAGTTGTCGGCCGCTTGACTCCTGCCTCAAGCTCGTTCGCCGGTGAAAGCCCGTACTTCTCCTTCAGTTTGGCCGAATCCTGGAGTAGGCTGGTCAATCTGGTGAGGATTCTGTCGATAAGAGGTTCGAAGGGAGCTAAATCTGGTACAAGAACGCCCCGGTTGGCGCCCGAGTGTTTCCCCCAGAGCTGTAAACGTGTGAGCTCTACATCAAGTCGCAGAACAATTGCAGAGCTGCTCTCCGGGAAATCGATGGCTTTCTGGAAAATTTCGTAGGTTTTGATAACCAAACGGAACAACTCGATTGCTAGGCCGGTCGCGTCCATTGTGGTAAACTATAATTTTATGGTTTAATGTGACGCAGAAGATTGAGAAAACGCTTGCGCACCTTCTACCCTGTTACAATCCAATTGCGGTTCCCCCAAAATCCTGCGAGCTTTATATGGGCGCACAGCCTGAAGACCTGACATGGCTGACATCCCAAGGCACCTTCGAGCACCCCAGATGGCATAATGAGGACATGAAAGCGGTCAGGTTTCTGGATGGGGAAGTTCAGTTGCCTGGGAATTTTGAGGAATCGGGGAAATTCTAGCCCCAGATTTAGCTCAAACTCAACTTCTTCCGACATACAATTATGTACAAGTCACATACAAGTCCAACATGTTTCCCTCTTGATTGCCACGACGATACTTGTACTGCGACCCATTCTCGTACAAACCCGAAATGCATCACAAGTTGGAGTATGCGACTTCTGGACATTCAAAATGTAAAGACTGTCGTCATGGTGAGTCAAAGCGGGCCTCTTGTGCCACTGGGCTAATTTAACCATGAAGGTCGTTCTGGAGAGGAGGTGAGGAAACAACTGAGGAATTCTTCAATCCTCTTACCTCTAAGATAATTTAGCCACCAAGATTCCAAAAGGCAGTCTAAGGGTGGGATCTGGCTGTACTACAGCGAAGGGCATTGACGTTTTGTGGGTGCCACGACCTTTACCTTCGTCGTAGTTCGACTAATCGAAATTTCCCGTATAGCTCATGGCAGCACTGGGGTTGCACGAAAAGCGACGTGCTTTTGACTATGAAGAAAGGCCTAGAAAATGGGCAAAACCCACATGGACTCGATCGTCTAACCGCGGAAGACCGCCACAAAGTCATGAAAGTGATCGGAAAAATCGGACGTCTTCCTAACATAGACGACGAAAGCGACGAGTCGGATGAAAGCGACATTACCAAAGCTAGTTTGGAAGCACGAAAGAAACCAGAAGTTGATACAGACGATGACTCTGGCGACGATGAGAATATGTCAGAGCAAGTGCCAGCCAATGATCAGAATCCACCTTCCGGTTCGGTGAGTTAGACGAGTCTTTCTACTATGTCCCCTGACTAACGAGTCCAATCAGTCTTTGAGGAAACGCAAATGCGAACCAACGCCATTGAGTCCACGAACCGTTCGGGTTCGGGTTCGGCAAAATGGCACCAAGGACGAAACACATGAACCCACATCTCGGGCACAGGCCAGTTACAAAAGCTCAGATCTGCCTCGACAACGGGTCAAGCTGCCGCCCAGGATGGCCTTGCGCGATTTCTGTCGAGAATATAGTATATCGTCGGAGGTGTTTGAACGCTTGCAGGCCTTGAAAATCGACGGTCCGCATGTTCTTCAGTTTATCAAAGATGAAGCGCTCAACGAACACCTCTCCATCGGCGAAGTCGCAAGTTTGAGATATGCAGAAGAGTTATGGAAGGAGGATATTCGTGCTGTATGAGGATTGTGTTAGCCTTCTTGTCCCACCTAGTATACCTGACTTTGCTCTCGAATGCTTTCTTGTAATGCTGGTCATAAAACTCTGAAGCTGTTGAATAAAGATCGAAGAAAGTCGTAGAATACATACAATGTCTTGGAGTTCGTGTTCTATCAAATTACCAGGTCATGACACCATGCAAGCAAGTACAAGCACCATTAACGCAGCGAATGCAGTTGTGGACACGGGCAGGTGCTTGAAGCCACTGACGCTATTCGCTCCTTTGGATCCGTCAGCCACCCATGCTTTCCACGCCGCATCCATCTCCAAAACAAACGCTTGTCCCTCTGGACTATCTGCCCCTTCCTTCCCAAATGAATGTGGGTTCACCACTGGTGTCAACCAGCCATCCTGAGTGAAATGCTGGAGCGAACCATTGGAACTTGTCGCATAAAGAGCCTTCCGAGAAGCTTCCGCTTTCGGAAGAAAGTGATGTACGTCTCTCAACAAGGACAGGCGGTAAACAGTAGCGGCAAGAAGAGCAGTGGACGAGCAATCGTGGAATGAGCCTGTATCATCAGCGTAGTTGGTGAATATATTAGTCGAGCCCTGGATGACGATAAAACACGGTCAGCGGCAAATCTCGTGACGAGGCAGAAGCAAGTCATGTTGTGCTTCGTTCCATTGAAAGGGTTCTTACCAAATGAGGATACATTCCACCGTGGATCTCTGAAACCCAGTTCGTGAGGTCATCTTGCTCGTCTTTGAAGTCTTCAGAATATTGCGAGTTCTGTATGGTCGCGAGGACGCGGAGCATTCCAGCCGCTGCCCAACCGTTGCCTACACAAGAAGGTGAGATCGCATACATGGACAGGTGAAGGGGAGCCAAACGCACCAGTCGACCAATGTCCATTATCACTTCCACCCCCACCATTTGGCGTAACAATGTGCTTCCATAGGTTGTTAGCCTTCGTATCTCGCAGGTTGTCGCGGTACAGCTTGATTTGTTGGTATGCGTCGGAGATTAGTGACTCGTTCTGTGTTAGGACACCATAGTTCGCGAGGAACGGAGGAAGCATATACACAAAGTCGCTCCTAAACATCGTGAGTTTCAGAACAAGGATTAGCATGGGCCACTCACCAGAGCTGGACACTATCAACACGATGAGAAAGAGCTCCATCACTTGCTCTGGGCACACTCTGATAAAGGAAATCCAGCTGATCCTTGGCAGCCCCAGCATAGTCATTTCCTCCCTGTCTCGTCCAATTCGCCAACAGAACTGCCACTCCGATAGACGCAGGGTCTGCTGCACTTCCATCTTGCATAAAAGGCTGCGGCCCCCGAGCGTTATTATTTGACTGTGCACGGTTGGAGAGAACATTTCTCGCGATGGAAATTACTGGATCGACAGCCGTTTGAAGCTCGTCAGGGATAGATTGTGGTGGTGGAACTTGGGAGCCAAAGACAGAGAACTCCGGCGCGTCGTGTTCTAGCAATGCTTCTGCTCGTGTTCCGAGTTCCCAGCTGATCAATAGTAACGATAAGGAGGAAACTTTTAGAGTTAGATTTGAATTACGCACCTTGCTTTTGCTCCATCGGCCAAACGGGCCTTTATCTGATAGCTGAGAGTCGGTCAAGTTCTGAGATACAGTCCTGGTGGCGAAAAAGAGTAGAGTTATAGTCCGGGCCCTCATGGGTTTTCACTTATAAGTGAAGGGAAAAGATAAGTTGTGGTGGTGAGAAAAGATAGAGATGTGCCTTGGACGTAGGTGGCGTCCACAAAAGAGCATCGCCTGCATGGTGAGACCAGCAACACATCAAAAATGACGTCGGAAGGTCGAAATCGTAGTTGTGGTTAGGGTTACTCTCTTTGGAATGGCAATTCATTCAGTGCAAGAAATCAAGGCGTAGCAGTGGAAGCAGGGTAGTGTACAATGGCATACAGGTTCATGAAACTGTCGGCTGGCTTGTATTTGGTGGGGCAGAACGGTTCCCGGACATTGTGGATGAATAATACAATCGATTGGCGACATCATTGACAACCCAGTCAAGACCTTCGACGAGGTTCTCTCCTGTGACTGCGCTGCAAGACCAAATTGTCCAATGGTGGGACTTGATGAGTCTAGATCAAGGACCTATAATTATCGTTAGCAACGCCATCACATTTCCAACACGAGAAGACGCACCTTGCGAATCTCATCTTCTGACATAGATCCCGGCAAGTCTCTCTTATTAGCAAAAATTAGAAGGGATGCACCGGCCAGTCGCTATGAGAAGTATGTTTAGCTTAGAGCGAAGAGAGCCGTATAAGCACACAACTCACATCCTCCAGTAGAAGACTATGCAACTCTTCTTTACAATCCTTCATCCGCATGCGATCTCCGGAATCGACCACCCAAACCAAAGCATCAGTTTGTTCAAAGTAGTTCCTCCAGTAGGGCCTCAGAGTCCGTTGACCGCCGACGTCCCCTGCCAAATACGAATCTTCGAGAATTGTTCGCGAACTGGTCTAGGTGCATTACCCACATATGTTGAGTGTGTATCTTCAGGAGGAAGATCAACAATACTGAATCTCTGTGACGCGGTGATAGTATTGGGTCTACCTTCCATGCATAAAAGTCTTGATGTTGAATCCTAGCGTTGGGCTCACGCTCTTGATATCTTCTCCGTTCAGTTTCTTTAGAATTGTAGTCTTTCCAGCATTATCAAGACCACTGATGATTGTCAGAGAAGAAGCAGATAAGAGCAAACTTGACATACAGGAAAAGGATACGCATTTCCTTCTCTTTCATTCGGTTCTTTCGAATAATGGTAAGGAGACCCATGGCGGACAAAGTGAAGAGACACAAGCGCCGAAATGGAAGAGCGAGCGCCCGTCAAAGTCTCACGTGCGATTTCAAACTCCGCCAAGTGTTAGATCTTTGCAGCGTTATCCAAATCAACCACAGCAGACCGAAAGCCGCGACACTCGTTCCGTATAAGATCTTTCGAGATCTCCGTTCACGAGTGGGCTAAGGTCTGAGTATCATAGCCTCCCTTGATCGACCCTAGTTGGGTCCACCTTGAACAGGGTGAACGACGTATCAGCAATCTTCGGACAATGATCACCTCATCCAAAGACCTCCATTTGATTGGAGCGAGGATTCGTGTAGGCATTGTTCTGATCGGAATTCGTCGTGGAGGTCGGGCTATTTCTTTCCTCTTCTTTCTCCGTTTCTTCCGACGCAGAGGTGGATGCACGCGTCCTGGAGTACAGGCTGAGTGGCGAATGGCTTGCGTCTATGCTGGGTGACTCATTGGTCAACACCATACTGTTCTTTGAACCCTGTATAGCGAAGGAGTTGCTGTTTGAGAAGGTTGAGAAGGAATGGTCCTTGAGTGCAATTCGCGGTGCACGACGTGTAACTCGATTCAGACTACTCTTGGTCTGCTGTGGCCACGATAATTTTTTGCCTTCCTTGTCTCCTCGGAGATAATTTCCGCTCGTGTCAAACTGTACGATGTATATTGTGAGTCCTGGTCAAATTGTCGTCGGACTATGCGCTAAGAACCTTTTTGCGCAGGTGTATCTAGAATACTGTCGAAATAGTGAATGTCTCTCGAAGTTGAGATATACATCCTTGATTGTTTTCATACCCAAACTATCCTACTACAATTCTCACTCTCAAGCAGGTTGAATGAGGCAGAGACACGGAGTATACACATTCACATTCATTTACGGTCTTCTATAACCAAAAGTGTGGCACCTACCTATAGAACCTTCATCACGGACATCGAGGGCGACCACAACCTGGGAACTACGACTTCGACCCCTTGGATCTAGAACGTACTCTGAAGGGTCCAGGACTCGGAGGATTCCGCGGCAACTCCTTTCCAAAGGAGCACAACACATGATATGGGAAAAGGTTGCAGGACGATACGCCGTCCGCCTCGCAGTGAACCCCTACTCAGAAGTTGAATGTGTTCTGCCTTTTGGACCGAAGAATGGTGAATATCTCGAGCAAGAATCACCTTAGGCGTATACTGATCAACTGTGAGACAGAATTTGTCGTTTCGCTCACACTCCTCGATAACTTCCTAGTCGACTAGCAAGAGAATGGTATCTAGCGTAGGTACTCCTATCTCCTGGAGTTCCAGTACTCAAGTCCGATGCTATGGTGGTGTCTTTCTTTCTACCCGCGCCTCTCTCGAAGTACATCCTCAGTTCGTGGAAGGATACGTTCTATGGTCGGCGCGTTCCAATATATCAGGTGCGTTTTCTCGCGAGCACTCTACTCAACCCTGAGTTTACAGTTTTCAAGGGATCTAGGAAGCCAGCCTTCACTTGACAAAGAAGCATATGCCTTGATCGGTCAATACCGACTGTTTCCAGCAGATCCCGAAACCTGCCAGACGTGTTCTCGCTTCAGAGTTCCTTCGCCTACTACCAGCGAAATAAGTGCCGGCTCTCTTCACGTTTACGGTACGAGAAAACCTAGTTTCCCCACTCCTAGCCGCGCCGAAGGAGGTCCACGACATCAAATGCGAAAGCTACATAAATTGCCAAGTGTCATATCCGCATTTCTCATAACGCATGATTATTCTACTGAGGTAGACGGCTATGTGCCGCCAGTGATTTTGGTGGATGACCTGTTAGGTGATCTTACTACTTAGTATAGCTGTTTGTTGCATTAGGCGCTATCACTTTCTTTTTTGGATAGCTGTCTTGGTACCTCGTAGACCTCTGGATATATACTGTATGTACTTATGCAAACATAGACATTCTATTCGACAACTAGAAGTTGAACCCAAGTTGTTCGCACGGCGGGACTCACGTGTTTTCGAATTTCAAACTCCGCGGAGTGGAAAATTCCCGATGCAGCGTCCTTTTTCTCTCTTCAACCACAGCAGGCCGAAAGCCGCGATACTCGTTCCGTACAAGATCTTTCGAGATCACCGTTCACGAGTGGGTTAAGGTCTGAGTATTCCAGCTTCCCTTGATCGACCCCAGCTGGGTCCACCTTGAACAGGGTGAACGACGTATCAGCAATCTTCGGACAGTGACCGCCTCATCCAAAGACCTCCATTTGTCTAGAGCGAGGATTCGTGCGATCATTGTTTTGATTAGAAATCGTCGTGGACGTTGGGCTGTATCTTTTCCCTCCTTCTCTGTTTCTTCCGACGCAGAGGTGGATATGCCCGGTGCTTGTCTTGCTAGACATGGCGAAATCCAGAAATCACCCATCTACAGACTAACAGGCATCTATAGTGAGTATTGTTGGCATAGGATATAAGATGGATTCAGAAGGAGGATGGACCAGTGGCCGATACACGGTCAATCCCGATTCAAATGGATCCTGTACTGTCCTTGCGGCAATGCTCACTACCGTGTCATGATCTGGGGTGTTATCAATGCTGAGGTCTCGGACTGTGTTTAGTACATCTGTTGATGTTCTCGTGAAGGAGTTGTTGCACCTGGAAGGAGAGTGGAGCAGCCCTTGAGTGCAATTTGCGGTGCATGGCATGGTCATGTAACTCGACTCAGACTACTCTTGGTCTGCTGTGGGCACAATTTTTCGCTTGCCACGTCTCTTCGGAGATAAATTGCACTTATATGTGTTAAATTGGGTTCTTTTTGATATTTATTGTGAGTCCTGCTTGATTTGTGGTCGGAGTATATGCTCAGAACTTTGCACGTAGGTAGAATGCCGTCGGAATAAACGTACCTTGAAGTTGAAATCTTTGATCGTGTCCTTTCTCAAACTAAGTATCCTACTACAACATTCTCGTTCCCAGATGAGGGTGTCTGATCACGTTCTCGTATTCATTTTCGGGTTTCTAAGCCAGGAGTTTGGCACCTCTATTCACCAGATCCTTTGCTATGAACATCAAGGATAACCACAGCTTGGAATATGAATGGACTCCTATATGGGAAGAGGCTGCAGGACAATATGCTATCTATCTTGCAGTGGCACGATACTCGGAATGTGGACGTGCTCTGCCCTTGTTGGACTGAAGAATGGTGAATATCTCGAGCAAGAATTACCTTGGGCGTATACTGATCGACTATTAGACAGAATTTGCCACATTTAAGTTACTCCTATCTATTGAAGCCCATCATCGCTATGGTGACGGAGTCTTTCTTTCTACCTGCGCCTCTCTCGAAGGATACGTTCTATGGTCTCCCGTGTTCCAATATATCAGATGCGTTTCTCGCGAGTCCCATACAATTCCTAATCGCTCAAGCCCGAATTTGAAGCTCTTAGGGGATCTAGAAAGCCAGCCTTCACTCAATAGCGAAGCGTTTGCCTTGATCAGTCAATGCAAGCTGTTTCCAGCAGATCCCGAAACCTGCCAGACGTTTTTCGCTTCAGAGCTCCTTCGTTTATCACCAACCAAACAAGTGTTAACCATACGAGAGATCTAAGTTCTCTCACTCCTATTAGCACTGAAGGAGGTCCACGAAATCAATTACATGTGTCATATTCACATAACGCATAAGTATTCTTTATTCCATGGTAATCAGGTAGATGGCTATGTGCCGCGAGTGGGATGCTGCGAGTTTGCTGTTTTGGAGGATAATCGATGACTTGGCCACCAGGGAGTCGGCGCTAGGCCTTAGGTGACGGTCCCTTTTTGACGTTTGATAGCTGTCTTAGTACCTCGTAGACCTCTGGATACAAACTGTATGTACTCATGCGAACATGGACATTCTAGTTGACGAACAGAAGAATGAACTTGAAGGCTTCTCAAGAGGGAGTCAGGGACATCGGGCCGCGGGACGCGGTCAGGACTCACGTGTTTTTCAAACTCCGCGGAGCAGAAAATTCCCGATCTGCGTCGTCTTTTTTCTTCCTCTTCAACCACAGCAGACCGAAAGCCGCGATACTCGTTCCACACAAGGTCTCTCGGGATCTGCATTCACGAGTGGGCTAAGGTCTGAGTGAACCAGCCTCCTTCAATCGACTCTAGCCGGGTCCACCCCCAACAGGGTGAGCGACGTATCAGCAAGTTTCAGGTAGACCGCCTCGTCCAAAGACCTCCATTTGTTTGGAGTGAGGATCCGTGTGGTATTGCTCTGACTGGAAATCGTCGTGGAGGCTGGGCCGTTTTTTCTCTACCGATCTTTGTCTTTTTCCTTCGCCGGGGTGGTTTTTCAACCAGACGTGTTCTCGATTGGTGCACACACACCTTCAGACACCAACGACCTTACCGGTTCCCTCTACATCGAAATCAGAATGCTCATGCCGACGTGGCTCTACTCTTCGCCCTCAAGACGCTGTATATCCAAGGCCGCATACAGGGTCTAGTTCTCAGTTCGGTTGCTTTGCGCCGTCCGGCTGCTGGAAAGTCTGCTTGTAGCAACATTGGTTGGTGCAACTGGGCCTAGGCTGGTCGGTGACGAGTGTAATTGCACGGGTGCTCGTCGGGGCCCCACTTTGGCGCTATCTTGTCGCTTTCTACTATTTGTGCATTCCGTTCCCGGACATTTTCAGGCAGTAGTGATATTTCGGGCTAGCAGTCAATCGACCCTAGTTTCGTGTCACAAAGTGTCTTGTGCCTACCCCGTCAATTGTCACTTGTAATAAGGACACGCGTTGGCTGGTGGTGTTGTGGCATAGCAGATGAGGCTATGGGTTGGAGGTGGAGTTTATCGAGTTGACACAAGTCTCTGTGCCGATGATGATGTATCTTTGGTTTCGATGGCGTGGCGGCGGGAGAGACGTGAAGAGGATCAAGAGAGACCCGGCCCTTGAGTGCAATTCGCGGTGCACGCATTGCGCTGCTGTCGTTCCGGACGACGTGCGGCGAGCGTGTAACTCGATTCAGACTACTCTTGGTCTGCTGTGGGATCATAATTTTTTGCCTATCTTCTCTTCGGAGATGATTTTGTACCACGTATTCTTATTTGCAATGCTAGCACCTGACCTCAAGTCTTCCGAATTTCTTTGCGAGCGAACATTCCTGCTGTCAAACGGCGTCATTGGTGCCAATGTCATGGGCGTTGAATATTCATCCGGGGACATGGAGTTGGACTGACGTGCAGTCCGACATGGATGGTGTGCAGAGCCTCGAGGTCAGATGGAATATTTGGATAGGGGCTTGGAAGAGCAGCGAATCAGAAATGGAGTTGAATGACATCATCCCAAAACACGCGACGCGAGGCAGTATAAAGTAATTAAAAAATGGCTTTGCATTCAACTTCCATGCCATCAGTTGAACCCACTCCTTCCAGCGAGAAATCCCTCTACTTTGACGCTCCCATCGCCAACTTTACCATGCAGGACCAAGATCAGCCCATTCCCAAACCAGATGGCTCAGAACCCGTCGCTGATCTCACTCGCGAGCCCACCGTTGCTGGCGGCGCTACAGCACCTCTCGTCAACGGCGCCAACGGCGACAAGAAGGCTTCGATCAACGGCGTGAACGGTGTAGACGACATCGCCGACGAGGCTGGTTCGGGAGGAGAAGAAAAGTATACGGCTCATCCTAATGGTTCCGAAGGCTGGCTTCCTGCAACCGACGTTCCCCCAGACGCCGAGACCAGCAGGGGTGACAGCAAGGTCGTACGCTCTACTTCGCTCTTGCGAAAGAAGAGGCCAGCATCAGTCTCTTCTAGGGCTTCAGCTTCCGGTGTTTCTCTCCATCGCAATAGGTCTACCGCCGGAAGTGTAAAGTCCGTCTCGAGACGTAGCATGTTTCACAAATGCCGATGGAAAGCCCGTCAACGGTTCCACGTTCGTTAACGGTGCTGGTACGACTGGTCCGGGTGCCACCGCTATCCCCGACGAAAGTTTCCAGCAGCGTGTTACCGCCGCTGACGGTGCACTCACTGCCAAGCAAAAGTCCAAGATTTCCAAGCAGGAAGGTGAGGCTTTCAGCTACATCACGACTATCGTGCGCTAATATTTTTTTCGTTCTAGTGAAAGAAGGCAAGCGTCTTTCCAAGATCATCAAGCAGGAAGGCAAAGTCGAGAAACAAGCTTTGGAAGTGGCTATAAATGAACTCGCTGAGCTGCAAAAGATTCAAAAGTCGGCAGTCAAGGTACCGTGTTTCCTGTCACTATCAGCATGATGTTTCTGACATACACGTCTTCAGCGTGAAGCTAAATGTCATACTGCTCATACCAAAGGCCGTTCAAGCATTCCAGAAAGCGGAAACTGCGTATCTCGCTGCTCGTACCAAGTTTGAGACCGCTCAGGCTCTGATGCTTGCTGAGCAAGACACATTGGACATCGCCCGGAACGCTGCGGTGGAGGCTACGACCAAAATGCAGGAGAAGTCCCAGGAAGTTGATAGTCTCAGACAGACATTTGGAGTCGACGAAAGGGAACGTGCAGTCAAGATCAGCGAACTCACCGCTAGCAAGTCCAAGTCTCGCTGGAGGTAATCGTTTGGTAGTCGGTCAGGACATAAACGATATCCTAGCTATTCATTCATTCATTCATCTATTTCGTTTTGGGGTCTGTTATTTTAGCTTTGGCGTGGATATGTATAATACGGGTTCCCTTTTCATCTCCGTTGTTTAGATATATGGATAGCGTTGCAATCTGGCTCCTGTTCCTTCCATTCGTTGTAAAATTACTTTACGTCTTCCAGAATACAATACCCTTCTTGATAAGTATATAAATAACGAAAGCAAAGCTCGATTCTATCTCTACAAAGTCTCCAAAGTTTCCGAAAAACCTCCTCTCGTCAACGACGATTATCTCTTGCCTATCAGCGTAGAGCGCACTAACAACCTCTGTCTCGATCCACTTTTGATCTTCAGAGTCTGGCTCGCCAGCAACTGGTTTGAGTGTGTAGTGTATCGATAGTGCGGAAAGTGCGCCCCCATAAGCATGCGAGATACCTTGAACGTAATCAGCAAAAAGTAATCACAAGGGGCAGTAGAGCGGCTCACCGGTGTCTATAATGATAATCTTCCCGTTACACCTGGAGACTATTCCCTAAACGAGTATTCAGCAAATATACAGGCATATAAGGAAACCGAAGCAACATACGTGGAAATCAGGTGTGTGCCCCATGATCATCCTCCGTGTACCGGTTTTCTTCAATACGCCGTCTACATCTGCGCAGACTTTATCATCTGGGTCTAGTGCCCATCCGCGATACCAAAGAGGTCCGTTGGAGTCGTACAAGGCAGCCTCAGCTTTCGTCGTGTCTACGATAACGTAAGGTTGCGGTGAGTGTGGAGTCAAAGGTTGAGTGGAAACAAGGCACGAACCTGCAGGTAGCCCAGGATACGGATTCGGAGGATGAGGCGGTGGCTGCTCTCTCCTTTGAAGTTTCCTCAGGAGCGTAGTACCCAACTCGTTGATTTTACTCGGGAAGGGTGTTAAATCGCCGTAAGTGGGTGATAGACCACCATGTACGAAGCTGATAGCTGAGTGAGATAGTGGTTCCTCCTCCAGAGAGTCGGTATCTGTGTCCTTGGCGAAGTGCAGCTCGTGCGATGGGTACGGGGTGTTGGGTGGGCCTAAGGAAGGATGCAAAGGGAGACGAGAAGCGACGGTGTAGTTGGCTGCCCAGGAACGTCCGATGCGGCCTGTCGAGAGCATCTTTTGACGAGTGCCGACGGTGCCAAAGGTTTTGATCTCGGTGGGGTAGACATAGCTGGGTTGAGGTGTAAGGAAATTGGTAGATTCTTGAGCTGAGAATTGGAGGCTTACCGCCAGTCACCTACGCAAGATTCGGATTAGCATTAGTCGGAAGATTTATAGAACACATGAAGACCTACCAATAGCATTCATCCATTCATGATTCCCCAAATGGCTGAGAACAACACCTCCAGTGGTAGAGGCCTGTTCTCTGAGTTTGTCCATCCATGTGAATAGCTTTATGGTATCATCACCGCTATAAAACAACTCGTGAGAGTTCAACTACGCATCTGCAATCCCTCTTACCGATCAATGATATCGCCCGTCTGGACGAAAAAGTCTGCATTTCCTGTCCAGTTGCCAAAATCATCCACGACGCCAGAGAATTGTAATACTTTTAAGGCATTTGGATAGTCTCCGTGAAGATCGCCGACTGCGACGATATGACGTGTGAATGGCTTGCGTGAGGTGGTGTTTAGGTGTAGGTGGTCCTGGTGGGCGTGGGTATGGGTATATTGAGAAACCAGCGCCGAGATGCGTTCAGGCTGAAGACTGAGAAGAAGAGGCGAGAGGTACTGTGAATACAAGGCCACAATTTGAGGTTGAAGGTGAAAGTGCTGAATAGATAGATATAATGTAATTGCTATGAAAACTGGGAGTAGCAATTGTCGAGCCATCGCCATGGTCGACGTGCTGGTCGATGTGCTGGTGGACGAGACGTGGCCCGAGCGCGGGAACACTGACCTGCATTCCGCTGGCACTTTGCTGGCACACTCTCAAGTCAACATTCATGCTGCTATTTCGACGCTACAGCCTACTACACATGGCTCAGAAAGAAAACATCCGGTTGTACAGCTCCAGGGAACCCTCGGTGATTTGGAGCTCCATTAATGATTCGAGTATCTAATTCCACCACGCTAATGCTATCCGAAAAACGTTTCCAATCCTGAAAAATCTCATGGAAAGGGTGAGGAAGCTTTATGTATTTCTTCATACCCATTTGACTCACAATCAACAAGGTACATACCCATTGAGCAAGGTAAGAAGGACTCTGGGCTCTCGCTAGCGGAAGTACTTATCTCTGCTCCACGGCGGTGAAGTCTCGAATGGACGGCACAAAGGAGGATCCAATGCGAGATATTTGATATGGAATTGATGGTTTCCGACCATTCGTTGTCCAGCCCAAGCCTTTCTCGCTTTCTCGCTGCCGCAAGATCGTGAAAAAAAATCCACGTTGATCGCCAGTGTGCCCGACGCGCAGTCGGAGGCTCGGTGAAACGACGACAACGCACCCTTTGTCTCTGTCTCCCGCTCGTTCGCGATTACTGCACACGTGGAGCTATTGGAGCAAACAGGGGTCGATTTTCAAGTTGTCAACGCTTCGGCGCGACATAAACGCGGTGAGTGTTGCCCCGGTTTACACACGGCATCCATGCCTATCTCTTTACTTACGGTATGCATATGATAGCTAGCCGCGTTCGTTTCTGGTCGTGCAAAAGCGAGGAGGATGTCCCAAATGAAGGTCTTCTGCCGAACGTTGATTGTTATCGAACTCGTCGGCATTGTTATCCTTCTGGGTGGTGGTGGAGTAAAATGTCGCGCGTAGGTTCTTTGGGGGTGCTGAAAACGCGACAACGCGGCACCAACGGAGGAAGTTCTTCTACAGATACCTTAATCACTTCCGCCTCAGGAACAATGTTTATCGGAGACGACGATCTGACCGGAGTTCGTCTCGGAGAACACTGCCGTTGTCATCAATTTTAGGGTGCTTTCCTCGAAAAAGGAGGCGACACTGCATGACAGGGAACAATTGTTGAAGAAATCTGGATGTATCAAGGGCACTGTATGAAAATCTCATCAATTTGCTTTTCGCAACAACTGACAAAGGTTTCAGACAGTTGATTAATGACGAATATTGAATACTTGGATTCAAACTTGAGCGTATATACGACGGTATCATCACAAGTTGGTAACTACAGTGATAAGGTTCTATGTACGTGCTAATTAATACAATAGATGCGTGCGGTCTAGATCTGTGCGTTTGCAAGAAGCAAGAATAATAGGAATGCAAGACTAGAGGTTAGAATACAAGATAGAAATTGAAACGACAAAAACGAAAACGTAGTGTAAAATTAGAGATCTTCGAAGAGCCGCCTGGGATCCATACCCTCGAAGCTGATGCGATACACCTTCTCGAACAAGGGATATCCTTCGAGACGGTTTCGGGCTTGGAGGAACTCGAAGACTTCCTGGGCAGTGGCGACACCCTGCAGCTTCTGGCCGTTGAGGAGCTCCTTCTCAAGCTGCTCAAACGACTTGCCGTCGCCCTCGCCGCCGTACTCCTTTCGCGACTTGATGAAAGCCTCTGCGCACTTGCGGTTCCTTCCACCAAAGCTTGTCGTGATAAGATCAGCCACACCAGCTGAGTGGTGACTGAACGTCAACGGGCTTGAAGTGGGGAAGAATTCGAGCGTGAATGCGCTCATCTCGAGGAGACCGATTCGGAGGATAGCAGCCTTGGTATTTCCACCAAGTCCCATGCCATCGACGAAACCAGCCGCCATGGCGACGACGTTCTTGAGTGCCCCACTCAGCGAGACACCAGCGACGTCTTCGATAGGATGAACGCGGAAGGCAGGGCCATCGAAAACCGCGTGCCAAAGCGCAGCGTCCTTTGGGCTCGGGACACCAATTGTAGTCTCGCAGAACTCGCCCTTTCCGACATCCAAGGCGATGTTTGCACCTCCGAGTGCTGAGCAGGGTATATTCAAGGCTTCTTCGATGACGAAGGGATAAGTATAGATATCGGCTGTGCCATCTTCTCGAATTCGGACGTCAACACCCTTGATAGCGGAGATAGCCCTTGCGCGTGGATGGATAGTTCCTGGCTCCTTGAGCTCGGAAAGGACACTCGGAAGGAATTGGTGTGGGACGACGAAGAGTAGAAGGGTAGCACCGCGTACCACCTCCTTAACGTCGGATACGGCAACGAGGTTTTCAGGAAGGTCGACGGATGGGAGATACCGTTCGTTCTGGTGTGTAGAGTTGATAATTTCCGTGAGGAGACCTTTACCTGGAATCTAACACAAAAAAGATTAGTTTTCATTTCGAAACGAAAACCTGCACAGAACCAACCTCGCGTTCTCGTACCCACATCCTCACTTCAGGATCGAAGCCTTCCCTCTCAGAAACGTTGATGGCAGCAACACGAGCTAGAGCCGTGCCCCAGCTACCGCTTCCGATGATGGCGACTTTCTCGAGACGAGCTGGAGATTTACTCCCAGACTTGGGATCTACGACATATTCTTCGGGTTGATATGGGTCGAACTTGGTGATGTACGGCTCCATCGCTGCAGAAGAGGTTCTGCGAGCAGGTGGAGGTCGGGGAACCGAAGTCGAGACGGCATCTTCGTCGTCCGAAGCTGAGTTATCGGGTGAAGACGACCGTGGAGGTGTCGGCGACGCAGTACGCGGTGGTGAAGGTGGGAATTGCTTTTTCTGTTTCGCAGCATTGCTGATCGCGGTGAAGCTCATACTTGCACCACTAAGGGCATTGCTGAGTGGGTGAGGAGGCTTGGAAGGGAGGCCATGAAGATTTGCGGGGCGCGAAGCTGGCAATGGACGAAGAAGCGGCGAAGGAGGTCGGGAGTTATCAGGAGTAGGCAAAGAGTTGGCGTTGAAGGCAGCCTCCGTAGAAGGCGAAGCTGGCTCTGGTGAAGGGGAGGTAGGGGGAGGAGTTGGTACTCGAGTTACAGTATCAGACATGATGGTGAGTTTGTTCAGAGTCGTGAGGGTTCTAAGTATGGTTGACCTGTGCAAGCAACAGAGATTATATAACAAAAGAACGTGTGTTCATATCCCAGAAGGGGAAGATAGATATGCCCGCCCTATGATGGAAAACACGACAAAGGAGGAGCGCAGAAAGTATCCAACGGCCAACGGCATTGCAACTTTACGCCATGATCGATGATCGGCGTGCACATTTTCCGAGAAATTCGACGAACTTGCCAGGGTCACCCAGGGTCCAACACAGTGGTGGCGCGGCGGTGACATCACCCGGCTATTACCACGCGAAAGAAAATTTCTCATCGAAAAATTTCAAGCCCTCTTTTTTGTAATCGTTCAACCGATGGAGTCAAGTTTATGGAATACCTCCACTTGGCGGCCACTCGACTTTCGCAATAACGACACGCCGTTTGAAAACCAAAAATGGACACTCCATTTCCCCTGTTATTTAAAAGCTCTCATCAACCGCAACGTACTCTATCACATCCCATCTTACTTTCATACACACCATGGACAAAGTTCTTTCTCTATCAGGCCAACAATTTCCCGACTCGCCTATTTCCTCTGCACCTCCGTCACCACCTCTGACGGTCCAGGTCGAGGCTAACGCTATATTATTTGAGTAAGTTCTAATTACTCTTATAAGTACACATCGCTAATGACATTCTCAGCATGGATGGCACTCTGATTGATTCATCTGGCGCTGTCACGGCGGCCTGGAATCTCTTGAAAGAGACAGGTTACGAATTCCTCGACCTCGATGATATTCTTGCTTCTGCACATGGTTATCGGACAATCGACGCATTGCGCAAGTGGTGCAAGATAACCGACGAAGAATTACTCAAAAAGGAGGTTCAGCGATTCGAAGAGGCTATCTTGAGCAATGCCAGTAAAGCTGAAGGTGGCGGTATTGTTGCTCTTCCTGGCGTTAAGAGCCTCCTCGGTGGTATACAAGGAGGACGAGACGACAAGAATCAAGGTTGGAGCGTCTGCACATCGTGTAAGTTTTCAATTTCTCGCTATCAGGACTGGCCACTGACGACATTTATTCTAGCGACATTCTTTTACGCCTCTAAAGCCCTTCCTGCCGCCGGACTTAAGACTCCTGTCAACTTCGTCACGGCGGAGTCGGTCGAGAAGGGCAAGCCTGCACCGGACCCTTACCTTCTGGGAGCCAAGTTGAGTGACGTCCCACCGGAGACATGTAAGTTTTTATCCCTGTGCCGATATATGAATTCCTCCTGACATCATCTCCAGGTATTGTCGTGGAGGATGCACCGACGGGTATTCGCGCTGGAAAGGCCGCTGGATGTCTGGTCTTGGCCACCTGCACGTCCCATAAACGGGCAGCTCTTGAAAAAGAGGAGCCTGACTTTTTGGTTGACGATTTGTCATTGTGAGTGTTTTGACATTGCCCTTCTCTTTTGTTTGATACCGACATAACTTCTGTAGCGTCACTGCCTCGCGCAACCTTGATGGAACAGTTACCCTGTATATCACCCAACCTAGCGGGCGCTCGTACCCAGATTCTGCTGTACCCACTCCTGCTGATACCCCCTTACACACCCCAGTCCTTTCACGGGCAGCCAGCACGGAGAGCCTCCAATGGAGGGGTGCTTCCAAGGCTGATGACTACGGTGCCCTTCCAGGAGCCAAGGCCCAACACGCCTTCTAAATCTCTTGTATTGTTTACCTAGAGTGTTTCATTAGACACAATACCCCTATCATTGCCTAGAGTATCCCAAACATAGCACGTATCTTTCAGTACTTGTACATAACTGCACCGCACATTGTATGACTAGGAATCCAATACATAATTTGATGTCGACAAACATCATAAACTAGCGGGTTCAGGAGACGCCGCAAGCACCTGCGCCACCTATTGTGTCAGAACACTCGCATACTTATCGTTTCTCCACCTGTCATCAGGCTGTCAATTCCACACAGAAAAGGCAATGATTTCATTAGTCCCTCGAATTTGAACGAGCGCCACACTAAGTATATTCTCGAAAATCTCTATGCAACTTGCTATATCGGAATGTTCAAAACGTCACTAACACGCCTATTCTGTTTGAGTGTTCTCGCCGAGGTAGGCGGCGGCAATTACTATAGGAAATCTAGGCTAGTATGTGGGTAATAGTGTAATGTACAGAAACATAATGAATCATAGATGTTAACAGATCAGCGTACAAGGACTTATTGAAAAAAAAGGATGGAGGTTTAAGGAGTTTGTGCGAGTTCTTCATCACACCGGACAGGACAGGGAGGTTGATGTTCAGGGCAGCCACCGTTCCATACATGGTTGAATGCCGTCCTTGCAGATGCTGAAGGTCATAAGCCACAATTTGTACCGCAAAGAAAATAGAAACCTTACCTGCATTCCTCGAGAATATATTGCCGGATATACTGGTTATGGCCACATTGCACATCTTCGACACTTCAGTACCACTACCCGCGGCAGTCCCAATACTCTTCAATATCGTCAACCCACCCGCATTCGTTATTTCCTTCCGGATCGCCGACCCCCCGATATCACCAAGAAAGCTAACAGCCAGCGCTAGTTCGATATGGACTTTGGGGTAGGGTTCGTCCGCTGCTGTGCGAAGAGCAGCAAGCAATGAGTCTACAACCCCGGCATCAACCAGGGCCTTGCGAGTTCCACCACCCCATTCTGCAGCACTGAATCTCTGTATAGCAAAGGCAAACGAGGCGAGTGGTGCAACCCTGTCAAGGGGTAAAACACTAGGTAATCGAGCAAGACCCTGTGCCACACCAGCATCGAGGAGTGCCTTCGCCATATCGCTACTGTTCGGCCGCATGAGACACCCTGCAGCTCTGGCGGCCCAGTTGAGCACATCGGGATCAGTCGAAGAGTTCAGATGCTCTGCCAGGTCGCTGACACACCCCGTCTTCTTCAAAGCTTTGGCTAGCTTTATTGACCGCGACATTCTTGCTACGAGAAACAACGCAGCGCAGACGTCCTCTGATGTTGCTGATGAAGAGAGCGCGGGGTCAGTGCAATGGTGGAGGTATTCGGCAATCTCGGGTATATGTCCAGCAGAAAACAGGGATTCTGCTACCGAGTCGCTATGGATGAGATTCCCAAGGCACCAGGCTGCGTAACGCGCGACAAGGGGACGTGGTCGATTCACACCGTGCTTAAGAAGTTGTTTCGGTAGACCTTGCTTGATGAGAGCTGAAGTAATCTCGTGGGACCTACAGACACGACTGATGCACCAGGCAGCGAGGGCGGCGATGGTATCAGACGGAGAGCGGAATAACTCAGTAAGGGTAGCGATGGTTCCGGTGCGCCAGATTGTATTTGCACTAATAGGATCATGCCTAGGCAGGAATGAGCATGACATCACCCAAATGAAGCATGAAACATACGCAAGTGAGCCTAGGACAACTATGACCGGCATTAGGTGACCTTCGCCATTGACAGCTCTAGTCGTCAACATTGATATCAATGTTGGTATAGTCCCCGCTGTAACGAGCTTCTTGACGAACTTCTCTGATTGAGACGCCAGCTCATATATCTTGTAGAGATGTTCATCAATTGTATGATCATCCCCACTCTTCTTGACCTCGGCCTGGAGCGCATTCGCGATAAGGACGGGATTCTCTGTGTGGGACGACCAGCTCTTGCCGTCTTCGATCGAAAGGAATCAGATCCGAGGACGATTGAAACAGGATTAGACCCACCAATGAGATCACCTTCTCCATCCCCTTCATCTTCTGATATTGAACCCATATTTGTTGATACCGCGAGTCTTCGAGAACTACTGTCAAGGCTTCGACTAGTGAAACTGCCAGAGGTAGTGGCTGGCCGTCGGGATCGCAAGGATGATGTTTTCCTAACAATGCTAATCCGACCGGAAGGTTTAACCAGCGACGGGGTACTTGCTATGTAAATAGCGGATGTCAGCTTTATCGCAGGACCATGGTTAATATGACGTACGCGGAAGTACTGAACCCAAAACTGGTTCAGATTCAGAACGGTTAAGAGAACGCGCGAACGTTGGAATGAGAGGCGAGCCTGGGCCGGGTGGTACAACTGTTATGCGAGGATTTAGTGGGGTAGTAGGTGTAGTCGGCTCCGAAGGTGGTGCAGGTAGCGGGCGAATGAGAAACATGTTCGACCTAATTGAGTCTGTTGGCGAAAGAGGGGATGGATCGGTTGTTTGATATGCAGGTGGGGAGGTGGGACTTTCTGGTAGTCTCGGTCGTGTGACGAGAGATATGCTTCTTTGCAAAGTCGGGGGTTGGCCTACACAGGAACCTCAGGAGGTTCTCGTTCTAGTATAAGAAACATGGACATACCAGGTGTTTCCTGCTCACTATTGGGCCACATCTTGACAATGATGTCGAATGCCGGTCGAAAACGAGCCTCAGGCTGCCACGCTTCCTCAATAATGCCCCAGATCTGGTCAGACAGGCCAAGTTCAAGTGGATTGTCAGGCCTGTCTGGACGAGCATTCTCGTGAACGACGAGGTTATAGACATGGGTTTCTGAAAGAACGCCCCATGGAGGCATAGTAGAGAAGAGCTAAACGACTTTCATTAGACAAAGTCAACTTCAGGAAATGAAAATACATACCTCTAGCGCACACACAGCAAACGCGTACACATCAGAAGGACGAGATACAACCTGAGAGACTCCGTCATGAAAGTCAGTAGGACGTCATTTGTAGGACAACGCACTCCTTTCCAAGCTTCAGGGCTAAAATAACGGTAGGCATCCCTGCTCTTGCTGCTCTGAACTTCTGATAGCCCGTAGTCGGAGACACATGCCCGTTTGGTACCGGTAACCAGGATATCGGATGTCTTCAGTCCACCATGTATGATGCTGCGCTAGGAATCAATAACAAAGTCAACGAAAAGGTTTACTTGGACAAAAAAAAATCACGCACTGAATGAAGATATTGCATCCCCAAAGCGACATCCAATGCCTTTCAAAGCACGTTCAACGACAGCTTATTCTCAGTCCCTTGCACTGACTCACTAGGTGTGATCGATTCGTCTGCGGATTCTCTCGAAGGAATTGGGTGACGTTCCCATTCAGTTGATATTCGGAAACAACGAACAAAGGGTCTGCATATTGGTTGGAGACGCCCAAGATGGACAGAACGTTTGGATGATCCAATTTGAACCAGGAGCTGCTACGTTCGGATAGAGTCTACAAGAATGTCACCCTCAGCTTATATTTGCCTTTAGGACCGCTTCCTGACTCACCTGGGTAGTAGCATTCCCCGATAAAATCTTGACCGCCACAACCTGGTTCCAGTTCTTCAACGTTGCCTTGTAGACGTTCCCATTCCGATCCAAGGTTTCGGTCTCATCCAGAGTAACGTCTTCTGGACGTATCATCTAAAGGTCGCTGAATACACGATGTTGAATGGTCGCGGAAAACATCAAGTGACGTACTCCAGGCTCCTTGTCCCGCACAAGCGATAGATACCATTTCAGGGACTCCCCAGAAATTTGATTTTTCAGAGTGATACGAGTTTGAAGGCCAAGATGCAGACAGCTAGCAACATATTCTAGCGTTCGAATTAAGACCGAACACGCAAGGAAGGGAAGAAAGATGGAAAGATATCAAGCTGGCCGGTGGTGACACTGACAAGGGGCCGACAAGGCCGGTGCATCTTATGCTACCATCAACCTCACGGGCGGCAAACGTGGTGTTCAAGTAGAGGACAAAAAGTCTCAGGAAGTCGAGGACGGACTTGGTTGTTGATTCACGCGAGCAGAAACACGAATCATTCCATTGAACTCAAGGCCTGTACAGTAATATTACAAGTATGCCAAAGGCACGAATTGCAGCTAACCAATATACATTGATAAATGCATATCACAGGAAGCAAGGCAAAGAGAGAAGACCTAGAGATGCCCTCAAGCATTCAAACGACAAAAGTACTATCCACAACGCTCGTGATGCTCGTTAAATTCTGACCGGCCTGACCTTCGAAACGTCCGGCACATTGCTCGCTCCTTGATCTTGCAGGAAGGGAATTCCCAGGGTTGTACAGGTGTGTTCAGCATCGTTGCTCGGCTCCGGGGTTTGATCATATAAACGTGTCATTCATAAAACACTCCTTTACCCAGTGAAGACGGCAGCCATGTATGTGCGGAGCCCAGAAATCTTAAATCATGCTTTCTTGCCTTGACGCAAAGCAGCCTGAAACCCCAGGAGTGAAGGTGAAGGCAGTGTGAGAACAGTCGGTTGGATAAGTCTGGAGCCACTTCCTATGGGGGATTTAAGTATGAAACAGAAACTCGAGATCGGAGGATTTGCTCACATGATAGTCCGTTCACTTTCAGAGGGCTCCTTTACAAAATGAAGGTACCTGGAGACATACACTGACTGGATCCACCACAAACATTCCACCTCAGGTGCTACCTGTATGATACGAGCGTGCGAACGGACGACGACGTGGGGGGGCATAGACACCTTCGTATTGGTATCCAATAAGTAACAGGTACTTTTTGGCAGCAGGTCCTTTGTCTCTGGGGCAAGTATATCGTTAATCGTGCAATCGAGAGTGGCATCGATGTCTACGTCAAAGACACCATCGCGACACCAGATTGTGAAATAGTGTTCCTCTGTCTGGAGACACGTTTCGAGACCTCTCAGTAGCCTCTCGACTAGGATGAAATGGATGAGTGACGATTTTCCTGTTGGAATTAATATCACATCTTCGGCCTATCATACTAGGGAAGGATTCACCTTTTCCATGGGGTCCAATAAGTCCAATGATCTTCGCTGGATGCCCCATTAGTTTGCATTGTTTTCGCATAGTAAAGCGAAATGGCACACCAGAATCAGACTGCTCTCCTGCCCCATGGGTTTCGTCGTTTCCAAACCATGCACAAATTTGTGCAAAGACAGATACATACTCCGAAAGAACTATGATCGAATCTGGAGATGTACCGAGCCCAGCGAGATTGACTTGTAGGCATTCGTAAGGTCGCTTTTTGTCGTCGACTATTGCCCTTCCTCCGGCCGTGACTTCGGTGAAGAAAAAGTCCCGGCTCCTTTCGACAAACGCGCGTTGCTGGAGTAGGATCGCGGTAGAATTAGTGGACGGCTTGCAGTTGACCTGCTGTAGCAGTGGGTGTGTAAAGTCCACAACGTTTGGGGTTCGCCACGGGGGCGCGACCGTTGGCCATGGGGGCATAGTGCTAGTGTGAACGCTTGTGACCAGGGGAGATCTAGACAGGGGACTGGATTGTAAAGCATTGTTCCCACGCTCTGTTTACTTATCCACACGAACAAAATTAGGGGAGCGAATGATCCGCACTGTGTACGACTCTGAAACGAGATGCTCAGTAGTACATCAAGCTCTAGAAATATGGCATCATGGCTAGAAGGGGAATTTGGAGTTGCTGCTGGCCTTACGACGAGATGCAGATGGGGTTTCATAGGACATTTGACAGCGCGCGGTCCGATAAGCAACGAGCGGAGTATGCTAGGTTCCTTGTGGGATATCCATGGCAGCCAGCTCTATTCCTTCACTTCCAACAGGTCCGGGGACTGGACACCATCACGATACATGCATGGCATTACTATTTGTTTCAAAATCAAACTACTTCGACATCTGGGAAGCGAATTCAGTGAATCGACCGGTAAGTTTCAGGTTTTCTACTCACTTAGAACAACTTCTTTGGTACGCCTGGCGTAAGCCAGGCCACCTTATCCCCAACGTCTTTTTCCGCATCAAATATCTGACGCAGCTCATCCACTTTCTCCGAAAAGTGAGTCCAAGACTCGAAATGCATCGGCACCACGACGTCGACTCCCAGATCGCGCGTGAAATTTACAGCATCCTGACCTCCCATAGTAATAAGCAGATTGCCATTCGGTGTCGGAACCGCTGCGACACCAAGATTGAGAAGAGCGACAACGATATGCCATTTCTTCTTCATCTCTTTCAACTCCTCGAAATACACCGTATCTCCGGAGAAGTAAATGGCATTAGGTAGCCCATCAGAATGCGTGCCAAAGCTTGGCGATTCCAGAATGAACCCAACAACTTCACCTCCAGGAAGATGTTGGCACGGTATCCCAGTGATTTTAAATGGCTTTCCCCCGATGTCAGCGGATACTGTTTCCCAAGGCTGTAGTGCCTTGACCCCAGGTCGAGGGCTAAGCTTTTTAGCACCATCAGGCGTGGTGAAGACTTGTCGGCCTTCAAGAAGTGTTCGACCGACTTCGTCGAGATTGTCGGGATGATCCTCGTGGCTAAGGAGAACCGCGTCGATGGGAGGTAGTTCGTTCAATTTGACAGCTGGGCCGTCGAGGCTTTTGAGAGAAAAGCCAGGTAGGACGGGGTATTCAGCGCCAGCGCCAGCAAATACGGGGTCGGTGAGGAATGTGACGCCATCGATGTCGATGATGGCGGTAGCAGTACCGACGTGCGTGATCTTGAGGCTTGATTGGAAGTTAGAGGGAGACATTGTTTCAATGGTGAACTTGATGGGCAATAGAACGTGGTTTATATATCATTTTTGACGTGACTCGTGCGTGAAATGTGATCTGCGTGGAAAAGTCATAGGCCATAAAGGTCTTCTCGGATAGGTAGTAAGAAGAAGCTGAGGAATCATATGTCTGACACGGGGATGCCTCAATTAAATTCGTCGATAGCGAGTGGCTCTTATGGCCCGAGCCCGAGGATAGAATACAAAGATTACGCACTGTCGTCGGGTATGCGGCAAAGCTTCATAGCTCCGACACGGACAGTGCATCTATTAGTGTAACCTAGAGAAGAATAAGAAAGCATCTCGACGAGGGCATTCTTTTTACACATGATCCAATGTGTGATGCGTACCCACGGTCGCTTCTTCCGTTGACCGCTGAATGTCGCGCGTCGTTAACTGAGCGAAAATAGCGCTAGAATGGTAAGACTCCTCGTCCCCGTCGACGGTCTCACGGGATCTCAAGTAGTTTCGAGCGTTGAGGCTGCGGTGCTCGTGTCAATATAGATTCTGTGTGGAGTGGTGGTGCGGTGGAACAAACCAGCTTAAGGCAGAATTAGCATGGAATCTTGATAATGATAGATTCCATATACTGCAAACGATTTTAGTCCCTTTAGTTTACCCAAAAGGCTAGCTGGTCGCCCACTTACTAGCCGATCATCTTGGTTCATTCTACTCAGCGTTGAATACTGGCATTGGACGATGGAAAGCTTACCGGTGTAAGGAAAAACGTGACGGCCGCAACGATAGATGCTGTGGCACTGAGTGCCCCAGTTTGTACGGTGACTATCAGACGGATCAAGCTCAGTTACCATCTTCGAAAGCGAAAAAGGAATACTGACGCCGAAGCAAGTAGTCAACTTTATCGGCGGATTCGCCTGTTAGACCAACTTCACTTTTGCGCCTCGATCGTTTGAGCTGTGGCACAAACTTTTAATATCAGTCCTCACAAAAGCTACAGACCACGACTTACCAAGACCCAAGTTAAGCTAATGGTCAAAAGAAGATCTGCAGCACCAGCTGCAACGCCATGTATGGTTGCTGCGAGATGCACGTCGACTGTATTCCAATCGCTATAGTATTTAGTGGGCGCGACGAAGATGCCAGTCATCACCCCAGCAGCTGCACAAAAGCATTACGCACACCCACCAGGTTTCAAATGAAGCTGCTCACCGACAGTACAGAGCGTCAGGCTAATAGCTAGGGCTGGTATCGATCGCCACCCGGTTATGATTTTCAGGCGCCATGTCATGAAAAGCTGCACCGGACCCTCTACCATGATCTTGTAAAATAAGAATCTAGAATCAGAACGTCCACAAGTTAATGCAGATACTTACGATCATTGGCACTTCTAAGTAGATCACTGGAGTTCGAAGTATATGTTAGATCAACTTTCTTGTGCCAAAGGTGGGCCCGCACGTTTTGGAACAGTCAGAACGACATCAGGATCTCCTATGAATCGCATTGGTACGCCGATATTGTATCACACTCGACGTGCTCACCTGCTTGACCAATCAACTTCCCATATATAACCACAATCTGCAACGCGGTATTGGCAGTCTCCACCAGGAAGATGTGAACTATCTGCATAAGGATTTTTCCCGTCAACTGTTGAGCGGCGATGGAAGGAATGTAGTGCATACTTACCAATAATTTGATCCACCATCTGTCCCTGAAACGGTCCGGTCAACCTTAGAAACCGAATTCCATCGATGGATATGCTCACGTTCGGCACGTTCGGGAGTAGATGAACGTCTGGCAAATAAAGCGAATTAGCGTCGAGCGGGAATGCTCGGAAATTAGATAATAGACCTGCACAACGACAACCTAGAGCGTCATCTCCCAGTTAGAGTCTGGCGATAACTTTTGGAAAAGGAGTTCCCGTACACCGTATAGAATGGCACTTATAAAAGTTCCTATAAGCATAGGGCCGTACCTAAAGGAGATTAAGTTCATTGTGACAATGAAAAACACGAAGAAACGTACATATAGCCGACCGATGGATGCGATTCCATAGTTGAGAAGGTGGTCAAAACCTCCAAGTTTTCTTGGCCTGGTTTTTATGAGCGCGCTCAAGTTGCGCTCAAGTAGACATCGTACGATCATCACGGGAAAAGTAGGTAGATTCGTTACCGTAACTGAGAAGAAACGACTCCAACTCTTTTGAATTGTGGTTAACCGCATGCTACCGATAATAACTTGAGAAATTAATGTACCTTGAAACCAGTGTTCCGCCACCAATTGTACTTCGCATGTTTCCGAGGCCGTGTTAGCATCTGTCAGTGGGGAGAGAGTGGAAAGTTCAAAATGGTCTTCAAAGTTCGGCACTCAGACCGATGGTGACGGGGAAGGACAAGTTATCCGATTGTTACGCATGCGCACGGACCGTGTTGACACGCGTGACCGCATTGGACTCACAGCTCTCTGATGAACGTCCTTGCTCGATCTTTTCAGCAGGCGACGAGGGCACATTCCCGCTTGCAATGCCCTCATTCTTTGAGCTATGTGAGTGATTGGTTTTTGAAGCAAAGTCCGAAGAAAAGTCTAAAGTTGTTTATGTCCCTCTAGGTAACCTCTTTCTCTGCCCCAAAATGCCGCTCGAGAATGCTACATGATTTCTTCCATTACCCTACAAGAAGGGACGAATACTATCACACTATTTCCCAAGCCAAAAGAAACCATCTGTCCCTAGGCAATACTAGTCGAAGATATGTCAATACCGACTCGAACCCCCAGGCAAATTCACAAGAATCGTCTCCGAATTCTTCTTCAAATGCCTCACCTCAACCCGGATCACGACCGAAATTTCAAAGTAGAGAAGAGATGTACAGAGAGAAAAACCGGGCACTGTTGATGTACAGCGCTGCTGTGGTGCGTTGGCATGTCCCCATGAAATGAATCAATCGTTTCTCAATTCTAGTATCCTCACCTCAGATGATAGCAGCCCTGGGAATCACCTACGCCGCAGTTCCCCTTTATCGAATGTTCTGCGCTGCGACCGGTTTTGCCGGTACGCCGAATGTCGGGACAGGACGATTTGATCCAGAACGACTCGTCCCTGTTGAGGAGGCAAGGCGCATCAAAGTGCATTTCAATGCTGACCGAAGCGAGCAGCTACCCTGGAGTTTCAAGCCCCAACAGAAATTCGTTAGCGTGTTGCCAGGTGAAACTAGCTTGGCTTTCTATACAGCAAAGAACAACAGTAACAAGGATATCATTGGGATTGCGACATATAATGTTACACCGGACAGGGTGAGTAGAGTTTGATCTTCTTTGACTTTGAGCGCTTTCGCTTAGATGCATGTACCCCTCCCTGTATCCAGATAGCACCTTATTTCTCCAAAGTGGAATGTTTCTGCTTTGAGGAGCAAAAATTGCTTGCTGGAGAGGAGGTGGACATGCCGCTCCTGTTCTTCATCGATAAAGATATGTTGGATGATCCGGCATGTAGAAATGTGGAATCCGTTGTCCTGTCTTACACGTTCTTCCGGTGCGTTGACTGACAAATTGTTGTGAGGTGGCCTAACTAAAAATACACACCAACATTCTACAGGGCTCGACGGAACAAATATGGACAGCTGGAGCCCGATGCTGCCGACAGTGAAGTGCAAAACTCACTGGGATTTGGACAGTACGAGCATGCACCCAAGGTCGAAGAGCGTCGGGAGACGAGTGAAGCGAGTCGGGAATAGATAGACGCACAGGCGCCTAGATTTTATTGTTACCCTTCGGTTACCGTTGAATGACGTCCGGGCGGTGATGCACGTGTAGTAGATTCACAGCCTTGAGAAAGCGAAGAAACTTGACGTTCACTCTGACATTGTGTCAAACTTGGAGTCGTCTGCCTTTTGCGAGCCTGTTATTCTTGTAGTGGATGAGCAGCCCCAAGTGGGACAGCAGAAATTCCTCATTCATTCCACCTACACAGCTACAACAGTTCAAGGCAAACACTCCTTCTCACCACTTTACTTCGCATTCTTCTCAGGATTCAACTATGCAGGTTGCTCAGCATCGACCTCAGCCTTCTTCAGCCAGTTCTTCACCTTCACATACCAGATCGTCTTCTTTCTTTTCTTTCAACAGGAAACAACCATCGTCTCCCAATGATCAGCAGCAGCACCAGAGGAGTCCGTCATTGAACGGTAGCATGGGGTCTCAGCAGGCTCAACAACCCCCGCAAACACCCCCTTCACAACATCAACCACCCCAGTCTCCACCCCTTGCACCCCAGTCCCAACAGCAACCTCCTTTACAACTTCATCCGGAGATTCGTTCAGTCGTGCAGCTTAACGCGACACATGCACATAAAGTCTACTTTTCTGGACCCCTAGTTCGCCGTATCGAACGTGACGCCAATGGCCACAAGCCTGCGAGAGACGAAGGCTGGACTGAGGTCTGGGCACAGCTCGGCGGTACCACCCTCAGTTTATGGGATATGAATGCCATCAACCAGGCGAGCCAGGAAGGCAAAGAAGTTCCGCCTACTTATATCAATATGACGGATGCAGTGCGTCGTTATATCAATCTCTTGACGTTTTCCATTCTGATTGTGTTTCATGCTCCATCTAGTTTATACAAGTCTTGGGTGCCATATCAATACCCGTACCGGGAAGCCCAGATCCTCAACGTCAGGAAAATGTCCTGACACTCAACACTGCGGGATCCAACCTACTCTTTTTCGCCTGTCCAAACACCAATGCTCTCATTTCATGGGCAAGCGCACTACGACTCGCTGCTTGGGAGAAATCGCGACTCGAAGAAATATATACAGCACATCTGATAAGAATTACCCTCAGTGGTGAGCCACATTGGTATTTTACCCTTTGTTTTGTCGTTGCTAACCATCTGACTCAGCACGAGATATACCTTCTACATTAAATAACGGAAGGCTCGAAGGATGGGTTCGTATACGTATAGCCGGACAAACAGACTGGAAATCTGTCTGGATGGTCATCACCGCTGGCGCTGAAACTACGGACGAACTGGGGCGAATAAATTCGGATAACAATGGCGCTACGAACCCATTGACGACAAACGTCGGCACAGGCGGCAAAATGAGAAGAATGTCCAATTTATTCTCAGCCAAAGATCATAATGGACCCAACGCGCTTCCACCAAAGGCTAATATAACTGTGTACACATCACAAAAACCAAAGGACAAGAGGAAGCCGCTTTTGACTATAACGGACGTCACTCAAGCGTTCGCAGTATACCCTGAAAGGCCGGAACTCATCACAAGAAGCACATTAGTTAAGCTTGAGGGAACGTTAGGCCAAGAGGAGCTTGCTGGCGGGATGAGAGGTAGAGAAGGCTGGTTACTGGTCATGCCTCAGTTAGAGGGTAATCTTTCTCCAGCGGCTGAGATGCTCAAGTGGGTGATCGGTAAGTAGCGTCTCCTTGCACACGTTCAATTGGCTGACTGTACCAAGCTTTCCATGATGCATTCAAACTATATGGTAGGCCCCAAGCATGGACATGGGACCCTCGGGATCCTGTGTCTTTGATGTTCGGTTACCCAGTTGGACCACACAAGGACGTGAGTATCTCGTTGTTCAGAGTAAAAAATATATTCTCATGGCGATGAATATCAGCTTCTCTTCCTTGATCGTGAACAAGCAGAAAGATTTGATCCACGAGAAGAACGAACGTCTGCTATACGAGCTCGTTTCCTCAACGTCCTCAACCAGAAGATGCAACAACAAGGCAGTCCAATACAACCAACTCATCAGCGTTCTGCTACTCTCCCGCAAAATGGTGGAGCGACCACCACCACGGCTGGTAGTCGTGGTCCTCAACTACCTCCTTTGAGCTTCGATCGAACAGACCAACAGCAGGAACGGCATTTACTTACGCCAATCACCGAGAAGAGCAGCGTTTACACTCATGGAAGGTCCATGTCAGGAGATGCTGCTAGCATGCTTGGACCCAAACCTTCACTTCACGGAACAACAGGGGCTGAGAATGTTGAAGCTCAACCTATACCCGAAGAACCCAGAACGCCGCCTCTTGGTCATGAGGAGAGTAGCAAGTTTACTGCTGGTCCGTTGTCAGTCAGTCCTCCTGGTAGCTCCCGAGGAAGGAGTCCACCGCCACCTCCGGTCAAAGATGGTCTGACTAGCTCACGTAGCACCGACTCCTCTTCCTTCAACGCCTCTTTGGCAGGTACTCGTGTGGGACCAAGCACTGGAAGGACATCCTTCGACCGTGATAGTGCCAATGTAAGGTCCAGTTCACCATTAGCATCTCCACGACCACCCTCATCGTCGAAGCCTGGGTCGGTGCTCTCTAGTGTATCGGAGCAGAACAAGCCACAGTCGCCTATTTCTGTTCATTCAGCCCCTTCTGTACCGCCCCGTCTTCCATCGCCAGGTGCCCCATCTTTTCGAGATCCTCCTCGTCTTCCATCCCCAGGAGCACCATCTATTCGAGACCGTCAACCAGAACGTCCACGTTCTCCGCCAGGGTCTATTCTAACGTCACCTTATTCTCCTACGCATTCTACTGTTGCGTTGTCTCTTCAACCTTCAGATTCTCCTACTAAATCCATGCACCGAGCTCCTTCAGCGACAGCTTCAACCAATGCTTCTCGACCATCATCCATTGCACCCTCGGCGTCCATGCCTAGTACAGGAGACGACGAATTTGGTAACGAAGCTGGAGCACTGTATTACATGCAACAACAGCAACAACAACTGCAGAGTTCCTACGCCGGACGAATGCCAACGACAATCGCCGAGACTGATCGAGATGACGAGGGCGATGATTCGTCGGCGGAATTTTCTGGACCGACTCCCACGCATACTCAGGGTCCTTCGGCAGGAGTTGTCAAACCTGTAAACAACGCCTCGAGCCGCTTCGCTTCTGGGGGAACTTCACCGGTCGTCAGACAAGGTACTCCTATGGCATTTGTGGAGAGGGGCAGTAATAGAGACAAGAAATCAGATATCGGAAGTGCAGATGAAAGACCTTCCTCTGGTGGAGGTAGCGTTAGCAGTGTGCCCACCACCACCTCGGTACCTTCACGACCAGGGCCCCTGGGACGTAAACCCTCGGGTGCACGTGCGCAACAAACACAACAGGCGATGAATAGCCGTATGAATTTGTCAGGAAACATCGAGTCTCCTTCATACCTCCAACAACACCAGCAACAGCCTCCAGTCCGTCGCCCAGCTCAAGTCGAAGAAGACGAAGAAGAAGAAGAAGACACAATGGGTGATTTTGATACTGTTAGCTCTGCTCGTGGTCCAGGACGTACAGCTTCGCCGCCGACGCAAAAACCAAAGGCGTCATCACCTCCACCACCCCCAGCCGTGACAGACGATTCCAGTTTGGATGTTTTAGCTGCTCTGTCGTATCTTGATGTTGCAGACGCGTCTGAAGAACAGTTGGAGGCAGAGAAGAACGTTGCCTCGCCGACCACTGCTGCCAGCACTGCACCCTTACGAACGCCTCGTGCAACCTCAGCTTCGCCGACCCCTACCCCTGTCCCGGTCAAAGTCGCCGGTGCCAAATCATCATTCGCGCCTTCGACAAAGGCTGCCGAAAGGAAAGCCAAGGCACAGGCACAACAAGCAGCGGCTGCAGCAGCAATAAGTAGGCCCGGTAGAGTTGCGAATGGCAAACGAAAGATGCGGTCTGCGAAGGCAGGAGAGGGTGCTTGGAGCAGCGATGAAGATGAAGAGGATGACGAAGACGAAGGAGATGATGATGAGGACGACGAAGAGGTTGATTCAGATGGTGAACCTACAGCCAAGACACCTTCTGCACCAGCTTCGTCAAATAATTCTGTCAGACCTCCCGGGCCTGGAGGTGATAACGACTACTCTCAGCAACCTCCACATCTCCGGCCACCTCGAACATTACCTCAAGTACCCCCTGGTCGTCCCGTCGGTGAGTACATTCAGTCGATCAAAAGGATCAATCGTTCTGAGAACCCCGAAGGTGATGAGGAATATATGTCCCGTCGTCCGTCGGAACAATATTCGCAAATGGGACGAAGCATGTACTATGAAGACAATATGGCTGCGCAGCCTCATCCACAACCCCAATCCCAGCCTCATCATCCTCAACCAACTGCCCCTCGACACAACCAGAACATATGGAATCAAGTCCTCGACCCTAATCGTACATCTGAACCTCCCAGCAACGGTCGCGACACCTTCGTACAACTAGAACCTCCATCACAGACCATGACCAAAGCTTTCACACCACAAGGCCTACTCTCAGCCGGTCTACAAGACAAACAAGACCGTTCCGCCAAGCGTCAGGAAGAACTTGCTCGTGAAAGTGGTGCCTCACTTATCAACGTGCCCAACAAGCCGCCGCCTCCCCAGACAGGCTTGTTGGGTGCCATCACTGCTCATGAACGTGAGCGTAAACGTGAGGGTGGCATGGGTGCAGCATTGACTGAACGCGAACGCGAAAAGCGTATGGCCGAAGAGAGACAACGTCGGTTCGATGACGCTCAACGCCAACAACTCGACCAGATGCAACAAGGTGGTTCTCTATACGGCGGTCAGTTTGGGATGAACCCAATGATGATGGGTATGAATCCCATGATGATGGGCATGAACCCGATGATGACTGGTGGTATGGGTATGAACCCTATGATGACTGGCGGTGGAATGAACCCGATGATGACAGGCTACAGTATGATGCCAGGTTTCAATCCACAACAGATGTTTGCTGCCCAGCAAGCTGCGCAAGCAGCGTATCAGCAGGCTATGATGGCATTCTCGTCGGGCGGTTCTCAAGTGGGCGGTGATGGTAACGGTAACGGTGCCTCACCGCAGATGAACCCGATGATGACTGGTAATGGCATGATGGGTATGGGTGGTATGGGTATGGGTATGGGCAACATGGGCTTCGATCCTCGAATGTCGATGATGGGAATGGGTAATCCAATGATGAACCCCATGAGCATGCAAATGACAGGGATGTCACAATTCGACCCTCGCTTCCCACCAACGAACACACCGTCGCCGATGAACGAACTGACATCGTCTCTGCTCAATCCTGGCGCGATGGGAGGCAACTCACCATCTCTGACTCCCAACAATCCTTCACCGGCTGGCCGAGGTTCACCCCTTGCTCGTCCGGTCAATGAACAACCCGATGGTGGTGCTCGGGGGTCGCGACCAACCAGCCCAAAACCTCAATGATGACAGTTGTAATGATATAGGATGGAAGCAAGTTACTTAGACGGACAGCTCTAAAAGTACATACATACTCAAGTTCATTGGACTCTGCAGACACACTCATTCGTTTACTCTCTTCAATTTCCTTGGATTTCTTGGTCATATCCATGCATGCCTCGCTCTTTTTATTCCATCTATGTACTGCATTTTCATCTACTTTAGTTGCGTCTTGAGGACAATAAACCGTCTTACCATATAATCCAAAGCTTCCGAGAAACAGTAAACTGAGAACTTTACAATTCTATTTTCGTGACCCAGGCAATGCTGCCTGTATGATGCAATGGTGCGCACTCCTAACAGCATGAGGGGCTCAAGAGCTGTGGCGGAATCCAACAAGTACCAAGTGGTTCTTGGGAGTAGAATCCCTGTCTCTATGCCAAGTACGTTGTCGATCCAGCTTTCGAGAGCTGCGTCGTTGGCTATCTCAAAGACACCGTTGTAAAGTAGATTTTTTTCTGTCTGAAGCCACGTTCCAAGACCTCTCAGTAGCCGTTCGACCAGGATATAAAGAATGAGCAATGATTTTCCCGGGAACGTTGGCGTCACTGACGTCGCATCCTTGAATCACGATAGACTAGGGAAATACTCACCTATTCCGGCAGGTCCAACCAATTCGACGAGTCAGTGAAAAGGAGATACTAGATGCCTCGATGAGTTGTTTCGTTCGGAAGGCCATACCCATATCAGACACATATTTTGCTTTTTCAAACCACGAGGATATCGTTGCGTAGACAGATGCATAATCTGAAAGAACCACGATAGAATCTAGAGAAGAAGCCAGTTCGGAGAGAGACCGCCAGCCGTTCGTAAGGCTCTCCCTCGGACCCTGTAACTTTGTAGAGAAAAAGTCTCCGTCCCTTTTAACGACTGCACGTTGCACTGCATTAGAACGTCTGTGGATGGCTTGCGGTTGACCTGCTGCAACAGTAGGTGTGTCAAGTCCTGCATTTCTGGGTTCAGTGACAGTGGTGGTATGGGAGCAAGCTGCCTTAATCCGAGCGCTTATGGCGATAACGAGCGTCGATTCCTTTGCGTGTACAGCTTGGGCGCTTGAGTTTATTACTGCGGGGACGTCCTTCTAGCGTCCTTCTCTTTCAACATGCTCAACCTCGACTGCTGCGCCCAACTTCACCATCTCTTCATTCAGCCTCGACTAGCCTGACTTTTTGACTACTTGCTCCTCAAATGCCCAAACCAAGGAAAAATCCTCTTCCCACTTTCTCGCAAAACCTAATCGATGGAGGTTCCCAGTACAGCAATTTAAACACACAGAGCATCAAGTACCACGTTGTCGAGGAATCCAAGCTGGAGGATGTGACCATTGATGTGTTCCTTGAACGCAATCCAGGACCGCTTGGTATATCTCCTGGGTATGACCAGCAAACGAAAGCGCTGGCAGCGCTGGCTATTGTTGGAGGAAAACTCTGCCTAGTGGTAGAGTTCCCTGGAAATCGTCCCGAAAAGCGTAGGAGAGGGAAAGGCTCTAGGAATGGAAAGGGAAACGACAATGAAGCGTCGAAGGAACTCCCCGTACAACGCGAGTGGATCCAGCGCGTCCTCGCTCACCCAGCAGGCATCTTCGCGTTTGATCTTGCACCATTGGCCCTTACCCTGTACTCCGATCTCGGTCTACGCATCTACCAGGGTGTGGACATACAGTCTGCATTGGAAGCTTCCCTAGAACCAGAGGAACGACCGAAGGATAGGATGGACCCCCTTCATGCCATCATCCAGTGTCTTGGAGAGGCCGTCAAGGTCCATAAATCGATAGTGAAGGATGTTTTTGGGGATCTATTCTACGAGGCCGGAGACAATAGCAAGGAACTTGACATGATGCAACGTGCCTGGGCTGCGTATTTCATTCCCACATTCGAGAATGACCAACAGACATTCGATGTGGCTCCGAGAATAGATTTGCGCAAGTTCAATGAGGATGTACGCTTCGATGGTGCCTTCAGATTTCAAATGGAACTAATGCTTACTACTTAGCAACTGGATATGCTGGCCAAGTTGGCGGGCGATGATCTACGACTAGATTCTCTCAAGCCTATGGAGACGACGCATGCGTTCTCAAACCCATCTCTCCATCTTGGAGGAACAGACATGGTTCAAGTCCAATCACAATCTTTCAAAAACAAGATCAGAAGGGACCAGGTACATTATCCTCTTTCCTGCCGAGCCGCTTTATTGACATGGTTAACGTGTTATCAGGATTTAAAGGTCCGGGTAAGGACTGAACAGGGAGCTTCTTACACGGTCTCTAGTCGGAGCCTGGACGTTGTTGGACGAAACGCGAGTTTTGCCAAGGGCACAATGGTGAATAACGCTACAGTCACTTCAATCGTCTCTACGGGCCGTGATGGCCCAACGCGTGCGGATATGAAGAGAGCGGACATTGCCTTGCGCGTTCTTCAAGGACAACATTCTCTGGAACATAACCCTTGGGTTCAAAACATCTGGTTTCCGCCTTCAGATACCGAACTTTTGACATGGCCGGAGGGGTGGTCCAAGCAAAAGTCTCAACCGCTATCTATACCAGAGAGTACTGAATCAAATCTTAATCCATCCCAGACTGTCGCTGTCGAGCACATGTTATCTGACTCTGACGAACATCGGATCGTCCTGATCCAAGGGCCTCCGGGAACAGGAAAAACGTCTGTAATCGCCGAATACGTTGTAACATCCGTCGAAGCAGGGTTTTCCGGGATCTGGTTGGTGGCGCAGTCAAATGTTGCGGTCAAGAACATAGCAGAAAAACTCGTGAAAGTGGGATTTACCAAATGGAAGCTCTTGTGCTCAAAGGATTTCTATTTTGACTGGTGATGACCGTTTTGTCTGTCCTATGATATTACTGCTAATAACTTTTGCGACGTACAGGCATGAACATCTATATGGCGAAGTCCGAAACAACCTGATACCATCGAATCACTTCTTGAAGACTTCGCCCAGAGATTTGCAAGGTTGCTGTGTCATTTTATGCACCCTAAGCATGCTTTCTGCTCGACTCCTCACCAAATTTACTCAGCTCATACCGATCAAGACCATGGTTGTCGATGAAGCAAGTCAGATTCAAGTTGGAGATTACTTTGGACCGTTTGATATCGCAAAAAACACCCTCAGGAAAGTATGCTTTATTGGGGATGATAAACAATGTACGTACCGGGATAATGAATCTTGGCTAGCTTCTTAGTGTCTTCTAGTGCCGCCTTATGGTCAGGAAGATCTTGGAGATCTAAAGAGTATTTTTGAAGTTGAGCATCTACGCTCACGTATCGATTTCCTCGATACTCAATGTAGGGTTTCTTATCCACTTTCCTCATGATGCAGGTCTCATCTGTGATCTAGACCGTATGCCTCCGCAAATTGGGAGCTTTATATCCGAACAGGTCTATGATAGTCTGCTCAAATCCAATCCGCTTCATCGCATCACCGACGAGATACTGGCCTGTCGGCTAGTTGATGTGAATGGCAAAGAAGAACCTGAAGGGTCGTCATTCAAGGTAACAACCTTAAAGTTATACCTCAACAGGGCTTCTTGGCTGATACGCGAGGTATAGAACACCAGCGAGGCTTTGATGATACTGAAGATAGGTCAGCAACTCCAAGAGGCAAAAGAAGACTACCGGATTATCACGCCTTATGATGGGCAGAGAAACTATGTCGAGCATCTGATGAAAGAGCAGGAGTTGCAATGGGAAGACAAGTGCTTCAATGTCGATTCTTTCCAAGGTAAGTTGCACTTGAAGGAAGGACGTGGTTAGCGGCTGGCTGGCTGACATTCAGATAGGAAATGAGGAGGACATAATCGTTATCTCCTTGGTTCGTTCGAGGAAAATCGGATTCCTCACTAACCTCAGACGAACAAACGTGATGCTCACCCGATGCAAGCGCGGTATGATCATTGTCACTAGCCGTGCATTCTTGGAGGGCGTTGGATCCAATTCCCTGGTGGGCGACCTCAAACGGCATCTGGAAGAGAAATTAGGGGAGAAGGCATGGCTGAGTGAGGCTGAATTGCGTGACGGACGATTTTGGGGTCCTTGAGCAGTATTATTAGAATTGTAAATCATAATTTACTACGTGTGGGAGTATGTGTAAGGTCTACCTGTGTAAAAATAGTTTTCATGTCATTCATGGCTTTCGCGATTGCCTTTTTGAAGTCCTCCGTCGACGTTAGATCGTTCGAATGTTTGGATTCAATGCCAAATTTGACGGTGTTGGGAGCAGCCAAATCTAAAGACAGAATCAATAACAATCAAGACGAAAATTCGATTTGAGCTCACAGTTTATGCCATAGCCATCGGGGTACGTTGTGCTAAAACTAAAATCCGGTCAGTTGTGGCAGGAAAGAGATGAATCACGGGAAGCGGTCACATACCCAGTCCCTCGGAACAGATGTCCAGCGCTCAGCCCGCTCGTGCTCAAGCACCACTGCTGGCTGCGAGTGAACAAAGGATCATTGAAAAGCTCAGCACTCTCAGCATCTTGCAGCATGTATCGTAGCCCAAGAAGGTGACGATCGATTCCACGTCCTGTGGTAGCCTCGCGTGTCAATGAAGTATGGGTCTGAACGGCGCGCTGTAGCAACGACACTTTGGTTTCAGCCTAGACAGAAACTAAGTCAGCAATAAAGTCGTAAAGGGTTTTGCTACCTACAGATTGGGTGTGGTTATCCATCGCCAGCACGAATGCCCTACTATCCGTCGAAAGCGTTCGAATAGTCTCGGTACGACCTTTGTTGAACATACGGGTCAAAGCTGTTTCATATGTAGCCGTGAAATAACCACGAGTCCTGTACCACGCAAGCTGAAATGCCATTTGAATAAAAGCATCAGGGCTTAATTTTGCTGTATTGAATGATTAGAGAAAAGCTGGGAACAGAGCAGTCTGAACCCACCATCATTACGTATCCAATCGGCGCCAAATGTTTCAAACCATAGCACGCTGCTATCAGAATCTTGTACGATCCGTTCCGCGTCCTTCCGGGCCACGACAATAGCGGAGGAAACCACATCATCGACATCCCAATCTAATCGCGACCATCCCTGATCTGAGTCTGCCAAAGCATGGTGAGGATGAACCTCAAGGCTAGGGTCTACTCCTTGTACAACGGAGTACTCGGCCACAATACTGGGAATTAACGCATCACAAGGCGAATGTTCACCACTAGCACCAGCTCTACCAGATGGGTCAACGATCAGTGTATACGGTTTGTCGAACCAACGATTTGACACGTTAGACTCAACTCCTCGAATAGCGTGGAGGTGACTATCCAGGTTCTCTTGCGTTGTACCTGTCGGAGGAGGCAGGCTACTCGAACGTGGAGGGATCGTGTGGGTCTCGGAATCGAGAGCCAGGCACATGAGGGAGTTGACAAGGTGTTGGTGTGTTTCGCGGTTCCGCTGCGAAATTGACAGAAGATGATGTAGATTCTGAAGAAATGATGAGAGAAGGGACAGTCAGGATATGACCAGACGCACAGACGCCCAACGATTTCGTTCATCAGCCGTAAGGACACCAATCTCGGGAGCCGGATCCGTCCTCGTACGGGAATCTCGTACTATTGCATCAAGTCTGGAGAGGATTACTTCCGGGTTGGCCAGAATCGGCTCGGCATTGCTCGATTGCGGCTCGTACGATTGGAGAGAATAAAACCGGTTATTCACAATGACCACAACACACCGAGCATAGTGAGAAGGCTCAGTATGGGGTGCGGGTGTCGAGATGATGTCGCAGCCCGTTCTAGGAATCCGACAAATGTTGAACATCTTTGATACGTTTTCACGGAACCAAACGCCTGGATTGCCGCACATCAGCTATTGCATGAATTAATTATAAAGAATGTATTTTACCGGTACGTGTCGTGCTGGGATGCACTTCTTGTCTTAGAAGTCGGTGTCAATGAGGAAAGCCTTTAGAACGATGGCAGCACATACGCGTCCACTTTATCCTTGAATTCCAATGTCCGGTGAAGTAGCCATGCCGCTCGCTTCAACTGCCAGTCCGTATGTTCAGAGGCTGGTGTCGGTGTTGTAGGATGTATATCGTCGTCACAGAAAGCCAACCACCAATTAGAATTCACTAACAGTGGTGCTCTCCATTCCATGTATGTCTTTTTCAGCCAAAAATTATCGTCCAACCAATTATGAGGCGATTTCCTATCCAGCGCTGGAATGATTGAGTATAATGTCAACGAAATAGCCTCGAGACTGACCTTGAAGTCTTTCCTGGCACGTCTTCCCGATGCCTGAATAAAAGTCGTCTGCCCATTTCTTTCGAAGCGCGTACGCATCCTCGTATTGAACTTCGCCTCGAGCAGCATCCTCCAGCAAGAACGGCTCCAGGGATTTCAAGTATTTATCCAACGTCTTTCGCAAGTCCGGTACAGGAAGTCTTGGTAGAACGACTGGTTTCGCGGGTTGTCTCTTGGTATCCGGTTCAGCAAGTCCAAACCCGATATTGAGTGACCTGGCAGGCACGGTATTGCTGTACATCTTTGGGTATAATCTGGGGGATTTGTGGGAGACTGCCCTGAGCATTTCTAGAGCATTTCCTGCGTATAAATGAGGATCAAGAAGGTCGAATGACTCGAGTCCGAAGACAAGTCGCAACGGACTCTGTATGTAAAGCAATACATAAATTTCCGCTGGGGACACGGAGACGGAGCACCGGCCGATGATCTCGCTCTCTCTCTCTCTCTTCCTTACCGCCATGTCCTCATCAACCCCATCTAGCTCGAAGCCTAGTGCACCCGCAAACGCCAATAGTGACGATATCGAGAAACTCTTGTCAAGAGAAGCTTCAGCTTTTCAAAGAGAATTAGAGGTCGAACGAATTCTCAAGGCCTTCAAACTGAAGTGAGCTGTCATCTGTTGTTGTGGATTCTTCACCTGCTAACCGCGATCAGTCCGTATGATATCCTAGACATAGATGAATCCTGTACTCAAGATGATGTAAAACGGAAATACCGACAGTTATCGTTATGTGCGTCTCTACAGCAATACCAGTATCATCTCTGTCGTGCTAAGAGACGTATACATCAGTCATACACCCGGACAAGACTCCCCATGAGCGTGCACCTGAAGCGTTTGATATTCTCAAGAAGGTGCGTGTTCGTATCTGTGTTGATACCTCTACTGATTTTGGTATAGGCAGAGTCTGAACTTTCTGACACAACCAAACGTGAAGAACTAGATGCAGTAATAAACCAAGCCCGGATTATGGTTCTTAAGGCACTGTCTCTCCCGACCAGCACACCACCAGATGATCACCAACTCAAGAACTTGACACCATCGTTCAAAGTTCGCTTACGCGCTCAAAGCAAGGAACTACTTATCGACGAGGAGCTACGAAGGCGAAAGTGAGTTTGCCCGATCCATTGAGTAAGTTCAAACAAATGACTTTGCACATCTCAGGGCGATTAAGATGAACCTCGCGAACGAAGGTCTCGAGGCTCGTAAGAAGGACGAAGAGGTTGCTTCCAAGAAGAGGAAAGCGGAGGAAGACAAACAATGGGAGGGTATGTCAATTATCATTCACCTTTGGTTATCTTCACACAGTGAATTTTTCATGTAGAGGGCCGTGAACATCGTGTTGACAGTTGGCGATCATTTGCAAACAATTCAAAGAAGAAAAAGAAGGCCAAAACTGCTATCCTTGGATAGCCACATACCAGTACCAATCTTTCTGTGATCCGCCTGTATATCTTTGCAATCATGAATACCAGCTATGATTAGTTTCGATCTGAACGGACTTGGGATCTTGGGTGGGCTTTTCTCATCTCGACCCACATACTGATCGTAACTTATACACATAGGTGACCGGGAAACATTCAGGTATACGGCAAGTGCTATCTTGCGAGGTGATGCACAGACATAGTATATCCCCGTGTTTACCATTACTTCCCATGCTTCGCTCGGTGACATTAGGTTGCATGCTGGCGACCCGAGCGCAGAAACATGTTCTTCCCAAAAGAGGATGAGATATTGAAGAGCCAGTAGGTTGATATATAAGTTTTTCGCATAACGCACTTGTCAATGTACTGGTACGCCTCCAATGAGCTACCTTTCTTCCATCATTATAGATGACCGAGATCCCAGTATCCACTACCTTCCTACCGACGTATGGTACCTTGCTGGTTCAGAATCGGAATACAATTCATCTACACATGCCACTCTCGCCGCAAATGCGGTTTTCAGCCTGACGTTTCGCGGTACGTGTTTCTGAAGTGATGAGCGTCACTATCTCAAGATGATATCACATCCGTAGGCGTTGCGATTGGTGTCTATGGCACATCCAGAGCAGGCAATGTCGGTCCGTCTTCAAGGTACTCCGTAGATGGCGGACCCGCTGTGCAGTTCAGACCACCACCACTCGAGGCGAATGCTTATTTTCAGCCATTTTTCCAGTCGTCTGTCCTGGACGACGGACAGCACAGCCTTATGATGACCTTGGATACGCAGGGAATACCTTATTACTTTGACTACTTCAATATTACGCAGGAAAAACACGGAACCTCGAATCTAAGCGATGAGTTATCAACGGTCCCTACATCCGCCTTCCCTACGCCCGGCACAACAACCTCCATTTCTTGTGCATCAACTTCCACTCAGAATCCTTCGAGTACCACACCCACTGATCTCGTCGTCAATTCCGCGCCATCCGATAGAGCGAGGCTCATAGGCGGTGTAGTCGGTGGGCTATCAGGATTACTCCTAGTTCTGGCACTGGTAGCTCGGATTATCATCATCCGCCAAAAACAAATACGACATATAACTGCATTTCCCTATGGGCCTGGCTTCCCAGTGCCAATGGTTGGTCATAAGCGAACTACACCCACTCCAAACAATCGTATCAGAGACAGGGAGTTATCGGTGGAGGATGTAGTATTGGGTATCGAACCACCTTCGTATCGTCCTTAACAATGTAGCGGATACTACGATTTAACCCAACTCAATTTTCTTCTGCGAGCTCGCCTCCATTCGTACCAATAGAAGGCAGAGCATGTCCTCCTTCCGGGTAAGGTATCGCTGCAAGATGCCTCTTTGCATGTTCGATGTTTTTCGGAATTGATAATTCCAGGCCCAAGAACCTCACAGAATCAAATTTTTATTCATCTTTCGTCCTCGTGATGGTATATAGGTCAGGGCACAAGGAGGTAGAAAATCGCGAGCCGTAAACACAATGTTATACCTCATGTCGATGCCAGCATGTCTAAGAGGTATACTGACAACAGTATTCCAGATGCCTGGATGAAGACCTTAGTGCGTACTCAGAGCTCAGGTCAACTAGGACTCACAATATACACCGAAAAGATATCATCTAACACAATTCAACTCCGAGAAGAACAGGGCAAGCAAAAAATTATGAGACCCACAGCACACCAAGAGTAGTCTGAATCGAGTTACACGTTGCGATCGTGCACCGCGAATTGCACTCAAGGGCTGCTCTTCTCTCCGGCTTCCAAGTACGACTCCTTTGCAGAACATTCAGACCAGAAGTACCAAACACGGCTTGACATCGTAGCATTAAACCTGGGTGTTTGAGTAAGGTGACGACCCCTTGAGCCCCATAGAAGCTCGAGTCCTCGACCATTACATGAACTTCACTGAAAGTCTTGATTGGGTCATCAACGGAGTCGTAAGTTGACCGTACCACTTACTCATCCACGATAGTTCCTCGCAACCAACCACAGGGTCGACGACGGTTGCATGAGCCTCCCGAGGTTGCGTTGCTCGTCACTGACTCATTATTATCACACTAATGCCTCGAAATGACGAATACGATTGCTATGCACGAGGAACGAAACTGAAAATGGAAAAATGAGGAGGAACAAAGTACGAGAGCGCGTAAGCTTTTGAGGGGGTGGTGATACAAAATGTATGTACATCAACTGCAAAACCAGTAGCCAGTAGGAGAAATAAGTTACTATTGGTAGCAAGAAATTGGGGTTGGGGTGACGACGGCGGGATGCAAGACGAAATGTAATTGGAGGTGAATGAAACCGAAACCAAACAGAATTCTGTATCCTCGAAGAGGTATCGCAGGTCCCGAAGGCGGTGTGAGAAGAAAGTGTCTGCAAGAAACTAATAGGGCCGTTTGTAGGAGAGTATAATTTAGAAGGGAAGGAAAGGGAAAATAGAAGGTACATACTCGTCCCGGCGAGCTATCCAGAGTGATATTTGTGGATATAGGACAATGCAAGTGAGAGTGGAAGGTGATAAATCTGATCGAAGGAAAGTGCAATGTGTTGTATGGAAGGACAGTGTATGCAAGAGTGCTCGAAGATCAAAAGGGGAAAAGGATTGTAGGCTTGAGTTCGGGAAAACCGAGGACCCATAAACATAATGAGCGACGGGCGATGAATGGAAGAGATGATGGTTGCAAGGAGAATGAATGAATGGCTCGAAGATAAACCGAGATGCGGATAATGGTACAGCGTATCTGGCGAATCAAGAAAGCAGAAAATGAGTGTGGTAAGCACAGGAAACGGGTTGAGTAAATAGGCACAGAGAGAGACGCAGAGTATTATGAAAGGAGGGTAGAAACAATAATCCAACAACAAGTAACGACAGAAATGACACGAATTTCAAAGGGAAATGAGACTGAATGAAGGTATGGTTATGGGTGCGCGTGGCTTGGCAAGAAAGGAATGATTAGAGCAGGCAAGAGTAGAGCATGCAAGCAATGAATGTAACTTCGCATGGCGAAGGGATGATATGGTGTTGATTGGTTGCGCCACTTTGGCGTCGGTGGGTGTCCAGACCCTGGCACTAGCAGAAAATTTTGCGCCCATGCTGGCATGGCTAGTGGAATTGTTGTACAGGTTTGATTTAAAGCATGCGATGCGCTCCTTCTTGCATGCATGATTGACCGATATATCCAAATTTGTCGGGTGCAATGCTTCATGCAAGTTGGAAGGCGCTTCCCAATGCGTTCCCGGCGTCATCGCCATCTTCCATAGCGGCATCCTCACTGGTCGGTACGAGACTTCCGAAGGAGATTTTTCGAGATGGCGCCAGCCTTTTGACACGACGCAACGTCTTTACCTTACGCTGCGGGTCTGTAGGCATAGCAGAAGGCGTTCCGACGCGCTGTGAAGGAGTTCCAGGTGGAACGGGGGCTGTTGAATGAGAGGATGCCGATGAAGGGATATGCAGATGCGGCAGTTCTGCTCCAAAGATACTAGGGTTCCTTTCGAGGTTCATACGCAAGGGGCGGACACCCATTGAAGCCGACGGGGAAGCTTCGCTTTGTGTATGTGAAGCTTTCTTCTTTGCACTCTTATCTGTGCAAACAGTGGGCTTCTCTTTCTTCGGTTTCTTCGGGGTTTCCTTAGGTGTGGTGTCGGACACCAGTAGTTTGGCCTTTGAAGACTTGGAGCTGGGAACACGGGCTTTCTTTGCCTTTTTGTCCCTAGCCTTCTCCTCTTCGTCACTCGACGGAATAGGGCTAGAGTTCATCTGTTCTCTTGTATGATGTTGATAAACTCCGCTGTTTCGCCTTTCTTTCTCTTTATCCCTAGCCTCCTGTGCCAGAGCGCCATATGACGGTGCGCGTTTGAAGGTCTGGCGAGTAGGAGGTGGAGTATGAGAAGGTACAATGGGGAAAGGGAATCCATCGGGGGAAGTGAAAGACGTATTCGGAGAAGGGGCGCAGAAAGACTCGGAGCGTCTTATACGCTGCACTCTAGCATCGATGGGGCCGGGGACCGCAGAAGGTAAAAGATTGGGAGGCTCTTCAGCGATGCTGCTTCGACTATACATCGAGGCATCACTACTCGTCAATGAAGACGCTGCCCTTCGCAGTACACGCGGACGAGCTGCCGAAGTAGAAAGAGAGGAAAGGGAGCTCAAAGTAGATGAGCTAGGCGTTGAAGGACTAATGAGTGAGGGTACATGCCCAGACCTGGGCGGCGACGGGGATTGGCGGTTCATGTGGCTCTGACGGGCTTGAGCTTGAGACTGAGTTTGAGCGCGAGCACGCGAGCGAGTGTAAGGGTGGTAGGAGTTGTTAGGGACAATGTTCTCCGCCCTCTGTAAGCGAGACGATAGACTATATGGAATATTGATTAGCATGTTCGTAAACCTTTCCGAGGAACCACTAATGGGCCGGTGAAAGGAAAAATTGACGTACCGAGTAATGCTGTCAGAGCCGTTTATTTTCCGATCGTCCGTGTTCATAAAGTCCATACTAGACTGTCGATACAAAGGACGCCTAATGCCCATTGAACTTTTCCGTGCAAGCCCCAGACTAACGTCACTATCGGCAGCGAAGTAGCCAATGTCGTCATTCTCGTCGATGAAGGCTCTGGAATGTTTTGTTGATTGCTCGTCTTTTGCACGTTGACGCGCGAGTTCGATAAGTTTGACCCTTGTTGCTCGCAGAGAATGCGGCCAGTCCACGGGTCCCTTGGCACTGGCTACACCGCGAGCGATCTTATCGAGTAGATTTGAAGGAGGAATTGGACCGTTAAAGGGTGTAAGATGAGCTGGAAGAGCATCGAGAGTCTTTGAGTGATGGGAAATTAGTTTCAACACGAACTGTACTAAAAACCAATACGCACACGCGACAGAAGCAATGTCTGCTCTGGTTTCCACTCTGCATCGCAATCCTCCCCAATATCATAGTTTGAACTGTTCCAACTGTCTGTACTCTTCCTATTGCTGGTATTGCTGGTCATGAGCCAGGACTGGCATCTTGGAGACGCGCACCCTGAATTTCTTGGGGTACGCGGTGAAGCTACTGAATTCTGAGAAAGGAGTGAAGAACGGCGACGAGGTAGCTCTGGATGAGGGAGGACAAGGGCCAGCGTAGAGACGGCCTCACGACCGCGTCTCCTGCTAGACATGGTGGAGAAGAGAAAGTTTGGGGGGTCCAATTGCGGACAATGACAGGTGTGTGAAATCCATACACGTTTTGATTTCTGTATCAAAGCGTCTCCAAAAGGAGATATCTCTCGCAAAAAAAATTCAAGCCTTGTGATCTCCGTCCAATGAGACACCCCAAAGCTCCCCGTGTTCTCGTCGTCAGACAAGCATCCTGCCAGCTCTCACCATTGGGGTGCTTCTCGACCAAGGATCCATATGCATTCACAGAATTACAAATGTCTGCTTTCAATACAACGTCACATATAAAATTAACAACGAAAAGACCACAGAACCAAAGAAGGAACAAGACAGGGACGTGAAAACGGGGAAGAAATGTCCGGGGATAGGCAAAACAAAATTCCCTCATCAGCCCCCTCATTCAGAGCAGCGAACAAAGGAACCGACGAACTTGATAGCGTACACAACTTTTCTTCCTGGGCCAAATTATCGCCTCCGCCCTGAGCCTGATGCTCGTTCGAATTCCAGTCGGCGGAGATCGGGAACCGCTCGTTCCTGCCAGTAACCGCGATGATTCCATCTGCTCAGTCAAGCTAAAGAAAGCAACGAAGGCAACGAAGACATACATATGTACATCTATTCAGCTTCTATCATAAATCAAGAATGATGATACATACGGACAGCCAGCTGAAACGGATATTGCCGATGGGAGAGGTACTCCTGGTCACCGCAGTTGGTGACCTCCGGTGTAGACTGGTGAAAGTCGGATGAAGGTCGGGTCGAAAGGATTGTCATACCTAGATTCCCCAGATGTGATACCCGCACAGTCGCAGCGGTATGTTCGAGAATATGTTGTCACTGTTCCACAATTAATTATTTATGAAAGAAGACACGGGTGTGATACGTACTGGCACTGTGGGACCCAATATCTCCTTGGCCACTGTCCAGGCCCTCGTGTCGATATAATATGTTCACAAGGTCCAAGGGACCGTGACATACGACGGAAGACATACCGGAATAGTGTCTAGTCGAGTCAAAATGTGAACATCGGGAGATAATGAAGTACCGTTCAATTTAGTTCGACGGAAGGGAATATCTGCGACGTATCACTGACGAGATGTGAATCAGTATGTAGAGAACAATTATATGTAGATCGAGATTTCACTCACCTTTGGGCCGTCGCGCGGCGTGCAGGGTCCAGGCAGACACTCTCAACGTCACTTACTGACCCACTTACAGGCACCAATAGGTACTAATCGTACCAAGAAATGCTACGGGCAGGAGTGACGGAATAGGGTCCCGGGACAGGGAGATGTCCGTTAGTGGTGTCACAAAGCAAGCTCAAGTTTGACACAAAACTTGCACATTTAGACCACATTCGTTCTCAAAGACCCGCCTGAAAGCTATTCCTGGTTACACCATCGTAGCGCCATTCAGGTCTGTCCCTGATTTGTCTTCTTGCTCGTAGTTTTCAAGCACTGTAGTGAATTTCTACGTCGTATCTTTAGGATTGACTTGGCTAATTTCAGTACAGCAAGACGCGTCCGCTAGTACTGGGAAACATGAATACACAACATCATAGCAGGAAACCTCTGACGTACCATAATACCACCGTCATCCTTCTCTCTCTAAGCTAGCAGCCTCACGAATGCGATTCTTGGTTCTGTCCTGCCATGAGCTTTTCCGCCAAAGCCTCTGCCTTCTCTACTCTCCGCTTCTGGTTCTCAGCAACTTCGATTTTCTTCTTCTCCAAGAGATCTGCAGCATAGTTATCCCACCTCCATGCCCAGTATCCTGCATATCCAAAGATGCCCATTGCAGCAGCATGCCCTGCTAGGTCTAAAAGCCAACTGTGAGTTGTATAACCAAGCTGTTGGCAGCAACATTACGCACTCTCGAAAATGTTACGTTTCTGGATACCCAGCTGGCCGAATCTAGCAGCCAATCCAAATATCGAGAACCCAATGATGTTGGCTAGTTTTGACATTGTCGAGGAAAGAGTGTAGAGTACAGTTCGGCGTTGGATGGAATGGGAGAGAATCGTGGGAAAATTCACCGGAAGGCTGGGCCAGGCAAGACTGCATGCCGAACTTTTGATCTTGACCTTGGCCTCGACTCCCCATCTTCCTGCTTGTAATTTGGGTAGAAACACCAAATAGACGCGTCTTTTTCAAAGAAAAGTACACTCTCAATCTCGAAATGTCTGCTGAACAGAAGCTTGTCACTGCGAAAGAATTCAAAGACAAGGCCGATCAGGCGTTCAAGGCTGGGGATATCAGAACAGGTGAGTGGAACACTTTTTCACTTCGACGATTCTTTGTCGATTATTATTCTATTTGGGTCCTCTGGAAGACTAACGGACTGTGTTTTGTATTAGCGTTGATGAACTATCATAGCGTGGGTCTTCAAGTCAAGTGTGTTTTGTGGCTTGTTATCTTAACACGAGGATTTCAGGCTCTTACATACCTCCATGGATTGGACAAGTAAGATTTGCGTCAATTCCATGGAGATGAGAGCTGATCGTGATCTCGCAGGAGCGCTCTCAAGCAGATATCCATGGCATCGCCGCAAGCTATGCAAAGAGCAGAGGGAGAAGCGATGGCTGAGAAGACTGAAGTACGACTTTTCAAACTTGAAAGCCATTCCTTGCCTGACTAGTATAGGTCGACGAAATGCTCGAGAAAGTCTACGCGAACATGTCAGCTTGCCATATGAAGAACCAGAACTGGAAACGGGCCCAGGAAACGGCGGAGAAGGTGCGCTACTTCTTGACTTCTATGAACAGTATCGATGCTATTTTTTGCGTAGGCGCTATCGAAGAACGAGAAAAACTGGAAAGCGATGTTCCGCAAGGCAAAGGCTCTTGGCGAACAAGGATATCTCGAGAAATCGGAAAAGGTGTTTGAAGAGCTGAAAACAAAGAATCCTGACGGTAAACTCCATGATTGCTCTAGATTGGTTCGGAGGACTTATTTTGACGCAGATGCTCAGATCGTCGACGCAGAGCTGGCCCGGTTCCGTGCCATCGACAAGGAAAGAGATAGGGTTAACAAGCAGAAACTGAAAGGCACGTATCTCAGCCACTTTAATACTGCTTGATATTCATTCGCGTCATCCTAGGCTTCCTCAACAAAGCGGCAGACAAGGGCAAGAAAGCAGAAGAGTCTGCATGACCTGCAACGCGTTAACGCATCACATTTCCTTGGAACGTTCATATCTCTACGCGTCATACCATGCTTTCTTGTCATTTCATTGTAATCGTGCTTGCTATTGTACAACACATTCACCAATAACTGCTAGCTTGCTTACTTCCTAAAGCACAACGTCCCAAAAATACTTTTCGAGGTAGGTAAATCCGCAGTAAAGTGACGTCAGAGTCTATTTTCGCTTCCTTCGCTATGAACGACGAGCATCAAGATCCGAAAGCTGAAGCGACACCAGTAAACGAGCACTTCGAACGCAAAGAGGACGCAAGAAAAGAGGCGGCGGCTCAGAAAATTCAAAAGGCGTGGCGCAAGAGGCATAATCGAGCCCATGATAGATACTTGACGTCAGACGTGCGCTGGAAAGTAAGCGCAAACATTCAATAAAACATTCATCTTTCTCTCACACATACCGGGCTATTACAGGACGCTGCTACCCACGCGAAACTCAAGGTCAGATTTCAAGAAGATGGCGGAAGAGAGGTCATGTTCATATCCTCAATTAGGTCGGAAGAACAGCAGCAGATGAAGGGAAGAATAGCCCTCGAGAACGATGGGAACGCGCTATCTTCTTTGCTGCTCAACTTCGGGATGGGAACGCTATGCTCAAAGACGATCATGAAATGAACGAGAAGGAGATAGCGGAGGTTCAGAAGCATCTAGAGACTCAACATTGGTTGGAATTGGTCGATGGGTGCGTATCTCGCAGTCATTGGTGTTGTTGCGCGATTTGACCGTCTCTTCTTGCAGTAAACATCGATATGGGTCAAATCGTTGAGTCTGGGCTACTGTACATCTTGCTACAAAGTCTGACTGGTCGCTATTCTTCGCAGTCAAAGTCAGCGATCATATCTGTGGTCAATTCCCTAGCTCACGTCTTCTCCTAGTATTACCATAAACGATGGCAAGAAGATGATACTCGAGATAATTTCTTTAAATGGTGCGGACATTACTGCAACGTGGACCCAGGAAACTCACGTACCGAAGGCTTGACCATGGTGGTGGAAAGCATCTCTCGCTGGATGAATGTCCACGCGACCAGTTGGAAAAAGAGGTCTGTCACGCAGAGTATCAATCGCACACCCTACATTTCTAACGAGTTCTTTCAGAGAATTACGTCAGCTGCGATTTAATTTTGTGTTCTGAGAAACTATGCTAACGTCGAATTCCTTAGTTATCTCTCCTCGGAGCAAAGTAAGCCCTATTCGGAATCAGGCGGAGGGATGATGGATCCTCACACTGTTGAATTTGCCTAGGGCTTAACTACCTCGTTACTATCGACGATAAAGGCAGACTTCGGTGGGCCCGAAATAATGAACTTGTGGACACAACTCCAGGACACTGGAAGGATTCTGGCGACGGGAGAGGAATAGTTCCAGATGACATGCCGGAGCGTCCAGTCAGGGAACGCGATAGCTTTGACACATCTGTTTCATCGCTATCAAGCTTGGATTCGAATGCTGCCACGCACTATGTGGATCAGCCGAAAGGAAAGCACCGCTGGTCGCGAGCCCTTCGCCGATATTTTACGCCCAAGGGAATCTTCAATCGTTTATTGAGGAAGACGGTTCAAAGGAATACTTGGATCTGGGTTACGGTAGTGTCGATCTGATCCTTCTTGGTATCGTTCTCATCTTTCTTGTGCTTCGTTCAGGACCGAAATTGTGAGTTCCTCACCATTGCGTTAATATTGCGCTGACAGGTGCCAATAGATAATCTCTTCGTCGGTATCAAAGGTGATTCCAGAAAATCTTCCATCTGTCATTAACTAAAGGAACTTCCAGATACCGGAAAATTCCAACATTCGACATTCTTAGGAGGCGGACTGGTCACCTCAGCAGGACTAATATCTGTCAAAGATGGTCTTGTATACACTTTATCGCCACTTTCCGGCCATTACAGGTGAGCTTTCACTCCTTATTCCAATTGGTGGCTCACATCGTACCCCTAGAACAACAATCGCAGTAAGGGCATTTGACATCTAGCCCGCAGTGTTCTAATCACCAGTCAAGCATTTCCACAAATTCCTAGATGTCATGGAAGAACGCGGGATGGATCTACGTAAAGCAAGAGTGAGCAAAGCCGAAGCTGCACTTTGGGGGTATGTCACAGTTGTTCCGCGTCATTCATTTTTATTTTCGACTGAATGTGCCATCAGAATTGAACACATAGCCAAGTGGAAGAAGAAGCAAGACGAAATCACCAAGAAGGGGAAGCAAAAGGTTATCGAGGCGGGCGAAGATATTGCGCTCAAGTTACCCGCAGTCAATGATGATTGGAAGAGAGAGGTGATTCAGGGGCGTAAGGCAAAAGAAGAAAAGGCGCAGGAGAAAGATGTCCCTTCTGAGAGTCCGAGCAGTCCGACAGGGGCAGAACAAGGGGACTCTGCTCAACAGGTCAAAGGAGAAACGGAATCAAAGCGGGACTCTGTCACGTATCGTGCTCGCGGTGCTGATGGCGGACAGCAAGAGGAAAAGGCGACAGATCGCCAGATCCCGCATACAAAAGAAACCGATGAGATTAAAGGGTGACATACTTAGATATATCACCAGGCTTCATGACGGACGGTTGTTATTTAGGAGGAATGCGTTTCGAGTATTTATTGCGGACTTTATCTCTCTTTATGCTATCATTTCGCAACAAACGATACCCATTGACGATAGTTACTCGATGTACTTACCAGAGGAATCCAATTTCAAAGTTCGGGATCTGTATTGAACGCTGGTCGAGGCGGGTGGGGTGGAAATTACATTATATTAGTACAACATTGAGGCTCGAGCGGTACTCATTCTTGGTTTTCCTACATCGGTCCCAAGTCCCTAGGTCAATTTCACGATGTCGGTGTTAATAAAGTCAGTGACATCGAAGCCTCCTTCGGGGGCCTTGACAACACCGGCCTGTTCGAGAACACTAGCGGGAAACCGAAATGAGAACACGAACTGTTAGTTGGGAAAGATACATACTTCAAAGTGTCCGTGATAACCTTCTTGGGGATAGCGAGGCAGTCGTCCGGATATCCAACTGTTTTTTGCCATTCCTACGTTGAGAAGAAGGTTAAAATTTGCGCCTTTTTGACAACCCTGCGGTCGTACCAGGATATCTTGCTCTGGGTAGCCAAATTTATCCTTGATGAATCCGACATTCTTGCTGGCGCGGCTTTCAGCAGAATGGAATGAGCGAACGTAGTTCGACAATGTCGAGAGAAAGGTCTTGAGCTCTTCAGCGGAAGCGTTGGGTTGAGCGGCAGCTAGCCAAGATGGCCAAGGTGTCGGGACAGATCCAATCTGGAAAGTAATATTGGCTTCAAGAAGCGGTGTACATTGATTTGGCTCACGAATCGAACTTCATCCGCATCGAGGTAGGGCTTAGTAGTGAACCATTCCCACATAAAGGCACTAGTAGTTTCATCGTTCACCGAATCAATTAGCCCACGGATATCGTTGTTCACTGCAAGAAATGATTACAAATGAAATATCTCGACCCACATGAACCGTACCTCGGAACTTGAGGCTGTTAGAAGGCCACCCTTGTTGAAGCGCCATAACGTACGCCATGGTTTGGCTCCCACTGGAGAAATCATTAGAAACGAGAGGTGCATTGGGGTGCATCTTACCTTCCGACGCGTGAGATGCCTACAGTAGTGTTCTTCAAATCGGTAATAGAATTGTATCTTGAATTCTTCCCAGTAATGACGGCCCTTGAAAACTGTGAGAGGTTTCCAAATGTTTCCGTCGAAGTAACGCACCAGTTGAGGGGAGTCGTAACATAGGTTCCCACCAGTTTATAGGCCTTGGAGCCATTTGCAATGCCCGAAATCAATGGGTCAGTGAGCGCGCTGAGAAAGGCATGTAAGTGAACGTGGACTTGTGACGAAAGAGAACCAATCGCGAACACACATGGCAACATCAATCTCATCCTTCGTAAGGCGTGAAATCAGTTGGCCAGTGCCACCTGTGGTTGTCATCAGAAAGAGTTCGGATTGGTTTGTCGGAAGAATTCACTTGGACATTCGACGAGAGTAAAAGTTTTTCCTCCGTCGTCTTCGGCAAACTGAAGGAGAGGGGATGAAAAATGTTCACGGACTTGGAGTATTGAATATTAGTCCTATCGCTTAAACTCCCGCAGAAAATAGAACTCACCGTAACCGATTCTGAGAGGCATATCGATCCAACCGACTCAAGCAACAAGTATGAATAAGAACAATGCTCAGGAGGTTCTCGCCAAGAAGGTATTGTTCGGTTTTTGGATTTGTGTCGCAAATATAATCCTGGAATCAAGAGAGACTAGAGAGTAAGCGACGAAGCTTGAGTGCATGATGGGAGAATCCTTCGGAATCACGGAAGCGAGCATCGTGCCGGATATCGGCTAAAGGTGTGACAGCGCGTTTCTGTGTCACACGAGCTGGGCGCTTTTCAGAACAACATGCGCGCCTTTTCTTCTAACCACCATGTCCAACCTGGAGAGCTCTTCTCCCAGCTTGTCTCTCCTCAAGAAGTATTTTGGCTTCGTCTCTAGTCTAGAGTGCTACGTACAACACTTTCAGCCTGTCAAGAACTCTGAAGACACGTCAATACTGGATGAAGTAGACTGGGCATTGTTTCGCGACTTGAGCCAGGCAATCTTTGTTGCGTCCGATATTCCTCTTCATGAACAGATCCAGGCTTTGGCTCCCGTAAGAGGTGAAAATGCGACGATGGATGAAGTACGTGGAGACCCTTGCTGCGATATTAGAAGACTGACTGTTTGGTAGGTCATCCCAACGTGTCAGAAGATGATTATGACTAGCAAGAAAGCAAACGTGCTTACTATGGGGTATAAGGTTGATCATTCCCATCATCTTGAATACCTGTAGATGTTGAAGTTGCAAACAGATGACAGAACAAGGAGTCATTAACTTCGCTGTCAACACCATTGTTACGGCCCTCAGCGCCCGACAATGGAATGTCTTGCTACAAGTGTGAAGTACTCCACTCTTTACAGCTGACTTAAGGCTGACGTCTTATAGCATTGGACGGCCGGCTATGATCCATCTCTTAACCAGGGCTTCCATATTCACCAATCTCCCCAACGGATGTCTTTGTCAAATGACTGGCAAACCTTTGTACTCGCTTCCAAAACCTGAATTACAAGAACTCAACTTCAATATTACGAGTGGTTCCCGAAAACGAAAACGACAGCTCGGCGATGCCCACGAACGGCCTGCGAAGAGATTAAAGATATATCCTGGTCGACGGCCTGCTGATCGGAGGAAGACTGATGTCTATACTGAGTGAGTACTATGGAAAGACAATTGCAATGATTTTGCTAATATGGTATATGCAGACGTTCTCCCGTTCAAATTCTGCTAATTCGACAGCGCATGTTTTATGCGAGACCTGTATACACCCAGAAATCGAACCGGATTGCTATCGGACTGCCATTTACACGTATGTCTCTGTCACACAGGCATGGAAACAGCTAATGCTTGATCTCAGATATACTTAATCGCCTGGAGACTCAAACAGACGCAAAACAAGATCCAGACCCTCGTATGCAACAGGCAAATTCTAGACGACTGGCAAAATACGTCTTCCCTCGACAATATGGCATACCAAGCGCGTTCCACTTCTTCAAGTTTTCGGAGCGCGAAGCCTATCAAGTCCCAGACTTCGTGAACCGCGATAAAGATATTGAGGTGCTTGACCAGTATAGATCCTCTTTATTCGAATTAATGTTCTTCAACAGAAACTGGCCAGTAGCGGCGGACCGAAGCAAAGAATCAAAACTCCGAAACGTCTGAAGCAAGTTCTTCCGATCCTGGACAAGCTGATCTGGAGGCATGGAAAGTGTAAATACAAACTTCTACTCGATGGGAGCTGTCCTTCCAAGGTGTGTTTCTCCCGCTAGTCCTCTCGTGCAATGCAAGAAGTTGACGACCTTTTAGATGAAGAAATCTCAGTTCAACAGCGATGTCATTCTCGTAAGTAGGACTTGTCGAAGTCTCAAAGCCTTCTGACATTGGAAGTGCAGGAAATGATGTCCGAGAACAAGCTTCTTTCGCAAATGAATTCAAGGGTAGCGAACAATTCTTTAGATACTGAAGGGAACTCTATCCTCCCCATGGGGCAAACGCAGGCTGAGCGTGAGGCCAAGCGAAAGCCTCACTTTGCAGAATTTTGCTGCAGCCACGAAGAGGTGTACAGATTCGTGATCCGAGTGGTACATGCTGTGATTCCCAAGTCGTTCTGGGGCAGCAAGAGCAACTTCAAGGTGATTTCTCGACGTGAGTAGGCAATCTTTGGGCTTGAGGCTGCCTTGGAGCTGAGCTCTTATTACAGACGTCAAGACATTCATCACCGCCCGTCGATACGAAAAGATCACTCTTCACCATGCACTTCAAGACTTCAGCACCTCGGCATGTGAATGGCTCATGCCCCCGGGTGACGGCAAAAACCAGATGAGAGTCCCGGTCACCGATACGCTGAAACGGAGGGAGCTACTAGAAGACTTTCTATTCTGGTTCTTTGATTCATTCATCGTTTCCTTGCTCAGAGTCAGTTATTCATATTCCTTACATAATTGCCTCATTTCATCCTCTGTTCATCCCCGCAGACAACCTTCTATGTCACGGAATCCGCAGCCTACCGGAACCATATCCTATACTTCCGCCACGACGACTGGAACACCTTGTGTGCACCATTGCTTCGAGATCTGAAGGAAGAGAAATTCGAGAAGGTACCCCAAGATGAAGCAGATGCCATACTACAGCAACGGAAGCTTGGTTTTTCATTTGTCAGGCTATTGCCTAAAGAGCTTGGTGTTCGACCGATTGTTAATCTGCGGAGGAAGCAGAAGATAGAAACCGTGAATATGTTCATTGTTCGACAAGTCCACCATGCTGACGATAGCCATAGAGCGATCCTTGGGCCTCTGACCTGTCCATTAACAAGATACTTCAAGCGGCGCTCCAGATCTTGACGTATGAAAAGGTGAACAGGTTCGCAATCGGTGGTTACTGGTATCTAATAGAATACAGGCCAATCAGCCTGAGGTACTAGGCGCCGCATGTTTCAGCGTAGATGACCACTACGCCAAGTTCAAGGAATTCAAGACGAGGCTTCCGCGAAAAGCTGACGGTTCGCTGTATGTTGCGTTTCACGTTCAATCATGGTCCTAGTAATCCTCAACCGTGAATAGGCCGAGACTATACTTTGCGAAATTGGATGTACAAGCTTGCTTCGATACCATCGAGCAAACGAAGTTACTCAACATCTTAAAAGAGATTCTGTCAGAGGTAAGAGGAGCTTCACAGTCGTGCGGAATGTGATGATCGTAATTTGCAACAGGATTCATACACGATCCATAAATACACGCAAGTGAGCAGTGTAATGGGAAAGACAAGGACAATGTTTCGAAAGCGAGCATGGCCGGAGGGTATGTTCCTGTAAACCTCACCTTACATGCGCTGATTGACCTATCGGTAGGAGAAAGCCCGCACTTTGTAAAGTTCGCAACTGAACTTGCAAACACGCTTCGTCATACGATTTTCGTGGATCAGGTCCGTATTAAGCCGAAGGCCAAAGCTCTCCGCTGACGAATTTGTATTAGGTCACTTGTAACATGGAAAGCCGAGAACAGGTGTTGCAACTGCTGGAGCAGCATATTACGGAGAATATTGTCAAGGTGAGGCACCTCCGTGTGTTTCCCGATAAGCACTTTTTGACATGAAACAAGATCGGGGATAGCTACTACCGGCAGGTTGTTGGTATTCCCCAAGGATCCACGCTATCGACAATCCTGTGTTCCTTTTTCTATGGAGATTTGGAAAGGCAGTTTGGGGCTTATTCCAGGGATCCCGAAAGCGTGAGCTTCTCCAAAATGCAGACGACATTCCTCGACTTAACCCAGTCCAGGTGCTCTTGAGAAATGTGGACGATTATCTGTTTATCAGCACTAGCGTGGCAAAAGCCAGATCATTCGTCGATATGATGAACAAGGGTCACCCGGAATATGGATGTTTTATTTCCAGAGCCAAGACTTTCACGAATTTCGACTACAATGAAGACATTATGAACGTTACAGGACCCTTAGACAAAGGTGTGATGAGAAAACCAGCTCTTTGTGTACCATCTAATTCTTCAACAGTCTTCCCGTGGTGTGGGTATTTGATTGATATGAAGGATTTGTCAATTTCCGATAACCACACGCGGTATTATGATGGTCGTGAGTGTATCCTTTCTCAAGCCCTTGAACGGTGCTAAATTCTCGTCAGATCTGCGTGACACCCTCACGGTTGACAGAGGGTGTAAATCCGGGTCTGAGTTTCGGAGGAAGATGTTGATGTATGTGGTCAAGAATTAGCAATGCGCGGCTGATGATATCTTCTCTCTAGCCTTGCGAAAGCGCGAAGTCATATCATATACACGGACTCTGAGCTGAACTCGGAACGTTCGGTATTTCTGAATATCTATCGGAATTTCTTGATTGCAGCTATGAAGATGCACTCTTTCCTTCGTTATTGGAACACCAATTCGAAGAAGAATAAATCTTTTGTCCATGGTTCGTTAATTTATTTCCCTTGCTCACCTAGTATCTCAAGCCACCCAGAGACTGTGAAACAAATGCTCACATACTGTTTCGCGTCGATCCGAGGAAAGACGCTTAGCAAGATAGCGCGGGAGCACCAGGCAACTATAAAGCTGCTGAAGGCAGATGTATTATGGTAAACCATCTCCTGCTCACTATCAATAAAAGGCCTAATATCTCATAGGTTGGGAACACACGCGTTTCACATTGTGCTTTCTCGTAAACCCACGCAGTACCGAAGTTTGCTAAGAGCTCTCAAGTTCGACCTGTCTCTTCCCAAGAGTAGAAGACGTGCTCAGCGCTTTCGGTCGATAGTCAGGGAGGGATTTACGAGTATACAGGAGATTGCAGAGTAGTTAGATACCCGAAATGCCCGTGATACCAATGACATGATCTGATTTTTGTATTGATCAGCCTCCGGCTACGACCACCATGTTGCTCCCGGCGATCACGCCCCAGCTAAAAAGATTCATCAGCAAATCTCTGCAGGCCAGGCCTCTGCCTTTGTTATTTAAAAACCTTCATCATCGACATCTCTACTCACTAGTCTCCCCTCTTAATCGCTCGCTGTCGACTCACCCTCGCAGATCATATACCAAACCTCACCTATACCTCTATTCAACCATGGCCGAATCGTCATTCTATTCCCTCAAGGCTACTATGCCTGGTAACAAGACTTTTGACTTTGCCGACCTCAAGGGAAAGGTCGTGCTGATTGTCAACACTGCTTCTGCTTGGTACGTGTCGGTCTCATGGTACATTTGCTTGTCGGCTCACATGTATCTTGCAGTGGATTCACCCCTCAATACAAGGGTGTGTAACTATCTAACTTTGACATGCTCTCACGCTTCAACATACCATTCGTAGGCTTGCAAGCCCTCTACGACAAATACAAAGACCGTGGCTTTATCATTCTTGGTTTCCCTTGCAACCAGGTTCGTCATCAACCTCGGTCGATCATGATAGTCTCTCATCTGCTTCCGATAGTTCGGCGGTCAAGAACCTCTTGACGACGCTGGAGTTGCAGATTTCTGTACCGTCAATCACGGTGTCACTTTCCCGTTGATGAAAAAGTCAGACGTGAATGGTGATAACACAAATGAGGTGTTCAAGTGGTTGAAGAACGAGAAGGCGGGTATCTTGGGTATAACTAGGATCAAGGTGCGTTGTCCCGCGCTATTATTCTTCGGGCTCGACTAACTTTTGTGCGTAGTGGAACTTTGAAAAGTTCCTGATTGACAAGGAAGGCAAGGTCGTGCATCGCTGGGCCTCAACTACTACACCGGAAGCTATCGACGCTGAAGTTGCGAAACTGCTGTAAAGAATCTAGGAAGAGCGAATAAACAAATTGTATTGCTACGAAATTAGGGTCCTACTGGCTACATCTAATAAATAACGAACTACAACGCTACAAAATTGGAAGAGATTAAGGGAGTGGTATCATTTCCGGGACTGTACAGGGCACCATATTTCGGGTTGCCAATTGGCTCCGCCTCGGTGGAGTAGACCAGTGATGAAAAGTTCGTTGCCAGTGAAACCTGGCTTATGAGGGTCAATCTGGATCTGACGAACCGTAAGCGATGGGGGACACGAGAAGTCAACTCAACACAAGATACCTGGTAGGCCTCGAAACCACGTTCGACAGGAATCCGATTCGTCTGAATGTGCTTGATGAAATCCATGATGGATTTCGCGATGACAAGTAAGGCATGGGATCGCGTGAGTTGTGAATCGCGGGTCTTGATGCGTCTTTCAAAGGGCAAACGCGAATAGCCGGGCCACTATCAGAAAAGTGAGTTGAATTGGAGGCGACCGAGATGAACAAGTACGAACCAGTAATCTCAACTTGATTTCCTTGTACCCATCGGTCGAGAAGATCTTGTCGTCATTTCCGACGAGTGGTGGATCTGTTGGTCCCAAGACGGCAGACATACGCGCTCCCAGTTCGGGGAACCCCTTGACTTGAAACGAGATGGCTGGTCGACGAGGTCCTCCGCCCATGTAGTTTGCCATAAAGGTCTCGTCGTAATAGGGATCCTGGGGCAGAGCGATGTGGTTGGAAGGCCCAAGTGGTCCTCCGGTAGCATTCCTGAGGACACATGATGAATCCGAGGTCACGGACGGTTTCCTGGTAGAACGGGAGCTGCTCGCATCTTGAGAAGCCCGACGACCAGACGCAGGATAGGGATATGGGTTCCCAGAGTTGATTGAGCTGCGACGGCCGTTTCGCTTGACGAGCTAGATTGGCGCGTGAGCCAACGGATTGGAAGAGAAACTAACTAGGCCATACCTGATCGTCATAGGCGGGTTGGGTAGCATAATGTGCCCCGTGTGCGTTCCTCACGTCCGTGAGTGGTGCAACATTACTACTTGGATGGCGGGAATAAGTTACTGGTGTTGGGTAAGGATAGTTCGAGTTCGAAATGGACGATCCATGACCAGCATAAATAGTAGTTTGTTGATGATGCACGTAAACAGCAGAGGTCTCTTGCCGGTAGTGGGTATTTCCATTCCCGTAGATGTACCCGTTGACGGGAGCATACTCGACATGTGCGTTGGGATAAGGATATGAGTTGTGGGTCCCAGAAGTGGCATAGGAAGAAGTGCTGTACGAGTTCATGTTGATTTAGTCGCCAGGACTAAAAGAGAATAGAGAGATAGAAAGTAGAAGCCTGATGCATTACCTTGAGGTTCTGAGCGCCCTATATAGTCTTTGCGCGCTATTGTCCAAGCTGAAGGTGCCACAGAGGAATCGCCATATACGGCGAAAACATGATCAAAGCAGCAAGGTTGTGGACAATGGTCGTTCGATATGCCCATTCATCGGGCCGCGCACGTATGTTTCAGAAGATAATGGCGGCCCCGGGGCCAAAATAATAGCCATTCAGGTTACCGGCCATTACTGAGTGGATAGTGAAGGAGTGGCTTGAGGTAAAGGTTCTTTTTGGGTCTCGGGATTGTCTCGGGGTTAATGGCGCAATAAAGGATTCCTTTCCTCTGGAGGAATCGCGCCAAATTCTTGAAATATTGTAGCCCAGGACTGAGTGTTCAGTTGCAATGCCACTCTGGGAGAAAAGAACCCAGCAAGCCCGTCAGAATTTTCCTGGGGTGCCCACGATATTGAGCCCATGTGCGCTACGAAGACTTGCATACTAGTCCCCATGGGCCCCATTCCTAGCATTCCTAAGCATCTTGACGAGGTATCCTGTTCCAATACATTTGCAGCAGAGCAGTGCCGATGGAAGTCCGTGTGAGAGTTTGGATCAGTCAGTGCATGTATCAGTCATCGCGATCCTTTCGTCACCTGTCCGTGACTCTCTCTTGATCTCAGTCAGCGACCTGGTCACCAGTTCCTTTCTGACGAAATAGCCTGGCAAGATCTCATATAAACGCATACAATGTCTTACCCAAAGTCTGCAAGGAACCTCTGTCATGGCCCCGTTGTTCTTCTCTCTACCACACGTTGAAATCTGCCTCAAGCGCGTTCGCGCACTCTTTGGCGGGCAATTCGTGGTTGACTCTCGCGAGGCGAAGCTTGTGTAGGTCGCTCACATTATAGGGACGACGTTTCACTGATCTTCTCTTAGCTGGGAACATGCGTACTACCCTTTTTACTATTTCCCTCGTGGAGAGGTTAAAGCCGAGTTCTTGCAAGGCAAAAAGACCGGCTCCGACGGAGAGGAGATCTACGATATTGTCGTTGGCGACCGCAAAGCACCTAGTGCGGCTAAAGTCTTTACCCAGTCGGAGCTGGCTGGATTGATCAAGATCGAGTTTGCGAAGATGGATGCGTGGTTCGAAGAGGATGAAGAGGTCTATGTTCATCCGAAGGATCCCTATAAGGTGTGTGTGTGTCCCATGATATTTCATTTATCTCTATCTTGAACTCATTTGGCGGTTAGCGTGTAGATGTCTTGCAATCTTCTCGGCACGTCCGTGTTGAGGTGAACGGCGTCGAGGTCGCGAACACTCATAAACCACGATTCCTTTACGAAACTGGACTTCCTATTCGAACCTATATCCCTAAGACGGATTGCAGGCTTGACTTACTCGTTCCCTCCGAACTGACAACTAAATGTCCTTACAAGGTCGGTTTAGTACAACCTTCCAGCCACCAATTCGTCTGACATGATATATGCAGGGCACGGCAAACTATTATAATGTTGTCACCAGTCCCGGTGCTAACCCCGTTTCGAACATCGTCTGGTGGTACCAAAATCCAAACCTGGAATGCGCCACGATTCACGGATTCGTTGCATTCTATGACGAGAAGGTTGATGTGTATGTCGATGGTAAGAAGCAGGACAGGCCCAAGACTAAGTAGGACTACAACAAAATTTGTAATGTAATTCTTTATGGCTGAATGCAAATTGTCAGTACATCACGTACTGTTGTACACTTGTGATTCTATAGGTGAATCTATGGAGAAAAGCCCAGTGGCAGGTAGTGGCCTTGTTTGAATTTGGCGAACAATGAGTCTGAGTCTGAAGTAGCGTACATAATTCCACGCGGTGGACTTGAAATTTCCCATCACCTTCCACCTTTACTATACCACCATGCCAGAGGTATATTCTCCTTGTTCAAGTTAATACATAGCCGAATACTCATGGAATATGCAGGACAAGCAACTCGCTCGTGATATCTTTGGTGGTTCCGACTCTGAACTTTCGTCTGATGACGAAGACCTCAACGTCTCTCGGCAGCAAAAGCAACGTACACGGTCACCTTCTGCTGATGTAGACGACGGAGTTGATGAAGGAGAGGATGAATATCGAGAGCCTGGAAAGGCTATTAAAAAGAAGAAGAAGAAAGTGAGGGTTAGGGATGACGGCGGAGCTGAACGAAGGAAAAGAAAACGGGCTACTACGTCTACGAGAAAGGAGCCAGAGTATACAGAGGCGGATTTGAGTGAAATGCCTCCAGAGCAGGGTGCGTTTTTGTATAATACTATGTTGTTGTACAGAGAGCTGACTATAGAACAGCCAACAAAATCCGTCTCAACCAGAAAATTGAAGCCGCGCTCAAATCCAAACGCTCTTCTCGACCCAAGAAACGCAAGAATGTGGATTCTCAGATTTTGGACTCTTTCGCTGATGATGAGGTTGCGAGGTTGCGAGAAACTATGAACATGGCTGCCGACGAGGACATTAGGGCCAACCAAGAAAAATTGCCCGCAACTGCCAAGCTCAGATTACTCCCTGAAGCCATGGACACATTGAGAAAGTGAGGTTGATCTTCTCGTTGGTCATCAGCATGGAACTGATGCTATTCATAGGTCAGCACTCGCACAGTCAATCATAGACAATAATTTGTTGGATGCAGTGAAGAGATGGCTGGAGCCGCTACCGGATACATCTCTACCAGCTCTCAATATTCAAAGAGAGTTCTTCCAAGCACTACGCAAGATGGAGTTTATCGACTCGAGCGTCATCAAGGAATCTGGTCTAGGTCCTCTGGTGTTATTCTACACCAAGTGCAAACGCGTGCAGCCCGACGTACGTCGCATCGCGGACGAACTTGTCAGCACCTGGAGTCGGCCGATTATCAAACGTTCTGCTTCGTACAGGGATCGTGTCGTACCAATCGCTTCCACATCTATGGACGGAGAAAGCCAGAGTCAGAGAGAGAAGTTACCAGCTATTCTCGCTCGAGCGAAGGCGAACGAAACGAACAGGGTCAAGAAGAATACAGTCTCCATTCCCCAGGCCAACTTGGGTACGTATACGGTCGCCCCAAGTGCAATGAGGGGTGTTACGTCCAGTCAAGGAGGCCAGTTTGTTATGGATGATACAGAAAGGAGGAAGAAGAATGCGGAGAGGTTGAGGATGTTGACGAGAAAGGTGCAAGGCAACAAAGGTGGTTAAGGGGGTTTCTTGTACGTATGTTCTTCGATTAGCGAATGTGGTGGCGCCGACGACCCGAACTCCCCTAAAGCCTATTATTGCGTACTGGACGATGTTTTTCGTCTCGATCCGCCTCTCCACGGTTGTTTGTGTATTAACACACGATTTTTTTGTACGATACATTGTCCCCATAGTTCACTCGGAAATCAGCCCGATAACCTCAACTCGAACGTTCGACGGACCGTGAACATCGTTGATTGTTGAAAGCACGGTTGCCTCGTTCCCGCACTTCACCCAGCGAAACGCGTAGCCAAGTAAAACTGCCATGGGCGTTGGGCGGTATTGGACCGAGACATGCCCTCAAGAAAGATAAGATCTCCTGACATGAGATCGTGCAACCACTAAGCCACTCCGGGCTAGTCAACGGGGCACTAGCTTGAAATTTAGTACGGTGATACTTTACCGCCCGTCCAACAGCAACGGATTGATAGAACAGATAGAACACGGTCCTATCTGGTCCTATCCACGTCCGGGTGAATGCAAGTATGGTCATGAACTCTCCGACCTTGATACGCCCAGTCACTTGTATAATTGCAAGAAACGTTGCCCAGGACCAAGTAGATCGCGTGCTGATGTCGTGCCTCATAGTGCCTTATTCCGCAAAATGAAGGACAACATCCTGATGACAGAACTTTAAACTATATCAAAACCGAAGGTGATCCAGATTCTGGCCCATCCAGGTAAATCAACACATGGGTCCCGCGTCGGATGCGAGGCTCCAGCTGTTCAGTGAGCAGGAGCGCTGAAGCGAGTCGGTTTCACTATAAGAGAAATGAACTAGAGAGCGACTGTAAGCAAGGAGAATATGACGAAAGAAATGAGCATTGAGAGGAAGAGAACTTGGAGAAAGCAAATTGCCACTGAACCCGGACGCCCGACGTCGTGGCTGGCGTCATTCCGAATATAGGTAGGTAATCGGCCCGGAAAACTCGGAGAAAATCTGTCCCTGCTCGAGCGGCCGGCTTTTTATAACTTGATGCTTGACACTCACGACCCTTCATGGCTCTGGCACTGCTAACCCACCATCCTCTGTTTCTCCAATATTTAAGTCTTCCAACCTTCATCTCCCTCTGCCAGACATGCCGCAAGTTCTATTATGCCTTGGATGATCCGGTCGTACGGGACGTTGTGCTCAGTGCATTCATTCCTGGGTATAGTTTTGTCAGGAAAAGTGCTGCAGGTCCCGGAGGAGAAGTCGACATAAGTCTAGCTGATTTACAGCTGTTCTGTGAGTTCTTTAAAACCTTATCGAACTAGAATTAACTTTTCTGTAGATGCTTCCCAACAGACTCCGTTGCATATCTACCCAGCTCTTGCTTTATCGTCACCTGCGTCACCGCAGACAGAAAAGCTAGCACGGTTGGCGTGTGCTCATTCGAGGGTCGTCTTGCTATTACAGTCACTGGCACATGCATCAAACACACCAATTCCGCTTCCTCCTCACCACTGGCATGAGCCGGACATCGACTCTTCATCAACCCGGGTGCGCGAATTGACATTCCCTGCCCCGTTGGCACCTCAACAGCTTAATTCGCCTGGTGGCAGTGTCAATTCCCCATTTTCATCTTCCAAGAACAAAGACCAAAATAACATGTCTGCATCTCCGCAAAGGCTATTATCGACCCTTTCACCGAAGAGTCGTAAGGCGCCGCCTCCGCCAGCCGCTGAACCTGCTACTCTACGGGATTATAGCCATGGCTGGCGGATGAGCCTTGCAGTTGCTTCTGAAGGATTCAAAGAGCGTACTAAACGGCGAGAGAGTACGACCCGATCATCAGAATTTGGTCTCCGACAACACAGGCGCGCAGCAACGGACACCGCAGGTTCCCGTTTTGTTGAAGACTGCAATTCGGAGGAAGGGTGGATATACAGACCAAAGCACGGGCGCGACACACCGCCTCCTATCTCCTCTGATTCGAGTTCTGATAGTCCAGACGCATCACCATTTCCCAGTGCGCCTGGAAGTCGACGTTCAAGTCGAGGCGAATCGCCTCCTGGCTCACCTCCCTCGTTCAACAAGGAAGAAGAGCCATGGATTCAGGCGGCTACTCCCCATGATATTATTCTCGCAACGTCTCGAATCAGGGCACCGGTTCTCAGAGTGTTCGTCCCGTGTTCATCACTTTCTGAGACGGACTACTTTGCATCGGGGTCGCAGTCGCAAGCTGGTTCTACACCTCTTGCTCCTGCATTCACAAAGCAGCAAGTTGGCTCCATAGATCTGTGCGAACGCCATCTACAAGATGCTGGCTTGTGGGATCACATGTCAGTAGGCGACATAGTCGTCAACCTAGGCTATGTGCCCCTGTCGCCAAGCTCTAGATCGCGTTTGAACACGCCAACGCCGTCACTGTCACCCCTACGAGGTGAACATAAATTGAAGCGGCCCTCATCTCGAATAATTCAACGACCGAATAGTCGCAATGGCGGTATCATTCCTAGCAATTCCAACTCGAACCCAGGCAGCGATTCTGACTCTCCTCCGTCGTCGTTCAAACTCAAACTTAACGGTTCTCATCACAAACGTGCCATGTCATCTCCGTCTTCAGGTTCAGATCGCCGGTCATCTCTTACGCCTTCCCCTCGTCATTCATTACACGCGTCGAATGCCAATCTCGCTAACGGAACTCCCAGCCCAACGTGGCTAATTTTCACTGGGAACAAGTTGACCCCTTTTAGTCCCCCGACGGATCCATTACCTCGAGAAATCAACCCGTGGACCCTGCCCAGTCCCTTCTTCTATGATCATCTTCTGCCCGCACTATCGGCACCACTCCGTGTGCATATTCCGCGATTCCCAGGAGCTGACATGGCTAAGGTAGACTTGAGTCTACAATCTATTCCATCTAACGTACACTCTCCTTCGTTAGGAGGGATTGTTCGCGTAAAACGATGGAGATGGGTTGCTCATTTCCAGCCTACACCTAGTCTTCAGGAGGATATGGGTGTTCACTGGGAGACAGGCGAATGGTTTGTCGAAGGTGATGGAACGAGAGAAGGCAGAGAAACTCTACTCGCTTATCTGAGAGGTGATGAATCGACGTCTAAGGAATGGGAGATAGTCAGGGAGCGTAGCTCTCCGGGACGAAAGGTATGGCTGCGGGTCTCCAGCTGAATTCGCTTCATCTCTTTTTTTCCTTTCAAGTTTCACGCACACTATGCGGCACTCTTTGCGATATCCTTGTTCTATACCGAGGTCTTCCCGCCGTTTTATTTTTGTATTCTAGAACCTTATGATTCCCGAACCAGCTGTCCCTCTTCCTTCTTTTATATTATAGCTTTACCTAGACACTCTCACACCTCACATTCGGACTCTTCCATTCTCATCATGCATCCTTATACCCAAGAAGGACCCCGAGCTGGACGGTCGGACGAAACCAAAACGCGACAAGATTATACACGTTTCCCGGACGATATATTTATGCATTTAACAACCTAGAGTCTACTATACAGTCGCCTGTTTTCCTGCTTACTGTATCTCGACTGCCACTTTACAACATTAACCCATTTACTTTATGCGCATATCGATGTAGGTTACTGTAACTTAAAGCGGATTAAAATAACAATTTGCATGATTCTTTTTGTTGTTGACGTTCGTGACATCGCAAGGGTGCTGCGAAATCAGAAAGTGTGGAGTGGAATTCGGACGGAGGTGGAGAAGGAAGAAAGGATCGATAATCCATGTATGCTGTGCGCGACTCTGACACGAAGGATAATCGTTTTCGCACATCAGGGCTGGAGACGGCGAACTTTTGTCGAAGATGCATTTATTCATGGGCCAGGGTCAGCATTGAAACGTCAAAAATATGCATGCCAACGACGAACGCGTCGAGTATGAATGTTTGGATAGACAGCGCTATGAATTCAATGGAATTTGAGAAGCCGACGACCGGGTAAATTGGACCCAAAACGCTGACGCTCCTTGGGCAGATAAAAAAAAACCGGATGCGCGGAATTCAGATGCAGGAGGGAGCATAATCCCCTTAGTAAGTATCATTGACAATGGGCAGTCGTAGCGACCAAAAACGTTGAGCGTGTGGTGCCAGCGATTTGTATACTCGATGGTACGTTCGGAGATGGATCCAATAAGTCTCGAGTCCCAAATTGTTCTTGTTCTTCATCTCCGTGAATACATGTCAACGGTATGAGGTAAACGATGCTCAAGCTAGAAACCAAAGATGTTCTCCCCGTTCTTCGACACGAAGTGTAGCTTCTTAGAAGACTGGTCCTTTTACGGAAGTAGTCTTGGTGTCGAGGATGTGAGAAGGGAAGAGATAAGAGGGGTAAAATGCAGTCATGAAGTGGACGTGTAAGATACAGGACGAAGGAAAAGGGGAAAAATATCTCCTACTCTGGTCGCTATCTGACCTCCGCAGTACTCGAAACTGCAACCTTTTGGTACGCTTGGTAATCGAAGCCAAACGCGCTACCATTGCGCCAGGAAGCCATAGAATAAGGAAGTGTACTCGTCTTCCGGATCCGGGGTAAGGTAAAATGCGGTCAGGCATGCTCATGACAGGTCGTCTGTATTTGTGCTGAAAATCAGGAGTATCTTGACATAGAGTCCATTGAAGACTTACCGCGAAACCGGTCACCGATACCCCCACGATTCCGCTCCGGCCCATGCTGGTGCACTTCATACGTGAAATCGCACCGCAGCAAGCTCCTAACGCGCAGGATCGAGAACAGATCTAGTGAACGTTCGAACTCTGCTTTCCCTTTCCGATGCGGAAACGATTCCTCTCTGACTGTGCCCTCTCGCTCATTCCAATCAGCCGCCTCCAACACATCCTCCGGTAAGCTGACGATAATCTGTAGCACGATTTCCTTCGTACTATGGAAGAACTGATCTTGTTCGATCATGTCCTCGAATGACTTTGCTTCGGCTGCAATGACGCTAGCTTGCGGCAGCAAAACAATTCGTAGATGACGAGGGCTTCCAATATTGTTGCGAGTATAGTGTGAGAACACGGATGATAGTCCTCGCATATGACCCTCGATGACGAAGTCGACCATAGGCTTGCTCAAAATGATTTTCTTCACCTGGACGGCGCTCTTGTTGTAGGTCTCGTTGCTTAGACGTATGGAATTGCCCATCTGGAGAGTACACCGTCGCAATGAAGAAGCTGCACCGCCATCAAGAAAACAACCTAAGCTTTCCACGTGCTCTTCAATCGACAAGTCGATTGTGAGTTCGAGATCTCGTAATGAAGAGCAGCAATTACTCGGATTGGGGAGTCTTTGTCGGCTCAGCCTTGATTTAAGGATGAGATGTTGCAACGTGTCTGGAAAAGGCGGCATGGCCTCCAGGTCTGACGCTCGATAGATGACAAGATCCTGCATCAACAGAATCCGCAGGTTTGAAAAGGCTCCGATGACATCTCCCATGTGAACCACAGTGTTTTTCGTGCAGACGGAGGATATGATGCTTAGCTTCAACACCTTTGGAAAACATCCCGACCGGACTAGCTTGGTTGCCTGTGTCCAATCACCCGGACTGACACAGGTGATGGACAAGTCTTCGGTGTTCCAGAAGAGATTTTCTGCCACTGTCGAGTTGTTATGTGGCCTTTCGAGTAGAGCCTGTACGAGGAAGTACATTGCTCCGGGACGACGGGAAGGAGCCAGAGCAGCAGCTCTTGTACCTAGATGAACGAGAGTCGAATGTTGGTCTGCGCAAAGCGACAGAAAATCGTGTCCATCGCTGACATGGAGAGCGGGGAAGAGGTGTGACCTGGCTGGCATGGTCCAGTTACGGGAGATGAGAGAAGCCTTTCCAAGGGCATGTTTATCATGACGGAGTATGCGGAGGATTCGGGAGATGAGCTCGGGTGGAAGATGGGATGAATCTGGCATGGTGTATTCCAAAGAAGTAAAGGAGTGATCTTGCGAGACCCTTGGTGTCCATCCCTGCGTTGTGCTGGCTAGCTCCATGATACAATCATTCTGGATCTTGATCTCGGGAACAACTGTTCTGCATTCCTGTGGTTTATACCGTCACATACGGCTAAAAACTAGAATCATTTGTCCAAAATCAGAGTTATGCTGCATTTACTCACAGGAATAGAGATCTTGCTCTTTGCATATAGGCCGAGAGATAGAGCTAGGACTGTTCAAGTACGGTTATCTGGGTGTTGTGACTTGATTACTATGACTTGTTCAGTCACAGTGGTTGTGACCTGTCGTGACCGACGCGCGTGAGCGCTCGGAGCCCCTGGACTCCTTTCTCTTACTACCACGATGGCTTCTACTATGCCTTACATGTTCGTTCTCCCAGCTGATACGAGGACTGGTGGGATGGTGACGAGTCAAGTGCTATCCGGTGCTCAAACAGATACCGAAAATCTGGCGACATTGAATAATATTGAGGAGCAGAACGACAATGAGGCTATCGTCGTTTTGAAAACATTGCTGAAGGGCAAGGTGGGCGTTACAGCAGCTCAGACTGGAGAAGAGAACATCCTGAAGCCTCTATTTGTCAAATACTGCTTGACAACGGGGAATGATGGGCAACGTAAGATGACTTCAGTGGAGTTTGGGGGTTACTTTCAAGCGTTTGCACAAGCCGAAGAGCGACGGTCTACTGGTAACCTTGCACAATCATGTCTCACCACTTACATCCATAGCTGGTTTTTACCCACATTCATCAAGCTTCTTGCGGATGTTGGCAAGCTGGAACCTCCTCCAGCAGGGAAGATATTCTCGTATGTCATCGCTTCATTGTCACTCAAAGGCAAAGGTGCCTTTATTCTAACAGGCCGTGTATACAGGAACAAGCAATGGCCCTTTGCCATGTTTTACCGAGTCAAAACAGCGGACGGAGACGACATCAGTTTGGCTTGGGATTGCAAAAGCGACCTATGATTTGACTGCATGGACTTTCCGGTGATAATTTGTGAAATGGACTCTGGCAATACCCAAGACGAACCACGACTCCAGTTGCAAACAGCGTATCTTGCCAAGGTAGCTCGTTATTGCTGCAGCTCAAGGCCGATCTGCGTGATCGGGATATATTTTTCCTCAGATGGGGCAGCAAATATATATTACTTGATGGTGAAAAGGTGACCCGAATTCGTAGCCGTCTCCACAAGGCTCATTACTCTCCTAGGTCTATTATTCACGAGAATCCATCTTTGTCGACACCATGTTCGGAATCTTTCAGATGTTGTTCATCGCGTTCAATTTCACTCGTTATGTCGCCGACATACACTGCACACTGGGTGACGATAAGTTTCGGATGCGCCTCAAAGAGATCTCCTTGTCTCATAAGCGTGAGGAAGAGGACTTGTGGCCAGAGGATAAGGTGTCCTGCCAGGATAACGAGCAAGAAACGATTCAAGCGGATGACATGGTGGAGTTGCTGCTAGTGCTGGCGAAAAGAGGCGTGCAGGTATCTTCGGAGGACACCGTATCGGTAAGTCTGATAACAGTCGTCTCTGTCAGGATCTGACAAAAGCCCAGCAACTTCCCTCGCATTTGCTGACAGGACGAAACAAGAAGGGCGAAGTGGTCGCAATCAAGTTTACCAAATATCGCGGAGAAGTTGATATCCATATGATGCTCAAGAAAATCATCACGCCCTGCCCATATATCATCCCTCTTCTCGACTATGTTGGCCCGGTATCGGATTACTACTTACTGGTCACGCCTTTTTGCACGCCTCTCCCAGAATTGGACAATACAGTCGTGGCAGATTATGCGGTCGTTCTCATGTCCCAACTCCTAATGGGAACGGAGTTCCTTCACAAGAATTGCGTCGCCCACCTAGACATCAGACCGGACAACCTCGTCGTTTATTTGGAAGGACAACAGCCCTGTCTCAAGATGATTGACTTTGGGCTTTCAGTCTACGTGGAAGGTCCGACTACACAACTCTATGGCTTTCGAGGCTTTCTACCATGGGTATCCCCAGAAGTCCGAAACGGAGGTGCTTTTCTGCCGTTCGCAGCGGATGCATGGGCATATGCGGACAAATCCTTTTGCAATATCAAGACCATTGTATCGGTGAAGAGGGAGAGTGGCTTGTTGAGCTGTCGAAGAAGCTCACTACTTCGGAAGAGTTGGAAAGAATGTCCGTCATGGAGGATGCAACGAAGAGGCTCTCTTCCCTTTATTGAGCCACCGTAGCTGTTCTCATTCAAGTAAAAACCACTATGTTCTATGTTGCAATAACAATGTAATTGAGTCTTGAGTTAGAGACCCTTTACGATCGTCTTGTCCAGATCTCAGCATGGGTTGTGGAAAAGTGAGATATGAGTGACTGGTGGAAACCGCGTGGTAGGGTTCGGGGAATAATGCGGTATTTGCTAACATGTGTGAATGATTCGTGTTAATAACACGTTAATAACATGTTACTTACATGGTCCTCCTAGACCCTATGTTAATAAATGTGAATAATGCGAATAATCGAGAAACACTTTCAAGCGCTTAGAGATGACGACTGGCAGTGGCAGTGGGAAGTGGGTTTTTCAAGAGCACGTGTGTCTGGCGTCATCACTCAAAGTACCCACGGTGTCCCCTCGTGTCCCGCCCACTGTTCCGAACGACAGCGACAGTGCTAGCGACAATCGAGCGACAATTCACCCCTTTGAATCATCCAATCTTTCTGCTAATCTAGCCTCATACAACATACAGATTCCTTCCCTGTCGACGTATCACCAACATCAACTCTCGAAATTTCGACGACCCATTTACATTACCCCGCACGGCTTGTGAAATAGCTGCCATCGCACCACCCAAAGGCAATGAGGAAGGATATCAGCTCACCAGGTCGATACCGTGACAGTTTTCCCAACAACGAGATCCAATATTGATTTCGTCTAAGTACCACCAGGCGATTCATATTTATTCACGATTTATTCACCTACGTTTATGTTAATAACATGTTAAAAATCGCGTTATTCGCGTGTTACTAACTCGATGTGACTATATGTTAATAACCAGGTGAACAATTGCCCTTCCAGAGGCTGATGTTAGTAACAATGTTATTAACATCCCCAAGAATTAGTCACCGAACCCTACCGCGTGGTCCGCGTGGGAAGAGTATCTTCCTCATTCTCTTCCAGCACGCAATTTCCTATAGTCAAAGGCGTTATACACCCACAAGGGCGCTGGGTTACCTCTCGAATCGATCCTAGATGAATGTCAAGAACCACACATACAACACGAACGGACAAATAGACGCTTGGTTGGTAGCTTCTTCTGCAATTGGCAAGCGCTTAGCCTATCCCCACTTTTCAGGGTACCGGCCCAGGCAAACCCGCGTTCTCTGGTATGTTCGACGTGCTGGACCAATCTATTCACCCCAAAAACCTTCCAAGCAGCCTGGAAATCCCAATTCCAACAAGACGAGAGATATTTCTACGAAGCGTATACCACCACATTATTTCAGACCAAAATATCTGCGGGGCAAGGATGTACCTGGTGCATTCTACTTGCTGCTGGTCTAGCACAGCAACAAGACCCGCCGGAGGACACTCAGCAGATCAAGATACACGTTCGGTTCTATCGTGCGTTGTTTAGTTCTGGCTCGCTGGTGGGAGGGCAGAGTATGGCGGTCAGGGTTGGTAGAACGCAATGGCTAAATAATATGCATCGTTATATCTATGCAGACGCAGGTATGAGCCTTGTTTATGACAATGTCTGCTGACAACTGACGGTATTGTGACAGACGATCCCTGTTCATCCGAGGTACACGCCCGAAATCTGATAACAAACCTGCGCTCTCCCGAAACATATCGACTCGTTCACGAGAATGTATCCGAGTGCGCGAAGAATCACGGACAGTGCACAAAACCTCATGAGGGAAATCTCCCATCTCGTGTTATTTCCTGTATAGACCCAGAGCACCCAAAATTAATCGAGACAAAAAGACAATTGGGGTCGTACGTAGTACTGAGCTACGTATGGGGCGAATCTCAACCTCACCAAAGTACTACGTCTAATCTCCAGACCTACATCCACCAAGGAATACCGATCGATTCGGTACCCCAGACTATCCGAGATGCCATATGGATCACACATGCATGTGGGCATCAGTACCTCTGGGTGGATTCGTTCTGTATCGTACAAGACTCGAGGGAGGACAAGCTCCGTGAGATATCACAGATACCTCATATATTCTCCAACGCATACTTTACGATTATCGCAGCCAGATCACCTCGAGTCGGTGCGGGTTTTCTGGAAGATTATGTCTCTGCCTCTTCCCCCGATGTTTTCCTGCCTTTTGTCTGCCAAGATGGTAGTATTGCTACTATGCGCGCTAGTGTGCCAATTGCATACGATGCAAGCAAAGAACCTGTGAACCAGCGTGCTTGGTGTTTAGAAGAGTATCTTCTCTCCACTCGATCGCTGATCTATGCAGGGAACACCCTCCAGTTCAGCTGTAAAACAACTAGAATGAACGTTGGCAAAGGTGTTCGGAGGAACTATGCGGACGAACAGAGTCGAATGGCCTATTCCATGCAAGTGTGGTTTCGGCTCAGTGACCCCGGCTTGGATGATTGGGAGCGCAGCCTTGTATGGCATGGAGTTGTGGAGGACTATACGAGTCGCAGTGTCACGAAATACAAGGACAAGTTGATCGCTTTGGCAGGTGTGGCGCACCAATTCCGCGATGTCTGCAGCTGGACGGAATATCTAGCGGGATTGTGGAAGGAGACATTGTTTTATGATCTCTTGTGGTTTCGGCTCTTATCCGACAGATCAGAGAAGTTGGTTAAATACCGGGGACCTTCTTGGTCATGGGCATCTGTTGAAGGTAGTGTCGAGTTTTCCCGCACGCCGGGAAACCGCAAGTTGAAGCCGTTTGATGTTGTTTCCAAGTTGGGCGAACATGAAATGAGGCTGGCTTCTAATATTCTGCTCTTTGGTGCAGTAACGGAAGGGTCGTACATTATGATTCAGGCTAGACTGGTCAAAGCCCACATTCAACAGGGTTCTTTGTTGCAGTGAGTTCAACCGTTGGTATGTCTACATACGATAATCTAGAAACTGACTGCGGGAATATAGATTTGATACATGGGACTTATACGCCCATGGATATTATCCAGATACCACAGAGGAAATCGGCGGGGATGTTTGGTTTATTCCACTCGTTAGTAGGAATCGGACGAACTATCACTGGTTCCATGCTGCCGGGTTGGTTGTGGTGGTCGCAGATAAATCGAAGTCAAACTGTTTTCGGCGTGTAGGATATTATTTTCAAGATATTCATGATATGTCATGGATGATTGATGTAGATGAACAGGTCATTACTCTTGTGTAATTTTTGTTGTGGATTAGGTATTGAATGTATTGCATGATACCTACAAGTATCTACTGGCTTTTATATGTACAGGTAAGTATCTAGAATGTTCTATGTATCAGTAAGCTACTGAGGAATCTGAGTAAGTAATTAGTAAGAAGTGGAGGCGGAACGACGAGGAGAAAGAGATGGAAGGCGTGAGAAACTTCTACTACATTCACCGTGCACTCGCTCTAAACAGTAACTACAACACTCCCCCTCGAGTGCAGGGTGTAACCAAAAATTGAAATGAAAGTCCAAATAAAAATTAACGTGCGCAGGGGAACTGATACCCGGTAAAGAGTACAAGTCTCCAGATTTTTAAGTTTACTCTCCCTCAATCAGGCTGGGCAGTACACATACTAGCTCCCCCTGGATCTGAGAGGAAAGTAAATGTTCCTCGGAACACATCCAAGGTACGGCAGGGTCGAAATCAGCTCGAACACATCAAGCTCGGAAAAAGGGCGGGAACACATCCCAAAATGGTAGTCGGGCCATCAGAACACATCTGATGCGACAAATTCCAGGCCGTCGAGAATACCGGCGATTCTGACGCGGAAACAAAACTAATAAACCAACTTTGCTACGACCAGAACACATCCGGGAGCAACGAGACTATGCCGAACACATCAGCATACACAGAACGGAAAACGGCGGCGGATAGCGCAACACATGCGCGTCGGGGGCGGGAAATGACGAATGGGGAAATAGTGGTTGATGGGACATCAAAATGTGTAGTCCGAATCATAAACGGCAACGGCGGCTGTTGTCTTTTCGCGTTTGGAATGACGGCGGGGTGATTCATCCTCAGACTCTGAGCTGGAGGATTCGGAAGGTTCGGGGCAATCGCGAATGAAATGACCTGAATTTCCGCAACGGAAACATTTGCCTTTAGCCTTTCCTTTGGCTTTGGCACGGGCGGCTAATGCGACGTCGTCGGATGATGGCTTGGCGTCTTGACGGCGTGCCTGCTCCAGAATGCGGGCAATGACGCGAGAGGAATCTCCGAGTGAGGAGGTGTCGATACCTTGAATAAATGAATTCCAGGACTCGGGAAGAGATGTGAGAAGGGTGATGGAGAATTCGTCGTCGGTGATCTTCGAATTGAGGGCGGTCAACTGCTGGCGGTAGCGTGTCATGGTACGTATGTGCTCCTCGATGTCTTCTCCTTCAAGGCACTCGGCACGGAACAATTTTCGACGTGCGAGAATGATCCCTATTGCCCCTTTGGGCTGGTACATGTCGGAAAGGGTTTTCCAGGCGGCGGCGGATGTTTCGGCATCGGCAATGTACACGAGCGGCTCATCTCCAACACGGAGTCGGATCGCAGAGAGAGCTTGCCGGTCTTTCTTTTGCCAGGCTTTGGCGCTGTCACTCTTGGCATCTTCGGGCTTGGGGATAATGCCAAAGACGTAGTCGTAGAGACCCATGTCCGTGAGAATGTCGGACATCTTGATTTTCCAGGTGGAATAATTTTCGGCACCGGAAAGATGCTGGATACGGTAAGCGCTGGTGGTGGCGTCGGCAATCGACATGGCGAGACGGATTTAGAAGGACGAGAGCGGCAGAGAAGGACGAGATAAACGAGAGACTGTTCAGTTCAGGCTGGCGGGGCCCATAACCTGTTGTGGATTAGGTATTGAATGTATTGCATGATACCTACAAGTATCTACTGGCTTTTATATGTACAGGTAAGTATCTAGAATGTTCTATGTATCAGTAAGCTACTGAGGAATCTGAGTAAGTAATTAGTAAGAAGTGGAGGCGGAACGACGAGGAGAAAGAGATGGAAGGCGTGAGAAACTTCTACTACATTCACCGTGCACTCGCTCTAAACAGTAACTACAACAATTTTTCTGTTTGAATACATTTAGATCAATTGGTTGGGAGATGGTGCCTCCGACTTTAATGGACCCGTCGCGGCAGGTGAGTGAATGCGTGTCTGCAAACAATCTTTCACCCCCATTCTTGATGAACGTACAGGTTACATGACTAGAAAACTTTATATGCTATCGACGAACGTACACAACGCTAAATAACAGGTTTCAGCTCAAAGAGCTGCTCCACCCGATACACTTTACGAAGCCCTTCCGCCTATTGGTGCCCATATTTCAGGCTGCCATGTCGCCCCAGTCCTATGTACCAGGCCAGTGACAACGAGATCCTCCGGATTGATTCTACTCAGGTTCCACGTCTCATATCCATCTTCCAACAATACATTCCTTTTCCCTATCCACCGCCGATACTCGAGGATCTCCCTAACAACAAAGAACAGCAGCGCCTCCCTGGTCAAATTACCCGAAGTCGTCGAGTAAGTCGATAAGCGCCTCTGATATTTCTCCCTAGAATATCCAGGCCAAACAATCGTCAAGACCAGCTTCTCGTAGTCTCTCGACGGATCTGACGGATACATTACGTCCAACGCGACATCTCGTCCGTGCGCAATCTGAGCATTGGATAGGTCTGGACTGATCCCCGCAGGTTTCATCTTGGTGGCGAGGATAGTGGAAAGTTTGATTCCGGGTACAGAGGTACCACTATGGCAGAAGGTGATCGGTGCGAAAGTGGATTTGCCGTCTGGGAAAGGAATTTGGGGCACAAACATGTACCTATTCTGGGACAGAAGTGGAGCTGGAATTATTGGGGTGGAAGCGGGTGGCGGGGGTGGTGCGAGAGGATACTTTTGGGAAGACGTAGCGCGTGAGACGTGGTAGGATAGTTTATATCCTGAGGTGTATGGCGAAGTCGAATATACTCTTGCAGAGTCGTTGTAGGGGGCTTCCTTGGCGGGAAGCCGGGCAAGTTTCTGCTCCCGCGCTTTTGGCTCTGGCTGTTGAGGATATTTGGGACTAGCGGATACTGGGGCTGGGGGGACTGCGAGGTGGTGCATTTGAGACGTCGAGACAGGAGGAACATTGCAGGGAGCACTGTATCCAGAGTTGTACGGAACACCTGAATACATGTCAACGGCGTCGTTGTACGGATCCGGTTGTATCACATGGCGCGAAGGATTTGGGACTTGAGCGTGAGGCTGTGGTGGTGGTTGGGAGTAAGCGACACTTGGCTGGAAGGGTTGGTGGAGTGGAGTGGATCCATAGAGATCCTGAGTGGTAGTGTAACGGCCGACATCGTTACAAGTGGTCGCATAAGAGTCACTGTTGTGCAGATGCTGCACATGGCTACTAGAATATCCATTACCACCATATAGGTCACTGCTGGGCCCAAAACCACTGGCACTGCTGTGTGAAGTGGTCGTGTATATGCCATTTGTATGCAAGTCGCGACTATGGACATTGGCATGTGCGTTACCGGCATACGCATCACCATGTGTGCGCGAAGAAAACTGATTGTACATGCCAGAGGGTTTGGCGGCTGGCATATAAGGATCGGCATTCTGGAAGGAATTAGGGTAGTTTGTGCCGGCCTGAGTGTGAGCTTCGCCAACGTCATACTGGGCAAACTCGTCGTAAAACGCTCCGGAGTCGTACGCATTTGTACCAGATGGGTTGGCAGTCTGCGGGAACGAAGCCGCGCCGAACCCAGAATCGAAACCGAAGGCGTCGGTTGTGAAGTCGTAAGTGCTGTAGTTATTCATGGCGATTGCGTCCGTGGCTATGGGAGGTAATGGCAGTCATCGGTATTCGAAGGACACTTATATAGCCCTATAGATCGTGGCCGGTGTGGCCTGTCCATTTTGGGGGAACAATTGAACTTGGGCCACGTCGGGACTGGGTGACAATGCAAAATGGGCTGGTCCAAGCGTAGCTGATTCTACTTCAGCCTACGAACAAGAGTGAAACCAATGGACGTGTAATCGGTGAAGATTTCGTTGAGAGGATGAGGAGTATCCATTGCGGTGTCCTGCAGATCCACACCAATGGCGCCCACTTTGTCGCTTCATGCAGTAACTTCGACAGCGCCAGAAAACTGTCCCAATTGCTGCGTTTATTTGGTAAGTCCCCTGTCTCTCCGCTCCCGTGTATGCACAAAACTCGCGCTCTTTGGGGCGCTTCCTCACTCATCCCATAATTTGGCTGACAATGCTACATTGCGCAGCGCAGATCGAAGGGACGGATTCTTGTTGAGCTGTCGTGACATAATGAGTGTGGCATTGATAACATAAGAGTGTCCGTACTAATAGCCTCACGAATGTCGAAGGTATCTCCTTGCGCTTGCGAAGTGGATGTGCTAGTTCCTCCAGGGTCATTTTAGACCCATTTCTCCTCTGAGTTGGGATGACGGCAGGGCTTCAACCACTGAGATTGAGTTCGGATCGGGTAACGATGATCTTTTATGTGCCAATCCAGAGGAACTTTAGGCGTAGGTACCCTAAAAGATCCTGAAAAACCCCAAATTATATATCATTTTGCTTTCGACATCTGACGCTCAGTATCTATCTTTTTCTTGTTAGTAGAGTGAACGTGAAGCTTTGAGATAATTCACATACTAGGTGATAGCAAGGGGAAATGCATATTTCTCTTCACTGTCAGAGGCGTCCGACCAAGCAAAATTTTTTGCGAGGATGATGATAGTCGGAGGATGATAGTCGGAGGAAAGAAATAAGCGCTCAAATCATGTACCACTTCTGTTCCTTACCACCACCCACTCCTGCAGTCTACTTCCGTCTCATCTCGGCGCATGAGAAGTTGCAATTGCATAAACTCTCCATGGATATTCTCGAGCTTGTACAGGAGCAGAGTTCAAGGATGAAACGCGTACGATCCTTGGTGCCGTGGCGTTCTTCCCGTATCATGCATGCAATTTTTTTTCGGGTGAGCAACCGTTCAACGTACCATGACTACTAATGGTGGCACCCCAAAGATGAATATTCTTAAACCTCATTTATTCTGTGGCAATTTGGTGAGGTAGTAACCAAACACTAGCTTGGACGCTAGAACAGTCATAAAAAAACAATGCCACCCCATCTGCTCAGGATGCAAGCCACAACCGAGGTGTGTATATAACCTGCGCCTTGCTTTCTGGAGGCTGCAATACACTAGCAGCTTTTACTTTCGCCCCTTATGAGCCACAACAACACCAACGCTTGCCGATACATCAGCCCCTTGACTCGGGCAGATCCATACGCTGCCATAGCTTATGCCAATACTGGCTACGCCCACTCCTCACCTAACTCTCGCCATCCAACCTATTCACCCTCTACCCAGTCGACTTCTGGGTCTATGATTGTCTCTGGCCTGAGCGGGTATTCTTACCTACCGCAACCTGCGTACGAGCCGAAAAGTTCCGCTCGGGAACCTCCCTTCCGGCCAATCGTTTTCACCCTGGAAAGAGCATCCTGTCCCGGTGTAGATGTAAATCTTGCGTACATTCCAATGCTGGCGGACAAGAACTACACCATTGGAAAGCCATTGATTGTTGGCTCACGGGATCGCGTACTTGATGTCTATGGACCGGATCCGACACGACAGTACGCGAAGCTCACCATCAAAATCAAGTGGCCTGGCTATCCAAACGACGTAGGGGATAAGGAATTCTCCACGAAACGTGGTTCTCTTGACAGAGAGTACCTGTTGCACTATGTCCTCTCTGCCATACGAGACTATTGGAACGGCATCATTGCCAAGGGTGTGAAGGTTGCGAGAGGTTTCGAGGCGTATAGGATTGGGGGTGGACCATTGCGGTTGGAAGATCTGGTTGTGACTGGGCTCGTGCATAGAGGCGGCCAGCTCTGGCAGCCAGAAATTTGGTTTCGCCAAAGGTGTTGATCGATTTACATTATATTTGGATCCCTTATACTTTACTATAACTTCCAGGTTTTTAATCTTGTATCGCTAGCTTGTTTCTTCTATCCCTACAATATAAGATTCTAATATTACTTGTTGGGAGTTGTCCTCGGGCCGCGCTTTCCCATCATCATTCCTCCATGTCATTGTCAGAATCAGACACGCCTGAGACGAGCAGGACAACTGTTGAACCTATTGATATTCCGGTAAGTCTCTTTTTTGACATGATCTTGTGCTATACCTCTCCAGAATCTCCTTGAATACGCAGATCAATTGAAATCCGAAGGCAATGAACACTTTAAAGCTGGGAAGTGGGGTGAAGCATTGGCAAGTTATCAGGTGGCATTGGGCAATCTTCCAAAACGGAAAGAGAAGAAGAAAGCAGTGAAAACGGCCGCAGAGACACTTGACGATGAACTGGATGAAGGAGGTGGAAAGGATGATTCCGAGGCAAAGTCTGCTACCGGAAAACGGCCAGAACAAGACCCCTCCATAGAAGACGACGACGATTCACCACCCCAAGAAGATCCATTCGCTAAAACTCGGGCAACTCTGAACGCGAATATTGCAGCATGTTACATGAAGTTGGTGAGTTTGATACGTAGGAATTGCTGTTACTCTCCCGTTGACATGCGCAGGGTGAAGACAAGGAAGTAGTCGCCGCATGTTCACAATGTGGGTTTGGGTGTCTATATTCATGAACAAATATTAACCGCAAGACTAGCACTTCTCGACGACCCTCAGTACGTGAAAGCGTTACAGAGACGTGCTACCTCGAACGAAAGGATCAATTCATGGAGTTCGTTGGCCTCTGCGCAAGAAGGTTGCTACAATTCGGTACATCTCTTTCCGAAAGTTAGTGACGATCTACTCCCACAGACTATCAGAAGTTGGTCGAGCTGCTACCAGAGGCATCGAAAGACAGGAAAGATGCTGAGCGGAAGCTGACTTTGTTGAAGCCACGCGTAGAGGAAGCTCAGAAAAGAGAGACAGCTGAGATGCTAGGCCAGCTGAAAGGGATCGGGAACAGTATTTTGGGTACGAGCAGCTATATTTTATGCACTGGGCTGGCCATTGATCTTCAACGATCTCACAGGGAGATTCGGACTATCGACAGATAATTTTCAATTCGTTCCTAATGGTCAGGGTGGTTATTCGATGAACTTTCAGCGATAAGGAATACTGTGTCTGCTTCTATACACCTTTTTCTTGGCCATTGACACCGCTCAATACTCGCTCGTTATGCAAAATATATATCTACATTCTGGTTCTCGTATTATATCATACTGTGCGTGTCGTTTACGAAGACGAAGAGATATACACGCATTCCGATTGCAGGCACAGCGAAAGCATATGTCAATTCAAGCGCCTTACCTCTTTTTCATGTACCTCCATCATCTTTGACCAGTCTTGAACGGACGCTTCGTTTCTTGTTTTTCGTCACTTGCACTATCTTTATTATGTCTCATTCCAGCTGGAGATCCGACCTGGCATTATCGGAGGAAAAGGACAAGCTAGAGGCGAGCACACTCCTTCCCTAGGCGCTTTCGTGTACTGAGGAAAATCGTTCAGAATTATGACATTGTTCAACAGCTGGCGGATTCTGGACGTGTCTTCTGCATATTGGAAGCTAAATGCACGCGTGGGCGTTTGAAAGGCCGAGCAGTTGTCCTCAAAAGAGTGCGTCTCGCTGAGCTTTGTCCGAGGCGTGCAGTAACATTACTTTCAGAGATCTCATGACTACGAAGACATTGGAGTATCGGATACACTCCATCAAGCTCTATATCACCCCAACATAATCTCGCTCTTTTCCACATTTTCATCACCTCAACACCGATATCAAGTTCTCGAGTTTTGTCCTGCGGGCACTTTATCCGACCTGTTGCAGACTGAGCGCAATTCAACTCTGCCCGAAGCCGATACCCGAACGATCGTGAAACCTCTGCTCGACGCTCTGTCGTACCTCAGCAAGGAGGCTATCGTTCATCGAAATATCAATCCTGACCATGTCTTATTAACAGCAGATAGACGCGTTGTAGGTCTCGCCCATACTTCGTGCTTGTACGGTGCTAACGAAACTTCCAAAGAAATTATCTAGCTTTACTTTAGCTACACGCCTTCCTTCTCAAGATGAGACGAACGAGTGGTTCCTCCAGACCCCGGAATTTGTTTCTCCGTATGTCACTGTCAAGGAATCGATGTCAGTTGCGCTGACTGCTTTTTGCCAGAGAAATCCTATCAAGAAAACCGTACAACTGCTCTTCGGATCTTTGGTCCTTGGGCGTAATCATTTACAGATGCGTTTCTGGAGAATTACCCTTTCAGGTACGTTGTGTACTGCTATAGCGAAGTTCACATTTGATCATCGTTGCTGAAGACGTCATCTGGAAACGTATTGTCCAACATCCTACGAGCCAGGTATACTATTCCGAGCAGTGTATCTTCAGTGGCAAATGACCTCATCAAAGGCCTCCTTGACCCTGTACGTGACATTTTCTGTAGGGCAGCATCACTGGAGTTGAATTACTGACAGGACCTGTCGAACCGTCTTCACCTTCGAGAACTACTCAAGCATCCCTTCTTCGGTGTCAAGTCCAAATCAACCTACAACGACAATCCGCAAGAGGCGCTACATCGCCCACCACTCAAAACCATCAAAACCTCGACCGTTCGCGTTTCGTGCACCTTTGTCTCAACGTGTTACTACAAACAACAAGTCCGACGAGACACCCCGTGTTAGACTCCCTCTTCGGGAAATTCAGAATGCAGACCTTCGACGAATTCTCAGCGATGAGGTTTCTACTGGTAGCTTGAAAGTTGGCGGAAGAAGAATCGCCTCGGATCCTACCCTAAAAGCATCAGAACCTCTAGATGATCTGCATCTCAAGCCAAAACTCAAATCTTCGTCTCTCAAACTTTCACGTCCATCAGTCAACACGACTTCTACTTTATCGTCAATCTACAGATCATCAACGTCGAAAACAGGGCCCCGACTGCACCCAGAACTACCGACAGCTTCCGAATTCAGCGGTGATGACTCTTCCAGCAATGGCGACGCACGTTCGTGTGATGAGGTGCACAATTATTCTACTCCGAAAGTAGGAATTTATCTCATCCCCATCTAGGATTTAGACGCACTTCCGATTGGGACCAGCCGCCCGTCTGCACTGAAAACTGGCGTGCTACCTCCGAGGACGCATAAAACCGTCAATGGGACCCTTACCATCTTGTCATCTCGCTCGCTCTTTGTGGACTTTAGAGAAGGTGAGCGCCGCCGTGGTCAAAGAGGAAAGGAAGTTATTGTTATTAGTTCCTCGGGCGATAAAGTACGTGATGTGAGCATATTGTAGTGGTGATGCTGACCATACTTAGATTGAGATTCACGAGGAGCTGGACGTCACTCCTGGCCATCTCTTGCAGCCTTCTGCGGTTTACACGCTTGAGACACTGCCCCGTCGATACTGGAAGCCTTACAATGACGCCAATACTCTGCTGACAAGAATCAAACAGCGGACACCCAAGGTCAGGGACATTATCAATGTCTATAGGCAGAATGGATCCGATTTCTTTCCCTCTCCAGGTCGTCTTCTACGATTACGGTGTTCGGTGCACTCTCATGGCCAATGATTCACCTGGAGATGTAGAAGTTTTATACCTGGAAGAATCATCTATGGATGCCGATTCCCGTCCACAAACCCCGAACGCAAAACATCAATATGAGCAACCTAATCGACGGTTACGCTACTCTAGACAAGAAGAATCTTTGGAGATTGCAAGCTACATACCCCAGGGAAAGGAGTGGAAGACGAGAACACGTCACGCACCCATGCATAGCCTAGCTATACTCGACAATCTAGATCAAGAAGAACGGGACAGTGTATCTCGTTTGATCTGCTTCTTACGCACCGCAGAGCTACTGGAGAGCGCTCACAAATCACACAATGCGTCCGTCGAACCAGCTGCGTCTACTAGTACCTGGGTCTCGCACTCCTCTGCCCCTAATTTAGGATCTTCGAGGACGATGGGTAGATCCCTTTCTACCCTTGATCTGGCACCTAGGCCTCCCAAGTTCTCAACGTCTATCTCAAAACCCGAAATGCTGTCGTCGGGAAAAAAGAACTCGTTGGCCACTGATATAGCTCAGACACTCAACCTCAAGGCTACAGATATGACTCCTACTTGGTGCAAGGATGACTCGTTGGGGATTCCGCTCAACACATCGGGGATACAGTCCAAGTTTATACCATCTGTAGGATGGTGTATCCGGCATGGTTCGCGTGTCTCTCAAGGGGGAAGGTACAAGATTATGTTTCTGGATGGGGCGGTGTTGGATGTTGATGTTGATGAAGAGTGGGTCGAGTTCACTTACAAGAACGGGTACAAGCAGAGGTGCGAGTCTTTTGAGGGGATCGTCTTGTTTGGGAGCTCATTCATTTTGTAGGCGAACCATTCGTGATTGTCACTCGGAGCGGGCGTTGGGCGATCGAATGAAGGTGTTTGAAGAGTTTGTAAGTATGTATGATGTGGAGACATAAGCTACAACCGAGTCTATATATGGTGATCATACTTCATGCGATACCTGTTAAATATACACTTGGCAACGTCTATAATCCTGATGAGAATGAGAATGAGAATTAATTCATGAAATGTCGAATGGCTATCCTCCTCTTGCTTCACGTTCTACGTCACATATCTCCTGCACGCCTTCCCGGAAGAATACGACATTATATTCAATCAAACCCCTTCGGCTTTCAAACACGGTTGTCGGCAGGAGTGCAATGAGGACCAATTCGTCGGTGATGGCATGACATGTTAGCGTTGTGCCTGGTGTTGAGGAGTGTAAAGAAGTGGCTGCGCAGGGATAGAACAATTGCTTCGAAGGTTTTCGTTCTGATGAGTTGGTAGCACCATCGTCATTGTTTGTATCGTGACTCGAGTCAATCCTTGTAGTCGATACTCTCGGAGTGGTAGGTGCGGATACGTCTGAAGCCGACCCTGGTGCTGAGCCTTTCAGGTCGGGTGAAAGAGACGAGGATGACGATGCAGAAGGTGGAGGCGTAGGTGGTATTGGTCTCCGACGTTGTGGGCTTGCTGATACGGAACTATGGAAATTTGGTGTAAGGTGTGCTGTTTAAGTTGGAGATTAAAGCATACCGGTAGAGCGGCTTGAAAGAATTCAGCATAGCAAGATTATCGCAACATAGGTTATATGTTGCCGAGTCTACGGGCGAGGCATCGGTTGCAACATACAATCTTGACTTGGTATCAAACAGGAAAGCTTTTGGTGATTGTGAATTCTGTGAGCACGTCGATGAGTATTGAGCAATGGAAAGGTAGAAAGAAGGCCCACAGCACAGAAAACATTGAGAAGATCTTCAATATACGGTAACGAGCCTATCGACTTTTGCAGGACTCTTGAGAATGCCTCATGCAAGGAATGGTCGTATATGGACGTCAGGTGAAAGTTGAGGGGCATTTGTTCATATTCAGGGTTCTCATCAAGAAGACGGTCAGCGACTCGTTCGTTAATTTGTCTAAAGTTTTCTGGAACTTTCGTCAGCTGGAAAGAGTAAAGGGTCGGCCTACACACCAATCTTGTCATCCTCATGCAGCTTCTCTGCCTTGTGCACAAACACCTCCAGGTTGATACTAGGATTCTGATGATACGACGCCATTATGAACTCGACGAGTTTTGATATGGCTTGGTTATAGAGGTCCTGAGAGGAGGTCAGACGTCGGGTCCAATGGGTACGATGGGAAACCGACCCGGATGTCGATAACGAATATCAAGGTTGAGAACTGTGAAAGAGGAGCACCCAATGTTTCGACTGTAATGTTTCCTGGAGTATCCCATACTTCAAGAGGTATAATCGTACTTCGGTTCCACGAGTCAGTCCCTAGTCAAGGGTTCGAGACGATAATGACGCACTCGTATGTGTGCTTGACGATTCTCATGGTAGTATCGAGATAGAAACATTCTTTTGGAGGTAGATTGTTGAATAAAACTTGCTGGATTGAGGTTTTACCACTCCTGAAACGAAGCAATGTCAGCGAAACGGAAGGATCGAGAAAGCTGTTGACCCTCTACCTCCGCAACCCGAGTAAGAGAATTTTGGTTCTTGTCACCGTCGACGACGAGCTCTTGTTCGCATTCTGAGGCAGCCTTGAGGACGACGAGGTCGCAGAATAAGAAGAATAGGAAGCCATATCAGGTTCGGGTATTGTCAGCGTCGAGTAGCAGCCTGTAGTATTCGTCAAGCGACGAACGTTCGTCGACTCAGGTACGTATATTCCCCGTCATATTCCTTGTGACAGGAAATCGACACTTGTCCAGCTTTCTTCTCTTCCAGCAACATATTCCTTGGGTTCTGCAATGAAGTTTGGCCGGAAAATCAGTGTATTCAACATTCATCAGTTTGGCGTCGACATTCTCATTCACCTTGTTCACAGACCGACCTCTACAACGAATGGCGCCCATTCTACCTGGATTATAATTTGCTAAAGAGGGAACTTAAGGTCTTTACATGTCTTCACGTCATTATTTCGGTCCCAATTACTTACACAACGCTTGTACAGGACCGCACGATAGCCAGAGAGTGGACTGCCGAAGATGAACACGAGTTCACTCTCAAGCTCGAAAAGGAATTGGATAAGATACATGATTTCCAAAAGGCCAAGGTAAGCATCGTGCATCCTGTTGCTGTCACAAGAGGCATTTCGGACTCGGAATTTGTGGCTTGTTCTCTTTTGCCTATTGCCTTTGGGGGCAGAGTGATCCGGGACAGTCTGGTGTTGGTCTGGTGTTGAAATCCGTTCAGTCGGCATCTTGCTGCCACATTGCCCTGTCGTCTCCCACTGTTTTGTTTCTGTATTCTGTTACGTCGTGACTTGTATCATTGGAGAGCTGCGGTTCCAAAGACTTGGATCACACCACTGACGATTTCCTAACTAGACGTCAGAGTTGTCGCGCCGCATCACAGAAGCAGAACGCGACGTCAAACGACTGGTAGCCGATGAGATTCAAAATCCCCACACTCGTTTGAGCACAGAAGCTTCTGAACAACAGTCTACCGATCCAGAGAACCAACAACGCGAAGCATACGAGCCGGATGGAGGGTCGGATGATGAGGACGATGAAGAGGGAGAAGACGAATCAATCGATGCTTTGGAGGACAGATTTCATGCTTTGGAAGTAGAAGTCGCGACTTTGGTTGCAGATGTGCATGACTTGGCTCTATACACCAAGCTAAATATTACTGGGTTTATGAAAATTCTCAAGGTGACGTCGACAATGCTTTCTTCCATAATGACTGCGCTCTTAATGCGGTTTGCGATACATACAGAAACATGATGTGAGTAGGAAAAGAAGTCCCGGAAGGCAAGCCAAGCGATTGACATGCATCGCAGAAACAAACAAACCACCCGCTCAAATCCACATTCATTCAAAATTACCTCGAAAAACGGCCTTTCTACAAGTACAATTGGGATGCCCTCATCGTCAAGCTTTCAAAACTCTACGATCTAGTCAGAACTCGAGGACATCCTGTTCAAGGCGACGCAAGTGCAGGAGGAAACCAAAGTGCGTTTGTGCGTCAAACCACCAAGTACTGGGTAAAGTGTGATCCCAAGCAATTTTCAATACAATCCTGACCGATATCGTCCCGAAGGTCCACCCGGACAATTTGGTGCCACTAAAGTTGGCGATTCTTCGAAACCTTCCTGTGCTTGGTATGTCCTCATGGCTTTCTTGATCTCGACATCTTTACCGAGTCATCCGCAGTCTTCAATCCGGACAAGGAGTACGAACCGAAGGACTCTGGTTGGTTTTTCATTAGCCGTCTTACGCGTCTCGTTCACACCGCCTGTCAGCTATTACCTCTATATACTTCGATAACGAGGACCTCGAGTTGTACCTGGGTCGACTTGAGAAAACTGAGGGAGCAGAAGCCATTCGATTACGATGGTATGGTGACACAGATGTGAAAACAGTCAGTACAAGCATGCTTATCTTTGCTACCGTGTCATAATGATATCCTTTCCAGATCTTCGTTGAGCGCAAAACGCATCGCGAGGATTGGACGGGAGAAAAGTCGGTCAAGGCACGGTTCCCCATTAAGGAGCATTTGGTCAACGCATTCCTCAAGGGCGAGTATACGGTAGATGCCGATTTCCAGGAATTGGTGAAGAAGGGCAAAAAGACACAGCAAGAAGTGGATTCGATGATCCAGCTAGCCAATGAAGTCCAGTACGCCATTCTTACAAAGAAGTTGGTGCCTGGTGAGTGCACGGGTCGTCTGTGTTTAAGCGCCAGCTTAATCGGTTCGTTCATCAGTTATGCGCACGTTCTACAACAGAACTGCGTTCCAACTTCCGGGAGATGCTCGAGTTCGCATCTCTCTCGATACCGAGTTGACAATGGTCCGAGAGGACAACTGGGATGGACGCCCCAGGTCCGGAGACAATTGGAGAAGGACTGATATTGGCATTGATTATCCTTTTGAGCAGCTGCCGCCAGAAGATAAGGAACTCTTCAAGTGAGTGTCGATCATTCTATACTATCAATAAGGTAAACTAAGCTGTGCTAGGTACGGTGTCCTCGAAGTCAAATTGCAAACGCAGCTAGGGCAGGAACCCCCAGCTTGGGTTACCGAATTGGTTCAATCACATCTCGTGGAGGCCGTGCCCAAGTTCAGTAAATTCATACACGGGTGTGCTACACTACTTCCAAGCAGGGTGGATTTGGTACCGTTTTGGTTGCCCCAAAGTTCGTTGGGCGTTCCTCCTGCTTATTTGTGTTCTGACATTCGGTTTTAGTGGACACCGACATCCAAAAACCTGATACCGGTTACCTATCGGTTATCGAAAGACCTGCAGGAACCTCGTCCAAAGGGTCATCGACCCAAGTCTCGTCAGGGGAGACGTCTCCAAAAGCCAAGTATACGGAACCACTTTCTGAGGGCGAGGACGACGAGGAAATGGATCGTGCGCCAGCAAAAGATGAAGGTAAACGAATTGGCTTGACAGACGTTCAAGTCGCAGAGGCCACTGCATATCGGGAACGAATGCTCAAGGAAAGGCGCCAGAGCGAGCCGGCAATTGGAAAACGTGCCAAGCACGCTAATGGCGCACCCCCTGTCAATGGCAATACTAATGAACATGATGACGACGGAGATGATGAAGATGAGGGAGATGTGGATGAGAGGACACCATTCTTGAAGAACAAGAAATCTGACCAGCCCATTGTCCAGACTCAGAAAACCAGGGCTTTGTCAATTGACCCGCTTGCTCCCTCATCCGCATTCGACAAGACTCTCAAGGACCGCTTGCGAGGTGAATTGAAAGGCGACGCCAACCATACCAACGGAGAGGCTGACGACGGAGAGGAGAGTGCGGATGATGAAGCAGAGCCAGGCCCGAGTAACGTCGACGACCGAATTGTGTCCCGCGATTGGCGAGCTCCTGCAGGGAAGAGGATATCTGTACCAGTTCGGGTGGAACCCAAAGTGTATTTTGCTGCTGAAAGGACGTTCCTCGTACGTGTTGCTGTTGCCAGTTACACTGACGTGCTGATCCCGACAATTTCGCTTTGACAGAAATGGCTCAATACGGCAGTTTTCATTGGTACTATTGCCACAACTCTGCTCAACTTTACGCATCCGGACGACTCCCGTGGGTTGATCAGCGCCGCATTGTTCACTTTCTGTGCTTTGCTTGCGATAGCGTATTCCGCAGGGATATTTGTATACCGTGCTCTGCGGTTGAGGGCGAGAAGAGCCGAAGGTCTTTATTACGATAAGTATGGGCCTACGATGTTGTGCTTCGTTCTATTCGCGGCTATGGCTACGAATATTGGCCTGAGGGTTGCTGAGATGTGATGTGGCGGGAGGATGGGAGCGAAGCCTATTCGGACACTATTGCATTCAGTACAATTACCTTTCTTTCCTCAATACTCCATGTGGTTGTTTACCCGTTTATGCAACATGTCATTCACTCCTCACGACTGACAATCGCCTAGAGAACCAGCCCAGGCTTTGAAGGCGTTGATATAGTCGGCTGGGCTTGTCATGACTATGTACCGTGGGCTAGCGACATTCAATTTTAGCTCGTACCGATAGATCGCGGCGGGACAAGTCGACAAGAATGAACGGACATAGGTCCATTGTCAGGGGCGTTTCTATCCTGCTTGATGTCGGACATTACGATTCGCAGAATGGAAAGGTTTATGAATGAGATCCTGAGTAGCATCAAATATCATCTCGGACACCCTAATACACCAGTATAGAATAGATCCCTAGACTAGGGAACGGGTGGAGTGGGTTGACTGTGAATCATATGCGTCCCTGAAAGTCGAAACAACTTCTCGTTGATGGATACCCATGCCCTGACTGGTAATGAATTGAAGCGGGATGATCATCTCCAAGATTTATGCAATTTGACAGCTAACCAAAAAACTCTAGGCCGCTTTCGAAAAAAAGTAAGATTATAAAGCAGTTCCCATACCCACGGGCCAGCCGCTACGTCACATTTCACACCGTTTTTTCTCTGTTCCCTCACGACGCACGTTCTTCCATGTCGCCGGGAAACTCTGAAATGAAGACGCAGAAATCATTATATCTCCTCCAACGCGACCACTCTCTCAGCATTCCGATTCATCAACGTTGACACATTTGACATAGCGTCGCCCCCAACTATGTATACCAACCCCCTCAACAACTATTGATATCACCTTTCTGCACTCCACCAAGCCCAGTAGGATCCAGAATCTCTTCAACTACAAGACTGCAAACAGCATATCTTGTGGTCCAGATGTGAAGGGTAGCTGGAAGCGCACAAGTGTCGGGATCCCGACTGCTTGGGGCGGAGTTTACTTACGTACTATAAACAAAGGCGCAATGAGGCCAAAACCGCGAACTATTCGGTGATTATTAGTACAAGTGCTGTAGCCTACATTAAATTATTTGCTAATTCTGGTTCTACGTTTTATCTTCTTGCTCGCGTTGAAAAAAAGAGATGTGTACGGTGGGGACAGTCGCCCCAGTCGGGATACACACCATGACTTGGGCGTGAGGCGTGGGTATGGGAACTGATTTGTAACCTAACTACTTTTTTTGAAAGCGGCCTAGAGTTTTTTGGTTAGCTGGAAGTGAGGTGGCATTGCATCGCAGTATTGATGTTGGATCATCAGAATGATGGTCTAGGTATGTTTTGTAGTAGGGTCCACGTCCACCAGGCTAGAGACACGTTCCAAGGATAGCTGGTGATGAACTGTATGAATCGGATGGTTCAGGAATATTCAGAGCACGGCAGAGGCTTTGCGGAACATTTACATAGTAGTCGCATTGTCATGATGTTCATCGCTTCAGAAAAATAGACCTGGCGGCGTAGAGTTGAGCAAAGTATACTGGTATGGCAATAAAGCGCCGAGGAATGTCGAGCATAGAGTCCGTAAGTCTCGGAATGGTCGGCCAAAGTTGCAGTGCCTGATTGGGATTTAGGCAGAATGTTGGGTGTTGAGTGAGAACGAATTCTCGGGGTGTGCGAGAAGAAATTCTCTAGGGCGGCGAGGCTTTTATAGATGGCCAAAAACTTGTTCTGAGCGCGCCGTGGGTCCCCGAGAGCTAGTCTAAAAACAAGTAGCACTCGGGAGACGGTAGACATTGGGCGGCGGCGGTATGTCAGGCGTATGGGTAGTACTGACGAGACAAGCTGCCTTCCACTGGATGAGCAGGCATAAAAATAGTGAATTCGGCCAAGTTCTCCTGGACAATCCAGTGCAAAGCACTGTACAAAGTAGAGATGCGAACTCAGAGAAGGTATTAGACATGTACAAAGTGACTCAAGAAATCAGATTCAGAGCGCCCCGCAGCGGTAGAAAAAGCCACGTGGTTGGGATATATACCGAGACGGTCGGGAAATCCACGCCCAAAACCTGTATCCTCTCTTTTTCACCTGCCCTCTGCTCGGTTTCTAGAGTTCTCGAATCTTACCTTGTTCTTCCCGAACAACTGACCTCGATGTGATGCACATTCATCATCACCAGAACTAGTTCTCGAGTTCCGCACCACATCGTATAGAGCACCCGATACCACCGGGAATCCAAGGTTCATGACTACACCGGTGAGGCTCATGATACTATCTTCACTCGGTTGTGAAGTCTTATGCACCCTAGGCATCAGAAAATTACTCAACGGGTCAGACAAGGAAACAGTTTATGCAAATTGACCTTCGGATGCAGTTTGTGGGTGTAGTGTGCACCAACAGTTACGTTGCGTTGTTCAATGAGGCGACCCTGCAGCTAGGTGCTTCTCAGCACACTGTACAGACATCCATTTATCGTATGGACACATATCAGAAGGTCCGGCTTCCCAATTGACTTGAGTGCTAGAACACTACTAATCTGCTATTGTATATGTATAGTATGCGGCCTACAAAAAGTACAAGTGATTTGTTACGAATGGTGGGTAATAACTTAAACTATATGATGGTATACGTATAACTGAAGTGGGGTACCAGAGTTTCCAAAAGCCAGAATCGTCAAAGGTGGTCATAACACAAAAACTCCTCGTCGGATGCCGCCCGTACGCGCGCCTACACCACGGCCTCACATGAATAGAAGATTAAGCCCACGTTCCCTTATCAATTCCCTCCAATCAACAGTGCCTCCCCCAACATCCCTTCGTTGCCACACCCCCTCCATCAGGAACCTCGTCTTCATGATGTTCCCTATCGTCTCATCCTGTGCCTGTAATCGTCCTTTGAGAAAGTCTCGATGCATCGAGTTGTCCGTCATGCATCCCGCAAGACAAATAGGAAGAACCAGTGTCCGATCAATATCAGTAGGTGCCAACTGTCGTATGTATTGAACGATGTTGTCAACTGAAGCATTGATTTCAGGTACAGCTATACCAGGGAAAAAAAGGGTATCAGCCAAAAAAGTGACTGATGAGATCAAACTTCTGGACCGCGCACCTGGACTGGCTCCGTTGAGGACCGTGTGGAGATAGAGCATTGCCGTTTCACGGAAGACATTGGCGAGGAGGCGGCGGACGTCCTCGCTGGGAAATGTGGCTTCGACGTTTGCCATGAAGCCGTTTGTTGGGCTTTGGGATGGAGCTGAGGAGTGTGCAGTAATATGAGGTCTGAGACGACGGTCAATGTCGTCCCCTCGGCGAATAAGCTCTCGGTAGCTGAGAGAACCTCTTCGCTCTTCGGTTGTCCTCCAGTACGCAAGACATGATATCTCGCCTATGGCTAATAATGCCTCATCGGGACAGCCTGTCAGCATCTCCATTTGCATCCCACCAGGTTGGAGCAGGAGATTGTTGTCATTCCAACTGAGCAGACGCTGATAAAGAGCGAAGTATTTTGGTGGGCGCATCAGCGTTAAGCTTGACACAATGTCCGTCAACTGTGGAGGAGACGGAGATGGTTTTTAGCCGATGCCTCGGCGGTAACAAGATTTTTTTTCACTTACCATGGTACACTTGACGCTCAACTGTCCTGCTAGGTTCATCATGCTAAGCGTTATGCCAGGGTTATCGTCATTTGGGAGACCGAGTTGTGCGATCCAGTCCAGTGCTATGCCCAGCACAGGTTGCCAGTCTGTTGTACCGCCTGAAAGTTGTGAAAAGCACACCAGGTGTAGCGCAGCAAGAACGTCTGTTTCTGTGTGATTACCCCGAATTTGCTTTGCGTTGACTAATTGGAAATAGGCCTCGTCGTAGAAGTATTTTGCTGTCGAATGTTCTGGATTGGGATCCGGAGCTTCCAATCCTTGTGCGACTCGCATCCGGGTGTAGTGGAGACTGGCGAGTGCACAGACTGCATTTGTCAGCGCGCCTCGGGGTTCCTGTACAATAAGCTAGAGAGGATAAGGTGCTGTTGAGTATATGAGTCATGGATGTTCAAAAAAGCTCACCTCAAAGGTGGTGTTCATTACGGTACTGTTCGACAGCAAGGAGTGAACACGGCGTATGTTCTCGAAATAGTACATGACATGGCTTTCTTGTATCGAGTTTTGACCCGACATGAGAGGTATCTCGGGTGCCGGTTGGATATCCGCTTCGTACACGTTGGGATTGAAGTAGTTTTGTGAACCCATGGGGTTGAAGTCATACTCGGGTGATGGTGCAGGAGGCTGTGAGTTTGGAAGAGATAGTGTGGCGGGTGGAAGCTGGGGCGAGTTCTGGAAGTATGAAGTATTGAGGTCCAGACCGTTTAGATCGGTGTATATGGTATCGACAGCGGGAAATCTTGATGAGCCAGGCATGGTAGAGAGTAAACCATTATCGCGCGTTTGCGGTTGTTGGAAAGTAGGATATTCGCCATTAAGTGTAGGCGAGGTTGAGGGTGCGTTGGTAGTTGTTGAAGACTGTCCGCGCGTACGTCTCGTTGTCGATCGGCTAGTACCTGCTCCGGCCTGAGCCTGCAGCATCGATGAGCGTGGCTGACCGCGGATCAAGCCTTTTCTTGTGAGCTGGGCTTTGATTGAAGCCTTGTACTCATCGACGGCTTGTTTATTCTTGGAGGCAAGTGCTATCAGCTTGGAAAGTACGACAGGCTAGGGTGATTACTCACACGCATCCATTCTGGCCGTCTAGCACCCCAACCCAGGCACTCGATTGTGAGACGCTTGCAGGTACGACACGAGTTGCCTTCTAATCTTTCCAGGTCGCATCGCTACAAGATGTGAGGTCAGTTGAGTGATTAAGTGTTCCCAGGACGTCCGTGCCGTACCTTTCTGCGAATACGACATGTCCTATGATATGGCGAGTTAGCACCCGATTAACACGCGTAAAGAGATGGGTCAGCTGCTCACCAGCAACCAGCTCTGTCGTTTGGTTGGGGAGCTGCACGGGGCAGTTCTACTGTCGGCTGACTTGGAGTTCCATTGACGCTTTCGCTGCTACCGCGACGTTCTTGGGGTGCCGGGACCATTGATGACGCGGGTGATGATATAGCTGGGGAAACTGTTGAAACTGGGGGAGACGGGGGAGACGATGAGGAAGAACTGTGAACAGACATGGTAGTTAGTAAGAAGCGGTTGACAAAGGAATGAATGGCAAGTTGACCAGAATAAAAAAAGTGGCCGTGAGTGTGACGCCTGCCCCCTTTAAGAAAACACTCGGAGATTCAAAGATCTATCACTAGGAAAGGGTCCTAGGAAATCAGCGAGCAAATAAACAGAAAGTAAAACGATGAAATTACCCTTTGATTACCGCTTTTTCAGCTAGTGAACACTGGAATATTTCGCTAGAGAAAAAGCAAGGCAGCTATGACTTGGTGGTTGAGGAAGAAGGAAAACGGGGGAGGTCGGTGAATAATTGCAAGTTTAGGTGGGAATAGCAGCCATTCTCAGCAAATTCTGATCGGCAGAAATGCTGATTTGCAGCTGAACCGTGCCAGTGGCACTCGTCCATCAACATCTCCAGATTCGTCTTCGGCAAACTACCGTCGGTCCCATACAAGGCTACTCTTCTCTCTTATTTTTTCCCCGGCCGTTCCTCACTGCCGGTGTTCCATGTGTCCTTCCTCGATGTGCTGTAGAATACCTCCTCGATATATCCCAGAATATGTCCTAACACGTCCTAACATGTCCTAACATATCCTCAATCGTCCCCAGGCCCTCTAGGACGTCCTCTAGACTTTCACCGCTTCGCTCACTGCCCTCTCCTGTGCTCGTAAATCATATGCCCATCCAGTCTTACATCAAGCCCCGTCAAAATCGCAGGTCTTGCTGGTAATCAGAAGATCGATAAGCCTCAGGGCAAAAAGGACCAGGTACATTCGAAACTGCGAGCCCTTACTAATCCTCAAGTTAGCCGGGTGCGAAAAGAGCGAATGGAGACCGAGGAGACGACCCCCGCCTTGCCAACCCGTTCGTTGCATAGTGTTCTCTCTTCAGCTTCAGCTTGGACACCTCTTATTCGTTACCTGTCACCATACCCAATGCTCACTGCTCACTTTTTCCCATAGATCAGTATACAGTCATACTAGGCTTCAAACGTCGTGTCCAGGTCCCCGAGGGCCGAACCCGACGTTTGCCTTCATTCGGGACATGAGGGACACGAGGTGGATGATCTGCCACATACAATTACTTTCTTATTCCGAAATTTATATGAAACGTTTGAACACGAACCTTGAATCTGATTCATCGGATTCCTCCGTCACTAGTTCCACTGTTCGTTGCGAAGGAATACGGTCATTCTCGGCGTGTGGGCCCTTCAATGCCATGCTTCTCCTTGGGTTCCCATCAAACTAATCTTGGCATGGAGTGATCCCAATCAGATGAGAAAAATGAAAAACGGTTGATCAGTCCAGTGCTTGATGCAAATGTGCCTCCTAGACAGTGTATATTAGGTTTTCGATGTCTACGTTGCAATGCAAGTTGGTGGTGGTGTTGGTGAACAGAGCCTCCAAGTCGTAGTGTCGAGCTTGAACTATTTTGGTATTCATTATCGTTGCGTTTGTTCGTCGAATGAGAAGCCGACAGGTGTGTTAAGCTAACGTGATGGGAGCTGGGGTACCGAGGAGGTCGAAGTTTGGACAAGAGCATCCCTTTGTCTCGGTCTCTCGGAAGTTCAATATCGGAGTCGGTATCATCCGAAAAACATTTTATCCTTGAATTTCATACACCGGCGGTACGTTAGGAGCTTCGCAGGAATGCAGACTGAGCCTGAGACGAGGTGCAAACTGAGGGTTTTTGGGGTCCGTGCTATTGTGATATGCAGAGGTAATTGGTACCTATTCCTTCCGGCAGAGTGCGAAAGGAAAAAAGAGCGGACCCGTCCTCCTGAGCGCCAACACACAAATGTTAATACCCAAACACGGTTCGATATTCTCCGTACTGCACCCACAATGACCAGTTGAAATAAGAATACAATGAGCATTGACGTATGTAAACCAGTACTACAAGCAGGGTATGTAATCATGTAGAGAAGAAAGCAATGTGATTGTTTGCATGAATTTGTTGTTGATGGATGTGTATGAACCAGAACAGCGAGAAGAAATAGACTGACAAAAATGAGGCTAGGCTTTTGCCACGAGAAACAACAGAGCAGAGAATACAATGAGGAGAGAATTGAGAGGAGTAAATGTAAAAGCAATTTGTTTGCGAGAAAGTATCCACGTCATAGTACACAGAAAGAACACTTACAGCGCCAATTTAAACAAGCAGCAAACCGTTATCGTGAAGTGTCTGCCGCCAGGGTACAGGCTCCCTCGCAGGCAGTATATTTCGCGTATTCCACACCTGCTCGATAACACTACGGACTCCTTTCGCGTTACCCCAATCGTTTTCGTCCGTGAGGATAGTCATTGTCCTATCCTTCTCCTCCTTCGTCCTCGCAAGACATCCACACATGAACACGGCAACAACGGTACTCCGCGCAACCGTATGCTGAACCTTATGGTCCGGATGGTTCCTTGCATCCATCAGTGCTTTGAGGGTAGCTTCCACAGCATTATGAACCGCCGGCACATTCGGGAAATCCCCATGGAGCACCGTGAGGAGATACAACCTCGCAGCATTCCTGAACACTTCCGAGACAAGCTGTCGATGAACGTTATCGGCGCAAGGATCAATAGTCGAGGAAGGCACTTGTAGGACGCGGTCAATCTCGTCGACTCTTCTGACTAAAACAGTCAAGTCCAAGACCCCACGATTCGACATGCTCGTTTTGTTTCTAGCGAGATTCGAAATCTGCGCAAACGCCCATATGACTCGTCCTTCGGCACCCATGATGTTCATCATTGAGAGCGCCTCTGATTCTTGGGCATCGTGCTCCTGGACCTCGTGCAAAGCGCTCGTGCTGGAAGGATCAAATAGATAGTTGATCACGTCGAGGAGCCTCGGTACCTGCAACGTTGTTACCGAAGCAAGGACGTCGAACCACAAAGTCGTTTTGACAATGAAGCGCTCAGTGTTATTGCAATTAATGAGGGCGTCTTTGACGTTGTGATAGCGGCTGTTGTGCAGGATCCTTCGACTGTGCTCGACGGAGAGGTTGAGCCAAGGCTTCCATTCTCCCATACCTCCACTGAAAAGGAAAGAGGATACGACAGTCAATGCACCAATCGCATCGTTATCGCTGTGTTGTTCCTTGCTAAGGACCTCGGAAAGTTGTTGGTAACGTTGCTGAATGTCGCCTTGTGTTATCATGTGGGTCTTCGTACGGTTATAATGCACCAAAGCGAGGAGTTGGGCAGAGGATCGTGCAAATCCAGACTGGATCGCATTGAGCATGATTTTCATGATTGGATCATCAGCAAGCAAGTATTGTTTCTCCAACACTTGAGCCCCGTAGTGCTGGATCAGCTCATCAGTGGCGCCACGTCCAGTAATGAATGACGGGAGTTGTAGACCACTAGTGCCGTCAAGGTTATACGGAACAACGGCGCCGTCCATGTCGATATCGTCGGTATACAACGAGCCATACGAGCTCCTGTATATGGGAGCGCCAGGCGGTGGTTGAGATGTCCCTGCCAACAGAGGAGGGAGTTGAGTACATTACATTGAATTTACAATATTTAACTGTACATCTTACATGACGACGGTAAAGTATTATTAGAAGAAGGCTGCTGCTGCTGCATCAGGAAGGGATCGTAGACGGGTTCGTTTTGGTGGAATGGTGGCGGTGGCGGCGGTGTTGTCTCCTGCCGTGGGCCGGGCTGCGGTGAATGACGAAGAACTTGGGAAAAAAGAGGACTTTATCAGCACCAAAACAAGTGAGACATGGTCAATGAGACATACGAGGGTAGCCATTTGGCAGCGGTGGTGGTGGATAAGTCGTCCATCCTTCGTCGCGAACGCTGGAGACTTGACTATGGCGGACATCGTCGTTGAGAACAAGTAGATTAGAGGGAGGACTCTCGGAAGCTGATGATGGATAGCCCTCGTTTGCGAGCTTGAGTGTGGCGGGTTCTGGCGGCGTCTCTTGTGGGGGATTTTGACTTGTTCGAGAGCTAGAGCCCGAGTGGCCCTTGATCATGCCTTGAGAAGCCAAAAAGGTCTTGATTTTATCGCGAATGTCGCTGACATTGTTGCTTTCCTTTACAAAACAAACAAATCCACGTAAGTATGGTTCGAGACTGCAAAATCGCTTTTGATCCACGTACCCTAAGCCAATCCGGCCTTTTTGCACCAAACCCAAGGCATTGAAGTCGTAAGCGCACGCAAGTCTCGCAACGCCCTTGTTCGTCGGGTTTTTCGTCACATTTCTAGAAAGCGCGCGAGACCAAAAGAGAAGAAAAAGCGCCTGTCAGAAAGAGTTGTACAGCAGAGAAAGCGATATGGGCGACTAACCTTTCGACGAATTCTGCACGTGTAACATCCACTCTTCGCTCGGACGGCTCCCTTGGCCTTGGGCGCTCCGGCAGATTTCTTTGGTTTGGCAGCAGGCGGCATTATGATGGACGACGAATTATACGATGATAAAAGGTGAAAGAAGTAGAATATCGAAAGAAGCGAATCTTGCGACGCGCTACTGCGACGTACAAAGGACTGAACGAGAATGAACGAGAACGGGGCGAAATAGATGATAGCGGGAGGTGAAGAGGCACCGCCCAAGCGCTGGACTCTTTTTATGCCAGGTTCCCAGTCAGGTCCGTGAGAAATAAACAGTCACAACCTGTGATGGCGTGACAATAAATACACTGGATGGGTCAAGGCCTTTTCAAAGGGTATCCAGGGTCCCTGCTCGGCATCGCCCGGCAGCTACTTTCCATTCCCCGAGAGATCATGCGCCTCCACGTGGTAATTGATACCTTATTATGGTGACGGTGTCTATGCATGCACTGGCCAGGGCAGTACCTGCTCTTCAGAGCAGTGTCCTCTTCCAACTCTTTGTGACGCCACACAATCTTTTTTTTGCCTTTCTATGTTTCATACCCAACTCTGGAACTCTTTGTTCAATATCAGGCCAGTTATTCCGTTTGACATGGCGGTGTGGTAACTGACAGAATCTTATTCGTGTTATTTATCAACGACACCCACAGATGACCTGACTTTTTTCCTCCAAAGAAAACTAAAAGCCACCACTGCTATGTGTAAATTCCGATGTACCAGGGGTTTGTCTATCAGTCGACTATAGTTTCGAATGTCATATGGCTGCGAGCGCTCATGATGATCTCGCACTTTGGTGAATTGAGCTACGGTTTTTCAAATGAATGCCGTGCGTGGCAGTCATTTGGCCTCGTATGGACAAATGAAAGATCCCTCTACTCCGCGCCTAACGGGCGCGTTCTCAAGAGTACTGCAATCCCTAGCTGATCGATCTTTTTGAAGGAGATCACCGACGGAAAAAAGACCCTGAGGCCTGAGCACTGACAGTGGACACGAAGAATTCACTTAGAGAGCACTTGGATACTATAGAAATACAACGCTCCTACTACGTAGTTAATCAATTTCCTGCTAGTAAATCGGAAAAATCGATAGCCATGAAGAAAGTCTGCTGAAGCTAGTCATTTGACAAGGCGACAAAGCATAAGAGGTAACACTTCGGTAAGGAAGGTGGGGTATGCAAAGACCAGAAACGAGTTCTGTAAGGAATTTGGGAAATAGTAATGAATGGAGGTATTGTGGCTGGTAACTTTTAAGGCTGCTTATCCTCCCGTTTGTCCTCCCGAATGACTGCATTCGTGACCGATGCAGCACTAGAACTCAGGCGCCGAACTTTGGCTTTGATTCCGCCGCTCCCTGAGGCGAAACCCGAGTTGTTTGGACTAACGTCGGTACTACCCGGCGCTCCAGAAGCATTGGGTTTCGAGCCCTCCGTCGGAGCAGTCCCAGCAGAACGACGAGCAATAAGAGCTCGTACGGCACCAAGCCACGTAATCTCATCCTCTTCGCTAGGCGCGCAAAGAAGTAACGTCTTCTTGGTCGTCACGATTTTGAACGTATGCGAATTGTGAGGATTATCGGAATCAGGAATTGGGGGTGAAGCGATAGGTGTCCCATGTTGACGATGGGTGGGTATGTCGTATTCTAGCGCATCTAGGATGTCCTTGAAAGCAAATTGCCGATGAGGTTTAGTGTCCTGTTGGCAGATAAGGATATACACACTTAATAACATATCGAAACATCAATTCGGACTCACCATGTGGCTTGCGAAATACATAAGCTTTTCCCCAGTAAGAACGAACCATCGTTTACGCCAGTTGCGCCGCTTGGACCCACATTTCATAAGGTAGCCAGACAGCACGGTCTTGCTTGAATCTTTAACAGCGGACGCAGTTGTTGGTACCTTGGACGGCGAAGATGCGGGATGAGATGAAGGTGAGTGTGCTTGCTGACCTGAAGGCGAGGCATCTTCCGAATCAGACGACGTAACATAGGGAATTTGTGAAGGGGGTGAAGGAGTGAGAGGGGGTGCGTGTGAGGTAGAACGGTCCGTTTTCGGAATGGGTATAGGTGAACTCCCAGTGTTAGGCGATGATTGGGCCTGTCGCGCCTCTTCAATCGCCTGAACCCATTCTTGGACTTCCTTAGGAGTTTTAGCTTGAAGGTAGAAAGTCCGAACAGGTGAAACCAGGCCAAACGCGTTCTCGTGTCGCTTCAGGGATACCTGAGTGCACGAATGGACGTCGGAGAGATCGAGAAGTCGAAGAAGCTGGTATTCGGCCGCAGTTTTGTAGTATGCCAAATGTGCTGGCCGCAGCACAAACCAGCGTTTCTTCCAGGTCTGTTGGCGAAATAGGAAAGAGTGTCAGGGAAGAGAAAAGCGCTTGGTTCCGGATTGAATATGTCCAACCTTTCTTCGTTCACCTTTCTTCCACAAATACCCCGCCTTGATGACACTTTCGTCAAAGGATCCTCTTAGCTCTTTATCATTGACCTCTGCCGTCTTCCAACCTCCCTCGCCTTCATCAACATCGTCCTCCGAATCTTCACCGCTGCCTGATCTCCTTTCGGCGATTGAAGAAAGTGGTTGCTGGGTTGGACCTCCAGGACCGACAATGCCTGAGACTGGTGACATGGTCCATGGATCGGGTGTTAGGATGGAGTCTGAATCTGATTCTGTACCAGAAACTGGTGGCACTGAAACTGGAGGCGGCTGAGATTTGAGAATAACGGCATGCATTAGAAAACTGACAGGTAGAGAAGTAGTTTGAACACTTACCTTGTTACTTTTTGCCACTGAATGAACTGAAAGTTTTCTCTGTATTTCTTGAGGCGACGGTGGGGCAGCAGAGGGAGACATACTGACGAAGGAACGCCAGCAGCGCCTACTACGCTTCAGAGACCCAGCAGTGATGCAAGGGCCGGATGCGTGGCTGTGCCGTTATTCTCACAATCGGTTGAGGCAAACGCCGCAGGAACCAGCAAACCGCAAAAAGACCTTGGTCATGGTGCACGGTGACTCTTTGTGAATCTTCTGCGGTGCAGCTGCAGTTCAGCGTTCATGTATGCTGCGAATTCAGCGCTAGAAATTTTCATTGTTCACATATATGTAAGAAGACAGCTGGACTCTTTTTCTTTAATTTTACATGACAGGTATCTTGCAAACTGGTTTGACTTGTGACTAGGCATCAGCTTTGCATGCGCTCGAACACACTGCATATATGTGCATATACCTACACATTGCAAGCTAATGAACATGTTTTCAAAACGAGTTTCTACGCAAGTTTAACGCTGTAAGGTCGGTCGAGATAGGGGTCTGATCCGGACCGTTGTCATGATCGATAACAAACCCCAACCCCAGAACTTCGTCGCGTCGGTCCCCAAACGTTTCTTTTTCTTCAACCACCACCATGTCCAAAACAAAGTTCGATAAGGCTGTCGAGATTGTGCAGAGCCTTCCAAAGGATGGCCCTATCAAACCTACTCAGGATGAGCAGCTCTACGTAAGTTGCACCATCTGCTATTGTGAGAGCTGTCTCCTAACACCAGCTTCGCTCGACAGTTTTACAAGTACTACAAGCAAGGTTGGACGATCTCACTGCTTTGTGACTGTGTCTGACTGACACTCAACATTGTAGCCACTATCGGTGATGTTAACACTGCGCGTCCTGGGTTGATGGACTTTACCGGAAAGGCCAAATGGTTCGCGTCGTTTCTCTTCTATCTGGACGTTTTTACGATTGTGTATACTGCAGGGACGCCTGGAACAGTGTTAAGGGTACTTCAACCGAGGATGCCCAGAAGAACTACGTCGAGAAACTCCTCGAGGTACGCCATTTTCTGACTAGAACGATGACCGCATTATGACATGTGATTCCGACAGATCCTGAAGAAAGCCGACACCGAGGAGTCCAAGAAGTACATCGCTGAGATTGAAGCCGCCTAATCGGCATACGGGGAATAGTGAATCCAATGCGGAATGTTGTGAACGTGTATTATTGTAACTTGTGGAAATCAAGAAGCTTCAAGAAGGAAGATACCGCCCATCGTATTCATCTCCACCCTGACGCGAAGCATGGAATACTCTATGCACTGTATGCGCTCTTTCTTCCAAGATCGATAGGATCGCGTTCGATGAAGCTGTTGCCAGAAGATAATGTGAAAGGCCAGAGGCCTGAGGAGCGTGGACAGGTCGGCCTTTGAGCAGGCAGCACCTCACCAAATCATGGGCGCCGGACTGCCTTTTACTCTTGGGTATGAACCAAACTAAACTTCCATTCAGGGTTACGACTAACGCTCGGAGTGCAAACGCCCATCAAACGCTCATCAAACGCCCGGTTAGAGCGCTTGATCAAATGATCTAGGACCCCAGAAACCCTTGTCACACCTCGAGTCAACCGGAGCGGATAAATTCAGACAATTGAGGGTACCGTAATTATCACCTCTTTGACATCTGTTGCTACTCATATAGGCTAGCCCTCAAACATCAAGGTACATGCAATTTTTCTCGCTTCCAGTTGCATCGCGAACACTGACCCAAAAACAAAGATGATACAAAGAGACCATGGTGTATCATTTGCCCACGCCCAGGGACATTGAACGCGAATGTTCGGGTTGCACGGCTATACACATGTGTCCACAGTTGCTATCTATTACCTCGTGTCCTTGGGTCCAGGACAAAGCAAGACATACATGGAAATCATCCCCATTTTTGAACTCGAGGGTTGAGCCTCGGGGGCTAGAGCCATCGCTCACCCCGAATCGGCACGTAGGAATTTCGGGAGGAGCTACACGCCATATTGTCTTCGCGCAGCTGGACCCCGGCACGTTGCATCAGCCACTGACATCCGGAATGCAGACAGTTGGTTCACAGATAACATGGCTCGTAGCCAATAAAATGGGTCGGTAAAAGCATGTTCTGGAGACCTACTGCCCCGTGGTGCCCCAGCTGCTTCCCACTTATCTCATGTACGCAATGCACGGAGGAAGACTGTGAGTTCTTTTTCGTCACATATGCACCACTCTACTCAATGTTCATGGGACCGGAAAAATATATCTGCGCACTTCTAGGCTCGAACATTGATCGTCAACGGACTTGGGGAGCGGAGGACCCACATTGATAACCACCGCTTTGCCATTTCGGTGTTTCCTCTAACCTCGTTGACGGATAATCAAAATGCGGAGTAAAACAGACGCTGAAAACCGTACAGGGATTTTCATGCTTGTTTCATTAGGCCCGAAGCGCAAGTGGTAAGAATATCATTTTATTTTTGATCGACAAAGAGGAAAAAAAGATTTACTTTTGGACAGGTGTGGCGGAGAAACCGGACATAAGGATCTTCAGACGCGCTACTTCACAGTCGGCGCTGATGGTACCCTATCTGCCTAGTTACCCTCATGGAATCTATTCAAAACGTCTCAGATGGGAAGGCGCACAATTGTTTCATCCAAGCTCTCGGACTCTATAGTCTTCTTGCAGGGTTCGGAGGAGAAGGATAAGGTTCGTGATGATGTTACAGAATTTGTGCTGTACTCAATGCTTTCACAGCGAGCCGTATCTTTACTTGATGCGATACATTTACTCCGTACTGGCAGGCAATGTACCAGGTGCTCTATAAGCGGGCTATGGACACTGGATCCATTCCTAACATTTACTGATGATACGACCCACAAACTCTGTCAGACTTGTACATCAACCCTTTCTCGCATCAACTGCAAGTCTGTAAGTAACCCAAGCAACAATCTATCATTCTTCATTTCATCAGCATCGTCATCAAAATCTTTTCACTGCGTCGAAAAGACCTGATGTCATTTTTCGTTCTCTTTCTCAAGCTCTGAGGTCGCGAACGAAAATATGTTGGCCGTGACTCTCGGGTTATACAAACTCCACCGAACATATCTGATCCAGAAGCTAGCTGTGGACGGGATTATGAACCACTGCAAGTGTTTATCCGCATGGATTCTTCGATTGCAAAAGCAACTACGGAGCCTCTCCAACTCCGAGAAGATACCTACAGAAAGGGATAGTTGATTTCTGTTGGATCCGACCTATCCTCGACATGTACACCTCTTAGCCTCGTCATCTCCGGTCTACCGCCTGCCATCCCGTTCTACGTAGAGCAGATGGCTAGGATCTGACAACCATACAGCATTACGCCGGGTGTCCACGATGACAAGGACACAGTTATTCAACTTATTGTCTCTAGCGCGAATATGTAATCATGCTCCCAAGACAACAAACAGCCCACGGGAGAACGTCGTCGGCTGCTTTCGAAATCTCTTGAATCTACCGTGTTAGTTCCTGGGGGTAAAGCAAATACTGTATCGATTTTCGCGCCACTTTGATGCGGCTTCACCACTACATTCTACTGAGAAGCCCCTGAAGAGATATGGTGTATGATGCCCCGCGTTGTACTGTGCATTGAGCTCAGTTACCCGCGTTCGTCGGAAAGGCAGTGGCCGTCTAATTACTACTTGGGTGTATGATGACCAACTTGGAGTGGTCACGATGCCATAGTTGTGCGAATGTGGCGGGCCTCGTTCCCAGAGACATGTTCACTAACAATTCAGTGATAGAAGCGCTATCCCATAAACAACTTCTTCGCATTCCAGACGTCTCCGACATAATCGCCCGCATTTCTTGGTGTGTACTGACTGACAAAGACACCGGCGTCAAACTCGCCGTTTCAATGAGGGATCTTCGCCTTTCTCCGTAAAGTATCCAGTGCAATGTGGTATCCCGCAAGTCAGATCGAAGGTTTTTGGAGAGTCTTGGTCAGGTTTGTATTCAGGACGTAATTGAGGATACATGAATTAGAGCACAACAGTCCATTATACAGTAAGGTGGAGGTCCGTCAGTCAACCAACGACTGCCCAGTCAATGAACAGGTGAATGAAGATAGAAGGACGATCGTGATTGCGTCGTTAACAAGTCGTAAAGTGTCCGTCAAAAAAAAAAGATTGAAAAAAGGAGAGAACAATATTCTATTTCCCAAGAACCGGGACACGAAGAAAAGTGTCGGAAAAGAATTTTGGGTGTCGCGGCAACGAAAGCAAGGGTCAATGGATAACTTACTACTATAGCAGGGATATGATATACACTTGTAAAAGCCCAGACGGAGGAATTATGAGTCACCAGATGGCGTCGCTTTATGGTCAGGATTCGCCACATATAGGCTAGGTCGAGGAACAAGACTATAGCCAACCGATGGCGTTTTGGATTTCCTTTTTCCGAGTCTTTCCTCTATATGCTTAGTGTTTGTCGGACTCGGTGTTTCCTGAGCCATTGACAAGCGCCGTTCGTATGCCTGGACGCGAGCGGAAACATTGGATCCTGAAGGAGGACGAGCGGAGCGATGACTACCAGAGCTGTCGTCGGTACTCAAGGACGTGTTCGACGACGCAGCAGATGCTGAAGCAGGTGGAGTAACGGCAGGTGGAGACGACGGTTTGACTGGCGCAGTTGCCGCGGCCGGTGGAGGTGGAGGTATTGTTGGAGCGACGTTTCGGGCTTCGGCAGATGACATCTCTGTAGGCGAAGTCATGTCGAAAGACATGTCAACACCATGCACGATATTAGGCAGCGCCCCGTCTTCTGCAATCCAATGAGAATCATAACTTGTACCGGTACTTTCCCTTGTCCGATGACTACCGCTGCCTGTTCGCTCGCGTTGCATAACATCCATTCCTGCCATTTTCTCGAGAGCTTCTGAATCAGCTGTTCTGATGGATGACATTGATTTTCCGTGTCCCCCGCCATACAGCCTGGAACCCCTTCTCGAAAGTGCCTGTTTGATAGAATTCGAACGGTGCGAGCCAGGTGATTCTTTATCCTTGTCCGGCGATCCAGAATGTTGACTCTCTTCTATGGCAACCAATCGCGGAGGGGGATTTGGGTCCCGGATATCGTACAAACCACCACCGACACGTCTGGATCCACTGGCACGTCTGTCGAGGAAGGCGGTTCGCGAGAATCTAGACCACCAGGAATCGCTCCTGCGTATTGGCTGAGAGGAACCCATGGAATCAATGAGCGACGACGGTCGCGGATTGTAGGATGTCATTGATGTGTGACCACTATCAAAGGGACTGAGAGCATGTTCATTGGTGGTAGAGTGCGATGATTGAGAAGCCGTGGTCTCCGACTGGGATAGAGTCGCTCGTGATGCTTCAGTAACAGGACTTAGGGTGTGCACTTCTCTCAATGAAGGTAACACGGTCTGCACATGAAGTGGCTGAGTAGGGTGTGGGTATGGTCGTCTTGGAAGGTAGGATTCCGGGATATCTCTGGGCTCTTCTTGGATCGGATCCGAGAAAGGATCGACATACCCACTCCAGCTACTGATGGTACTGGAGTAGCTCAGGTCCCGTCTGGCTGTAGGCCGCGCGATACCTCCTTGACCAGGGGCAACAGCCCCAATATAGCCTGTCTCTTCATCCTGCATCAGCGCAGCACCATCTGAGAACGGATCGTTCTTCTCCCGCCATGGGCTGCCAGTACTGAGGTTTCCATAGCTACTTGTACTGGCTTCTCGGCTTCTTCCACGCTTCATGAAGCTCATCAAGGACCAGGAGCTGTTGTTCCGCCGGCGCCAGTCGCTCCACCCGAATTCTCGAGTATCTTCGTCTGCAAGCATATCGCGTCTCTCCTGCGTACGACGAGTGGTCGCGAGACCAACGATACCACCCGGAACAGCTGTCAAAGCACCACCTATCCTCAGGCTCTTCAAGGCACCCCAATGGTTATGATTTTCTGGGGGCTTTTCTCCGAATGCCCGCGCGGCTACCGCTCCTCCGTCCATGTGAGGACTGTCAGGGCTATCAGGGTCATTATCAGTGAGAGCCATGAAGCGTCCCTCGACAGTCGTTCCATTCCTCCTCCTCCGCACATAGTATATCACAATCACGCCTCCGACGAGAAGACCCAATATTCCCAAGGCCGAGCCAACAGCAATTGCGGTTGTCTTTTTGTTGTTTGAATCGTTGTTGTTGTCGAAGGGTCCTCCATCTGAGGGTCCATTTGGATCATTTGGGTCGTGTGTTGAAGTCGGATGAACGCCACCTGTACCTCCTGAGCCTGTGCCATTAGGATCGTTAGGATTCGAGGTTCGAGTAGCAGGCGGTAGAGTCTGTGATATACTTGTTGGGGCTGGGGGATAAAATGTCGAAGGGAAAGAATCATCTGAAGGTTTCCAGACTTCTATACCAGCAGGTGCAGGGCCAGAAGAGCCATAGCCTATTTAAAGATACGTCAATCATTCATTCAGGCTTTTTGTCGATCCATCTTGCAACATACCGAATCCAAAAATGACTTGATCACCGGAAGATACGGCAAAATGGTCTCGTCGTTGGCCAATCTGAGAGAGAGAGCCGACCTCGGTCCAGGTTGGCGGATTCTGAGAGAGATCTAGTATCCATCCATCACTGTAAGTCGTCTGGAAAAGGGCATCGCAGCCTCCATGTATGATGATCTTTCCGCCTTCTATGAGAACTGCGGCGAATGCTCTTCGAGGATTAGGTAGTGTTCCAGTGGCGATCGTTAGCTGGGACCACGTGTATGGTGTGGTTGTGGTATCCAAGACCCATATCGTAGCGAACGAGATTAAGCTACCAGCCTGCTGATCGTACCCTCCGAAGACTAGGAGCCGTCCGTCCGGAAGGAGTATGGAGGCATGTCCAGTGATGCCTGGAGGACCACTCGTCGTTGGCAACTGGGTGAAGGTCGGGCCTATGGGATCGAAGACGTAGTGCTCCGAAAAAGTGTTCCGAGACCCATCAGCTCTCTCTCCACCAATGATGAATACGAGCCCTTTTGTCGTGGTAATGGCAGTATGGTGTATCCGACGTAAAGGCTCCTCTGCCCAGGACATAGGCCCCTGCCACCAGGAAGGTGCCAGACGGTTGAGAGCATTCATTAACCAAGCAGAGTCTGCCCGGAGGGTAAGCACTGTGGGTGAACTGATTGCAGGTTGTCCACCAAATAGAAGCAGTTCCGTGATATTGAGGGGAGATAGTGTGTGCCAAGCAACTGCAGGTCCTGGTTCGACAGGATCAGTCGAATTGGCCGATTCGCCGACGAGTACCCACGGGGGCGAAGATATGTCGAAGGGTGAGGATAGTGATAGATAGAGTAAATCGTCGTTAATTGGTGCACCTGTGTAGGAAAAGCTGTTCGAAGGGTCTGTCATTCCTCCGTGAATGTATAGAGCATTGTATATGAGAGCCGTAGCCTGCCCCCATCTGTAAAATTCTGGTCAGAAAACCTGGCCTGTGAATGAAAAGACCGAATACGCACCTTGATCCTGGAGTGTACGCAACAACCTGGCCGAAACTGAGAATGAGGTTTATCAACGGCAAGTTGTGTAGCAATCCTGGCAATTTCATGAGGGCATTCGATAAGGAATGACTTTCGAGTACAAGAACAAGTTTTCGCAAATTTCGAGGTGGATTTTAGAGGGTAAAATGCATAGAAATCGTGACGTAGATCGTTACTGGAATCGTGAGATGCTGCACTCAGCGGCTAGTGAGAGAGTGGAGAAAGGAGCCAAGGCACAGTTGTTTGCCGAACTGCAACGGTTCGGGTATTCCCATGTGTCCATTTTTCCCATGAGGCAGTGTCTCTTGTTTCCCCACCTCTAACGCGTCGCGACTCGACCAGTTTTTCTGCGGACAAAGCGCTTTCTCTGCTTTCCTTCTTTTCGAAATTGTTCCTATAACTCAATAGAGTACCTCTGATCGCAAATTGACGAAAAAAAATCACGGAATAACATGAGCCAGGTGCTCTCACTGGACTAATCCCTTGCCAACGAGGGTCGACATCCGATTTTCAATCGTTTCAATTTCGAGGTCTGCGGTGACACGGTCTTCTATGAAGAGAAAGTGCAAATTATTCGTCAAAAGCTACTTTGTCAAGCTTCACTGAGATCTACACCCTCTGAAATGGTGATGAAGACACCATGTCGGGCGTAGTTCTCTAAGCTTTTAGTCTCCACTCATACCCCCGCCACCTCACCTTCATCTTCGCACTCTTCACCTCTAGCTCTCGCCATCGTGCACCATTTGATACGGTTTCAACGCGGCCCAACTTTCCAGCAACCTCATGTTCTTTCCCGCGAACCTCCTCGGGTCGGAGCTCCTCGCACCCAGGGTTGCACTACCCAGCGGCCGGGTCTCGCGAAAATAACATCCATGACTGGACGCTTCTCTGTCGCAGAGAAATGGAAGGGTAAATTCATGGATAATCAATATACGAAAATTGGTAGTTTTGGGGGAGTCGGTTTTAGTTGTTGCCTGGTCAGTTTACATATTCTGTTAGCTCTGTCGATCTACATTAGCTGATGCGGCTTTCTGAAACACACAGTCCCTGCATGCCGCTTGGCTCCAAAGAATGAATGTGGGACGGCCTACATCAAATGCGCTTTCCCCTGACCTTCCTCGCAGGACATTCGCTGTCCCTGGTTTTCCCGGAAGTAAACTGTATGTACATGCAGCCTGCTTGCTGTACGCGGCCGGCACGGGGTTGAATTGTACGTTCAAAACTACTCCAGATCTGCGACATCAGGCTCTCAACAGCATGTCGACTATACCTGCCTTTCATCTGTAGTCGCCGCGCTAGCTCTATCTACTCTGACAGTTGTTGATTCTAGGGCCAGAAACAAGTTCCTCGGGATGTACGTGCTTTTCGGTTGCTCAAAAATCTGCATCTCATTATCCGTTATACCTTGACTCCGTTCAAACATGCTGTTAACTGGTTGTAGGGGCCCGATATGCAGCGGGAATGGCGACCTTTCATCAGTAAGCGAGGACATGGCACCTACGCACCACTATATGGAGTCAAGCTAGTACACGCTCTGAAGCTACGCGGGTATTGGAAATGACAAAGGGTGTGAAGGCTCATTCACCTGAGACGAGGCTTTAGAGTGGTACGTCTCAAGTTTTTATGAGATATTGCGCGCCACGATCTCAGTTTTCTGAGATTTTGATGCTCTCCTTACCTACAGAGAGCCTCCAAAGCACCAAGCACTGAAGCGGACTCGTTCAGAATCACCGTCCAAAGCCACCGTCAAAGACCAGTCCGCATACGTGCCACTGTGTTGTTTTCACTACTTTTTTACGTTCCAAATGTCGCGCGAACTCCACCTCGGACAAATTGGTTGATATTTATGGCCTACGTTGCACTCCATTTTGAAGACGTAAGTGTTTGCCTATCTCTCTCCATCGCATTATCTTGATCGCCTCTGTGTTTTTGATTAGCGGATAATGCACTACCTCGGTTCTCCTCGACCTCGAGCATACAAACCGCGATAGAAGAACATTTTGCCGGCGCGAGATAACAACAGTTGAGTAAACTGTCTATCCAAAAGATTACTCTTCCTTGAATGTGCTCGAGTCGCAGACATGTTTTAGGGGGGCCATTTCTTCATCTGGCGAGCTGCAAGTCGCCACCGCACAGCCAACATACCAGACCCTGAAGTTCTCGTTCTCGATCACCCCGTAATATTCACAAGACTTACTGCTGCCCGAGCCTGTTTCAGAAATGCTGGCATTAACGTCGTTCGATCCAAAAGCGCTGGGTGTTTCTGGACCTATTCTCTCAGTATTCACACTTGACAATTATTCTGCAGTAAAAGGAGTCTTATCGAGGTCCTACATTCTACGCGCTGTAGCACCTATTATAAACCATCAGTTCGATGCGCTCGGAAGCAAGCGAGAGGCGATGTCGAAGGAAAAGTACCAATCGAAGGGACCTCTTCACTATCGATCCACAATCGACAAAGTTGCGGACCATCATGCGCCCACAGTAAGTGCACGTACTCTTTTCATAGGTATCTTACCCGTTATCTAGGCTTACAATGTCGACCTTTAGATCACTACAAATTTGCAAATACGTGGGTGCGCCACGGTGTTCCGCCATTCTAGTCATGACGCAAAACTGTCAGGCATATGGTTTTCCATGAAAGGAGAAAATCTCTCATATTCTCCCGACTTCTACAGATCGACTGGGGTATAGACCATGACAATCGCGTCAGAGACGAGTCGCTCGGACGCTTCATCAGCTTATGTGCCTGGAAATGAACTTTTTAGCTTCTCTGTGAAGATTATCCAGCCAACGCCCTACAAGAATGTTGAATAGAAGCTGGTATTCTATTGCCTTCTACTGCGCTATCCGGAGTCGATATTGCTTTCCATCAAGTCGTGGCCATGTTATCTTACGGATTCGATGTACGGAATCGCATGGATATGCCTTCTTTGCAGCGTACGACTGTGGTCGGCTAGTGCCCAACCCTTAGACCTGACTCCCTGTCTGCGCGTCCATGTCTCTATTCCCTTAGTAAAGGAACTCGTGTTTCATTTCCGGCAAAGCAGGTGTACTATTTGTGGTTGATGATCGTGCCCTACATGAGGCGCCAACAAAGTCGGAGTATGGATTCGGCTGTCAACGATCTGGAGAATCGCCGAAAGAGCCCTCAGGTGCCGAAGGGCTCAAGGTATTAATATGTCTCGGGCCCTCCACACAAAAATTCATTGAGACGCGTTGTATCCCTCCCTCGACGGGGCTAACTCTCACTGTCCATTGCATGTCAGTCATGGGTCCGCCAACTACGACTACTACTACGACGAGCATCTTCAAACAACAGAACCAGAACTGGTACAAGGTTCTCGGGGTGCGCCATGACGCCAGTAAAGAGGAAATCAAAGCAGCGTACAAGAGACTGGTTTGTACCCCCATTGCCAGCGGATAATCATGCTGTGCTGACCTTTATCAGTCCCTAGCGTGGCATCCTGATCGTCACATCGACGATAAGAACATGGCAACAACTAAGTATGCAGAGGTAGGCTTTCTTTTGTTCTAGCTTTCCCGCCCTGGTTTCACATTATTGACAGATTAGCAACGCGTATCGTGCTATTATGCTCGAAAGGCACATTGCCGCAGTGAAGGCTCGCCAGGAGGCAGCCAATGCACCACCTTCGGGTGCGACCGAATCCAGGCCACCGATATTCAGCAGGCCGTCTTGGAGCACCCGTCGTGGCTCTTCAACCTCTACACTTCCAAGTACTTTGAATTCTTCTTCTCGTCAGTCGAGTTTTGAGTCAGTCACCACCGCGCCATCGACGCCTCGCTTCCTGACTCGCTCACTTACCAAGAATACCGACACATCTTCCACTTTCCAATTTGATCGACCTCTAGGATTCACACCACCGGCCCAATCACTTGACGAGGCACTGCAGGATTACTTCTCGTTGCCTAGCCCCATCTCGCCGGTCATTCCAGGCTCTCCAAAGTTATTCTCTTCTTCAATGGCGGACATTCCGGAGATAGTCAATGGCAATAACGAACAGTGCGTCACTCTTTACCCACATCCATCCTTATCCTCTGACTAACTTATGCTTCAGCGGCAGTGACGCCTCCCAAACTCTCATAGAACAGCCCAGCCACGCTGTGTCGCAGTCTCGTAACTCACTTTGGTATGTGTGGTTCTTGCTGGAAGCTCTAACCTGGTTTAACGGCTGGTTCTCTAGTGATGTTCACATCGTGTACGATGCACCTAAACCACAGCCACCATACTCCGTGAAGAAGCCTGCGAATTTCTTTGGCAGTCGCCCTGAAGTATCACCTCGTGGCATAGGAACATCCAGGGAATGGAAATATTCCCTCATCATGTCACTCGAGGATCTATACCACGGCAAAGCGTGTCGTTTTCGAATCACTCGTTACCTTCTCTCTGGAGAGAAAACCGACGTTGTGCTCGATGTAGAGATCGCTCCTGGTACTCAACCGGGTACGAAGATCTCCTTCAAAGGTGTTGGCCACGAACGGCCAGATCACACGTTCCAAGACATCGCATTTGTGGTGCAGCAGGCGAACCATGACAAGTTCTCCCGTGATGGGGATGACCTGGCCGTGAATGTCACAATTCCACACTTTAAAGCAAAGTCGACTGGAAGCTTGTGCTTCACGGGCATCGACGGAGTGCCTTTGGAGGTCAGGGTTGACTGCAAAGAAAAGGCAGGCTCGTATATGATAGTCGGCGCTGGTATGCCGAAAGTGGTAGAGAATGAAGTTGTTGGTCGAGGAAATCTTACTGTTCAGTGTGTAGTTTCCAGGGATTTCTTCCGTTCTCTGAGTGCTGATGCGTACGCCCCTGGTAGCTGGAGTGTCAGCCCACCTCCAATGTCTCGATGGCGTCGATTGCGATCTATGCTTTGGTTCCGAAAGTAGACCTTCGTTGTCTTCTTCGGGAAGTAGGTTACTATGTATTCATCTTAAAATGCCACCTATGGCCATGCTATCAGTTATTGAACCTTGTATCGTTAAAGCACCCTTATTGTCGGGGCTGCTAGACATATGTATTAACAGTCTGTATTCTATACTACTTTGGGAACTTGGGCGTTCTAGTATTTAGGGTAATAAGGTTACAATCCATGGAAATACACAGTTCCTAAATGGACATAGCTTTGCAAGAAATCCGTCTTCTGTTCGATCCCAATCCGTGGTCACACAGCACAACGTGAACGATCTCGGCGTATGTGCTCATGAGCGAGCTGAGCCCGAGTTCATATCTTCTTCCAGGGCAACTTCATTTGCAAGACGCGATATCTCGGAAAACGCAGCTTTGAGAAGGTCTAAGTCAGCATCGAGACTTTCGGCGCGGGTTTTCATCTGCATAGGACGTGAGTCATAGAGAAGATTGTGTAGGTATAGCTAACTCACAGTAGCGATGGTGTCGCTCGCCGCTATCAGTTCGTGATGGTGATTGTAGACAAGTGACTGTCGCTCGCTATCAAGCTCCCGGATTTCTGAAAAGCCATGAGGAAAAGTTGTGCTAAAAGTGGCAAGGCACACACCCGTAAGAATCTCGTTTTCATGTTTCAATAGCATCGGGAGAGATGATGTCGTTATGAGTTGTTCATAGTAAGCCTTTGCGTCGAAAGCTGGCGAATCTGGGGACTATTGAGATACAAAAGTGAAAGAAATTTGAATTGCTCACCCAAGTTCATTGGGTCATTCGGTTTCCCTGGTAATGGTGGTGGAGGTCCGACACCCAATCCATAGTGTTTCCTGAGTAAATCTCGAGCACGTGTCTTTGTCGGAGGTGTACTGGGGGTTGCGCGTCTGGACGGTGCTGCACTGCTAGCAGGAGAAGAACTTGCTGGCTGAGATAGCGGTGAGGTAGGCCTGAGAGGAGACGCTGGAGGACGAGGGATTGAAGATATCCGTCGATTCGTTGGAGGGGATGATGGTGTTGCTGACATGGAAACTGTCCAAATTGGCGCCCACAAAATTCTTGCTTTCCAACCCCATCACAGAATGTCAATCTGGCTCAAGCCTGCTTTAAGCTCTTGACTCCGGACTGCGGTTGAAACTTTGGATCGTATTCTTCGTAATGATTTTTCAACTAGTCTTCTATATCTGGATTCCTTTGGTTCAATTTTCAACATTCTTCGAGGTTCTGCGCCATGACCAGGGTTATAAAAGAGTGGCCGATAAACAGACTTCTGGTTTTCGTCTCCTCCTTCGATTCATAGTCAAGAATGTCTGAAAAACTGGTCTCAAGACCCCCTGGGCTGCGATACCCACTCGATATTGGCAGCGTTCTTGTCGATAGCGGCGTAATGAACTCAGGACAGTACGAGAATTTCAAAGTGAGCAAGCCATTGCGTTCAATGCTGTGACACTAACGTTCCCGATAGAATCGTGTGCGGGCGGTCGCCCTAAACGTCTTACCAGACGTTCTTGTACCTCTTGAAGAATTAGATCAACAACAACGGGATATATTTCTCGACTTGGTAAGCTTGCTCGATCCCTCACGGTTAACCAACACTGCTAAATTCTACGAAGCTCGTAGATGAATTCCCCGAGCTGAAGCAATGCCAGGATCTCTGGCCGATTACAAGTTATTTTCGGATGTGGACCGCTAACAAAAGGCACAAGAGTCGTCAGTTGGAACGAGCAGCAGCAAGTTCTTTGTTAAGGTCGCAATCCACGCCGCTCAGAATCAAGACAGTCCAATATGTTGGTCGTCGACCTCCATTTAAACGCCGTATGACCGAAGAATATAGTGGCGAGACTAGTAGTCTCGAAGGAAACGGAAATAGTCTGTCGTGTCCAGCGGCAGTGAACACCCGGCCTGCAAAGGAAGAGGTGCCAGAGCCACAGCAAATGCCACAGGTAAGCTTTCACTCGCTTTGACGTTCGATTCGATCGTTAAGTGGAATCACAGGATCCCATCCCCTCATCGCAGCCAACGCCACACAACCAATCGCAGAGATACTCCGCAACTGTCAAAGCTTATCCAGAACCCTGCTTTGCATGCGGTGCCTATCCAGCCCCCGGCGCAGAACGTGTGGAACTGGACCGCTTCCTGAAGATGAACGATATGAGCGATCTTTCCTTGTCGTTACAATCTTTTGGTATATTCCATGATGGGCATTTAGCACTTTTACTCTCGCTGAGTGCGGATGACCGGAAAGATATGCTGATGGCGGTGGGCCTTGCGCGTCCAGATTTCATTGCGTTGGCTCAGCGGCTTAGTGATTTTGCACAGGCCAACAACACTTTGGTAAGTTTCTTGTCGCTTGTAACGTTCCCCTATTGTTACTTATCGCTTATGTTTACTCAGGTATCGAAACCTACTGGCGACGTAAGCACGGTCTTGTACCATCTTTATCAGCCTTCCTTAGCGGGTACTGACACTTCATCAGTACTATACTCGATTCAAAGCAACCTATCGTTGCTTGCAGCATCCATTCAAGGAGCCCTTTTCACAAAAACTCTTCAAGTGCCTAAAGTCCATGCAAATTGAAATTCTCTTTCCAATCGCAACCACGTTGTACGCGATCACGAGCGACACGCAGTTTGACCGAGTTCGTAGGTTCACCGAGGAAGAGTTGGAGGCGTTCATGAAAGTTGAAAATACCAAGGTGTCCGTGTTTCATCGGCGGTTACTGTACTTGGCTTTTGAGAGGGCGAGGTTTGACTTTTTTTGATCAGTTGGCATTGGATGAATACTTGGTTGTGTCTTGACATACGTCTTAATACTCCTCTACTATTGCATTTCCCCGTGAAACATGAACAAGACGGATTCGGGAGTATCGTCATCAGGAAACTATACCACAACTAGATACATGACACAAATGAAACCAACGAGTACAGGAAAAAGCAAAATGGGCCACTAAGCATCCCCGTTAGCCTCGGCCTTTTCTTTTGCCTTCTTCTCCTTTTTGAGCCTCTTCCTCTCTTTTTTGGCTTCTTCGTCCTCTTCACCTGCAGCCTCTTTCGCAGCCTTCTTCTCTTCCTTCCTCCGCTTCTTCCGTTCAGCCTTATCCTCTTCAGCGTCCGCCATTGTTACATCCTCATCGGCCGCTTCTGATTTTCGTTTCCGCTTCTTTTCCTTCTCTTCCTTGACTGGACTCGCCGTTACTTCGGCCTTGACAACTTCTGTCTCGACCCTTGTAATCGTCTGCGTGACAGTCGAAGGCCCTGCCTCTCGGTTATAATCCACATAATCCTTACTCCACTCTGCAGGAGTAACACCATCCAACTTCTCACCATGCTTCCCAAGCTTGCCTTCCTTCACCATCTTCTTCTTTTGTAAGGCAACCGGTCCTAATCCCCATCGTCTGGGGTAGGTATCCCGCTCCATGATACACCGCTTCACTTTAGCGACGACACCGTGGTCACAGGTGGCCAGTTCGACGGTGGACATTTGGGCAATGGCGAGAGCGATTGCCTCGCCCTTGGTGGTCATTAGTACGACCTCCTCGTTGACAGATATGTCTGCCTCGTAGCGCAGTAAACCGGGAATCATGAGCTTGGCGCCATAGCACACGGCATTGACGGCACTGTCTTTGACTACAATTCGTTTGTAGCCTACGAGGAGACACTCCAGTGGTCGGATGACGCGTCGGAGGTAGGATTCTAAGCATGAAAATGGCTTAGCGAGGATCCACAGTAATAAAACGGAAACATACCATCACGAGTATTATCATACATCCACTGCGCATCCAAGACATCGTGCATAGTCACCATATCGTCATTCTCGCTCAACGCACCACTTCTCACTCGTCTCAGCTCCTGCATGTGTCCACCGACACCTAGTATCAATCCCAAGTGCACGCAAAGCGTACGGATGTAGGTTCCTGCTTCACAGGATACGTGGAACACGGCAAGGTTCCGCTTTTCATCGAATTCGAGGAGCTTGGATTCGTATATCGTACGTATCCGTAATTGACGCTTGACGGCAGAGATGAGTGGAGGACGTTGGAAGAGTGCACCTGTGAGGGTTTGGAGAGCGCGTGGAAGGGCAGCGGGGTTGGGAAGGGAAGAGTGAAGGCGTAGGACTGCGACGTATTCCTTTCCTGTTCAAACTCGTTAGATACGACTCCCTGTAACGATAAAAAGCACATACCTGCGCCTTGTTGAGATTTGACGAGCCTTGTTGCTCTGTCAATGCAGACAATCAGACATCCAGTGACTTTGGGGTCCAGTGTCCCACTGTGACCCGTCTTTTCTACGCGTAGAATCCTCCTAAGCCATGCTACGACTTCGTGCGAAGAAGGATTCGAGGGTTTATCCAAGTTGATAACTCCCGACTTGATATACTGAGTTATATCCCTCTTCAATGGGCTGCATCCGCTGGGTATCGGTGTAAAATGACTTGAACGAACGAGAAGTTTGTCATAGTTTTTGAGAAGAAGAGGCCATTGGGAAGTGTCGAGCTGGGGTACTTTTTGTTCTGGTTTTATAGCATAGTCTCCTTGAACCTGAGCTGAAGAGATCTGGTCTCGAGTGAGGGCAGGCGACATTTCGCTCGCACTCAAAAAATTTTGACGGGAAAGGAAGGGAAAGAGCTGCCGAATGCCGAATGGTCCGAACGGCAGTTCCCGCCAAAGAGCCTGGGAAAAAACCTTATTTATTGCAGCACAACGGACAAGCAAAATTTCTTTCCTTGATCAGCAACTTTCACCTCCTCAAGACCCCCTTCAAGATGGTCAGTACAAGATCCTGGCAGCGCTTTGCTGAGTTACCTTCTCAGTAGGCTCATGTCATGTATTTTTTCTCTATCTAGCCCAAGGCCCCTGCAGGAAAGACCGCCCCCAAGCACAAATTCGTCATCGACTACTCGAAACCCGCTGCTGACGGCGTTTTCGACGGGGCCGACTTTGAAAAATTCTTGCACGACAGGATCAAGGTTGAGGGCAAGGCTGGGCAACTTGGAGATGCAGTCAAAATTACCAGGGAGGGTTCGTACTTCACCTTGTCTAGTTTCTGTTCCGGCATTGATTTATTGTTTTTGCTTTTAGGTCAGAACAAAATCACCGTATCATCCAACATTCCCTTCTCCAAGCGATACCTCAAGTATCTTACCAAAAAGTTCTTGAAGAAGAACCAGCTCAGGGATTGGATTCGTGTCGTAGCCTCCTCCAAGGACAACTACCAGCTCAAGTTCTACAACATGTACGTCTTCTTATGGGTTTCACCTCGGATTTAGCTAAGCTACTTTATCCTACAGTGACGCTGGTGATGCAGATGATGAAGAGTAAACGTTGTATTGCCTAGTATTTTTGTATGTATGTCATCATGCGTAGGCCTATGCGATATGACTTTTCATGAAGGCCTTTGAAGCGACCCTTGAGCGATGTATCGAAAGTGACGGGCATTGACTTGGCAGATGGCTGGACAGCCAGATGGTGATGAAGTGAGCCTACATGCGTCGAGACACCACCTCTTCATTCCAATCACGGTCCCTCAAATGTTATTCAGCCGTTTTGTAGTAATTCCCTGAATAATTGCAGTACAGCGACAATCGGGTTAGGGGTCACGCAGGAGGCACGCTGATCCATTGCTCGGAAAGATACGATGCTACCTCACCTGAACGCCTCTCGCGTGGCCATCAACCATTGTCAATTCTTGGACCTACAGTGCACTGGGTATATCCGCAGTTTTACAATTATTTGCAGTGTTATTTGTCCTGGTCAGTTCCTCCGTCTTCAAAATGAATCCGATATGTATCGACAGTACAATGATCCTAGACTTCTCGTCCCTACAGGTTGCTCGAGACGATGGCTACAAGACTAGGGACTCTCATGCGAGACTGCCACGGTATCTTGGATGGATATTCTACTGGTAAACCCTGGAATGATAACAAATATCTCGGAATTGCATGAAACCTCGGCTGAACTAGTCTTGAAACGCGACTCTATCCACGCTCCAGGTATTCACTGTAGATAGAGTCTTGTCCGTATGTCCCGGTCCGTTGGAGGTGCGCCTCGGACTTTGAATTTTGACGTGGCCGATCCGGCATTGGCAAGCAAACAAGCGCTTGTCGCTAGGCTGTCTTCTGTCGCGTCAAATACCATTCCGATTCTATGCTTCTATAGCAAGTCTTAAAACAATCTATTTACTTTTTACTCTTTACTTAATGACGTGAATTCGAGTACCACTCAAACCCTACACCCGATTTTTCCGAAGGTTCATCCTCGCCGACTCAGTGTCCAAAGGCTCAGCGTCGTATTGTATATGAGCCAAACTGAACCACATGAACTTCTGAGCATTGTGCACTGGATGAGTCAAAATTGTTGAAGCTTTCACGTACCCACAAACTACCGATTTTGGCGGCTACTCCCCAATTCCTAGCGTAGGAATACTGTGGACCATTGCTCGCATTCCATTAATCTGTACGAGGCGGTAGCAAAAGCTGTGATATATTTTCTACGAGGTGACAGTAGTGAGACTCGAGGACGGTGTATAGGGTTTGCAGAGGCACTTTTTGATCATCTCAAAGTTCAAACATACAAAGAATGCATCATTTCCCTTTAGTTTCCGGAGGTTTAAATGCCCATCTACATCAAGCCACCAAATCAACCACAACATTTGACACGAACATCCTCAGAAATGTCAGTCTCCTGTGGAAGCCTTTGAAGTCATGCTGCCGAGCCGATTCAAGATCTGGCAGTGTCGGTTGAGTAGGAGCGAGATGATTCATGACAGAATTAGGAAGAGATATTGTAAGCTCATCATTCATTCATTATTGGATAAACAGCACAGAAATACGAGAATAAACATCTTGAAGGAGTGGGGGAATGAGCTCTTAGGGATGTCGGAGGAAGAGTTTGATCAACATTGCAAAGTTCAAATGCGACGCTCGTCATCCTTACCATCACATGATCCCGGCTTTCATCCGGCAGGTCATTTTTCAAACTCCGAGGCGCACCTCTAAGGAACCCCATCATACGGACAAGCCTAGGCTGAACTTGGATTCGACTGAGGTGAATCACTCGTGTCGAGCATCACAACGGTTCCGCCTGTATCACGACAACGGACAATGGGACAAGGAAATAAGAGATGCACGATTTAACCGACGTATGCGTCAGAACCTGGGCTATACAACTCCGACATTGAGGTAGCCTCTTGACTGCCATAATATTCGCAAGATAGCAGTGCGAGTACAATCTGCCGTTTATCCTGACCTCCTCTTTAATTCATTTATTAATCTCAGTGATTCCAGTACCTCTCCAAAGCCCTAGTACTGTCCTCACCACAATGAATCTATCGCTTGCTAAGGTACGTATGATGCACAGATTCACTTTGAAACATGACTTTTGAGCATTCAGCCTACAGGCCAAACTGATTTCACTATGGGCAAGATCTCTCGCTTTTAGACCGCTAAAGATAGCTTATCCTATCCCATTCTTTCACAGGTTCAGACTGCATTCTGGGGTGAACGCTTCCTAGATCACCTCGTTCATTGCCTTCCTCTAACAATCGTTCAGGGATGTATACGGTCCTTTTCATTATATGCATCAATGTCCTACTATCAAGAAAGAACGGGACAGGGAAAGTCAATAAAGCACTCCTCGTATCAGCGATCGTGATGTACATCCTATCAACTGTGCACGTTGTAGTCGATGGCAAGCGGTCCATCACAGCTTTTGTCGATTACACGACCGAGGGTGGACCTCTTGAGTACTTTGAACATGCCTGGGATCCTATAGCTATAGTTAGGGAGACGGTCTTCATAACGCTCGGGTGAGTATCCTTATCGGAGCGTCTACTAAGCCGGGTGTTGATCTGGATCCTAGTGTTTTCGCCGATGGATTGCTGGTAAGTGGACAAATACTGTGGTCGATCATCAAGCGCTCACGTCCCGGTATCCAGGTCTACCGTTTGTGGATAGTATGGGGAATGAAAAAGAGGGTTGTAGCCTTCCCCATTGTCCTCCTAATTGCGACAGCAGGTGAGCACTATCAAGAAAGCTATGATCATCCCGCCATTGACTTAGAATGCAGTTTGCGGATACATAGCAGTTTGGAAGTTCTCAGAATTCAAATTGACCCAGCTGTTTAATTACAGCGGTTCCAGTGCGAACCACGCATTTGTGTATCGCTGCGGGGTTGCTGCATTCTCTATCTCTTTATTGGTCAATGTTGTTTTGACTATCCTCATCGGCAAGTACCACGTCGCATGGGGCTATCATCCAACTGTAACTGACTTCACCTTTGAAACTGCATCAACCTCAAAAACCTAACAGCTGGCCGTATTTGGTGGGCTGGTCGTCAAGTTGCAGGTACAGCTGATACAATACACGGTTCAAAATACAGCAAAGTGGTTCGAATTATGTTCGTTTCATCCCCTAACGGGGATGCTATACTAAAGCACTAAATACTAAATATTGGTTTAGAGCAGACTCTGGAACCATAACCTCGTTTTTCATTTTGACGTTTGTTGTTCTCTACGGTGCCAAGTCAAACGCCATGGTGAGTCCTTGATTGTCTATATTCCCTTGTAGAGTCTGATGAGCACATTTCAAGTATCCTGTGTTCGATTCAATCGCCCAGTCCCTTGTAAGCACTGTCCTTTACTGTCCGGGTGATAATTGATATGACGTACCGCGTAGGGGATAGCGCCAACACTCATCATTGTCCGCGCTGGGTTAGGCGGCTCCTTTCCGAATGATACCTCAACTTCGACATCCTCTTCAAGTCGGCCAATCGCTTTCGCTGCTACATCGGAAGAAACTATTGGTGTCGGATCATGCTCCAATCTCACCGCGAGTGTTCCGGTGCAGATTCACAAGGTGGTAGAGATAAGAAAGGACGTTGACGTAGGGCCTGCGAGATCAAGATCCAACTTGGAGTTGGACCACTGAAGTAGAGTTTTGGTACCACCTTGGTGCATTTACCTGAGCCGGAGATTCGTCCGTAGGGTATAGAATTATATTAGGGTCGAGTGGGAATGAAGCAACATTGGTAGTATACATGCATGCCATCGATGATCCGTGAACAATACGTATAAAGATACATTAGTTTACACTAAGCAGGTTACAAGAAACAGTGTGCTTAGGGAGGCGGCTGCCACCCCGTACTAGGTATCGTAGGTGCCGGTGTAGCAGTAGGCGGTCTCGGAGAACTCTGCACCGACGCAGCGTTGCTGTTATTCGCCGTGTTTGTATCCGTATCTGGTGTGATCTTCAAGAATCCTGCTTGCACCAAAAAGTCCCATACACGGGCTGTTTTGCTGACATCGACTTTGACCAAATCCCTTGCTTCCCGACGACGTAATTTACCGCCGCGTCGGGCATATTCCCGTACCAAGGTCTCTTTAATAACAAGATATGGTTTGGGTAATATGCGAAGCTGAGAGCAGAGGGTTTGCTCGCCAGGTGTGAGGAGATGCAGACATGGACTGTTGGCGAGATTGAGGGGTTGGTCTGTTTAACCCCATTAGCATGGTTGGAAAGGACTAGACTCAATTTTAGATACGAACATTGCTTGCGTACTGGAGGCCCCGCTGTACCAGAGGGTTTTGGCGTTCCCTCTCGTTCGTGGCTTCTGCGATCGTCGACCGGTCCAAGAGACTGCCTCCCTCCAGCCCGGTGCTGTAGTCTATCCGATGTATGGTGATGGTATTCCCGGGACGCAGCTTTGGCTTGGGTCTAATGAAGTGTGAGGTCGAGCAACAAGCGGCGAACAATTGAAACAATGGCTGACCCTTTTGGCTATATCAACTTCATACTTTTCGATATCAGCGGCTGTGACGAGTCCTAGGCGTCGGTATTCTTGTAGTTCCTTAATTCTCTTTCGCAGAAGGGCTTCGTCTGTAGAACGTGTGTCGGTTATTGTCCAGCTTTGCGTGACAATTCTTAAGCTTACACAGGATATCAGCCGTAAAAATTTCATAGTCAGCTGCAGTTTGCATCCGAGCAAATGGACGGAGCCGATGTAGAATGTCCCTTTCTTCACGAGGCCTTTTCTTGTCGGCGGCTTGAAGCTGTAAAATAAAATAACATTAATTAGATATGAAAATGCAACGAACATGCAGCTCAAGCCGACCTTCTTGTATTCCAGTAGTCCCCGATCATACATAATGGCCTTAGCTTCATGCCGCTTTTGCACACGTTGAAAGTACATCTCGAGGAGTGTGAATTTGAAAGCAAGGGAATCGTTTGTTTCGATGGGTGGGGGCGAAGTGACTTCCTCGCTCTCATCTTCACCCTCGGCATTGCCCATCTGCACGTCATCAGATTTCGGGCGTTCCTTCTTGACTTCGGGAATTTTTGGCGGAGACGAGTTATGATTAGGTACTATCCCGTTGGGTATGCCTACGCCATTGTATATCCCTTTACCTGCTATAGCAAAAGGACCTCCGTTACGGCGTTCCTCTTCCCAGCGTGCCCGGGCTTTAACGTCCAAATCATTTTCATCTTCTGGAATGGCATCGCCTCCATATTGTAGCACTGCACCGAATTCCAAGTCTTTCACCAAGTCCTCGGCCTCGTTATCCAGTTCGTGTTCGAATTCCAGACGACCGGGGAAAAACCCTGAGACTTCGTGAATCCCAGGTAAAGACACAGGCATCTGTTTTGGGGGCGGTATGGGAGCATCATTGATTTCAGCTATACGTCGACGTTTTCGCTCCTGAAATTCTGCTGGATCGACGTCGAAATGCCTGTCCATAGGCTTTTGCGGGATCCGCATCAATCATCTATATGACCACAAAACAAAGCAAGCTAACACACCGGTTGTGGCCAATTGGCTGAGTCGATGTATGTAGAGTTATAATGAGCCTCTACTTCTTCCTTTGTCCGAGTTCCGACGACTTCAGCTATCTTCTTCCAATTGCCAAAACCCTGTGTGGCAATCCCCTTGACGAGGAGAAGCTCCCTGTAATTGTACATGAGTCCACTGTGGACAGATTCCAGCCTCCAAAACTCACTCATCGGCACCCCAATCCTCTGTGAAAATAGGGTACGAATTGATCTCCTAAAAACCAATCAACGTCCGGAAAAACGAAAGATAAGCGCGGCACACGCACAATAACACGATACGCATGACCGCGTTTATGATTCCCAAACTCCTTTCCAGCACAGAAACAACTTGGGCAGATATCTACGCCGTCTCCTCCTTCGCAAGCTGGGTCCGCGCACTTGATACGGATGGTATGTGTAAGGTCACATGAACAAGAGTCGCATTGGTATAAGTCGCCTGGTTCATTCACGACTGCACCAAAACGAACTCTGTCAGTACATTGGAGAGAGTGACAAAGTGTATAACGCACTGGGGATGTCATCAGGCTTGTTCTGCGGTTTGCGCTGTGTAATGGTCATTCCAAAGTCTTTTCAGACTGGGTGGTCGCTGTCGGCCCCGACGACAAAGATGGTATCCTCTCCTGCCAGGTATAAGAGCTAGAAGTTCATGAAAGTGCAGCGAACGGGCTGCGCCGCTCACTTTGGTGTAGTCGTTGCAGACGTCGTCGACGTTGTGCTGGATGTTGACATGTGTTTATCCCATGATGACTCTTTCGGCAATCCTCGGCCGGTGTGGCAATACAATTGAGAGCTAGTTACTACATATCTAGAAGATTCTGAGGAGAGTACAATGCGTTGCGGATATCTTACAAGATTGAGAGTAAGCGAAGCACAGAAGAAACGAAAGAAAAAAAAACACGGATAAGATGCTAGGACCGACTTGCAGCTTTCTGCAGAGCTAAACGCAAAAGCCTTTGATGAAAAAAGGACAGCTTGGTATCTCCAATCTCTATAAAGTAATCCAGATTGGCTACGCTGAAGTCACATACTCGATCGAACTGTACGTCGCTAGTGATGCCGTACACCGTGGTCGCGACTGGAACTAGCACCTCGAGCTTCAGAGGCCTCAACAAGCCGAGAAGTTTCGAAGAGTATGGGCCAGTGAAATGGTGTAGTGGGCACTGAAATATTCGAGATGTGTGGCTGTAGAACTGTTCGCCACAGCGTCAGCACATAGCAAATGCCGAATAGATAGAAAAGCCACTGACGTCTGTACCATGTTTATGCGCCGAATCATCATGCGAGGATATCTGAGTGGTGTTGGTCAGGCGACATGGAGGATATAGTAGAGTCAGATGGACATACCAACGTTTTGCGAACGCCCGCAGCAGTGTTTAGATGCTTCCTAAATTCGACCATATCAGGTCGTGCAAGGAATCGGCTCATTCCAGAGATGATCTTGTCTCGATCTGAAGTGCTCAGAGACGTCAAGATCTCCAAATGACCATCGTGCAAGATACCAAAAGAACTGATTGCGGGAGCCATGTCGGTCAAGTTGTTTATCGCTAAGAAATTTCTAAGTTCGAGTCGGTCTTCATCGATTATGTGTGGAAATGCTCCGCATGAAAAGCAGGCTTCTGGATATGTTCTCGCCCGAGCAACGATGTTGGGAGTATAATGCAATTGTGATACCGGATCGGTTGACTGAAATGGAATCTATCGCGATGTGAGGTCTATTGTCTCTCGATGTCAAAGAAGACAACTTACCAATGGGCCATATTCCTCTCGTTTGATTGGTTCGACCTGAGGGTACGTGTTTAAGTGAAAGGCTCAGAAGACCGATTATTGAGCACTCTACCATGTTCCTGGCGTGTGCAGAGGAGCTTTCTCTTTTCATTGGGGTTCTCTTTCGAGCAACTTGTTCAGCTCCAAGCTTGACCGAGCGTCTCTCAACTCCACCTGAGTTCGTGGCGATAGAATCCCGTTTCTTCGTGAGCCAATTGGTGCGATACCTTCCGTTTGTTACCCACGTATCAAAGTAAGCATCCACGGGCCACAACCTCGCACACTGCTTTAGTATGGGGTACTTCTGTACAACCTGGCCAAAATAGCTTAGAAACCATGGCGTAGAAACCGCTGAATGCTTACTCTGTCCAAAACTTCTCTCCACAACACCGCATCGTACTCGTGATGCTTGTGAAAAGTGTCTGGTAAGCACTCGGTGGCCGTTTGTCTGACGAAAGCCTCAAACACCAAGTTTGATGCTAGTTTGTGGCCCAAAATGTTCTTGAATACTCACCTTGAATTCCTTGAATGCTTGAGCGCTGAAGATGTTCGAATTTAAGAGGATTTGGCCAATGCTTGCTCCTCTCGCAGTGGGTACGCCGTTTCCACTGGATGGCCGCAGTACCGATGGCCGAGGTATGATATCTTTGACCATGTCTGGTGGAAGTTAGGGAAGAAGATAAGGATTCCGTTCAACCTTTCGACATGGTTTTTATAGTTCGAGTCACGTCGTAGAATGTTGTAGAATTGTTGAAAAATGAACCAAAGGCTCCCCGATCTGGCATGTTGGTTTGAATTTTAACTTTGTCGAAGAACGGGCTTGCTCTTGACTGATTTGAGGCCTTGTGGTATAGATCATAGCCAGAGGTACATAGCAAGGGAAATTCGCGATTTGGCACACGACGCTGTCTGTATGTGAAACTGAGATAGGTGGATCATCGTGGTCGAGAGAAAAGGACGATTATGAAGTTAGCGCCCGCGTTCTGATCACTCATGTTGGCCATATTCGAGTTTGACAGGGTTCATACACAAAGAGGTACACGAGATACAACATAGCTAATAATGATAAGGCAAATAACAAAGCAAACAGCAAGCAACCAAATTGAGTGTCCGAGCAGGAAGAGATCACTCCTCCCATCCAAACAACTCTTTCTCCCTCTTCGCCTTCCTCATATCCTTCCTCTCCTGATCACTCAAAGCAAGCCACTCCGTCATTCCTCCAACGTCTTCAACAAGTTCTTCTTCCCACCTCTCCTCCAGCTCCAGTTCCTTCTTGCTCTTTTTCTTCGGCGGAGGAGGTGGCGGTAAAGGCGGCGGCGTTCGTCTGTTAGGATGCAAAGGTGCTATGCGACTGAGCATAGACCGTGAAGATTTCAGATACGGTGAATAGGCTGTTGGTGTTCCTGGTTTGGCGTAAGGTGTAGGTGTTTTGGTTGCAGAAGGAGGCTGGAAGGGAGATCCTGGCTGTGCGTTGACACGACGTATCAGCTCAGACATGGGTGTTGATCTTGTGCGAGGCGCAATGGAGTATCTCGATGTGAGGGATGTGGGTCTGTTATTGGGTGTCTCGCTAGTGGTGGCGTTGGGTATAGGTGGTTTCTCTATTACTGGGGTATCGGGAACACGCATAGGCTCGATATTTTCCTGAAGTGTGACGTATAAGCAAGGGCTGTCTTATGAACGCTGTCACGAACCTTTGGAGGCAGCTCTACTTCTTTGTCTGCCACGTCTTTGTCTACCGGTGACGATGGTCCAGGGACAGAGGCATCTGCAGCCTTTGTCTGCTTGCTACTCTTCTTTGTGGTCTTCGGATTCCTCTTTTCCACAGGCACAGGTATCACCACCTCAACTTCCTTTACGCACTCTTCGCCCGCATATTCTTCTTCGTCATCAGACATCACTACTCTCCCTTTCCGATTTGTGTTTGTGACAGTATCCTTCCCCTTTCCTTTCGCAGAAGTCTGCTTCTGTTTCTTTCTCGGTGGCTCAGATTCCTGCTCCTCATCCATACGCGAGGTCGCGGTTTGGGAAGACCCTGATCCAGACGGTTTGGCGACGACACTATCCAAGTTCAGCTCGTCATCGGAATCGTCAATAAATTCTGCGCTCTTGAAAGCCTGTTCCCCTTCGGGTTCCTTGTCGTTCTACATGCAACGTCAGCACACAATCCAATGAGTCGATTGAAACCAGACAATCACCTGTCCTTTGGCTTTCTTCTTGGACTTGGGTTTAGACTTTGCCTTATCGCCTTCATCACTCGCTTTCTTGGTCTTCTTTTCCCGCGGTTTCTTCTCCTTCGTCTTCTTTGCAGGCGGTGCTGGAGCAAGCGGAGGCGCATCCCCAAAGATCTCCGAATAAACATCGATGTCGCCATCCAATTCATCTCGTTCTGGAGTCCTCTTTCTTTTGGATGAGCTTGAAGACGACGAAGGAATATGTGGCATAACGGCTATTGGTGGTAAGCCGACTGAGAATTCTGACGGTGTCGACACTGGTGGATCTGACGGTGGTAAGGTAGAGTTCGGTATGAGGGGCGAAGTTGCAGCAGCAAAGCTAGGCTGAGGTGATGGAGAAGGTATGACTCGTGTAGGTTTGGCTTTGGTCTTTGGCGCTTTCGCCCTAGTAGCTTTCTTCTTCGGCCGAATCGCCAGCTCGTCATCGTCATCGTCGGTCAATTCGATGATCTCCGGGTTGTTGGCTTGTCTTGGGGAGTAGCGTCAATGACCATGTCATTCCCCTCCTCCTCCAGCACCTCTGCTTCTCATCTTTGCTCTGTCAGCAATGCTGAGCGGCATAAAACCATCTACATTCGAGAGTTCGGGTTGAGGTTGTGGTTCATAGCCTGGGGCACCTTTGTAAGCTGGACGTGGTCTAGGTCGAGTGCTTTTCACGTTCGCGACGTCTGAGGATGTGGATATGGAATCGTTGCCGGGTGCACCTTTATAAGCTGTTGTAGGACGAGGTCTGGTGGAGGAGGTCGATGTATTCGCAACTGAAGATGAAGCACCACCAAAGCTTGATATATCATCTCCGGCAACAGGTGGATTTGAGGTGTATAGAGATATAGCAGACTGATCCGGATTTACTGCTAAACATATTCAGCCTGAGCAAACCTTCAAGTTTTGATGAATTTACCTCGATCTTTTTGCTTCAGAGTTGGAGGAGATATATAGTCGTCTTCTCCTTCACTATCGGCTACTACGTCTTCGTCAGAGAATAAAGACTTCATTGAAGATGGTGATGGTACGAGGAAGAATTGTGACACGAGGCGTGACTCAACGCGCCCGCGGCATTTTACTCATGTGATCGCACGTTTTGTTTCCCACCGCTGTTGCTGGTGCGGCTTTCTTTTCCCCCTCACTTTGCTCGCTGTCCCAAACCACCAGACGAGCAAACACGGGGCCAACAAGAACGAGAACGGGAATGAGAATGCCAGACCGATGATAATTGATAATCGCTGACCTAGTAAAATGTTTAATCCCCAGCACATTTCCTCTCACCAGGGGAGCCCCTTTATATCGACTCAGACATGCACTTGGAAGTCCTTCCTAGTCTTGCTCCTTCTTCCGGAAGACCTATGTCGACTCAGTTCCCGGAACCACAAAAGTACAGGTCTGAACCTTGAATCAATCTCATGTCCTTGCTCATTGCCTTTCGACAGACTCATTAGAGTGATTTCGTCGACAGATGACGATAAACCAGTCTATCGGGAATGGCCAGCATCAGATGAAGATAGTCAAACGATAATGGAATTGGCAAACTTCATCTCAGATATAATACAGAAAACAGGAACAGTTGACGTGTGCTTTATCAGCCCTCTACTGCTAGAAGCTCCTGTCCTCACGGTAACAAGAACCTGGCCGCGCCCAACCGTTCCTGTCCTCGTTATACAACACCAAGGTCCACTCTCGCCTGTGCTTTTTGAGGACCTCACGACAACTATTCACCTTCACCTTCACCTTCACCCAAGTACTTTCACATTTACACACGATCAAGAAGTCAGCAAACCCATCGGACTTCATGGCAAGTTTCAGCAATCCGAATCTTCGCCTATGGGCACTATTGGGGGATTTGTTTCGACATCAACGAATCTATTCAACCTTGACGCTAAGGCGTATGTATTAACGTCTGGACATATACTATCTCCCAGTCATCACGACGCTACCGACGCTGCAACATTCACGGATCGGAAGCCTTCGGTAGCGGCACCTCCTGATGCGTATGTGAAAACCGTCTTGGACTCTCTTCAGGCCAAGATTACCTTAATCGAGAAAGGAATGGAAGATATACGCGGAGATGACCGTCCAGAAGCCCGGAGGAGATTCAAACAATGGTCTTCGGACCTGTTTGAGTACAAGAACGACGAGTGGCATTGGGCGAGTTTTCTCAGTCGGGAGAGGTCAAGATTGATTGGACACGTTGAGTATATGGACTTTGGGTTGGTTGAAAACGGCGAAGTACAAGTGTCGTCGTATCCGTCGGAATCGGCCCCCGCCACCTCAAGTCTCACTTCCGTAGCCAGCAGTTCTCGAGCCGTTTCCACCCGCGAATCTTACCCATATTCAAGCTTTTCGAAGGGGCAACTCATGTTCATGCCCTTTGGACTTGTCGCATACCTCCTCCCGCATCAAGACCCAGCCCGAGATCGTTATTGGAAAGATCACATTCCAGTCACAGTAAGCATGGACACCGATCCGTCCATCTATGTTAATGGTCTCCTTGATATCGCTGCTGTCAAAGTGGTATCACCTGACCCAAGTTTCCACAAGTTCTCCCCTAAATGGGGGAACATGACTTTTGGAGTATCTGTGCTCGCAGAGAGTTGGGTTGCCAATGATATCTCTGGGATGGTCAATGGACAGGCGTCCATTGTTCTTTGGAATAAGGAATACCTCAAATCCATCGAGCCAGAGTTTGACATCCCTCCAGGAGGTAACACTTATTTGGTCAGCAGGGAGTTCGTCGTGTTCAACTGCGATCGACGGTTCTGCAAACCAGGTGAGAGCCACTAATTCTCCAACGAATGGAAGAATGACGCCCATACGATTTTAGGCTTGTCTGGAGCTTTGGTGTATTCCATGGAAAAAGACAATGATTCGGATATAGAGAAAAGAAGGCCTCTGGGGCTGGTGTCTAGCGCGATCGAGGTCTTCGCAACATGCTCTTGCATTTACGGTGATTGTACCATTGCACCGTGTTATGCCTCGTGTAGAGCGCAAGCTTGGGACCGAACTGTACTTTATCTGACACAGGCCCGACGTTCCCGCCTTTGAAACCGTTGCTTCAATTTCACTCCTTTGTAACCTCTTCACCGAAGTCTATTTTCCGAGTAAACACTTGATCCCAACTACATTAGGCGGCTAATAAGGGTATGTCAATCGTAATAATCTAGGTCTTAATCTGCTTTGCGTCTCCTATAGTGAATGTGTCTAGGGGTTTTGGGCATCGTAATCATGGTCTACACAAGAATGAGCACTAGTAAACACACGCCAGATGAGATAGACTTACATGGTAGTTGTGCGCAGGCACACCGGATGGAATGCGCAACTCCATCTTCCGGACAAATGTCGCGAGAAGAGTTCCCAACTGCAAGTACGCGAACTACGGGAAACGGCGTGAGCACCGGTGAGACTCACAAGCGTATGACGACTTACCTGCTCTCCGATGCACCGGTGTCGACCGGCACCAAATGGCTGATACGGACTCTCAGTTCCCTTGCTGACGGCACCGAACCCATAATCGATCTTTTCACCCTTCTCGTCAACATAGGTCTTCAAGGCTTGTGCAGCAACACCTTCTGGGTCCGACCATCGAGTAGGATCCCACTTGTCAGAGTCTCTCCATACGAGAGGGTCCATCTGACTGACAGCAGGCGATGCAAGGACGTAGTGACCCTTGGGAACAACGTAGGTACGGTCTTCAGATGGAGCGGAAAGCGTGGGAGGAACGGGAACATCGTCACGAACGTAACGCATGATACTGTGGATGGGTGGGTGCACGCGAAGGGTCTCACGGATGACAGAGTCAAGGACAGGGAGCTCTCGGAGTTCCTCGTAGGTCATAGGACGGAATGTGCCATCAGGTCTACCAAAATGCTTGAGTTGTTCCTGGTACAAAGCCTCGCTGAACAATGGATGAGCAACGAGTATCTAGAATCATTGTAACGAGCAACTTACACAATATCGGGGTTGTCAGCCAAGTGGAGGAGTGCCCATGAGCCGGTTGCTGAGCTCGTGTGTTGACCGGCCATGAGAAGGGCAATCATAATGTGGGCAATTTCGTGGTCCTTTAACTGATTACCGGAACGGTACTTTTGTGCCATGAGAGCTTCCATCATATCTTGGTCGTGCTGTGCCACAGTGAGAAATAGGTTGACAGATATACCGGAAGAGACTTACATCATTGTGACCTTGCCTGCGTTGCCGGATGAAGTTCTGGTAGAACTCGCTCATCTTCTTCTGTGCGACGTCACGCTTGCGGTAGTTATCGAGGGGCAAGTTGGGGAACAAGAAGTTGATGGGGGTGAAACCACCGTCCAGATCATTGTACAGTTGAGCAAAGTTCTTGTCGAGGTTCGACCTGACTTCCTTGCCTTGCAGGGTCCTGGATGCAGTAAGGATGGTGATCTCGGCCAAAACCTTTGCGGCGTCGAAGGAGCCCCATTCGTTGATGTCGCCGTCTTGGTAGACCTTGAAAGATGGGTCGGTCTTGATGAATTCCTCGACCTCATCTTCAATCATGCCAACATATGCACGCATGTTTTCCATAGATAACCCAACTTTGACGAACTTCTTCTGTTCCATGAAGACTTCGTTGGGGACATCGTACACGACGTCTTTGCCAAACACCGGTGTGGTGAGATGCTAGTCCCACTATTAGTAAAAGAACGTGTTACAGGTTTTAGGGCTACTCACCGTGTATGCCTCCTCAGCACTGAACACAGTTGATTTGCCTCCGAGAACAAAGTTGTTGCCTTGAGCTCCAAGCGCAACTGTGACGCGACGACCAAAGAGGATGAAGGTGAACACGTTTCCGTACTATCAAGCAGTTAGCTGACTTTTACGAACAATGTACTACAAGTCTTCTCACCTTTTCACGACACTGGAAAAAGAAGTTGACTGGGTCATTTCCGTATGAAATAGCTGAACCTATGATAGGTAACCAATGGAAAACCACCGGTGGTTCAGATTTGTTGCGAGGAATGAGCTGAAGGTGTCGTCAGAGCATATCCAAAAAAACACTAAAAACAGTTGACACGCACGACTTGACGGAGAACATTGAGCACGATGGCAAGGAGAGGGAGGTTGATGGCGGCAAGAAGGAGAAGACGAGTCGTGGGCAGCTCCTGTGCTTGAGCGAGGTAGCCAGACCACAGATCCTTGACTATGGGTATAGACCCGTTGAGGTTTGGAACGACGTGGGACATGGCGTGTGCCAACCAACGGATTCCAATTTTTATTTTATACGCGCCAGAAAAAAATCAGGCCATTCGTCGAGTTACCATTTTCAGTAAGTGGTGATAAGATTAGATGCTCCATAGTCGTAAGTTACTGTACATTACATCTATCGTGCCATTATTCAAATAATTCTATGCGGGCTTGACGAATATCCTGGGTCTACGACCTAGAGTGGTCTGGTCTATTTGGATACGTAGCTCGGTCCCAGGAGGAGTGTCGAACGAAGGGAGCCCGACACAGAGCGCCTTCAATGCCAATGCCTCGATTTCCACCTCGGCTTGCCATTTCTTTGAGTCCGGATTCAGGGTTGGCCAAGTCGACGTGCGAGCTGTTAGGTTCTTCAGCATGTCTGGTACACGTCCTCGCCGCCTTTCCTCTAACCAGTTCCTCAAATACAAAACGTGATAATATGCAGCGGAGGAACCACACGTTCGTACACGTACTCGCTCTTTCGCTCGCACCTGGATGGAGTAGTCTTGCAACCATTCAAGGGTAACGAAAGGTTTCTTCCCCAAAATCGCGCTCTGGATCTGCCAATGGGCCAGCATATCACCATATCGTCGTAACGGGGACGTAACACGAGTGTAGCCTTCTCCTTCTAACACTCCGAGCCCAAAGTGACCTTTAGGCTCAGCGGTGTATCCTGCGATTGAGTCCAACTTGAGAGCGCCATGACTTTGCCAGTAGTCAATGTATCCTGTTGGCGTTCGCGAGTCTAAGAGATTCTGGTAAGCCGATTGTGAACCAATAATGGGCTCGGTTGCATAACGTCGCAAGATGGGTACCCCACGATCCTTGCAGAAAAGAGAAGCCGTTCTACAAGCCAGTTTCATACATTCTGCAATGACATTGTGTGCGCCCACGTCGTAATCTTTAGTGGCTGATGTCCTATACTTCATGCTGGGGAAACCAGAATACTGCATCGAGTCCAAGGTGAAGTGAGCGGTGTTTGGAGGCCAGCGAGTGTCGAAGATCTCCGCCTGGAGATGTGAATGATGGAATTTGTTGTCTCTCATTCGTCGATCGATGGAGTATTGTGCGACCCTCTTCAAGTGTCGCATCACCTGAATATCTGCTTCGGAGAAGGGCTGCGATGGTGAAGGTGAAAGGGAAGGCTCTTTTTCATCGAATGGATAGTTGAACTTGGGCGACTGCCAGCCAAGAGCTCTATTCACCGTCGCGTAAGACCGAATGACCAAGTTCCGGATGATGCCTGGGCGTACTTGATAATCCACAATATCACCATGAGCGTTGATCTTGGTACTGAATGTCAAGGTACGCTGAATCGGGTTTTCCAGCGAGCCTAGGGAAAGACCATGTTGTGGATGGTGCGTCAGGGCGCGGGGAAGCATCGGATATGTGGTGTGATAGAGGTAGAACGTATCATTCTGACGCTCAGCGTGTCGAGAGAATATGTGTGTAGGAGGTAATATGGATGTGGGATCTGCGACGTGCACATGTACCCAATAACTTCCTGGCTCAGATGGGACACTCTCAACGGAGACACCATCATCTAGCTCGGAAGCACTAGCGTCGTCGATGACATACACTGGAAGGTCACCAAAGTCATGTCTTAGTGACTCTAATGGGTCACTAGGAAGGAAGTCCTCAGGACCCATAGGATCAGATGGGCAGGGTCTAGAGGAGGACGCCTTTTTGACCACTTCCTCTCCTTTTACTTCATTCCTCCCTTCCAAGTCAAGCTCGAGGTCGTACCTCAAGGGGAAGATATCACTCCATGGTGCCAACACTCCAATGTCAACCAGCAAGCGGTGAGTGTCTTCTTCAGTAACTTCTTCGACATCCTTGGCAACCTTTTGGACAATATTGGATGTACCAATAACATATGGGTCTTGTTGGTTGCCAATCGGGGTACGAAGGTTGTCTAGAAGGAAGCTGATAATGACCTTATCGTTCTCGTTCCATATATGTTTGCCGGGAGATGACTGAGGTTCCTTGTGGCGAGTTTCCTCGTAAAGGCGACGATTAGCATCGCGGATTTGAGTAGCCTTCCCGGCAAAAACCGCGATAGGTCCATCAACCTGCTTCACCCAGCCCAAAATCTTTCGGATACGCTCGACCCGCTCGAAAGGCCGTAAGGTGAAAGTATGCGAGTGTTGATAATCGGCAGCGGCCTCGAAATGGGTGCAGTCCGACATCATGTAGTAGTGAGCCGCAAATAGGGTAGCCATAGTTGGTTGTTTGCAAAGTAACCGAGCAACCTCTGAAACCGTGGTTGTTGCAGAGGCCTTGGGGTCTCTTGACCGCAAAGAGTCGTACAAATCCTGCGTGCCCATAGCTGTACTATTCCTGACATCGTGTATCTCTTTGTTAAACTCTCGGAGGTGCTTGAGTGCGGCAACACGGGCAGCATGCTCATTCTGGTTCGATGGCATGGGTTCCATTCCGCATCGGGTTGCGAGGTCGTTGGGTAGGAAGCTTGGAACGTCAAAGGTAACATCGTCTTTGGCATGTGTCCAGACTTCTCCGTTGACTACGAGTGTCGAGTAATACATGGTCCTGTCGACGAACCTATGCCCAAGAATAATTCCGAGCGCCTCGGTTGCTGGTCTTTAAGAGGAATTTGAGCGACTTTTTAGAATAGCAGAATCAAGAAGCACGCACTTTCGAATCTCCACGAACGTACCAGGCTCAAAAACAACGTCTGGAGCTTCATTGTCTTCATTGGGAGCAGAGGTTATTTCTTTCTCCTTGGCCTTTTCACGGTCAAAAGACATCTTCTCCAACGAAGGCGGAACCTTCTTTCCCTTCGAGGATGCCGCCAGGTTCACCTGCCTACTCCTTTCAGCAACCGAAACTTTGGTTTTCTGCTCGAAATTCGTAGGTTCCCTTGCAGCAAGGTCGACCAGATGATCTACTTTTTTGAATAGGGCATCCTTGTTTGGTGCTGGTCGTTGACGCGTTGGACCGGAATGCTTTGGCCTGTCTCCAGAGGACGGTGTGTGATATCTTGCGTAGCCAATACGGGCACCAGGCCTAACCAGCGAAGGACAAGCTTGTGCTCCGCGTCGGTACATTGACGCGTGAAGTGAAAAAGTGACTCCTTCCTTTTTGGGACGTGAATAATTTTCTTCGTTCTCTCACAACACATACCCGTTATCTGAAATGTTCAAACGCGTTGACAGGAAGAGGAAAAGAAAGGCAGAAGAGGAGGCATTGGGATTGGATGAGGAAATGAAGGAAATTCTAGGCATGCAAGATACCGACTCTGATGAATCGGACAATTCAGCTTCAGAGGTCGACGATGAGGGAGACTCGGACTCAGAAGCTGGTGACGATGAGGAAATCAACGAAGAAGAGGATGAGATTGAGGATGCAGAGGAGGATGAAGAATCCGAACCAGAAGACGAAGAAGAGTACAGACCTACGATTCCTCTTCATAAAGCAGTCTCGAGTCCACTGTACGAAATCCTGGACGCTACGGCATGTCTCGTATGCCCCGGAAAAGTCTTGAAAACACCAGATTTGGAAGATACCCATAAAAAATCTAAAGCATGTATGATTTGGTTTGTGTCTCAATTTGTATTTAGTCTAACCGCAACAATCTCTGCAGGCACACCTCCGGCGATTCAAGCGATTCACTGCACTGGCTAAAGATGCAGATCAGGATGCAAACGCATGGGACATTGTAGATTTGATGGCTCGCGAGGACACTATGAAACCCATACCAAGTCAGTCGAGTGTTTCTTCTGAAACCACCTCAAAACGGGCTGCGAAGAAGGTTAGTAACTGTGATCTTCATAAGGTCATGCCCTACTAACCACAGCCATTACATAGAAAGCTCGTCGAGAGTTCATAAAGAACAAGCACACTGAAAGAAAAGCAGCTACCCGAGCTAAGCGAGAGACGGCTTCCCAGGCTGACGCTGCAGAACCAAAAGCTGTCGACCAGCAACCGCCCAAAAAACAGAGTGCGCCTACTGTGACATCCAAGTCACCGCCCTCGAAGAAACAAAAGATCCAAGGAGGTTCTCTCCACAACGCAAAATCCAAAGCCAAAGCTGGGAAGCTCAAGGGTGCCGATGGAACCCCGAAGAAAGCTGTCGGGAAGACAAAACCATTGGACATGGCGAGAAAGCACAAAGGCGCTAAACTGCAAAAGTCATAGCTCAGGATGTATGGTTCTCTGAATCTGGATGCTATGATACTTTTGTATTATCCACATACGCAATAAATATGACATGAAAGAGCGAGGGTAGTAGCTATACCTAAGATCCCCAAGTGTGCCATACACAATCTATCAGTACAAGTCCATGTAAAAGTAGCTTACGGTTATGACTATGCCAAGGTTTGTAGTACACGATCTGTCATTTCGATAACCTACCCAAACCCGGTCAGCAGCGGCTACGCGTACAGATGTTGGTACACATACCTTGTGTATATCCGGTCTCTCCGCAGGGTTGACCTTGAGCATGTTATCAATCAAATCCTTCAACCCCTGAGAATATGCAGAGCTCGGGTGCTTGTATTGTGCATTCAAAACCGCCATCGCTATCGAACCACCTTGCTCCGTCGTCTGGGTGTTTTCGAACGGGGAGTGGGAGTAAGCTAAAGCGAAAAGCGTGCATCCCAAAGACTACGTGGGGAGCTATTATTATCCAAAGTTGCGCAGCACGGAAGAACGTTACATACCCAGATATCAACCTTCTCATCCAGAGTGGTACCTGTTTTTACATCGAACAGTTCTGGAGCACGGTATGCCATCGTACTCTGTTCCGCGGCAATGTCCTGTAAGCTTCGTCAGAAGAGTGTTTCAAAGTATAGTGTATCCACGACTAACTTGCTGAAGGAGAGCTTGGGAACGATTTTCAATAGGTATTCTGGCCTTCATTGTGCTCCCAAAGTCCATAAGAATAGGTGTCACTCCGTCGTCTGCAATCATGACATTCCTGCCGGAAACATTCAGTAACACGTCGTACAGAGACTTTGGTCAGACCCACCCAGGTTTGATATCTCGGTGCGCGTAAGGTACTATCTCGGAAGAGCCACCTTCATGTTCCGGCAACTCTTCATCTCCTTCGAACACGACATCCCCTTCATCTTCGACCTGGTGTCTTGTTACGAGCGGCACGCTTGCGCCGTCTCCACCTCCGCCATACGAATAACCTTCGTCACCGTCGCCCTCAGGTTGGGGGAACCGTTCGTCTTCGTCAGAGTGCCGTGATTCTTGTCTGCGCGATGAGGATGAACCCGCGGTAGGATTATTGGTATGGTCTACCCGAGACTGCGATGGACCGGCTGGGGCACGGTATGTGTGCATGGCACGAATAGCTTCACAGGTTCCCTTGAAGAGTCGCACCATTTCTTGTTCTGGAAAGTGTGTACCATTGACGACGTTTGCATTGATAGCGTCTTGCAAGTTTCCTCGCTGAGGGTTTGGTAGTGAGCCCAACAGGGGTATGAAGCGAAAGCGAGATATTGAACGCACTTTGTACAACGGCAGGAAAAGATAAACGATTTTGCCTTCACCATCAGGGTCTTGAACTACTGCAGAGTCCTGGAATATGTGTCAGACGCGACAGGCCTTTTAAATGAGCGCTGCAAGTACCAGTATTCGGATGATATTGGGATGCCTGTAAACAGCCGTAAAGCACAGAACAAGACAATACTAGCACGAAACTCACTTGAATCTTCTGTATGCTTCCACCTCACGCATAGCCTCTTTAACTCCTTCAGAACCGGTTGGACAACGAATCTTCTTGAGGGCGAATTGTCGCTAAATTACCGTCATAAGCTGGCGTATCTTGGGACTTGTCGAGCGACTCACACCACTGTGCTCATCTTGAGCTAAATATACAAACGAAAATCCTCCCTCTCCGAGAACTTTAACAATGTTGACTGATACACCGCAGTAGTCAGAATGAGAATTGAAATGCAGCAATAGATCACTGACACGTTCGTCCATTGATTTTTATTTTTGCAGATTGCTGGCACAAACAAGACGATAGCGCCCAGATGGCATCCTTAGCTTGATCCTTGAACGAGTCGAGAGCTCTAAAGAGTTGAGGAGGAAGAGACATGACCGCTAAATTACAGGCTGAGTGTTGCCGCCGGGTGTTGCGTTGCGTAGCAGAAACGTTGAGCGCTTGTGCCACGTGTGCTTTTTTCTCTAGAACCAAGGCCTGGACCATGATCAAAGCTCGATTCTGTTCTGTTTTTCTGCGCTCTCACAATGCTCTTTATCCGAAAAGATATGGCCATTCAAGCTTGCGTTATTGCGCGACTGCTCCCAGCAATGCAACCCAGGTAGCACGCGTCATTTTTCTCAGTGTATTCAGTCACTCATTTCTCTCAACAGCAGGTTGAAAAAAGAGAGCAGCCCATTGCAATCCCCCCGGCCAAGAAACTAATCATTCGTATGTTGATTTGTGAACAAGTTTTACTTGAGCTGATCTTGAGCTCTGTAGTCACTTGCATGGATGCACGCATCAAGTAAACAGCCGTTTGTAGTCGTTCTCGTTCACATGGAGTCTCATTGCTTCCCAAAGCCCTTTCAAACAACTCGACATTCAAGAAGGAGACGCTCATATCATCAGAAATGCTGGAGGAATGGCGTACGTCTTTCTGGATGATTTTCCGAGTCACGCATTCTCACCAATCACTATCTCAGTCGTGACGCACTTCGAAGCATCATCATCTCCCAGCGTCTCCTCGGAACTCGAAAAATAGCCGTTTATCACCACACTGGCTGCGGCATGGTCCAATTCACGACACCAAAACTCCGCCAGCTCGTCAAGGACGCCGATCCTACCAATGTAAAAGCAGCAAAACAAGTCGACAAAATAGACTTTTTGGAATTTAATGACCTCGAACAATCGGTCAAGGACGATGTAAAATACTTGCAAGATAATCCTTTGGTTTTGAAGGGCACAGAGGTTACTGGATGGATACATTATGTAGAGACTGGAAAGGTTTGTTTACATCCTGCACCGTTGCTTAGTTTCTAAACCTCTTTGGCAGGCGACTCGTGTCATATAATTTCGATTTATGAGTATTGTATCTCTAAATGCTCTAGAATAGCAAGCTTTTTTGACTCCAAGTTGGAAACGGTCTGCGACGAGAGTAGGAGGCTGAACCCAACCACCCCTTGGCTACTCAATCCGTGTCCTGGGTCGCGTACTTGGTATGTAAATTCCTTGAAACAGACTAACCAGACCACTTCCACTCCCGAAAATCTCCGATCGCGACAGCTTGAGCTCGGCATTCCCGGCTTCATCGGTCTGCGTTGAGCCTCACAGAAGCACGATTGCTATGTAGTGTTCATATCTGGCCATACATATCCACCGGTGGGAGGATGACGATAGCCAGGTAGGATAAGATACTCATGCCTATTTCCTTTTCAACTATGCATTGTATAGACTACCCACGGTTCGTAGGTCTTCCTTCGGCGTCCTGTTCGCTCTAATTGGAATGTTCAATTGTAGCATCCTGACCCGTGGCTGCGGTCGTGAACCGTAGGAATTCGAAACCGTAATTTAACCACAGTCATACATCACATCTTGAGTGACTGCTTTATCAGCATTGTCCGTCACTTTCGGTATCTCTGCGGCTCAGATATCAGTCAAAAGCCTGCTCAACTCAAAAGACATGACACACCCATCGCACCAACGCATACTGGTCTCAACCTCAACCTTACCGCAATGTCTTCACTCGCACCGGCGCCGCCGCCACCCACCAAGCTAGGTATATACCGCGTGCTATCGCCTCGTGCAGGTGTGCACCTCTCCCCTTTAGCTCTTGGAGCGGCGAGTATAGGTGACAAATGGAGCGAATGGATGGGTTCGACGAGTAAGGAGTCTAGCTTCAAACTACTGGACGCGTACTTTGACATGGGTGGTAATTTTATTGATACTGCCAACTCTTAGTGGGTATCCCGTTCTGGAGTGTCAGCAACTAGCACTGACAGCGGCATTTATATATAGCCAAGACGAATCATCCGAAGAGTTCATCGGAGAATGGGCAGAGAAGAGGGGTATTCGAGATCAGTTGTTTATTGCTACTAAGGTGAGATGGATTTACCATCAGTTGATTTATGGATTGTTGACTTCGGGGGATTGGTGTAGTATACTTCAGCGTACAAACGCAGGGACCCTAATGTCACTCAAAGGATCAATTACGTCGGCAACAACGCAAAGAGCCTGTATGTCAGCGTTGAAGACAGTTTGAAGAAACTCAGGACATCATACATCGATTTTCTCTATGTGCATTGGTGGGACTGGGATACCTCCATTGAAGAGGTTATGGATGCGCTACACACGCTAGTTCTGCAACGCAAAGTTCTTTATCTTGTACGTATCGCCGTTGTTACGTTCTATGGTTCGCAGCTGAATTGATCCTCACTAGGGCATCTCTGATACGTGTGTATCTTGGCATTTTATTTGTCAGTGAGACTTTGGGACTGACGAATGCTTAAGACCGGCATGGGTCGTCGCACAAGCTAACACTTATGCACGAATCACTGGTAAAACGCCATTTGTCGTTTACCAAGGTCGATGGAACGTCATGCGACGATCTTTTGAGCGGGATATCATCCCGATGGCTAGATCCCTCGGGTTGGCATTGGCTCCTTGGGATGTTCTCGGTAGCGGTAAATTCCGAACGGATGCGGAAGAGCAGCGAAGACTCGAAAGTGGCGAAGAAGGAAGAAAGACTCTGGGTGCCGATTGGAGGAGGACTGATGACGAAGTCAAAATTAGCAGAGCGTTGGAGAAGGTCGCGAATGAGATTGGAGCGAAGAGTGTTACCGCCGGTAAGCGTTACACCTAGATTTCGTTTTCGTTCACTAACTAGTGTGTGCCCATAGTTGCCATCGCATATGTGATGCAAAAGACTACATACGTCTTCCCTATTCTTGGTGGCCGAAAAGTCGAACACCTGGAGGCTAACCTCGAAGCCCTGAATATAAGCCTATCCGACGACCATGTCAAATATCTCGAGAGTCAATTACCATTCGATCCAGGATTCCCGATGGATCTCCTTGTAAGTGGTGTCCTTCCGAAGTGCCACATCAGCTCACTCCTCAGTTGCAGGGTGACGGTTCTGAACCTATGCTCCTCCTCAAAACCGCTGGACATGTTCAGAAAATGCCGCTTCCGAAGTCATTGGGAGCTCCGAAGCTACCGCCACAATAGACAATTCTCACTAGAGACCTACATGTAGATAATGCCCTCATACTGATCAACACGCCGAGTGCAAGTACCAGGCGCTTATCCGGCGCTTCGAGTGATCAGATGCGATTCTTAATCACAGAACATCGCAATCGCCTTTCTACTTCTATGCTGCTAGGCATTCGAGACCTGCGTAATCAATGGCATCGAATACTGCGTGAAGCATAAGTACTCAATATGGAACCATCTCATTCCTTTCAGGGGGTTTTTTTTTTCATTGTGGCACATACACAAGCGAAGTGTAACTAAAGCAGGGTAAAAAAATCAAAGACATGTCCTACAAGTCTTGTCACAAAGTTCTGAGCACGAAGTGACATCTGCGACTGTAGAGTGTCCATCACTACCAAAACCACTAGAAATTCTAGAACTTGTGGGACTTCCAGCCAGAGCTCCCATCCAAAGGATCTCGTTTCATTTCCCCTGTCGATGGTAAGGAACGGCTGTGAAACTGTTCTTTGAGTTCACAGAACAATGACGCATACTTGAGACATTCTTCAGGTGGCATATAATCACCATCTTGCACAGCGTAGATGACGGTGGAGAGATGTGTACTGAGGAATGCAAACATAACACCTGGCGGTCTATGTATTTTCCACATTTGGTTTCGTGGTTGATCATCATTGAAACTTGGGGTGAGGGAATTCGCGTTTCGTGTGTCGTAAACGAACGACGGACCGTCCCTTGCTTGATTGGCGATAAACGGAGGGAGGTGAGGATACACCAAGTGAACGGTTTCCGGGTCTACTGAAAGTAACTTGTATTGACCAAGCACCGCGGACGCGGCTGTGTCGAGTGAAGGTTGGCTCTCCAAACGTCTCATTACCTGTGGGCCTCAAAATAAGCAAAGGACGCCTGATGATTACAGATATACACACCTCGTAGAATGGGATGTGTGATTTAGGAGGCTCCTCGCTTCGAAACTTAAGGATATAATTCAGAAGCGCCACCGGTAAAAAGAAAGAGGTTGCCATCATAGTTCCACACGAAATCATCATGGGGATACAGTGGGAGCATACTTAGTAGATGGAATGAGATTACTAATAGGCCATGGACAAGATTCTAGAGGTACGCACGCCAAAGGCCATTGTCCTGGCAATCAACCGAGAAATCAGCAGGAATGACTGTGAGGGCGATAGCATACTTCGCCTACCACCAAGCAGTGAGATTTTATCTGATGTGGCAGCTCTATAATACTCACCTCTCTCCGATTCAATAGAGGCAGGGCACGTCCACCTGTCGAGGGTGGTGACACTGCAAAACAGATGGCACATCGCTCTCCAACTTCTTCGCGAATCAACCGCTGCGTATCTTCAGAGAGTACTTGCTCTAGAATCTGTAAATGGAGATCTTCTGCCTTGCAAATATCGAGGTCGGGGATCTGCAGGATTGGTTCAGGGGCCATAGTGTTGAATTGTCAAGAGGATGAATTCTGATGACATCACACGCCTGCACTTTCTTGGTCAGCGATTCCCGCGCCTTGTGAAACCAAAAAAGGTAACACCTCCCGCCGCTTTCTTTCTGAGCTTCTCCCGTTTTTACCAGAAGGTCAGAGCCGCCCTTCCATTTCCTGGTCGAGTCTTCCGGTTCTACCACGTGTATTGATGTTCGGCAACTACTGCTACTGACGTGTCCCTCAGCATTTCGCCGCCGCTCACCTAGTTCAGTTATCAAGCACTGACACATGTCCAATATGGATCTACCGGTGTGTTGTGAAGGGAGGAAGTGTATCGGGTCAATTTATTCTCTATGTGCGTTATTATTACCTCCAATTTGGCCGTGTACTTACCCTGTCTTGCCCTAGTGCTGTCCCAATAATGCTAGTGTAAGCCCATAGTTGTCATCGCATATGTGATGCAAAAGACCACATATGTGGATTCTAACCTCGAAGCTCTGGACATAAACCTATCCGATGACCAAGTCAATATCTCGAGAGTCAGTTATCATTCAATCCAGGATTCCCGATGGATCTCCTTGCAAGTCGCGTCCTCAAAACCTCTGGACATGTTCAAAAAATGCTGCTTCCGAATTCATTGGGAGCTCCGAAGCTACCGTCGTAATAGACAGTTCTTACTGGAGACTGGTCTTCATCCTGCATGTAGATATCAATACCTTCATATACTCTGCCCTAAAGAAACGAGTGCAAGAAACGGGCGCTTATCCAATGAAAGCGGTGTGCGATTCTTGATCTCAAACCACTATATGCTGTCGGACTTATTCTCCCGTCGTATAGTCTCTCAAGAGCAAAAAAATTGTATTTACAGCCACAAAACACCGAGACCGTCGGGCGGATTTGACAGAGAAACTGATGGGCGGCGCTCTAAGTGGCCTAGCTCAATCATCATTAGAGCGATCTTCTCAATGGACAGGAACGGACGGAGCTACTCCAGACAAACATGTTCCTTGTTGCGTGATCCACATCTATGGCCGCGGCGGGACGCGTAGATGACTATGGGTAGTGGCGTAGGATTGTATAACGCCTGAGAGGTGAATAACTTGGATACTCGCGCTTATACATCCTCCGTACGATCTCCGGGGTTTCCTAAACGCCATAACACGCTGGGGCGCATTTATTGACGAATGTTCGTTAATCGGACACCGTCGGTCAGTGGCGTCTGGAGGTTCTGCCAGTGTTCGCCTCTGATAGAGTTATAGTTATATCCTTGCGTAGGAGATGTTGGATGAGCCTCTCTAGAGCATATAAAGTCGATCTTTCAATTGGGATATTCAGCATCGATATCAGCGATTGAGCTTTTGCGATGAACACCAAGTGGCTCCAGATCTTTTGTGCTGCCAGTGCTTATCTCGTCGCCGCCGTTTCTGGTGCTACGGTTACTTTCGACTGTAACAATATACGTGGTAAGCGCGTTGCTCCCTTGATAGAGCATTTAGGCTTACCCTATCTACTATATCACAGAGACATGCAACAACATGGTATGGGTCCACATTTTTGATACGCATGCATGCCCATCTCATCTTACACCGATCAACAGTGTTACGCAGCTTTCCGCCTCGTATATTTTCGGATGCATTATGATGCAAATCGCAACAATAAACCTGCCCGCAGGACTGCTGCAGGTTGCCCGAGGTCCAACAGATGCAACACGAACCCTCCTACCCCCAGCCGCATCACGTAGATACTCTCGCTGCACTTGTCCTTTGTAAGATGCTCACCTGATCGTCTAGATGTGACGAATATCCGTTTGCTAGCACTCATGGCACTGGTGCGAATGGATGGTATTCTGGTACAGGTGCCACAACACGCTGCGTCAGCTTGGGAGAATGCCGCAGTAAGTCTCGCGCCACAAAGGATAGTGATTCCCGTGATTACTGACCATATTATACACAGGTCAGGGTGGTTCCTTGAGCACGTTTTACCAGTCTTTCGGGCGCGTTGACGGCACTCCAGTAGATGTCGTTGTCACCAATTATAACGTCTCACCCTGGTGTGTCAATCCCAACATGGCACCGGATGCAAACTTCAGGACAGGCACAGCGCCACCGGTCAGGCGTGGCGGCCTGAACGAAACCAGCACCGACGCACGCAGCGTCAAGAATGAGAACGGTACCTTTTACGAGTACCTGACCGCGGCCAATCGTACTATTCTCTCGCTCACTGGCTCATTGGACATCGGGTCTCAGGTCTTCGTGCCAAACGCGGAGTGGGATATCAATCCGAAAGTAAAGGGTGTGCTTTCTCGAAGGCAAGACGAAAACGACGACTGTGATGCTGACTCGTTCATGGACGCTGTCAGCTTGCTGGGTGAAGACGAGCTAGGCGAATTCGACAGGATCGTCGAGCGTTTGCAATAAGTCCAAATCAGCTGCCAAACCATTTCCACCTTGTACAAGTTTGTTTGTTCCCGGTCGCGGTTGCATAAAGGTTAAAACCAATGACTTTGTGTCTGTTTCTTTTTGTAAAAAAAGCGTATAAAACAACAAACCTCGTCTGTGTACTTATGAAATATCATTCACTGCCCTGTTAAATTCCCAAGACTTTCCCAGAGCCTATCATTTTGGATTGACCTCAGTCCCCCGAGAATACAAATATAAGAATCAACTTACCTGCACCTCTCCAATACACCGCTATCTGTCATCACTAGCCCAATATCCGTGTTATTATCTTGAGTTTTGTTGAACTTCATTTCCTCTCCGCTGAATAGAGGCCAATTGGGTGTTATGTCGTTCAATGCATCGACCTTGTCATTGGGGTCCAGGGAGACAACGAATGAAAGGAAAGACCCGGCAAATGATGAGATGAAAGCGGTGCTATTGAAAGATAGAGTCTTTCCGCTGAGATTGCGTTCGTTAGATACATAGCTTCGGCCAAAAGATGAAGAGACCGACGTTGGGAAATAGTAGCTAACATCCAACCCATGTGTTGCCGGTGGAAGAGCGAATTCACCCTAATCAATGGTGTTAGCTGGCGCGGCGCCAAACGATCAAAAGTTACCTTGAATGAACGATTCTGGAATGCGTTCAGCAGGAAATAGCTCGGGCATACGAATATAGCTGCATAACATGGGTCAAAAATTGGCCAATGCTAAACGGGTACTCCCATTATACCTTCACTCATAATGAGATTATCTTGTGTTATGTCCGAACCCAAATCGCTGTACGCCTGCTCAACCATGGATATTTCATTCGGACCGAGATTTGGGAACAACTGAGACGCGTAGAACGACGCGTTCAATGGCGCACTTTGATTGACAAAGTTGGAACCTTCATCAGCGTTGGTAACCGCCAGGATGACATCCTACGGGACGTGAGAGGCGATGTAAAGCGAAGGCAATGTAGACATGCATACCCCATTCACTTTTCCTTGTGTCAAAGCTTCGGTCACTCTTTGCTTAATAAAAGTGCCGTCTACGACAGGTACCGTGACAAATGTACCGAAAAAGCCTTCTTGGTTGATGCGGAAGTTGGCATCTTGGAGTAGAGAGGCGTCGACTTGACGGAGGCAACCTAAGGTATCTGAAGATGATGTGCAACTAGCACGATGTTTAGCCTTGCTTATCCGCAGAGAAGGTAGAGACGGATATACTTGGTTTGTTCAACGACTTGGTCGAATATGGTCTGAGTGTGAGAGTTGACGATGAGAATGGATACAAAGGACAGTTATTTAGATGCCCGAACCTGAGGTATTGTATCGTTGAACGCGTACTGAGACGGCAAGAACGTTGAGCTGGTCATTGCAGCTCGGAAGAGTTGTGGTGTGGTCTGTCCGTCTTCGGCGATAACTTGTTGCAATACGGACCCAGCGCCTAGAGATCGTAATGAGCTACTGTGGTTTCTTGAGTGTGAGAGAGAGCTGACCAGCTGACTCGCCCCAAATGGTGACTCTTGTGGGGTCACCTCCGAATTTCGAGATCTGAGAAGAGGGCCGAAAGGTTGGCTCTAGAAAAATGGAAGATGTGGTAAAGGTTGCGTACGTGCTGATTCACCCAGCGGAGTGCAAAATTCTGGTCCACTGCAGACGGGCACTTTAGTCCGGGATACACTCATCGAATAAAACACCTACGCAATCCCGCGTTAAGAACACCGTTTTCATTTACTTCGTTACCAGCAAGGAAACCTAGCTCAGCTCGTTGGAAATTGTCCGGAATTGATCGAAAGATTTCGCACGTACCGAATATACCCAACCTATATTGAATGATGACCGCAACAACTCCGTCGTTCGATTCGCGAATAAGGTCAGAGCCTGTGAATTGAGAAGCGCTACCCGCGATGTATCTGTGATTCGATGAGAACTCCCGGAATAGAACAAAAGTGACGCGAATAGTGACCCTCCACCATGAATCCACACGACTGTGGGTAGTAACGTATCATTCGAAGCTGGGATGGTGGAACCTGGGAAGAACACGCTGCGCACAGAACTACGTGAGTAATATGACAGGATGATGATGGAAGTAGAGCGTACTTGAGGAACAGACAATCCTCTGATTGTGGTGGTGCTGATACCTGCCTCTTGTTCGGCGGAAACGGATTCGTAGGTGAAGTCCCTGAACCTGCCATAAAGCAAGTAGAAGGTTGAGTGTCGGCTTGTTGCACGCCTGATACGGTTTCCGGGGCTTGTGGGTTTTGCCAACGGAGTTCACCTGTCAATCTTAATGAATGACTGAATGTTAAGCCAAGGATACATCATCACTGACCAACTGGGGAAGCAGCATATCGTACACCCAAAAAACTAGTTGTGTTCGTGCTGATGTCGAAGACACCCTGATATTGAGCGTATCCTAGGTCCACGATGGGTGCATCATCTGCTGAACGCTGCTCATGGCCGGGTAGACCGAGAGCCTTGGAAAAGAGAGGAAGAATAGATATAACGCTAAACTTGATGCGCAGCTGCATTGAGGAGGCTTTGAAATTTCTCGTTGCTCTCACTAATATAAACACTGGGCTCCAAAAGTTCCCGTTCGGAATTCCGATCACGACATAGATGTTGCTTCGGCAGTTTTCTGTAAAGAAAAAATCTGTGTCAGTTGACGACTGTTCCTCGGAAGAGATTAGCGTAAGTACTGCTTTAATTTTATCGCAATTCGGGAGCCGCTGCTGTAGGGGAAGGAAGGAACGAACGAACGTCCAAGACAGAATCATGAGGTCGTCGACAATGGGTGTTGTCAAGAGAACTGTTAGGCGCTCATCCGCCCTTGGACCCAAACCACCATTACCCCGACCTCATTGCGACACGTCCTCCGCTTCGCACCCAAATCAGGTACCAGTGTCGCGAGGGGCAGATTGGCGAATAGCATGATGCACGAACTTGTCGGTTTTCTCACCACGGAGGAGAAGAATTATGAACCTCCGACATGATAGGATGCTTGCCAAGCCATACGGAAAACATCTACGACCGAAACCTGTCCATAGCGCCACAACATGGGCGAAGCATCCCAACGTGATATAGAGATGGCATTGTGGAGATACGAGAGATGTTGCTTCCAAGTCCATCAACCTAAAATGGCAATCTCGAACACGTTTATAAGCCCACATCTGCACGTCAACGATCAGAATCTACCCACTTCACAATGTGCCGTTGGTTTGCTTATATCAGTGACAAAGAGGCTTGCGTGCGTTCTCCTTCTTAATGTGTTCCACTTTGATGATGCTGACCGTAATTTAGCTTTTGGAAGACGTTCTCATCCGGCCTACACACTCCATCGTGAAGCAAGTCGAAGATCACTATCTCCCAAAACTTTTTCACCACGTCGACAAGGAAAGTGACAAGGAACAACGTCTCGATATCAGGGCACGCAATCTATACTTCAATGGGTGCGCGTATTATCGCCACCTCGTCTTTGTACATCCTCTAATCTCTGAGCGCGATAGCGATGGAACAGGCGTGGCCTTCTATTCGAAGACAGCGGCAGAATATGGTGAAGCCGATTTTGCTCTTCCGCACATCTACAAGGCATGTTTCGATAATACAAGTCATTCCATCTCTTGACAGCAAGTGACAGACGACCATGCCGCCCACGAACGACATCAACTTCAAATCTCTCTGTCGAAACTCGTCTTCCCTGACTGTTTTTGCACATGTACGGATGGCTACTTCCAATGTACATCAATTCAACAGTCACCCATTCGCGTTTGGTCGCCATATCTTCATGCACAATGGAGGTATTGCCGAGTTTGAAAGGATCAGGAGAGATATCTGTTCCAAGCTTAGCCCAAAAGCCTACCAGAACATCCACGGTACAACTGACACTGAACATCTCGCCGCTCTCTACTTCACGCACCTCGGAGACGATTGGGATGCCCAATACTCACTCGAGGATATGAAGAAGGCATTGGAGCTAGCCATTGTTGACGTGTTGCTGCTACAAAGCCAACTCCCGGATGCGACAACACCATTGGCACCCTCGAGCCTGAACATTTGCACGACTGATGGTCATCAGTTACTGGCGTTCCGTTATCGAAATTCCGAGGATGAACAGCCACCTTCACTTTACCTCTCCACAACTGCTGGGGTGACTCTCAACAGAAAGTTCCCCGGTCATCCTGATTTTAAGAAGCAGGAAGAGGTTCCGGAAGTGCATGCCGCAGGATTGAAAGGAACGAATACACTTCAGCGGGACGTTCACGGCGATCATGTCATCATTGCCAGTGAACCTACGACGCGGGATGAGGACGAGTGGGAGCTTATTGGCAAGAACAAGGTTTTTGATACTCTTTCTTTGTCGTATGCTTAATGATACTTACTCGCAAGTTTAGGCTGTCTTGGTCAATTTTGTTGGTGGAAAAACGAATGTCAGGATCCAGGACATTGGCCTTTGAGTCAGGATGGGTGACTTGCAGTCTCGGAATGGTACCCGAAAGGATGCCACCCAACAGGATTTCATTCCGTCTTTCTACGTCGGCTTCCCGTTTAATCATCCTTTTGTACTTGTAACGGCAACATGTAAATACATTTGTGACGACGCGAATACGTATTCCCTCGCTGTTGGACCAGAGCAATGAGTTTCCGGTGCAAGCGCAAAGGAAGGGCTGTGAACGTGTCGGGCATGTGACTTTGCCGAGCCGATGCGTCAGCTTGAAAAAATTCTTTCTTACCTTGCAACACAACCACCACCATCTCCTTTACACAAACCTTTGGAACAGAAGTCTTCTTCATCCTCCACAATTTCTTCCATTCACCCCCTTACTTTACAACACCCCGTCTTCTGTCCAGGCAGAGGATTCATGCTTAGGCCGCCTATAGGTATATCCAGACATAAGAGTTCGTTTCCGTGCAAATCTACCAGTTTTGTGAGTACCTGTCCTCGACGTGACGACCCACATTACTGACAGAACTTTCTCAGCGTTAAAACCCCTTCAAATCCAATATGGCTTCCGCTGGCATAGTTAACATCCGTCGTGATGTCGATGATAAATTTTATCGTTACCGGTGAGTAATGGCTCGACCTCATGCCCGTGAAACACGCTCCTAATCGTCATCATGTTTCTAGTATGCCACTCCTGACCACAAAAATCGAAGGAAAAGGAAACGGTATCAAAACTGTCATCCCAAACATGGCTGATGTCGCTCGGGCTCTCAGCCGTCCCCCAACATACCCCACCAAATTCTTTGGCTGCGAACTTGGTGCGCAGACCTCTTTCGATGAAAAGAACGAACGCTACATCGTCAATGGTGCCCACGACGCCAACCGTCTTCGAGAGCTCCTTGACGGCTTCATCGATAAATTCGTCTTGTGCAAATCATGCAAGAACCCCGAAACGGAACTGGTTATTCTCAAACAAGGCCGTAACGAAAATATTATTCGTGATTGCAAGGCCTGTGGAGAGAGGACAGATATCGACATGCGACACAAGTTGACTACCTTCATTTTGAAAAATCCGCCTGTCAAGGCGAAGAAGGGTAGAAAAAAGGATGCGGGTAATGCCGCGAGTGGCGTTGGAGGGGGTGGAGATAGGACACCGGAGGAAGGTGATGCCGACGGCGCTGATGCTGGCGGTGAAAGTGACGATGAGTTGACGAGGAAAATTAAAGCGGAGGCAAAGGATCTCAACGCAGATACTGCTTTGGCCAAAGAAGATTGGTCTGCTGACACCTCTCCTGAGGCTGTGAAGCAACGAATCAAAGCGTTGGAAGGCGGTTTGGCTGGTGTATCCATCACCAACGGTGGCGATGATGAGGGCAGTGATGATGATGCCAACAGCCCTTACGGTCAGCTCGGTAGGTGGGTCGAGGAGAACCACGGTGAAGACGACGATACCAAGGCCTTCCTCGTCTCCGTCTACAAGAAAGCGGAAGAATTGGGAATCGACAAGAAGCACAAGACTGTCTTGGTTCTCGCGCAAGCTCTCTTCACCGAGAACGTTGTAGCGGAAATACCCAAGTATGCTCCGTTGTTTGCCAAGGTGAGCACTATTGTTCAGATCGTCTCTAGATATTTGCTGACTGTGGTTCATAGACCGTCACCTCGGAGAAGCACCAAAAATCTCTTCTCGGTGGTATTGAGCGACTCGTCGGACTGTCTCACCCCGAGCTCATCCCCTCCGTGCCCAAGATTCTCATGGCCTTCTACCAGAGTGACATCCTCGAGGAAGAAGTGGTCACTCAGTGGGGAACGCACGTTAGCAAGAAATACGTTGACAAGGAGACTAGCAAAAAGGTTAGGAAGGCTAGCGAGCCCTTCTTGAAGGTATGTGTTTACTTTCCTCCATAATCGTTGCTTGAGCTAATGGTGTATCACAGTGGCTCGAAGAGGCTGACGATGACGACGATGACGACGACGAAGAGTAGATGGTATAAGTGCGCATAAGCAGGAGGGATTCTTCTTTTTCTCATTGACTCTATCTGTACAAACACGCGTATCTTTTAAAAGGATTTCTATGCTCCACTCAGTCTACTTGGTTCTATGTACTGTATGTCAAAAGCAAAATGGATCCTCACTCAGTATTTCGTCGGATCGTTGTGACTAATCCACCGGAGTAGCCAGGGAGTAGCACGGCTTTTGTGCTTCAGCGAAGCACATGTAGGTGTACTCCCAAAGAGACTTGTTCGAAAGCACGACAATAAGCAGGCCTTCAAGAAGTTGTATTTGATCCCTCAACACCGCAACTCAATTCGATTGCTTGTCCTCCGGAAGACCATAAGCTACTCTGCGACCCCAATTCACAATCCGTCTATCAGCATCCCTACACCACTTAAATAGCCCTTCAACTTCCTGATTCCATCTTGCCTCCACAAGACTCAAAAACGGTTTTTCAGCGACTCGTGCTGCTGCAGGCGGTGGTGCTTGGACGAGAGTGGGTGTTTCGACGAGGCGCACGCTTTGAATGTGTAGACTGTCGGCACGAGTCTATTAGACTTTTTGAGCAGATTCACATGCAGAATTGGCATACTCGGTTGATAATTGCTTTGTTCTGAGAGACAACGAATTAGAGAGGTGGTAATGGGATGATACGGAATACGATTCACCGCGACTGGATGAGGTTTGAAAAGCCATAATAAACCTAAGGTAGAGGGTAATTAGACCCGATTCCAAGTACCCAGATGCTAGAATTGCTTACCCCGCCAGCGACCAGGGCACCAGAGACTGGACCCACGAGGAACGACATGGTTGAGAGCAGGAAGGATTTGGGCGCCTAATACCGCTCAGCGCTGTACCACCATGTCGGTCGACACTGTCAAGGTCTTATTCAAAGGGCAATCACATCCAACCACCTTCACTCTTAGTCCTCCCCGCAACTTTTCTGCCCCGTTCAAGACGCTTCCCACAACATCGACCCTCATAGCATCTAATCCTCACATCCGAGAATTCACCCAGAATACCACCTCGGGTACTATATACAATTGGGGCAAGACAACTATCTGGGATTATTCGTTCCCCATCTTCTTTTGTCACCCTGAATCATGTTCAGAGGAGAGACCAATCATCATTCTGAAGACTGCGTGCCATATCGACGACGGGAACAAGGGCTATGTCGAAGGTAACGTCGAGAGTCTTGAGAAAGAAGCCGTTTTCTACAACGAATCCCTGGCTTCTCTGCAGGGCCTATTGGTCCCTCACCACTATGGCATGTGGCAATCTGATGCTACCGAGTTCGCTGGGGTTATGAGATGCGAGATCTTGGAGTATTGTGGTCGCAACCTAAGTTGTGCGCCGGGGTGGACTTGCTCGGTGGAACAGAGGTAAACGTTATACAATTATATTTCACAACGACTAATGATTTGTCCCAGGAATCAAATCGCCGAAGCGGCCGAAAAACTACACGATTGGGGAATCTGCCATTATCAGTTGACAGACGATGAACTCCTTCGGCATACATTGTGGCGAGAAACGGACCAGCAACCGGTCTTCATTGATTTCGTCAAGGCTGTTGACGCTGAGGAATGCACTCGGATGATTCCACTTTGCCCAATGAGGCCTTATCACTGGTTGAAAGGAAGTATCTGTGAGGAATTGCAAGAAATTGGCACGTTCCTCAAGCTTCGGGGTCGGCTAGACGGTATATAGAACAACCTGGAGATGTTCGCAAAATAACTGATTGTAAAGGACTAGGCTACTCTGAAGAGTTACTCAAAAAAGCGATGGACTGGCTGGCTGGACAGAAACACTGCTGGGAAAACGGCGACGACTTTGATTGGGCCATCAAGGAAGAGAAACATCGAGAACAGAAGAAACTACTTCAAGAATGGGCCAAGGAGGAAAACGTCGAACCGCGGATTGTGCGGTACTCCAGACAATGATTGTTTGGCCCCTGTCTTACCTTCCCCCGATGGACTGTACATCGTTTCCTGAGAATAGTATTAAGATACATCGCGAATTCTAATCAAACAGCAGATTCTATATCACTAGCCCTCGCGTCTCGTATTCTTGGCGTTGTAACAGACTTCTCTCCATTTCCTGCACATTTCTGGCATTTCTTCTCTTCCAAGGGAGCGGGTACTCCGGGATAAAACCAAAATACGGGGTACCGCCGCTGAATGTTGTTGATCACCAGAGCCACACCAAGTACCAAGACGGTGCTCAAGAGTACAACTGGGAGATAGTACCAGCTCAAGTTGCGCACCTCCGTATTGACGGCAGCTAGCAGAGCGGTCGCGCCTGGATTTCCCTGGTGAGCATTACATCAAACTCATATTTCGGAGAGCGACCTGCTGGCGGATGGATCATCTTTGTCAATTGCAAGACGACTACCGTGGTGGCGACAACAAGCGAACCACATAACCATTCCAATTCGTTGAAACGCTCTTCCGTCGGGAGAAGGAGAAAGAGTTTAGTGATGCAAATGCCGATCAGCGCACCTAGAAAGTGACTTGAATAAATAAAAATATTAGACATAAAGTCGTTCACAACATATAAAGGTGTTTACCCTCCGACCAGGGATCGAGGCTGGGATACAGAGCCGTCTATTGCTCCATATAGAAGAGAGGCAGAGGCTCCCTGAACAAACACGACAGTCAGCATCGAATAGCGATGCGATCTTTCGATACGTACGAAACTGGGTACGATAGAAGGCACGCCTCTCCGTTTGAAATAGTCATGGCTAAATACCGCTTGCAGTACGGCCATCCCACAAAAGGCACCGACGAATGACCAAATCCATACGAGATGATCAGGTAGACGAGGTGGAGGTTCGCGTCGGTAACCTATCCAGTATGAGATCCAATACGGTAACAGGGAACGAGACCTATGCTGGAGCATCTCAGTGAAAGTCAAGTAGGAATGTTGGGAATTTGGAGAACTGGAACGTGCCTTTAATGGTCCTGCGACACGCCGAGCAAAAGATGAGATCATTCGTAGTTTGTCCTCCGCAGCTGTAACATCATACGACTCGTCATTCAGATGTCTACATCCACCACCAAAGAAACCGGGAAGCGCGACGTGAACCGGCCGGTTTTGCAGGTGGAGAACCATTCTGATCGCTGGACCTCATCCTCGCCGAATATGAATTTGAAATTACGCTCCAAAACCTGTCATGAGACCATCGCTGGCCGGAGGTGTAATAACAAGGAATTTCTAGTATAATGGCTATACAGTAGAGACATTAGCTCGCGGTAAGCTATTTTCTGTGCTGGCTGTAGAAGTGCTATCAGGATCTGGTACCTTCTCCTCTAAAGGTGGCTTCAGATGAGCGGGAACAGCAGGTTGGAACCAGAACACGGGGTAACGTCGCTGAATGTTATTGATCAACAAAGCAACCGCAAGAGCCAAGACTGAGCTTAAGAGTACCACTGGGAGGTAGTACCAGCCCATGTCGCGGATTTCGGTATTTGTAGCAGCGAGAAGAGCAGTTGCACCTGTATCAAAATGTTAGTCAACAGCTGGACAAGAATTACAATAGAACATGAACCTGCTGGAGGATGCGTCGTCGCAGTGATCTGCATGATGACGATTGAAGTTGCACATGCCAGCGAACCACAAAGCCATTCTAGCTGCAGGAATCGGTCTTCGGTCGGAAGGAGACGAAACAGTTTGGTGATGCAAACACCAACAAGGGCGCCGAGGAAGTGTCTGGAAAGGTATGTTACGCAAGAAAGTTGAAAGAAGGTTAGAGCATACCCTCCAACCAATGCACGAGGCTGCGCCAGTGGTGCATCGATGGCACCATATATAAGGACAGCCGATGCCCCCTAGAAATAAAGATGATTGAGTATCCGCATTTCATCAATGAGAGCAAGGCTACGCACGTAGCTGGCTATAATCGAAGGTACGCCTCTTTCAATAAAATATTGTGCATGTCCAAACACTGCCTGCAGCACCGAAATCCCACAGAAAGCCCCGATAAAAGACCACGCCCAAACTTGATAATCCGGGAGTTTAGCAGGGGGTTTGGACCGATGTCCGAGCCAATGTGAGATAGAATGAGGTAGTCTAGAAAGACGAGACATTGGAAAAAACTGCAGAATGGTCAGGGTACCGAACAGCAGGCGAAAGTTGGCACTTGCCTGATGCAAAATGTCGCCTTATAAGTATGAGGGCCAAGTCGGTGTTCCGTTGTGTTCTCGGAGCTTGCTGAATCCAGTGAAATGACCCTGAAAGTCCTAGTGTGAAACGATAATTACAATCCGAACGCCGTTGCCCTATAAAATGTCATCCGAACGCCGAGCGCGCCATGCAGGTGATGGAGAGGGGCAGAGATGAAGCGGTCCTATGCACGGGCGCTTGCGGGCAATTCCTCAAGCGCCTATCATGTGACGCATGAAAGAATTTTTTCCTCCAGACTCAAAGTTGCTCGACCCTTTGGTCGACGATGAGCAACCTCATTTCTTCAGTAGCCTGGGTTCGACGAGGAGTCGCTGCCCAGCATCCCCATAAATATGTTCTCGACGACAAGGAATTGGAACGCGTCAGTGCTTTGGCACATATCGAACTAGAAGATGCTCGGACAGAACTAAAGCGCGCTCACGAAGCAGCTCAAAAGATGGGAAAGGGTGCTGAGGGAGATGAAGCAGACGATGCTGGAGATGACGATGATGAATGGGTGGAGTGAGTGCGTTACATTTTTTCGTTATTGAATTTTAGTTTGATTGAACAAAATTTTGATGATCCTAGTGAAGATTCAGATGCTATGGACGTGGACGAGACCTCAAAGCCCTCGGAGCCACCTAAAGAAGAAGACGAGATGGCAAAATATAAAATGGATGAATACGATGATGATACAACTGCAGAGCGTGAGCACGATTTCTATTTTGCTTGGTATATGACCTGATTGTACCCAGCGATCGGTCCGTTCAGTAATATCAAAGGGTTGACCTACTACAAGGATAACGAGGATGATCCTTATATCACGTTGAAGGAGGTGTGTACAAGCTTATACTTGGTCAATTCGTAGTTGACTCCTTGCTTTAGGACGACGAAGCAAATGAACGAGAAGAACTCGAAGTTCTCCCAACCGACAACCTCCTCGTAGTCGCAAAAACAGAGGACGACATCTCACAACTCGAAATCTACGTGTACGAAGAATCTGAAGAAAACCTCTACGTCCATCACGACCTCATGCTTCCGAATTTCCCTCTTTGCCTTGAATGGCTTGACTTCCCACCTGCATCCGCCTCAACTACGCCCTCGAATGACCCCACAAGCTCTGGATTTGGGAATTACATCGCTGTTGGGACTCTTGACCCCGAGATCGAGATATGGTCTCTTGATATCGTCGACCCTATGTACCCAAATTCCGTCCTGGGACGTCCGGATAAAACCAAGGAGCACGTCCCAATACCTCTCGGAACAGGCAAGAAAAAGAAGAAAAAGACTAAAGCTCGAACAGTCGAAAAGGCGTATCACGTAGACGCCGTCTTGGGTTTATCCTGGAACAAAATGCAGAGAAATCTGCTGGCAAGTGCCAGTGCTGACAAGACTGTCAAGCTCTGGGACTTGAGTCGTGATCCGACGATAGGTGATGGGGGTGAAGGTGGTGCGATACGAAGTTTTGATGTCCACAAGGATAAAGTCCAGGCAGTCCAGTGGAACCAAAAGGACCCTAGCGTCCTTTTGACCGGGAGTTACGACCGTACTGTTCGGACGTTTGACTCGCGGTCTCCGGAAACTGGGGTTGGTGCCTTCCTTGGGAGTGATGTAGAAGCTCTTCGTTGGGATCCTTGGCAGGAAACCAATTTCTATGTGAGTAGACTCGAGTCTGTTTATAGGTAGCTTGACTGAATTTACCCTAGGTTTCACTCGAAAACGGTCTGGTCCTAAACTTTGACGTTCGAACACTCCCTTCGAACCTTGACCAGCCCTCACAAGCACGGTTTACACTGTCCGCTCACGATGGAGCAACCTCCGCCATCGACGTGAATCCCCATTTCAAGGGATGCATAGCGACTGGAGGAGCAGATAAACAGGTCAAGATCTGGAATATCGATGAAGATTCCGAAGGAAAACCTAATGTCAGCTTGGTTACATCTCGAGATCTCGGAGTGGTAAGTTTTGTTTTGTCCATCTGGTTGCCTAAACGATACTCATACGATCACTAGGGCAAAGTCTTTTCGACAACGTTCTCACCGGACGATCCTCTCACCCTCGCAGCTGCCGGTTCTAAAGCCAAACTGCAAATCTGGGATGTTGGAGCTAACTTTGGCGCTAGAAAGGCGTTTGGGCCTAAAATCAGAGCTGCTGGTAGAGCGCTTCGGGAAAGAGAAGAGAAGGAAGGTGGTAGTGGTGGTATTATCGGCGTGCAAAGTGATGACGAAGATGACGAGGAGGATGGAGGCGAAGAGTAGATTATTCACGCTCTGCTATCGAGTTGCGAATCGACAGTTTCTTTACCAGGCTAAAGGTGTGAGAGATCGAGACGATGAAGAGGATCGATTCGAAGAAGAGTGTTCAAACTCTTCTGACAAAGTAAGCCGAACACGAGCACATATTGGGGATTGAACGAACTGGGAGTACATATACAGTCATCGCAAAGACACAGACCCGAAAGAAAAGGAAAGAAAGAAGTTATGTACTGTATTTGTATAGAATACCATCCGCGCACCAAACACCTAAACACGCTCAACAATCTGATCAAACTCGCCAAGCTCATCCACCTCCAACATACTAGCCGCCACAACCCGTGCAGCATTATCATCACAAACATCTTCATCACCATCCGCGTCTACACCAAGCAAACCATTCACTTTCGGGTGATTCTGCCATTCCAAATTCGGTACAAACACTTTTGTACCAATGTCGATCGGGCCCGAGATGGATAGCATAGTGCGGTTGGCTGCGGTCTTGTATTCGTAAAGGGTAGCGTTGGAGTTGCGCCTGGAAGGTGGTCGGCCACCAGTCGCGAAACCATCAATGTCGCGTCGGTTAGGAGGCGCGATGCCCGTCTGGAAATTAGCATCGGGTGCAAGGGCTGGGTTTAGGCAATATGGTGTCGCAGCGCCAGTATTGATCATCATGACTTGAACTAGAGTACCGTCTACCCTTCCAAAGGATTGGTAAAAGGCGCTAAGAGTTCCGCCTTGACCTGTAGCGTACGGTTGTATAAGCACTCTCGAATGGACGATAAGGGCTAGCGTAGAGTATACTTACTGGAACATTCGGCCCTGCTTACACAGCGTGTTGTGGCGCCAGTACCTGTGTACCATCCACCCATACCTGTGCCGTGGGTGCTTGCGAAAGGATACTCATCGCATCTATGAAGAAATTAGGAGCGGGAACACGGTATAAGCTGAGCAAAGTACGTACGTGATACGAAGGGCAGTAGGAGGGTTGTTCTGGCATCTGTTGGGGTTTGGTTTACACCCTGCAGCTGTTCTGCGACCAGCTCGATTAGCGGGATTAGAATCAAAATGCATTGGGTTGTAGACGCCACGATTCATCGCATAACACTTGGGGAGAGTCAGAAATGTGTGTAGAAAACTAAGTTGCATACCATGTTGTTGCACGTCTCTGTCACGCAAGGTTGGTGAGACTAGGAGTACTAGTATAATAAGAGGGCGATAGACTCACCAGGCATGGCGTTGCAGTCGAAAGTGACTGGCAGGGCAGAGACGTTGAGGACGACGATGGTCAAATAGGCGAGTGTTCGAAGGCTAAGCATTTTCGTGACAGTGACCGGCTGCTGGTACTACCGATGGCTTTGGATAGTAGATGCTGAGAGATGGACATGACAAGAAGGACTTTATATCCTCAAGTCGAACCCAGTCACTGGTCTTTTTCGCCCAACTTGTTTGTACAGCAGGGACTGAAGCTTCTTCCGCTAACCATTCATCGTTTCTCATGGATGTAGTTTATTTTTGCCAGCGCCGAAAAGCTTGTGCCCCGCGATTTTGAGCCTTTTGGTCAGCTGCGGGGTAATACCAACGAGAAAGAGTGACACCGAAAATGACCATTTGATGTACTTTGAATGCTATCATGTGTTGTAATTCATTTTCAGCTCCCTTGTAGGCCGGACGCCTGGTTGAGAATACGATAATGTATGTACGCCTGACATTCATGTGCAGGTACCGATGAACTGGACTTGTACACCAATGAAAGTAAGCATCTCAGACGAGAATCTCAATCATGAGAATGACACTCACCGCATCGCTCATTCCACATTTTCTATCACGAGAGACTACCTTTCCAAAGAAAGTAGCATTCATGATGGTCACAATCCAGGTTTCGAAACGCTGACTAATCGAGAATGGCCAACACCTTCGCTCTCATTAGTGAGTTTGCGCACGTGCCATATTAGCCAATATTGGCTTTTTTTCTCTTGCGCGTAGCCAACGCGCTCCACAACGCTGTTTGGGCGAAAATAATTCAAATTATCACTGATACCCCTCAATTTTTTTTAACTACTGACATGAAAAGCTTTGTTACGGTGTATATAGTCCTCCCTAAGACCCTCAGGAGGTAGGTGTCAGTGTTTAGTTGACTTTCAAGTCATTTTCAAGTCATTCGCAATCATGCTGTTACTTCAGCTTGAATTGCACGGAGATCGTCTCAAAACCTATGCAGTATAGATATGTGAGCTGCAGAAATGGAAAGGGGACATTAGATATCCTGATTGCATATCCACGACTCCAACCGTGACATCGGTTTGCATGGAAGTGGATGCCGAGGTATAATAATGGTCGGAAGGCGGTCTTCTCAATGTTCAGAGCTGTAGGGAAGCGTCAAGAAAGTCAGTTTGAGCATTCAGGAGTCATTAAGCAGGCATCCGCACCAGAATTATTGCCTCCAGAGTGTTATCTAGCCCAAACAGAATAATATGCCTCTTTTCATTCATCTTGACTCTGGAGATCACAGCCAAGCCTTCCGGATGATTCAGGGAGTTGTCTTGAGGCTCGTGAATGGCGTACGTTGAGTTTGAATGGGAGTGAACGCAGCTATCGTTCTGAACGACGCGGAGGAACGGGGTCGGAGGCTGGAGCCACGGTGGCTATGCGCAAGAGAAAATTGCCAATATTAGAGAGTTTGCGCACGTGCTGGATTTGCCATATGCAGCTTTTTTGTCATGTGCAAAGCCGCACGACTCCACAAACAGCTCTCCGTGCAGCTCCTGCTCTCAAGACTTTTCGGTCAATACTCGTCGTTGATCTGTTTTCTGGGCTCCTAATCGCTGTAATTGGGTACAAGAGAACTCTCAATGATGGTTACCGCACAGGGAAGTCGTTGAGGTAATGAGACAGGTTGAATCAGGGTTGAGTGTAACACTTTTGGTACGTCGTCGTTTCTTGCGCCGAACTCCCTCAGATACTGCCCAGCATAAGCAGGAATCTGTTGACATCAACAAGATACTTTGTCGAAGACCGAATGTCGCTACATTACCACCCTCATCGCATTTCCTGTTCACAACACCTTTGAAGAACAGTCTGGGGCAACACTCTTCGTAGTACTGAGGTAGCATGGCTACTCAGGTATACTTATGGCTATATGTTCAATGTTCACGCGATTTCAGCGAACAAATATCACCTGTATGAGCATTTCTCATCACGCTGTCGTTGTTAGTGTAGTTTAGTGCAGGATACTTAGGATACGTGAAATCACGATCCCTCGTCATTGTCATAACCCTCTCATGAGCCTTGAGTCTGATAAGTGTATCATACACAGAAAAATAGCGAGAAAATCTGATATATTCGGTGGGTACTCGGGCGCTCGGAGCCTTGAAAGCGTTGTGGAGCCGTGCGGCTTTGCACATGGCAAAAAAGCTGCATATGGCAAATCCAGCACGTGCGCAAACTCTCTATTGGCTAATCTGGCTCGTGCGCAAACTCACTATTCAACGTTCACGGACTCCGCTCTGAGCTCGCTATCTTACGACGAAAAATTGGGACGGATGACATTTAGCTGGTAACACGGTACGTCTTCAAGATACCTCGTTTCTGGAACTGCCAGTGATACCTAGGTCATGCATCTCAGGTCAATTCATATTCGTTTTGTATTACATACGGTTCCATCTACCGGTCGTGTCAGAATGTATGTGGACGTTGAAGACTGGAATAGGCAAAGCTTTGAACAAATGCCGTAGGTGAGTACTCTATACCCGTTATGTTCTCAATAGGACTCAATACCCCAGAAGTCCATGCATGTGGCTGTTTTTGTTCGTCAAGTTTGTGGGGAGACGGTCAAGCAGTGATCCCTGCAATCTCCACCCAGGCTGAACCGAGGATATCTTGAAGTGCATAGTCACCTGTCGTATGAAACAACCCGAAGAGCAAGTCGACCTCAGCGAAGCCAACCCAACGCCGACGTCCCACTAATTGTTTCGTATCACACAATCCGAAGAGCAAGTCAACCTCGACGAAGCCAACCCCACGCCGTCGCTGGCCCTGGATTCTGAACTATCCCTGTTCGCAAATCGGGCTCTCGTAGATGTGGACAGTTGTGTTTATGGTTAGAGAGAGAGCGGGGTGTGATTAATTTTGGCTTCAGTAAGTGCATATATAGAATCTTCCACTCGAACGCTTGACGCTAATCTCTACCGAATCAGGGCGAATGTTCTATCTATCTATGTTCGCAAATCTGACAACCGCCACGCGTCTTTCAACCAAGGCATCGAATCGCGGTCAGCTGCTAGGGACCAACCTCGGCGAAATCACCTCAATGCCAACGTACCACTAATCTTTCTTCGCACACCCCACCTTCACTCCCGTTGTCGTTTATAAAACACAAAAAATGACACCCAGAGACTCAACAAACCATGAGCCTCCCAACACCTACCCCCAACCAACCCTACTGCACCATCTCCGCTCTCCAAGCCGGCATAATCGAATTCAAACTCGACATGCTCCTAGATAACGCCCAACCGGGTTCAAAACTCGACGCTCCTTCCCTTTCTTTCCTCGTCCAACATTCCACGAATGATAAGAAGATGCTGGTCGATCTGGGGTTACGCCAAGATTACGAGAACTACACCCCCATCGACGCTTTGACGTGTAAGAACTGGAACGTGCGTGTTCCTCAGGACGTCGTAGACTCCTTACACAAGGGTGGATCGGAGCCTTCCCAAATCGATACGTGTGTATAACACACGTCCATTTCGACCACGTCGGTAACCCACATCTGTTTCCCAAAAGCACATTCCTAGTCGGAGCAGACGCCCAAACACTATTCCAACCAGGATACCCAGCAGACCCCAACTCGGCGTTCGCGAGTGATTTGTTCCCCGGGGATCGGACGATATTTCTCGACGCACAGTCGAAAGAGTGGAGGAAAGTAGGCCCATTCGAGAGAACGTTGGATTTTTATGGAGATGGGAGTTTGTTTATCGTCGATGCGCCGGGTCATTTACCTGGACATATTAATGTCCTCGTACGTACCTCCCCGGATGGTGGATGGGTACTCCTCGCAGGGGATAGCGCACATCACTGGAATGTTATTACAGGCGAATCGCATGTAGCTCATGACGTGCCGGGGAGTCCGTTTCCGGGTGGATGTCCGAATGTGGATAGTGAGGCGGCGGAGGTGCATTTGAGTTGCATTAGGAAGTTTTTGGAGGAAGAAGGTACGAAGGTGATTATTGCACATGATGAGGGTTGGTTTAGGGAGAATAAGGATACGGCGTTTTGGCCGGGGAAGATTGAAGCGTAGGATGTGATAGATTGCATATACTCTATGTAGACCAGGCGTTACGAATCCTAGATTGGCAGTGGAATTGGTTATGGTCCGAGTTTAGGACAGTCCGACCAGTCGCTCAATACCATCGAGAAGAGATTTTTGGTGCTTCTCCGAGTTGACCATCTATAGACAACAGTCAGCAACTATCCAGAAAGAGACCATCTTGCGATAGTGCTCACCTCAGCAAACAAAGGAGCAAACTCGGGTACTTCCGCTACAACGTTCTCGGTGAAGAGAGCTTGCATGAGGACCAAGACAGTCTTGTGCTTCTTCTCGATTCCTAATTCTTCCACCTTTTTGTACACGAAGAGGGCGAAGGCCCTAGTGTCGTCGTCATCATGGTTCTCCTCGACCCACCTACCAAGCTGACCATCACTGCTCTCGTTGATCATGGATATTCCAGCCAAACCACCTTCCAATACTTTGGTTTGTTGCTTCACAGCCTCAGGAGAGGTATCAGCAGACCAATCTTCCTTGGCCAAAGCAGTATCTGCATTAAGATTCTTTGCCTCCGCTGTACTTGTGGTCAGGAGAGGCATACTAAAGACATGATGGCGATTAGGAGCGTGTCTCGCGGGCATGAGGTAGAGCCATTACTCACCGGTAGCGATAAAATTCATCATCGACATCATGGGTGTTAACTGCAACCTGCGCCCTCGTGACAATGTCGGTGTATCAATGTAGTGAGTGAGAGGAGAGGCCGAGGGTGTTATGAATAGGCCCTTGTAGGTGGGACGACTTGTCATCAATGGGATCCTTCCGACTACTCTCTTTAATAGAACCCTCTATCGTGATACCATCGGAATCTTGAATGTCATGACTTGAGCGATGAACACTGGCAAAGTACATAGACTGCGCTGTCGGCATGGCCATAATGTCTGAAGACAGCGCATCAGTCACCCCGGGACCCTACCAGATGGATCTTGGTTATCCAGACTGTCACTTTTACTGTGATACTCACCTCTTGTTGCGATGTCATGTATTGCATGTCGAAAAGGGCATGTGGTGCTAGCCAAGCGTAGCCTGCGTGTTTCCCTTAATCATTTATTGCTCTCAGAATCGAAGTGTATCTACCGTTTTCTCGCACAATCTTGAAGCGCTGCTGCATCCTGTGTAGGAGCTCCTCGTCGCTAGGCAAACATACGTCGTCCTGTCAGGAAATATGAGCATGGAATGCAGTTTGAAACGAAATGGCTAGTTATTACCGGTTGAATTAATCCCAGTATATGATTATCCCTTACTGTCACTACGCTTGCTTCTGGTACCTGATCTGAATATTAGAATCTAATAACAGAAAACAATGTGTGAACAAACCTGTTCCAGTAGATAGTAGGCAACTGTCGTACATGGATCGTATACCTAGAGTATGGCAGTTTGTCAGCGCAGATATAATGCCAGCAGGTGTAAAATATTTACGAAATCGCGTGGGGGAATTCGCTCGGTCGTAACAGCTGCATCGAGCGAAGCAGAGAAGGAAGACGATGATGACTTCGACGAGGGCGATGACGAGGGTGAGTTTGATTGATTGTTGGAGGCACGGGAACCACAGGGAACAAAACTGCCGCCCGTCGCGTCAAATGACGTCTCCTGCACATTCTCAGTTTTCACAGACACCTTCGACGACCATCGACTGTGCCCAACGACAGCCCGAATGCCGCGTAAAAATGTGCATTGGTTAGACTGATTACTTGAACACTCTAGCCGACTGGTACCAATGGGGCCGGTATGAGCGTTGGCCTGAGCGAATTGCTGAAATTGATATTTGGTTTGTGCTCCTGATGGGCTCGGCACCATCTCCATCGTCACGAACCCAGTTTCTGCCCCATTGAATGAGGCCATCGCCCAATTGCTTGTTTTATCGACTCCAGTGACTAGAATCAAGGCATTTCCACTCAGGCGACGCCCTCGAACACCATTGATGTACCGAAACCAGCACATTGCGTTCTTCTTTGCATAGTCTTCGAAAGCATCCTCGTTTCGGTGGTCTTCTCGCCGACTCCCTTCAGGAACAACCAAAACTGCACCTTCATTAGCGCCAGAGGCCAAGAAAAACCCGCAGCCGAATTCTGGGGGAACACCTCCGAGTTGGTTGGGTAATGAGTAAGTTCATGCTTGTCAGTCTAGAAAACACGTTACACACCTGTATGTGGATGGTCGTGTGATCTACAATTGATTATCTTTTGGAGAGCGATTTTGCTAGAGGCGCTACTAATGACAGATCCTGGGCTGTGCTGATACAAGGCTGTCGTAATGTCCCATGGAAGGACAAGCGGTTCAAAGTCTTCGGGAACTCGCCCAAGGTTCCGGTCATCATGTGAGCTGTATAGGACATTGAAGAAGTATTCGACTCCGCCCTGCCCATCGTGTGCCACGACGTCGCCTATCGAAACCCCCACTTTTCGATAGGAGTCCGGAAGGTCATCAGTAACACCCGGGCGCCATAAAGGGTACCCAGAATGAATTAGAAGCATGTGCTTGACGTAGGTCACGAAAGGTGGAGGTGAGGGTTCGCATTCACATGCACTCGACGGGTCTTCGTCTGAGATAGATATGGAACGCCCGAGTGTGAAATTTCCGCCATTGATGATGAGCGGGCGAGTTGGTCTATGCAAGCTTTCTGATTGTCAATTCAAGCAAGATCAAAACAAGGACACCATCGTACCATTTTGAAGCTTTCTTTTTCATTCGCTGAACCAACAGCAAAAGAAAAAGTGGGCTAGAAAAGAGGAGATGCCGAAGAATATTGCCCGCGCTTATTGATTCGAGGAAATGCTGGACCCATGCAGAGAGAAAAGGATGAAAGGTGGCACGGAAATGATGTTGGGCCGATTCCATGACGCGCCTCGATGGATGCAATCAAGTTAGGATTATGTATGCTGTAGAATAGAGCATATCTGCATTGAACGCAAGATTTCGGACTTCACGTGCTGTTTTGAGCGATTTTCGCGCCAACAATCGCTTTCGTCGTGACCATCGTTGCAGATATGCTCGAATGCAGTACTTACCTTGGATGTGTATGTCGTTTCACACGCACAGTCGTCCTTCCTTGAATTCAGGGATCACCACCATTGCTAATCCCCGTTACCATCGACGCATCTATTGGCGAGGGTATGCTGTGCGACTATCCATCAGTACAATTGCATTGACCACTTGCAGAGGCGAGATGCGCTACAACGTGTTTTGAGGGCCCGCGCTTGTTTCGTCTTTGACGTCTATGCATCTTTGCGGATGCCCTTCCACGAAAATCGGTTGGATGTAAGCAGGCTAGGACGGTTGTTGGCATTTCTGATAGGTGTGTTTCGGGACTTAAAAAATGACCCCGGCATCACGGCATACTGACTCGGAGGCGATCCCGGACCTCATGCTCTCTTTTTCCATCGCGCCGTTTGCTAGCGATATAAACCCTGGCACTATCCCCCAAGCTTCAAACCTCATCTTGCAAGCAGGTCGCATATGCTGAGGAAATGCACTGAAAACTCTTACTCGTTCAGCATAGTATGTACCCTTTTACTTTGGCTTTGGCTTTGTAACTCGTTAACCAATGCGATGGAACAGAGCAATGGTCCTTTGAAGAGGGCAGAGATACATATCACGCATCTTGGCGAAGAATGAGGAGTCGGACAGGGTCCTGGTTTCTGTGGGTAGCTTGAATATGGGACACGTAGCTCGATGGCAGTAGCACGTTGTCCCAAGCCAACAATTCTATCAGTTACTAATCCTCGATTCGGATAGTCACAGTTTGCGACACGGAACAGTCCAATCTAGTAGCTAGGACTCGACGACTCTCAGTCCACAGCCAACATACATCACGTTTGGTTTGAATCGACGTTCCTCATCTGAGTCTTGAGATGGAGGCCACTGACTGAATGGGGTACGCGTACAACGCAATACGGCATGAACTGGGTACAATATGCTTATACACGATGGTCCAGAGGTACGTGGCTACGAATAATATACAAATTAACGATATACTTAACTATTGTGTATAAGTTAACAGGTGTCCGAGGAAAGCCCAAATGATTGTCTGACTCTACTTACTCGACGTCAGTACTATCACCCAATACTCGACAGAGAAACACACACGCACCATAAACCAACACCATGAATGTGGCCAATAACATCTCCAGTCAACCTTCCTGTCTGTAAATCGCGCAGGATAGCAGCGAGTATCGGGTCGGCAGAGTGTCTTCGTGGTGGTACTGGCGGTGGTGGTCCTGGGATCTTCAAGCCTTTCGAGTGGGAATGAGGGTTTGTTGGATAGATGGAACGTTCGGTTTTAGTTTCGGTTTTGGTACTATGATGATGACGGTGAGCCACTCTATGCGTATGCCCAGCGTCTACTAATGCTGATGTTTAACGAAACGTCAGGGAACGACAATCAAGCACGTACGATATCGATGTTTTTGGTTTCTTTCCTGCGCATTGGATGTGGATATATTGCTGAGGAGAACGATCAGTGTCGAATGGTTAATTGCGGTACCGCAACGTACCCTGTAGAGGAGCCGCTATGCCAATGCACATCTCCAGTTTGGTCATCAACGAGCTCGGTATCGGGATCAGGATTGAAGCCGTCATCTGCAAAGCAGGATCAATTGACGGCCATGGTCTAGCTGTCTGCAAAGAAAACACACAAGTCTGCGGGTCATGAACACACCGAACAGTTGTCCGAGGCGTGTTATTCAGGTTGATGTTTATCGAGATACCGTCGACATGATGGATAGCATGTCCATGAATCTGAAAGTGTTTTCCAGAGTTGAACATTTGGTGACTTGGGATGGGGAAAGACTCCGAGTCGATGAGGGATTTGGAACATTAGCGGCACAATTTAAGTAAACCAGGAAGATTGAAAGCAAGTCGAAAGGTCCAAATCCAAAAGCAGGCTACTGGTCCCATTTTGGAACACCATCATGCTGCCAACGCCAAGGCAGAGAAATCCCAATTGCAACATGATAACAGCATGTTGTCCGTTTCCTTTTATATCTATAGACTCTGGTTTTGCGGCTTATAACACCTCAACATCACGATCCCTGGCGCAACCCGGGGTGCGCGGCAGCCTTCTACCCTGGGAATTCGTGATGTTGAGGTGGTTTATAAAGCGCCAGTCCTCTAGATCTCCTAGGTACGAGTGATTGAGTCTGCCTAGGGGAGACTATAGATCTCCCCATATCCTCCTCCCAGTTTCTCTTGAATCAACCGTGGTCACACCGGTTCTCTCGAGGGACTCTCTGGGATTCTTCTCTCTATCTCGTGTGAGGTCAACGTGATTCCCATCACACCGCCTCTACATTTCTTGTTGTCGTGGTCGTCGTCTGTCGCGTTCAGGTGCCCACGTCTGATCGACCCCATGGGGTTTTATCTAACGCTATTCGACGCACTATCCACTTGTCGGATGACATTGGATGGCGTTGGTCCTTGGATAACGTCCTTGAATGCGACGCTATCCCGACGCCCTATCCATTTGTCGGATGACATAGGCAGGCGTTGATGCCTGGATAACGTCGGACGCTACCTGATAGATATCGACACTGCTGGGGATGGAATGTATTCCTTGTACATGTAGTAGCATGAAACGAAATATATTCAATTCAACAATATATCATACATGTCGTGTCTGGCCTACTCTTGAGCGTTCGCCCGTCGTGGAATCGCATGTCGCAACCAACAACAGTGCCCCCAGACACTCTATTCCCACTCTATAGTAACGAGTCTTCTCTACGATAACGCTGCTATCCTGTATGTGATGTTCGGTGATACAAAACTTGCCATCCGTTCCTGCGGGTACTGGTGCTCAAAGGTAGCCTGAAAGTCGCGTTATCGTTAGAACTCTGAACAAGTCAGGAATGAGACGCAAAACGTATCAAGTTCTCGGTGTATCGATTCAGAACATGTATCGTATGCCCTTCAGCGTAGATAAAGGATACAGGTTAGGCGGGGGAGGAGATGATGGCGGTAGTGGTGATGGCAGGAAGGAAAGAAGGGGACGTGGGATACAGTTTTCTGAGAGTCGGTTTGACCCTGTACTTCGGAGTTGCGCCACAGTCCCAAAAAATAAATATCATGCTGTCCAACTCCTATCGAACATCAGGTGAATCATAATATCGGCAGACGTCAGGTTTTACCCGATTCCTAGACCCCAGGCATCAGGCCTCAGATACTGGATACCCAATTCAAAGTCCCCAAGTACCCGCGCTGACCTGCGCCTGGTGTTTCTGAACGTCCTGTGGTGTACCCTCAGCCAGCAAGAGCAACGAGGCGATCGACACCATTGATAATGTGAACATGGGTCCGGGATCTGATGGACAGTCAAGCGGCGATGCTTTTCTGAAATGGTGGAACTTGGAGTCGAACCACTTGCTGCGGCAGAGTTTTGAAGATACTTGGTCGTTCAAAGCTTACTGCGCAGCGTAGAGCCCATCACCGGCTGGTATCGAGTATAGTAGACCCCGATTTACGGGCGTCTGAACGTTGAACCTGGTCCTTGGCAAACTGTAAGCCTTTGAATTGTACTCAAACTCGAAATCTTCAAAGTTTGGTCCTTGACGCGTGACAGAGTAGTGAGAAGCAGAACGAGCATTCCTCTGATGAGGAATCTGAACAGGCTGGTGCCCTAAACAAGGCGGAAAGTGTGATCAATGCCAATGCCAATACAGGGACAGTCAATAGGCTTACCTTGGAGGAGCGACTGGGTCTACTATCTGGAGGAGGCGCCCTTTTGTTGGTCGTGGCGGAAAAGTACTGTAACGATTTGTCATGTATTGTTCTCAGCCTTTCACCACGACGCCCTGACGTTCAGACTTCTCTGCTGCTGTTTCTCAACTCTTCAAAAGACCTAGAGTGCTCAAGGATTCAACGCGTCGAGGGTTTTGGGAGTGGGATTGGTTGGGGGGTGTCGGCAGTGAGTCGTCTCTAAACATGTCTTTCGTCCAATCTCATCTTGTATCATCATTTTCTAGCTTTCAAAACGATACCCATCCCACTCATTTCGAACCCACCTTTTGCGAAACACGAAACTCAAGCTTCAAGTATGAAGAACAAAACATCGGAACGGTTCCACTTTCAGAACACTCGTATGCATAACTATCGTATGAACGCACATCGGCCAGTGATTGACTCCGCTACCGATACAATAGATGGACGACAAACGCCATAGGGATTCAGAAATGAAGCTTGAAGCTTGAAGCTGTGATCGAAATGTTACTGCGACGGGGGCACGACAGACTCCTTTTACTATTAGCCTGCGCTCTCTTCCTACTCCCACCATGTCAGCAAAACTCCAGCAAAACTCGATTCTATCGCAGCAACCAAGTTGGTTCAACCAGCTCATGTTCGCTCTCTTCCCTTTCACTGTGGTTTTCCAATACCTGCTCGTATTCTCCGAAGGCGTCATTTTCCTCACTGGTTCTGCAGTCCCATTTCGGTTAGTCTGGGTACCCCTAATATCTACTCTCGTGCTTCTCGGCTGCGCACTGTTCTTGCTTGTCCACTATCCACCTTCAAAGATACGATTCGCGATTGGGATGGAAATTCATTTTGTCTCTGTGAGCATCATTGTTGGTGAGTCAACTGCGTCTATCGCCGTGTTTTTCACGTTCTGACTTTTTATCAGCATTCAAATGGGTATCCACGATACGGACATTCGCAATCGTCGCACTGTCTACCCTCGTGTTGTTGCATCTCATATTCCCTTCATTGTATCTGGTGTGTAATGGAGAACCCGGGTTTGACTTTGGGATCACCCCGATAGGCAGTCTAATTTCAACTGTCTTGCTAGCCTTGGAGAGGGTCTTGCTTGCCTTGGCGAGATTTATGGAGGAGGTCAATAATCTTTCCAGGGGGCGATGGATGAGCAGTGAGATTGGAGGTGAAGCGACTCCAAGCGTGTTGGAAGAAGATCTGGGACATCTACCTGTACATGTTGCTAAACAAGTTTGTTCTAGTCGTTTGGTGTGATACTGCATCTGGCGCATTTGGAATCGGTTTTTAGCTTTCGAACGTAGAATGAACGTGTTGTATCATCTACCTTGATTTCTGTTTGAATATAGTAATTGAAATCAGAACGATGGTCGAGCGTTGACGCGCCCATTCTCGGCTCAAACCACCACCACCGACATGCCTGATACTACTACGCTACAACACCTAGAAGCACTGACTCCACCCTACCCAGCAACAATGGATATCTTCACTCTTCGGTCAATTCTCCCAATTACCGCCATTCTTCAAGTTGCTCTCGTCGTCGTACAAGCCAACCAAGACCCTCAACTATGCTGGAAATTCCACACCAAGCTACCATTTATCTACTCGTCAATTCTATTCGAAATCGCTCTACACATTGTCTTCCTCTATCCTCCGTCCAACGCGCTCGTTATTTGGACACATATCCATATGCTTCCATTGAGTCTCATTTTCGGTGTGTAGCTCTAGCTCCGTTCCTCGCAATTCCTCTTAACTCTTCAAAGCGATGAACACACCTCCATCAACGTTCTCAACTCTGGAAAACACATTAAGAGTCATTCTCAGAACCCTCGTTTACCTATCCACACTCCATCACTTATTCTTCTTTGATTACCCATGGCTTCAAGCACGTAGACTGAAATTCGGCGGAGTGTTTCTTATTGTCGTAGTGCTCGGTTATGTTATCAGAGATATTGGGTGATGGGTACGTCGTCGTCTTGGGTGTTTTGCTGTTTGTGGCTCGCTGAAGAGGACTTGTTAGGCTTGAGGATGACACGATGATGCTCTCGTTCTGCTACCATCATCATACCCACCAAGTCTACGCTCACTCGAATGCGCCGCATCCGCCCTATCAAGAAACATTCGCTGGCAACACTCCTAATCACCGCCTTCCTGGAAATCTCAAAAGCTCTCGCCTCAAGATCACACGACTGGTTCCCCTTGTTTTGCTGGTTCCTCCTATCATGCCCTGTCATCGTATACCCCCATCTTCGACTGCGCACTCATACGTTGGCGCTTAGTCTCATCCTTGGTATGTACCCCATGTCCTCGCTATCCGAGCCTCAACTCGACTTGATCGCAACTTTTACAGATGCTTCAAGCCTATCTCATCTTCATGCTGGTCACGCTCGGAGCTTGGGAAGGTTTATCTTGGAAAGAATGACCCTGATGCACTTTTTCACATTCCAAGGGCTTGTAGACAGTCTTTTGTAGGCTTGTCGCGGCATTGTAGTAACTCTATCTGTAAAAGACATAAAACCATGTACAATCATCAAGCCGAGTCTCTAAACGACCTAACGGTTTAGTCCTAGATGGAGTCTTCAAGGCTGAATGAAGTATTCCTCGGATGAGGAACAGGCTGGTACTGAACAAAGCGGAAAGTGTGATCAATGCCAATGTCTGAAATGCGGGGAATAGTAAATAGGCTAACCTGGGAGGAGCGACTGGGACCAGTACTACAGCGGTTTGTGAAATGATTGCGACGCGCGTCCAAAACGCTGGGAAAAAATCGAATAATTCCGAAAAACCTCAGAAATCGCTGTGCCTCTCCTGTAGCCACCAAAAGACCAGAATTACCCTTGTAAAGTGCATGTATTAACTGAGGAGAATTCATAAATAGAAGAAAATAACATGTACACCGTATCACTCGGCGAACGAGGCGTCCACAGAGTGTCAAAATCCCGGACTGCTTCGTATGAATTTTGATCCCTCATTCATGGTTTGCTGCTCACTGTTTACTCTCAGACCTCATTCTCAAGCTCATAAATGAGTGAATGACAAAGCTGGTTACCCTCTGGGGCCCAGGTTGGGCATAGGGAATGCGGGAAGTACTGGCGTCCAGCCAGACATGTTTATGAAAATCTACTCGGCCTTTCAGACAGCTCCTTTCTATCGAGACATCCTTCGTATCAGCAACGATGTTGTTCTCTGTGTATATTACAAGTTTTGCTTTAGTTATTCGGCAGGATGGTTGATGGAGATATTGATTGGTGTAGGTACTGGTATTGGCTTGGTGAATGTCCGAACAAAGACTTTATGGCCCAATGCCATAAGGCCATGCATATCCTGAATGATGTCTAGCAAGGTGAAAGACTATGCAGATGCAGAAGGATGGAAGAAGTTCAAGAATCGAATGATGAGAACTTGAAGAATCATATACACCTTGTTTGCGCCGGTGTCGAGTCTGCAGTCTTCCAAGCAACTCTTACTGGGTCCTATACGCTCTAGCTTGAGAGAATCAAGGATGCGAAATAAGGAAAGGAGGATGCCTCGAGGGCTGTATCGGATGATGTGTTCCGGGTTGGTTCAAGGTACGCTGTAAAACGGAGCACAATTAAGGGCGATGAGAAATACATGATATATGGCTAGGACGCACCTTGAAAATCAAGCCAATGCATATGTCACCAGAATACTGCCAGAGCCAAGCTGCAAAGTGTAGCAGAAGGTGAAGGAGAAGCCGTGCTTCTCCTAGACCGCCGCTACATACTACCTTGTCCTGCACCCAACCGATTCTTCATCCCTCACATCGCTCTTTGTCCAACTGGGCCGCTTTATTTTGAACCTGAACACCCGAAAAGGGACCGGAGGCGAGTAAAGACCAGGAAGATCTATCGGAATGGCGTTCAACATGAGAAGAAGAGACAAGAGCAAATTTCTCCGGACCTGATCAAAAACACCTCGTTCTTCGAGCACAACTGAAGCCATGATTTAGTCAGTTCATTGAGTGTACATATAGACAGTTATATATTACTTTACAAGGGCCTTAGACTGGTTACAAGGGAGCTCCAATATTTTTGGGATTTTTCGGAATTATTCGATTTGTTCTGGCGTTTTTGACGCGCGTCGCAATCATTTCACAAACCGCTGTAGCTTGTTGTCAGAAGCGTTGAAGGCGAAACTTGGTCGCCGCGGAAAAGTACTGCAACGATTTGTAGCTGTTCTCAGCCTTTCACCACGATGTCTCGACGTTCAGACTTCTGTGACCACACCTCCACTGCTGTTTTCTCTGGCCTACGCAACTCTTCAAGCACCTGAAAGACCCCGAGAGTCCGCAACGTAACGCCCCAAATGCAATCCTGACTAGCAGCCTGCTTTTGGACGATGGTTTAAGGGCTTTGGGAGGGGTTGGTTGAGGGGTATTGGGTATGCGTAGTACGTTCCCGCCAGGCTGTGTGGTATTAGTGAGTAGGCAGTTAAACAAGTCTTTCGTCTAACCTCACCTTGTATTTCGAAAGGGCTTGCACAACTCTACTTCATCGCTTGACTCTGCTTTCGGAATGCACACCGCAGCAACCCCATCCGATGCGACAGTTCCATTGGGCGAACCATGAATGCATGAACGTATGAACAAGGAATGGTCCATTTCCAAGCCAACTTTTTACCCGGAACATCCATCGTACAAACCAGCAGAGCATCTACCGATGGCGACATCTCCCTGGACCTCTACCGCGACGAACAGCCATTACCTTCTCCCTCCAGCGATAAAGGAGAAAGAGGGCACGCTCTCTTCCCTTTCACAGCGTATTCCGTCGAAGACTGGAATAGGCAAAGCTCTGAACAAATGCCATAGGTTCAATGGGACTCAAGCCTTGGCATGCGGCCCGCTTTGTATGTCAACTTTGTGGGTAGAGGTATGATATCTCCAATCATAGTCAGCTATTTCATCTCAAACAACCCAAACAGCAAGTCAACCTCAATGCCACGCCGTCGCTGGCTCTGAAGTTTATTGGCACCTTTACCCTCCTGCAAACACTCACCGGCACCTTCCGTACAAGCAAGACATTTCGTGGTGAAACAGCCAGCGACGACAGAAGGGGCACCGTAGACGTATCTCGGATTCCGAGCCATCCCTGTGCACAACTCGAATTGCGTATGGCTGTGTTTATGGGTAGAAACGACACCCCCGTCGTCGTATATAAAACCCCAGAAACGACACCCAAAAACTCAACAAACCATGAGCCTCCCAACACCAACCCCCAACCAACCCTACTGCACCATCTCCGCTCTCCAAGCCGGATTCATGGAACTCAAACTCGACATGCTCCTAGACAACGCCGCCCCAGGGTCAACCCTCGACGCTCCTTCCCTTTCTTTCCTCATCCAACATCCCACCAACAACACCAAGATGCTAGTCGACCTAGGTCTCCGCAAAGACTGGGAAAACTACACCCCCTTCGACGTTTCGATTTGTCAGAATTGGGACGTACGTGTTCCTCAGGATGTCGTTGAATCGTTACGAAACGGCGGGTTGGAGCCTTCCCAGATCGATTATATCTGCTTGACGCATGTTCATTTTGATCATGTCTGTAATCCGAGGTTCTTTCCCGAGAGCACGTTCCTAGTCGGAGCGAATGCGCAAAGGTTGTTCCAACCAGGATACCCAGCAGACCCCAACTCGTCGTTCGCGAGTGATTTGTTACCGGTGGATAGGACGGTGTTTCTCGATGCACAATCGAAGGAATGGGGGAAAGTAGGCCCGTTTGAGAGAACATTGGATTTCTATGGAGATGGGAGTTTGTTCATCGTCGACGCGCCGGGTCATTTACCTGGACATATTAATGTCCTTGTACGTACCTCCCCGGATGGAGATTGGATACTCCTCGCAGGGGATAGCGCACACCATTGGAATATTATTACGGGTGAATCGCATGTCGCTCATGGTGTGGCTGGGAGTCCGTTTCCAGGAGGGTGTGTGAATGCGGATAGGGAGGAGGCGGAGGTGCATTTGAGGTGTATTAGGAGGTTTTTGGAGGAGGAAAGGACGAAGGTGATTATTGGGCATGATGAACCTTGGTTTAGGGAGAATAAGGATACGGCGTTTTGGCCGGGAACGATTGAAGCGTAGGGTGTGTGTCGGCGAATTATAATTATACACGGTATCGTACATTGCATATAGTACATATAGATCAGGCGTTAATCTACGAATCATTATAATAATCCCAGAAAAAAGTACAGAAACCAATGTCCGCGACCTTCAACTCCAACAACTCCCAGACAACAGGCGAGTTACCCAAGTCAGCAACTTGAAGTTCAACACTTTCACCTAAAAACGACTCGGATGCACCAATCTCCTTGTTCTCGTTCTTGCGTGAGCGTGACCAGCAAAGCAAGTAAATCTTGCAATTAGCTGCGTACTCCAGGCTTGAAGTGTCCGTAAAAGGCATGTTCAGAGCTATATATGATCAAGCTGAGTTAAGGGGTAATTGATAGCGAGGACAAGGGGTACATACCAACGATGAGACTGAGCGCCAACGTATGAATGCGCAGTCGAAGATGGGGGTATACGATGACAGGGCATGATGGGTGTCCGCCTAGAAGTAACGAGTAAAACAAGGGTAACGAATCGCAGAATCTTGAGGCGAGAGCCTTTGAGATTTCCAGGACGGCGGAGTTCAGGAGTATTGCCAACGAACGTTTCTTGATAGGGCGATTCGAGTGAGCTTGAAGGACGAGTTGACTTGGTGGGCATGACGGTGGTAGCAGAATAAGCATCGTAGCCAGCGTAAGGAGGATTCGACAACCATGGCCAGCGCTTGAATCCAAAAACAGTACGCAGAAACAGCTGAACGCACCTTCGTATGCCCACAGAGATGAACGCGTTGAACGAGGTGGACGTTCTGAGGAAAGCCGAGCGCCGCGGCGAACACGCTTGCACCTCGACCACCACGACTCTTTTCCATCAAACGTCTCCTTGTCTGAGGATTCTAGTTCGGCTGACCGCATCCTCTTTAATGTAAAGGGTACACGTTATTTTGCCTATACCCCTGGCAATACGCTTAGCCCATGCCTCAGGAAAACTACGCCGTATGGCTCCTACCTCGACCTTGCGAGTGTTCAGAGTGGGAATGCACTAGTAGAATCAATAAAAAGGAATAAAAAGGTACGTTCTCATCCTCTTGTTCTCTCTCCCATTCTCATGTCATCGACACCGCTAGGCTTTGGATATTCAACAAACTCAAAACCAAAAATTGGATGTAACCTCGACCCTTCCCTGGCACCGTCAACTATCGATTATGTCTACTTGGTTCAAGTCGTTAGTGTTACCGCTCGTGCTATCCACACCAACCCATAGCTGAGCTCTGAGTGTTGCAACCACCAGCTCCCCTAGTAAGGCCCAGACATCCCGACAATAGCATAAGCACTCATGATGCTTCTGAGCTAAAGATAGTATTGTACGCAAGCCCATGCTACTAGCTCAGAGGTGAACATGAACATGAGTTTTTGTTTCAAAGGTGAATAATGCTTCCCCATCCTTTTATCATGCGTATTCAGCAACTACGCAATCTAGATCCCATACGCAAACCAGGATCCACTGTACCTAAGCCCACAGTATAGCTAGGTAAACTGCAACGATTTCCGCGGTACAGGACGAGATCACACTCAGGCTACCATACCTCCCTGCCTCTACTGTGAACATGCTCTCGCTACACCTGCAGAGATCGTCATGGAACTCACCACTCCCGCTCTCGTATTGATCGTTTGATCTTTACATGCGCTAGCCGACACCAACGTCCCAAATTGACAACTTAAGGCTTTGGTGGTCTAGATTGCGGTTCATTGTCTCTCGCTTTCAGCGTTGGATGGAGAACGGTGAACCCCTAGTTGATTTTTTCAGCTAGGACATAGGCGCGAGCTTGTATTGTCATGCTGAAGGTGAAAACTCGTCTCCCAAATTTATGATGCAGCTTTGACTATTTGCCCTAGATCCCCAAGTTCCACATCTCAAATGCCAATAAAACACGAACATATTCCGCACCTTCTGTGGTACATGTTTTCGCATTCTTGTACCTCAACGATAGCTCATACTCCGCCAGTTTCTGCAACTCGACATAAAACCTACTCTTGAACCAGCGCTTCGATCCCCTACTCGCCTCAAGATTGATTATACAGGATCAACATTAGCTCCGGATGTCGTCGCCAAATTATGATGTTTCAGCTACATTGGATGCACCGGCGAATTGGGGGTGTCGGAAAGCTGAGTTCCGGGTACTGTTCCAAGGTTCAGCGTTGGATTGAGGTGTCAGTTGGTCACTTGTGAATTGAGATTTAGGAGATCCTTGGGAAGCGGTTAGAGAGTCTGGTAAGTAGCATTGGAATCTACTAGCTAGTTTTTTTCAAGGTGCTGATTCCTTTCTATAGCAGTGGGCGTTCACGCGGTGTACAAGGACTGTGTGTACGGTAATACTAGCATGCTCGCACCTCAAGTTTCACGAGGCCTTTCCCGAAATGGAAGGATGATTACTGTATTCGGAAATCACGAAGCGAATGTGGAAATCTATGCAAAGTTTGAACGCGCCATCGTCGCACCTCCGAAGGAATGCGTTTTGGAGATTCTACAGCCGGGAGAAACCTATCATAGGGGCAGACAATCTCTCGACTCATCGAGCGTCTGAGGGTCCGTATGTCATAACATCTCGCATCTGGGCAGATGGTATGGGGAGCACAACCGAGATCGGGCCTCCGAGTCCTACGTGTCAGATCCGCGGTCTTGCAGGGAAGGTTGAGGAATTAGCACTGGGGAATGTGTTTTGGATGGATTCGCCGTGTGTTCCCGAGAAACGGGAGCTGCGGAAGCGAGCAATCGGGCTCATGGCGAAGACGTATCGAGATGCAAGCTCAACACTCGTATTGGAGTCCGGAATCCGACACTGCTTGGTTCGGATGCAGTGGATTCTGCAAGAAGGGTTACTGGCCCAATGGCTTATCATCTTCTAATGGCGAGCCCCAGGATGATAACGAGCGTAGTATGATTTGGCCTTCTGGGGTTCTGGGTTCTACGGTAAGTATTGGGAAGGAAAATGATGTTATATTATGACATGTCCAGATATTATACAATTGGTATCTTCGACGTTCGTGTATAGTCACATCGGTGGTAGATGCTAGCAGTAGCACCTCACTGCCATGTTCTTCCGTCCATCAATCACATTGCTCTCTTGTCGTTCTATGTCATGGGTCAAATCCACACATTGAAGCTCGGAACGCATGGATGGTTTCCTCGCCGCTTCGCGACTCGAAGAATGAATCTGTGACATCTTCTCCTGAATCTCTTGTGTGCTATCTTTGAGGTTTGCAGCCACCAGGAGCAGGGTGGGTGCAATGCCCTGATTTCAGTGGATCAGCCAAGCTCACATCTGAGGTAAGTGTGCAGACTCACAGCGGCGAGAACGGAAATGGATGAGAAATCATATAGCCATTTCGACAATGCGGTATTGACCAAGATGAGGTGTGAGATCATACACATTGGGAAGATCAATCCGGATTCCAGTCTACTCAAGAACAATTCATGGCAGTGAAGGACATCGGTGAGCATCTCGGCACTAAAATCTCAAAGGAAATATACTCACATTATCCTGGATGCCCAAGAAAACACCGATGCGCTCTGGCCAGGAAGCTGGAAGCCTTCACGGTAAAGCCTCTGGGACTCCCGACGAACCCACCATATCCGGAATGCTATAAGAATTCAGACAAGATTCACGTTACACAGAACTGCGAAAAACATACCAGTGAGACTCGTGAGAACCAAGTTTAAAATAACAGTCAAGACCATAAATGTGAACAATAATACGTTGCCTATATTGAAGAAGTAGATGATCCTTGCCTCATTATCCCTTTTCGTGATTCCAATCACACTGATGAGCAGGACTGAGTTGGCGACGATGCCAAAAACTGTTCCGTAAGTCATCAGTGATGGAAATAAACGGACTCATCGACTTGGGTACAGACCATTTACAAAAACAGATGCTAGGATGAATGGGATTAGAACTCGTTTTGTCTTATCCCAGATGAGCCAGCACCGGTGAATCTGAAATAGACATAGTTCAGCCTGCCTACCCACGAGTAACGGTGGATCCGAAGGTCGGAAACGTACAAGAATACAATCTGCGGAAGTACTGGAAGATTTTTAGCCTTTCAATGCTGTAGGGCTCAAAATTTCGGGAGGTACTTTGAAAGCACGGGAAGAATCCGTATTAAAATGCTGTTGATCGTACGATTAGCATTATCAAGCCTTTGAACTTGAAGGAAAGGTCGCAGACATAAGCGCCACATATTCTCCACCTGTGCTAAGCGGGTAGGCCCGTTCGATGTCTCCCGTTTGAACTATGTTGAAGTTCGCGGCAGCATCGTGGACTTGATACATGGTGACGGTGATTACGAACGTTGTAGACAATATAAAAAGAGTGACTGTGTTGTAAAACACAAGGAGGTGGTGCCAAGATGCTGTTACTTTGCGGGTGTGGTCTCGAGACCTCATCATATAAATGTAAACTCCAAACAGGAACGTGTAGAGACCTGCAAATAGTTGTTATCCCACACAGATAAGTCTGTCATTGGATGTACCGTGTGTATAAAGTAATATCTGCAATTTAACATGGTCAATAACCGGATAAGCAATAGATAATTCTCGACACGTACCGATAATATTGTATGCGGATAGAGAATGACAAGTTGTACTGAATAAAATTTTGCTAGGTCTCTAGCCCTAGGGATGCTTGAGTCGGACAAGGTTGAAGACATGATGAATACTTGTAAGATGGTGCGTGCTTGACATTTGCAGTTCATATATGTCTGTAACTGTATTGTGGGGCGCTGTAGCTTCATATAGCTCTAGTCAGAATTTATTGCATAGAGAAGCACCATGAATCATACTTGTCATCCATGAATGCATCATGATGCTCCTTGAGCCACCGAGTGAGTGGCTTGACTTGTTTGCCCCTGAATGCAAGATGCTCTTTGACGTGCTTGATATCAAACATAGTAGGGACACTCAGTATTAGGAAGTTGCCGCCTTAAACACAACTAAAAACCTATGCCAAGTATGAAAAAAAGGATACCTGCTGAAGTGAAGCTGGTCCAGAAGCGGGCTTTCCTCGTGTAGTTGGATCCGATTTTGTCGAAATCACATCAGTGTCAACCCAATTCAGCGACAATCCAATTATAAGCACACCTATTAATACATCGTTGCCTCGCCTTGCACTAATCCAACTCAATCACCAGATGTTTCCTTCCTAGAACCGCCTTAGCGCCAGGTACAACCACTGTCGTTTGCGTATCGTCAATCACGATCGCCGGACCATAAACCTGCTCTCCAAAGTCCAGTTTATCCAAGAGGTATACAGGGGTATCGTCAACTCTATCGATCTGGTCAAAGTACACCGAATGCCTGGAATCTATCTTCTCTTTCGCAGCCGGTTTGATAGCGTCGGATTCACGAAGCCTATCCATCTCTGAAAAGACGGTTTCGCCGAGCGTGTCGAACGTCTTGCCAATACCTTGAACCTTCAGGATCCAATCAGTGCTAAAGTTACCCAGCCATTCAGATCCGCCAAACTCACCTTGATATCATCCACAACTATCGTTTTCCCCTCTAGTAAGAACCCAAACTCGTTCTTATACGTCCTTCTAAACGCCTTCAAGAAATCCTCGCCTTCTTCACCAGCCTTTTCATCACCCTCAGGTAAAACCATCAACGCCGTATCCGTGCCCTCAAACCGCATATTAAGCATCCTTTCCACGCGCACTCGCGTTCCCTCAAATCCCTTTTCCGGAGTTCTTCACGGACTTCGTCTTCGAGTTTATCCAGACGCGATATCAGTTCTGGTTTGTTGTTGGCTGTGTAAAAGGTGGAGCTTGGAGCTTGAATTTCATGTGCGCTGTTGGTTGACAGCGGTACGTCAGTAACGGGAACGAAAAGCAAGGGCTAGGAAAACGAATTTTACCGGTCGGCCAGTGCTAATCCATATGTACTCAACACAGATGAATATCGGTGGATCAAGATGGTATGTATCCCAAGTAATTTGGCAATCTCGCACGCGTGTTGACCTCCTGCGCCACCGAAGGATGCGAGTCTGTCTCGGAATAGTCAATCGTAGAGAAGTGAGGAGAAAGGTAATAGCGTACACATGTTGCCCCGTAGCATAACCTCTCGCCTTGGTTAATGCTCGAATCGGTCTACACATAGTTTCGTTGGCCACTTTAGTGAACCTTACCAAAATCGGTCAATTTCAAAAAGTAAATCAAAGCAAGGTAGACTAACCCGTAAACAACTTCATCGAACGACCATTCCTTCTTCGCATTCGCATCTCCTTCGGCCGAGCCATAGCTATCATTGACCTCCTTGACGACCTTCTCAAAAGCCGCTCTCGACGCATCGATATCAAGAGTTTCTTTCTCGCTCGGCCCAAAGATCTTTGGGAAGTAGTCTGGTAGAAGACGACCCAGGAGCAAGAACAGGAGTAGATTCGATGTTGGGTTGTAGAAGTTGGCTGGGGTATAAGTCATCGTTGAATTGCAAGAATGCGAGGCGAACATTCACTGCAGAAGGGACGGAATATGTTCCTGTTCATGCTGGTGTTCTTCAGGTTTGGGGATGTAAAGCTTTGGGATCTACGAGTGTAGAATAAATCAATGCTGCATCATGAATTTGGGAGACGAGTTTTTACCTTCAGCACCAAAGTTCGAGCCCACGCCTATGGCCTAGCTGACAAAATCAACTAGGGGTCCACTCTCCGTATAACGCTGAGCCTTGAACGAGAAACCGAAATCCAGACCACCAAAGCATCGGTATAGATTGGGCGTGTTGGTGTCTGCTGCGCGCGCGTAGAGATCGAATGATCGATACGAGAGCAGAGCTAGGCTCCATGACGATCTATGTGGGTACTAGCAAGAGCACCGGGAGGTACGGTAGCTTGACTCTTTTCGTCCTGTACCCCGGAGCGCGTTGGGATTTACCTAGCCTTAGGCTGAATGGATCCTGGTTCGTGTTTTTAGAGTGCGTAGTTAGCGAATACGCGTGATAAAAAGATGGGGAAGCATTATTCACCTTCGAAACAAAAATTCGTGTTCATGTTCACCTCTGAGCTAGTAGAATGGGCTCGCGTGCAGGTCCTAGCTCAGAAGCACCATGAATTCTTCCAGAGCAGGCGAATGCGCTAACCCATGGACCGGGATTTTGGGACGCTTGAAATTCGGGAGTTTGACCTGACGGGAGCACCGAGCAAAAGAGTTGCATATCTGTATTTGACGTGACCCCAGCTTCAAGCGCTGAGGTACGCTGAAGCCTATGAGGCGTACGATACCAAAAGGTAACATGGTATTCTGTTTTGGGAATATCTGGACTGTTGGTTGCACTGGCACACTACTATGAGCGATTGAATGAATCAAGGTCCGGAACACTTCTCCTCGGTACCTCTGTCGCTCCAAATCTTGTAATGAAAGATGGTAAGATTGGTTGATAGAGGCAACAGGTTAAAGAGTATACCTTTGGTCTTCGAAGTATCATATTTGAATCGGTCACTATCCTCCGTCTTCACTTCGATAAGACCCTCGCACACAACTTCAGAAATAGCCTGCAGGGTAATTTGGAGCTACAAGAGTGCGCGCAAGGGTGTTGGTTGTAAGGTGGTTTCGAGATGGAAGGCCACTTTGAGGTCAAATACTAGGCGCTGTGGAGGCCATGAGAATGAGAAAATGAACTGAAGGGTCGGAGCCATACCTTTCCGTGGTTGTTTACCTGGCGAAGTCCCCACTCTGAGCACAAAAAGAAGCTGGTAGTCGGCATAAGGTGTAGTTTGCCTGTGAGATAGGCTGAGCGTGCTGCAAGGGATATTAAAAAGGTACGTACCTGCTACATCGACTGTATATACGGCCGAATTAGAGCCCTCAGAGTCGGAAGCGTTGGGTAGAAAAGGGTCATGGTGGTCGAGGTGCAAGCGCGTTCGTCGCCGGCGCTTGCCTTTCCTCAAAACGTCCACCTCGTTCTTTGCCTCGTTCATCAACGCGTTCATCTCTTTGGGCCTACAAAGGTGCATTCACATGTTTTTTGTGTGTTATTCTTAGATCTAATACGCCGTTCAGTAATTCAGCAAAATCGAATTCAAGACACGATCATCAGTTTGGTATGTTCGCTACTCTTACTGTTTTTCACCGTTGCTCATAGCTCTTCCAAGGCGACTAAATGTCCAAACGCCGTCTAACCCTCTCAAGCCCAAAAACGCCATCCAAACCCTCGAAGATCCATTCTTTTCCATGGATAACCCTTTTCACGTTCTCGAACGCGCTCCCCCAATATCCCTGATAACATAACCAAGCACTACGACCTACACCGGGGGCATCTACCAGGTCACCTACAGTGTAGGCGATGCGGTGTCGCCCTCAATGGAATAGCAAGAGACAAAGAGGCCTCAGTACCCCGGGTGCTATCAGATGTTATCCGCCCTTTGTTCCCTTTGTTCAACTGTCCTGGCTGTCTAAGATACGGGAAGGAGGCGACTCTGCAACGCCTAGAGTGTAGGTGACCAAGAGATTGCCCGCGGTGCTACTACGACAACAAGAAACGTCCCGCCGAATTCGGAAGGTGCCGGTGAGTGTTTGGTGTAGACCAGGAGGGTAAAGGTACCAATAAACTTCAGAGCCAGCGACGGCGGTCGACTTGCTGTTTGGGTTGTTTGAGACGGAATAGCTGACTATGATTGGAGATATCATACATACCTCTACCCACAAAGTTGGCGGGCCGCATGCCAAGGCTTAAACCTATGGCATTTGTTCAGAGCTTTGCCCATTCCAGTCTTCGACGGAATACGAGCAAAGTGCTGTGAAAGGCGAGAGCTCTCTTCCTCCTTTATCGCTGGGAAGGGAAGGTAACAGCTGTTCGTCGCGGTAGAGGTCCAGGGAGATGTCGCCATCGGTAGATACCTCTGCTTGTATGTTCCGGGTACAAGTGGGCTTGGAAATGAACCATTCCTTGTTCAAACGTTCGTTTTTCACCCAAAGAATACCGTCACGTCGGATGGGGGTGGATGAAGGCCAAGTAGAGCTGTGCAAGCCCTGTCGGAATACAAGGTAAGGTTAGACGAAAGACCTGGTTTGAGAAGACTCACTGCTACCACACAGCCTGACGGGAACGTACTACGCATACCCAATACCCCTCAACCAACCCCTCCCAAAGCTCCTAAACCATTGTCCAAAGGCTGCTACTCGGGATTGCACTTGCGGCGTTTCGTTGCGGAATCCTTGAACTCTCGGGGTCTTTTCCTGGTGAAGAGGCGCTTGAAGAGTTGCGTAGGCCAGAGAAAACAGTAACAGAGGCGTGGTCATAGAAGTCTGAACGTCGAGACATCGTGGTGAAAGGCTGAGAACAGCTAGGCGATTGTTACAAATCGTCCACCACAGTACATTTCCGCGGCGACCAAATTTCGCCTTCAACGCTTCTGACAACAAGCCAGTAATAGTCACAGTCGCTCCTCCCAGGTTAGCCTATTGATTATTCCCCGCATTGACATTGGCATTGATCACGCTTTCCGCTTTGTTCAGGGTACCAAGTATTCCTCGGATGAGGAACAGGCTGGTTCAGCCACGAGGACTCCATCAAGGACCAAACCGTTAGGTCGTTTGGAGACTCGGCTTGATGATTGTACATGATTGTATGTCTTTACAGATCGAGTTACTACAAGAATTCAATGTATGTGACAAGTCCTTCAATAGTGAAAAGTGCATCAGGGTCATGAGTGTAAACCATTCCTTCCAACGACGCACAGCGATAAACCTTCCCAAGCTCCTGTTTTGCTCGAACGAGGTGAGTGGCCAACAAAGCGAGTGAATCTTGAAGTAGCTGCGTACTCCAGGCTTGAAGTGTCCGTAAAAGGCGTGTTCATTGCTATGATCAAGTTGAGTCAAGGGGTAATTGATAACGAAGACATGGGGTACATACCAATGGAGACTGAGCGCCAACATATGAGTGCGCCGCGGCAGTCGAAGATGGGGGTATATCATGACAGGGTACAACGCGTATCCGCCTAGGACTCGGAGGAACCAGCAAAACAAGGGTAACGAGTCGCAGAATCTTGAGGCAAGAGCTTTTGAGATTCCAGGACGGCGGTGATTAGGAGTATTGCTAGCGAATCCATTGATATGGTGGTCGCGGAATGAGAGCATCTCAAGCCTAACAAGTCAGCGAACCACAAACAGCAAAACACCCAAGACGACGTACCCATCACCCAATATCTCTGATAACATAACCAAGCACTACGACAATAAGAAACGTCCCGCCGAATTTCAGTCTACTCCTTGGGCATGGGGGGGCCAAAAAGAACAAGAAATTGAGTGTGGATAAGTAAACGAGGGTTCTGAGAATGACTCTTAATGTGTTTTCCAGAGTTGAGAACGTTGATGGAGGTGCGTTCATCGCTGGCATTGAGAGTCAAGAGGAATTGCGAGGAACGGAGCTAGAACTACACACCGAAGATGAGACTCAATGGAAGCATATGGATATGTGTCCAGATAATGAGCGCGTTGGATAGAGGATAGAGGAGGACGATGTGTAGAGCGATTTCGAATAGTATTGACGAGCAGATAAAGGGTAGCTTGGTGTAGTTGAATTGGAATCTCCAGACTAGTTGAGGGTCTTGGTCTTGATCTTGGTTGGCTTGTACGACGACGAGAGCAACCTGAAGAATGGCGGTAATAGGGAGAATAGACAAGGGAGTGAAGATATCCATTGTTGCTAGGTAGGGTGGATTGAGCGATTCGAGAGTAGTACCAGGCATGACGGTGGTAGTGATTTGAGCTGAGAATGGGCGCGTCAACGCTCGACCATCGTTCTGCTTTCAATGTACTGTATTCAAACAGAAATCAAGGTAGATAATAATATGATACGTTCATTCCATGTTTCTACGATGGTGGACATTTCGAAAGCATCATACCAAGCGACTAGAACCTTGTTTAGCAACATGTATAGGTAGACCCGGATCTTCTTCCAACACGCTTGGGGTCGCTTCACCTCCAATCTCACTGCTGACCTCCTCCATGACCCTCGCCAAGGCTAGCAAGACCCCCGCCAAGGCGAGCAACACAGTTGAAATTAGACTGCCTATCGGGGTGATCCCAAAGTCAAAGCCGGGTTCTCCATTACACACCACATACAATGAAGGGAATATGAGATGCAACAAGACGAGGGTAGACGCAACGACGATTGCGAATGTCGGTATCGTGAATTCAAAGAGAGATACCCATTTGGATGCTGATAAAAAGTTAGAATGTGAAAAACATGATAGACACAGTAGACTCACTAATAATGATGCTCACAGAGACAAAATGAATTTCCATCCCAATCGCAAATCGTATCTTTGAAGGTGGATAGTGGACAAGCAAGAATAATGCGCCACCGAGAAGGAGGAGAGTAGATATTAGGGGTACCCAGACTAACTGAAATGGGACTGCAGGGCCAGTGAGGAAAATGACGCCTTCGGAGAATACGAGCAGGTATTGGAAAACCGCAGTGAAAGGGAAGAGAGCGAACATGAGTTGGTTGAACCAACCTGGTTGCTGCGATAGAATCGAGTTTTGCTGGAGTTTCCCTGACATGGTGGGAGTAGGGACAAAGAGGACTCGTAGACTAAAAGGAGTCTGTCGTGCTCCTGTCGCAGTCACGTTTGGCTTGTCCGTAGGGGCAGTCCTCCGTAAAAATTTTGAGAGCTAGACACTAGAGTCCAGCGAGGTTCGAGACTACTCACTCTACTCACTCTACTCAAGACCCCTCAATCGACACCACTCCCAACACCACTCCCAAAGCCTTCGAATCATCGTCCAAGGTAGACTGCTATTCGGAATTGCATTTGCGGCGATTTGTTGCGTTGGATCTTTGAATTTTCCGGGTTTTTTGATTGAAGAGTTGTATACGTAGGATAAACAGCAGCAGAGAAGTCTGAACGTCAGGGCGTTGTGGTGAGAACAGTACATGACAAATCGTTACAGTACAATACTTTTCCGCGACGACCAACAAAAGGGCGCCTCCTCCAAATAGCAAACCCAGTCGCTCCTCCAAGGTTAGCCTATTGACTATTCCCTGCATTGACATTGGCATTGATCACGCTTTCCGACTTCTTCAGGGTACCTGTTCAGATTGCTCATCAAAAGAATGCTTCGTTCAGCCTCATTAAGGACCAAACCTCACTCACCTCACTCAACTATACTCAACACCAGCCGCCGGCGGGGCCCTACGCTGCGCAGTGAGCTTTGAACGTGAACGACTATCTTCAAAACTCTGCCGCAGCAAATGGTTCGACTCGGAGTCTAGGGGTCCACCATTTCAGAATCACCGCCGCTTGACTGTCCATCAGATCCCGGACCCATGTCAACACACCACCTCATTGCTCTTGCTAGCTGAGGGTACACCACAGGACGTTCAGAAACACCAGGCGCAGGTCAGCGCGGGTACTTGGGGACTTTGAATTGGGTATCCAGTATCTGAGGCCTGATGCCTGGGGTCTAGGAATCGGGTCAAACCTGACTCCGCCGATATTATGATTCACCTGATGTTCGATAGGAGTTGGACAGCATGATGGTTATTTTTTGGGACTTGTGGCGCAGCTCCGAAGTACAGGGTCAAACTGGACTCTCAGAGAGCTGTCTCCCACGTCCCCTTCTTTCTTTCCTTCTTACCATCACCACTACCGCTGCCGCCGCCATCTCCTCCGCCCAACTTACTCACGCCGAGGGACATACGATGCACGTACAAGTGAGGAAGATTGGATCTTGGTACGACTTGCGTCTCATTCTTGTTTTGTTCAGAGTTCTAACGACAATGCGACTTTCAGGCTGCCTTTGAGCACCAGTACTAGTACTCGCAGGAACGGATGGCGAGTCTAGGGGGATCGTTATCACCCTAACATCACACCATACAGAGCGGACTCGCTACCATAGAGAGTGGGAGTAGAGTGTCTGGGGGCACTGTTGTTGGTTGCGACATGCGATTCCACGACGGGCGAACGCTCAAGTAGGCCAAACACGATGTATGATATGTTGTTGAATTGAATATATTTCATTTTTACGCTACTACATGTACAAGAAAGATATCCCAACCCCAGCAATGTCAGAATCTATCAAGTAGCGTCCGACGTTATCCAGGCATCAACACTATCCAATGTCATCCGATAAATGGATAGGGCATCGGATGGCGTCGGATAACCCCCATTCAAGAACGTCCGACATAATATGCCATCCGCGTCGGATAGTGTCCCATTCAAGGACGTTATCCAAGGACCAACGCCATCCAATGTCAGCCGACAAGTGGACAGTGCGTCGAATAGCGTTAGATAAAACCCCATGGGGTCGATCAGACCTGGGGCACCTGAACGCGACAGACGACAACCACGACGACGAGAAATGTGGAGGCGGCGTGATGGGAGTCACGTTGACCTCACACGAGAGAGAGAGAGAGAAGAATCCCAGGGAGTCCCTCGAAAGAACCGGTGACTACGGTTGATTCAAGGGAGACTGGGGGCATAAGAAGAGTATGGGCGCGCGGTTTTATACGAGAAGACCTGTGTCTGTAGATATAAAAGGAGATAGGTATCATGCTGTATCGCCTGCTTCTGATATTCCTTGGCATCAGGGCGGTGATGGAGTTCCAAAATGGGACCAGTAGCCTGCTTTCGGATTTCGACACTTCGCGCTTGCATTCGATGTAACATGTTCCTGGTTTACTTAAATTGTGCCGCTAATGTTCCAAATCCCTCATCGAACCTTCCCCTGTCGCTAGCCACTAAATGTTCAACTCTGGAAAACACTTCCAGGTTCATGGTCATGCTATCCATCATGTCGATGGTATCTCGATAAACATCAACCTGAACAACACACCTCGGACAACCGTTCGGTGTGTTCATGACCCCCAGACCGGTGTGTTTTCCTTGCGGACACCTAGACCATGACCCGTCAATTGATTATTTTGAAGATGATGAAGGCCTCAATGGCGATACGGATAGCGACGACCAAGCTGAAGATATGCATTGGCATACTAATAGTGACTCATCTACAGGGTACGTTGCGGTACCTCGATTCACCGTCCGATACTGACCAACCCCCTCAGCAATATATCCACGTCGACATCCACGTCCAATGCACGTGAAAGAGACCAAAGGCATCGATATCGTACGTGCTTGATTGTCGTTCCCTGACGTTTCGTCAAACATCAGCATTAGTAGACGCTGGGCATACGCAAAGCGCGGCTCACCGACATCATCATCATAGTACCCAGACCAAAACCGAACGTTCCATCTACCCAAAGAACCCTCATTCCCACTCGAGCTTGAAGATCCCAAGACCACCACCACTACCTCCAAGACATTCTGCCGACCCGATACTCGCTGCTATACTGCGCGATTTACAAACAGGAAAGTTGACTGGAGATGTCATTGGTCATATTCATGGTGTTGGTTCATGGTGCGTTTGTTCCTCTGTCGAGTGTTGAGCGATAGTACTGACGTCGAGTAAGTAGAGTCAGACGATCATTTGGGTTTTCCTCGGATACCTGTTAAACTGATACAAACTAGTTAGCATATCATTAATTTGTATATTATTCGTAGCCACGTACCTCTTAACCATCGTGTATAAGCATATCGTACCCATCTCATACCGCATCGCGTTGTACGCGTACCCCATTCAGACAGTGACCACTATCTCAGACTCGTCTATGAAAGACCGGCTTCAAGACCAAATGTGACGTGTGCTGTGTACCAACTTCCAAGAACTGTCGAGTCCTAGGTTGCAAAACTGTGACTGTCCAAATCGAACATTAGAACGTCACCGATAAAACCATTGGCTTGAGCAAACGTACCATGCTACCCGCGAAACCAAAATCTGAATCCCTCATTCTCCGCCGAGATGCGTAGTATGCGTCACTGCCCTCTCAAGAGAACTGTTAATCTGTTCTATCGTTTTGGTTAAAAGTCGAAAAGCCGAATTCAAAGTAAAAGCGTACATACTATGTCGAGCGGGTAAGAGTTTTCAGTGCTGGTTTGATTCATTTCTTCAGCATATGCGAGCTGCTTGCAAGATGAGGCTTGAAGCTTGAGGGATAGTGCCAGGGTTTATATCTAGCAACAGGCGGGATGGAAGGCCTCAAGGCAAGTTGATTCTAAGTCCCACGCCCTCCAAGCCTATGCCGTGATGCCGGGGGTCAAATTTCAAAATTTCGAGTCCCGAAAGAAGATGCATAGACGTCAAGGAGCGCGGGCCCTCAAATTTGCCTCGCAACATACCGTCGCCAATAGATGCGTCTACATAGCAATGGTCGTCCCTGAATTCAAGACAGGACGAATGATTACAGCGCTTGTAGAGTTTTCAAATTCCTCTACCATCTCCGGAAAGGAAAGCGTCATTGACCCCGAAACACCGTGCACCATCCCAACTGGCAACCATCTGCGACGACCATCGACATCGCCTTTGTGCAGCTCACCGAGCCCCGCAAAAGCCAGAATCCTTTCAAGTCGCACAAGACTAAAACTAATATGTCTTGGATGGTTCAAATATGAAGCATAGCGGGAGGCGCACAAGTGTTGCGATCCCGACTGCCGGGGCGGGTTGTTTTGTTCGCAATGGGGCAAAAGCTGATAACTATTCTGTACTGCCACGCGTGTGAAACGGCATACACATCCAAGTGAGTCTCTCACAGCACATATAATCCTAACTTGATTGCAAGCCTCCATCGAGGCGCGTCATGCAATGGGCCCAGCATCAGTTCCGTACCATCTTTCATCGTTTTCTCTCTGCATGGGTGCAGCATTTCCTCGAATCAATAAGCGCGGGCAATGTTCTTCGGCATCTCCTCTTTTCTAGCCCACTTTTTCTTTTGCTGTTGGTTTATCGAATGAAAAAGAAAGCTTCAAAATGGTACGATGGTATCCTTGTTTTGATCTCGCTCGACTGACAATCCAGAAAGCTTCAGAGAACAACACGCCCGCCTCAACATCAAGGGCGAAAAGTTCACAGTTAACGTTCCATAGTCTATCTCAGACGAAGACCCTAAAATATGAGAATGTAAAACCGCTCACCTCCACCTTGTGAGACTTAACTGTCCAGCACAAGCATCCATCCAGTCTGGGTACCTCTTTATGGCTCCCGGTGTTACTGATGACCTTCCGAATCCTATCGAAAGTGGGGTTTCGATAGCGACGTCGAGCACCGATGCAGGGTGGGCGGAGTCGAATACTTCTTCAATGTCCTATACAGCTCACAAGATGCTCGAAACCTTGCGAGTTCCCGAAATTTGAACCGTCTTGCCCGTCCATGGGACATATCGACACCTGTATCACACACCCAGGTTCTGTCATTACCAAACCCGCCAGCAAAATAACTTTCCGAAAAATGATCAAATGGTAGATCATACAACCATCCACAATAGGTGTGTAACGTGTTTTACCAGACCGACAAGCATACGTACCTATCGCACACATCCAACTCGCAGCGTTCCCCCAAAGTCGTTGCGGTTTGTCTTGCCCTCTGACGCGACTGAAGTGCAGTTTTGGTTGTTCCTGAAGGATCCGAAGACCATCGAAACGAAGATGCTTGGCGAAGACGATCAAGAAGAACGCAAGTTGCTGTCGGTACATCAATAGTGTTCGAGGACGGCGCCCTGAGTGAAATGCCTTGATTCTAGTCACTGGATCAGAAAATCAATCCATAGTGTGGCGAAGCCTCATTCAGTGTGTAGAAACTGTTCCGTGACAATGGATGGGTGCCTAGCCCACCTGGAGCACAGGACTAAATATCAGTTTCACATTCGCTCTGAGCCATCGCTCATACCGGCCCATTGGCAGAGTGTTCAAGTAATCATCCTAACCAATGCACATTTCTACGGTGGCATTCGTGCCTGTCGCCTAAACGGGAATCGATGCGCTGAGAATCTATGTAACATTGGAGTGTGCAGGAGGCGCCATTTGATGAAACGATGCGGCAGCAGCGCAGTTTTTTCCCATGGTCCGCGGTCCCCCACATCAATCAAAATGTCCGCTCGTCACCCTCATCGATGATACTAACCTCGTCCTTCTCAGCCTCGCGCGGAGCGGCTATGACTTACGAGCGAACTCTTCCCAAGCGATTAGTAAACTTTTTTCACCTGCGGCATCTCTCTGCACTTGAAAACCGTACACTCTAGGTATACGAGTCCATGTATGATGTCCGCCCACCACTTACTTAGAAAAGGTTCGTTTCCGCGTTGTTTTCTATTATTAATTCCTAATATTCAGATTAGGTACCAGAAGTAAGCGTAGTGACAGTAAGGGATAGTCACGTACTGCCATTAATTCAACCAGTAATAAGTGACCGCTTTATTTCAACTTGCGTTCCATGTTCACGTTCCCTGACAGGACGAGGTATGTTTGCCTAGCGACGAGGAGCTCTTATACAGGATGCAAGAGCGCTTCAGGATTGTGGGAGAAAATGGTAAACATCTCCACTTTTGATTCCAAGAGCAATGAATGATTTAGGAAAACATGCAGACTGCGCCTGGCTAGAACCACATACCCTTTTCGATACGCAGGACACAACGTCGCAACAAGAGGCGGGTAAGTGACAACCGGATAACCAAAGTCCACCCGGTAGGGTCCCGGGATGACTGATATGCCGTCTTCAGATGTTACAGACATGAGAAGATGGATGAAGATGGAAGATGGGGGAAGAGGAAGAACTGTCGTCTTCATCTAGCAGACAGATGGCCAGTCAGATTAACTCACACCGACTCCGAGTCCAACACTCAGTGCGTAAAAGCATTAGGCTTCCCCAAGGAGATTACGGTTAATGGGAATTTATGATACGTGCAACTATGGAGAGGTTTCGATCTCTCGCCGACAAACCGCAGACCCTAGCTGAACGACTTGGTCGGACACCAAAGGCATTTGAACGCTACTCCAACCTTGAAAATGGTATGGAAAGTCGGAGAATTCTAGAACGCTGTCGTGATGTTGCGATGAACCACGTTCCTGAGCCATCAACGTCGCGGTCTTCGGCGATATCATTGAGCAGCCCTTTCTCACCAACCTTCACCACCGTTCAAACGTTCAAGCTCCAAGAATTCCAAGCTCAAGAGTCATGATTTTCTTCATGTTGTTCGAAGTTAGTACCAGCCATTTACATACGTAGCCGCCTCAACTGAACTGTTGTCTCAGATCTACAAACCAACTCTTACCGCTACCAGCATCGATGCCTGCTTCAAAGTCTTGTCACCCTTGCCTTCCTCCCGAATTCCTCGAGCAACTAGAAGCCGACCCCAATCTCCTCACCAATAAATCTCACATCTTCAAATCCAGGCAAGAACAGTTTAGGCGAGATGTTCGCAAAGACACCCAGGATCGCTTGTCTGTCGAGATAGAAGTCGTCAGGGACACGAACTCTGGAGGAAGGAGAACCATTCAAAACCCTTCTCGATCGTGTTATCCACCTTCTTTTCGTCGGATCCAGGGGTTGGTGGACAACATGAGCGGGTTCCGAGCTGGAGATGAGAAAACGATGTTGCACATGGCTGCATGCGATGGAGACGTAGCTCTTGCATACGAGATGATTCGTATGGGGATCGACATTGACCGGAAGGACAAAAACGGCGTCACAGCTCTCCTTCTCTCACTCGCCAAGCTCGTCATCCACCGTACCATCCTCAGCTTGGTCACTAGTCCCAATTTCCCGCCATCACCACCTGGCGTGTCGTTGTCCTGAAAGCCCTCAAGCCTGAATCCCTGGAAAAGAGAAGTCGAATGCGATGCTCGAATCGCTACCGTGTTGATCGAGCAACTCGCAGACGTGAAACGCAGGTTGCATTCGGCGTAAGCCATGTCTCTCTGCCGCTCTGAATCACGGTCGATGGAGTTTCGTATAGTTGCTGTTACACCACAGGAGCATACTTCGTCTGTACCGGATGGCCTTCATTTGCGTCTAGGTCGATAAATCCCGGTACCTATCCATACCTTTCCAAAACCAAACCATCTCTATTCCGATCCTCGACCCACCACGCCCCTCCCTGGCCCAATGATGGTCAGGCAGCTTCTCAGCGAATGGCCACGCGACTGGGGAGAAGCCTTCTTATCCCGACAACTTTGTCTGGGGTGCGGATAAGAAAATAGATCTTTGGCCGAATGTTGCGGATACGGTGGTATCTCAAAGTTGTCGAAAAGAATGGGATTGCCCGAGGATATAATTGGATCATGCCTTCCACTCATACGTCACGATGCGATACCCTAGGAGACCAGGTATCTACGAGCATAGGACGCATGTCGAAGCCGGTATGCATAAGCATATCGACATATTGCGTAGTCTGCAGAGCAGATGCAGGAGGCGGTCGAAATGTTGCAGCAGAGCAAGATTCCGATGTTTAGGAAAGTTTTGTCGATTATGGGTCTGGAAGATCGTGTGGATCCTGCGTATTGGTATGCTCTAGACAAGGTCGACTTCTTTCCTCAGTAAGCCACGTTTCTCTCTTTTCCACCCAAGCTGTCAGAAATTGATATGACATAGGCCTTGGGAAGGACAGCTGAGCAAGGTCGAAGCGCACAAGCGAATGGAAGAATGGAATACTGCCGTCGATGAATATATTTCGACGGTACACGACTATAGACCCCGTATTGATATTGAGATCGAATCTAAAATCGGGATGAACGGTGGTCCACTCTACATACAAGCGTTGCCAGGCCGAGGATTGTGATAAAGCTGAGAAACGCGATTTGGAAAAGTTGTTGAGATGTGAAAATTGTGAAGTGGTACGTGTTTTTCTTATATATCCTTACGCTGTGATGTTGATGTCGGGCGCAGACGTGGTATTGTAGTAAAGAATGCCAGAAGAAGGGTTGGAATGGCGGTCATAAAGAGCAGTGTAGAAGTGGAAAGGCTCGTCCCCAAGATTTGGACTCTCAGTGGGCGATGCGACAGTTATTGGTTTTCAGGGTGCTGCTGGGATGTAGGTATTGTCTTTACTTGGACGGTTTGTAAGGTTTCTTTTACAAGGCAATCCATTTTCGTCTCATCTACGTATCGTTGGTACCGTGCATCAGTCGAATGGGGTCTGGTAACCGTACTTTCGATGCTCTCAGCTATGTCAGGTACATGAATGTTGAAGCTCGAGAAGGGTATACGGGGGAGACCGTGGATTATGTTGAGTTACGTTTCGGCGGCAGATGTTAGATCGCTTGCTCATCGGCGGAGTAATAAACAGCTATCGGTAGCGGTATAGATGTCCAGGGACGTCAGCGGATTTTGTACGATTTGCGTACGACTGTTCTGGGTCAGGGTTGGCTTGGGAATGAACCATTCTTCGTTCGGCGTTTTTCTAATTCTGTTTTGTCCAAAGAACATAGTCGCGATGAGTGAACGTTTTGACAAGTCAGTAATAGGATGTTTGACGATGTGACTTATATCGGACCTTGACGGTGCTAAGTGGCAGCAATCCTGTGTTTGACGGGTCTATAATCTGTCCAAGGAGAAATCTGGAGCCTAAATTTGAATCAAAGAATGAGAACGCACTACTATCAATTTGGCTAGCTTCAGGCCAGGCCTCAACCAAAGAAAAAGATGGCAAGCTCGAGTCTGACTCGGAGATGGGGAGAAGTTTTGTGAATGCAGAAAGCAGATCTAGAGCATTATGCTCCTGCGCCCTCCAACTTGGCAGGCTGCTCGGGAGCCAAAAACAGGAAAAGCCAGGAAAAGCCTCGCACACAAGAACGTCCAAGACAGGAAAGCAACAAGAAAGCAAGGTTCGACAAAGATATGCCATGACAGAACATTAGTGCATTAATCCTATAGCGGAAGCGATCAAGATGCCATCAGCGCTTCAGCCTGCATCCGGAGTAAACGTTCTGCAAATCTGAGAAGTTGAAATCAACGCTGAAGCGCTGAAGCCTGAGAGGCACGAGGAGGCAAGACGTCGAAGCACTGCAAACGATCGGCAATAGTCGGCAATGAACCGATAAGGTAAGGTACATTCGGTGATAAGTAAGAAACTTTTGAATACATCCCCGACATAACGGAACTACACAAGTTAAAGTCTAATGTCTCTATTCCCCGACATTACGACTGACTCCTCCGTCATATAATTTTAACGCTGACAAACGGAGGCTTACTAGAATCAATTTCGTTACCTAGGACCCCTTGAACGCTTGAACAGGACATGGAAAGGAACTCTCGAAAATGAGAAATCTCTTCCGAAAGACTGGATAGTGGAATCCGGGGTTTTAGTTTTGGTGTACCCTTATGTACACGAGGACGAGCTCGGAAACGAACGAGGAGAGGAGTGGTATGAATGGTTGCTTGAGAGCGCAAACTAGGCGTAGTTGCCGGGGCTCACATCAGTTTCGACAACAAAAACACGTTGCTGAGACTATATATAACTGAAGTTCCTAACCGGGCTGCCCCATCTCCAATGTTTAACTCTGGAAAACACTTCCAGGTTCATGGTCATGCTATTCATCATGTCGACGGTATCTCGATAACCGTCAACCTGAACAACACGCCTCGGTGTGTTCACGATCCTCCTCACTACGGTATGTTTTCTTTGAAGCCTCCATGACCCATCAGCTGATCCCACTTTGAAGGTGAAGATGAAGATGACAGCCATACCGACGTCGATGGCCAAGCTGAAGATATGTCCTCCACAAAACATGTCCCGATCGATTCGACACCGATCAACCCCCTCAGCAATATTTCCACGTCCACATCCACATCCAATGCGCATGGAAGAGACCAAGGACATCGATATCGTACGCGCTTGATTGTCGCTCATCAAACATCAGCATTAGACCCTGGGCATATCCATAAAGTGGCTCACCGACATCATCACCATCATAATAGCCAAACCAAAACCAAAACCAAATGTTCCATCTATCCAACGAACCCTCATTCCCACTTGAAGGTCCCACCATCGCCACCATCACCAAGACACCCTGCTGACCCGATACTCGCCGCTATCCTTCGTGATTTGCAGACAGGAAGATTGACTGGAGATGTTATTGGCCACATTCATGGTGTCGGTTCATGGTGCGTGTGTGTTTCTCTGCCGTTGCGCGATGATCCTGACGTCGAGTGAGTAGACCGTCACTTGGGCTTTTAGAATCCATCGGTCACCTGTTAAACCTATACACACCAATTAATCCTATCATTAATTTGTATTATTCGCAGCCACGTACCTCTCAACTATCGTGTATAAGCACATTGTACCCAATTCATACCGCATCGCGTTGTACGCATACCCCAAATCCAGTCATCTCGAGACTCGGACGATTCAAACCCAAACGTGACGTGTGCTGGCTGAGTACTAAGAGTTGTCGAGATATTGGACTCTTCCACGTCGCAAAGCCGTGACTGGCCGAATCGAGAGGTTAGAATATAACCGATAGAATCATTGGCGCGAGTAACCGTACCACTGTCGGAGCTACGTGTCCCATATCCAAGCTACATTGACCAATTTCTCTCGGCCTCGTCCTACTCCTCCACTCAGATGCGTGATATGTATCTCTCTTCAAAGGAGCATTGCTAGTCCATCGCTTTGGTCCAAAATCAAGGTAAGAGGGCACCTTGTATGTCGAACGAGTAAGAGTCTGCAGCGCTGGTTTGGTTTATTCGAGATATGCGACCTACTTACAGAACGAGAATGAGGATCGAGGGACAGAGCCAAAGTTTTTACCGCAGGCAATGGGCGTGATGGAGGAAGAGAGCAAGAGAGCAAGTCAGAAGAGCCGCCGGCACTATCCACGACGACGTCTCTCGAACTCCTGTTCCGTCCGAACGAGGTAGGCGTGGCCAGCAATATTGAAGTTGCTGCGTGTTCTGGGCTTGAAGTATCCGTAAAAATTCGTGTTCATAGCTATGCTGAAATTGAGTCAAGGGGTAATCGATAGCGAGGACACGGGTTACACACCGTATGAGTCTGGAACCAAATAGTTGACGATGGAGGTATACGAGGTAAGGTATAACACGTATCCTCCCAGAGGTCTAGAATCTTGATGCAAGGGCTTTTGAGATTCAGGAAGGCGGTGACTAGGAGATTAGCCATCTTCGAACGTTTCTGGATAGGGCAGATGCAGCGATTGAAGGTCGAGTGGACTCGGTGAGTGTGATGGTAGCGGAATGAGAGCATCGTGTGAGAGACACCGCCTGAGGAGAGCTTGGCACCAAGTTTTAACACCTCCAAACCAACGCCACTTCTAAAGCCATTGGGCTTGAATCGTCATCCGATTGCAAGTCGGAGGCGTTGAGCTCTCCGGTAGGCCCATCCAGAAAGACGTTGAAGATGGGGGTTTCGATGCACCGGGTCATGTTCTTGTACGGATAGCGCACACCATCGGAACGTCATTACAGGTGAATCGCATGTCGCTTATGATGTACTTTGGGATTCTCTCTACTGGTGGAAGTAGGGAATGTTCTTGAGCGATTTGTCCAATCAAAGCGAGGGTAGGCTGCTCTACAGGAGCGTCGTCTTCGTTACAAAGTTCTGTCTGGGCCATTTTTGGTCTTTTGTTGCTAGAAATCGAGGCCCGTCAGCTAGAGATTCATGAATTCGAACTTGCTCGACTCGGTAAAGAACTTACCGGCCTATGTACATGGATATTGATCGATTAATGCAGAATGGCTCTTCTCCTCCGATACCCAGCAAAAGGACAGGATACTCTGGTATTGAGGAGTAGATACGCTACGTGATCTACGAGCGCGTGAATAATCGGAACCGTAATTCGCGAGTTTGAGGTGCCGACAGGAGTTGTCGGCGAGATCATCGAGTACGGAGGTCAGGTCTGAAGATATAGCGTCAATACTATGAATAAATGGTACATCTATAGCTGAAATTGTACCTGTACTGTGCTATAGTAGGGATGTCTGGGGCAGTGACTGTGACCAGTTGAAGCCGCGTGCACGTGTTCAAGCGTTGTGAGTTCCACAGGGCCAGGCCTACCAGCTGGGGCTGAGCACGTTAAGAGGAGATTGGATTCTCTCTCTGAAGTACCGTATGCGACCTGCTTGCAGGATGAGGATGAGGAGATCGAGGTTTTTATTGCTAACAACGGGCGTGATGGAGGAAGAGAGCAAATCAAAAGTGCTGCCGGCATTTCTTTTTAGCTCCATCCATATGCATGATCCACGACGGTCTGACTCTCCATTTCCTTCCTTCCTCCATCTTGGACCCTTCCAAGTTCCCAGATCGATTATGTGTGTATAACGCACCTTCATTTCGACTACGTCGGTAACTCTTTGATAAGAGCACATCCTTGGTTGGAGCGGAGGCTACCCAGCAAACCTAGCAACCCGTTACCCCAGTCTACGTTTGCGAACGATTTGTTGCCGGAGGATAGGACGGTGTTTCTTGATGCACAGGGGAAGGAGTGGAGTGAAGTAGGCCCGTTCGAGAACTTGAAAGCGTTGGATTCTATTGAGATGACATCAATGCCTGGTCAATGACCCAGGCGATAGCGCAGCATTGGAAAGTTTGCATGTCGCTCATGATGTACCTGGGAGTCCCGCTTCCAGGAGGGTTATGAATGTGGATGGAGAGGTGGCGGAGGTGCATTTGAGCTGTATCACGAAGGTGGTCATTGCGCTTTGTTACAGGAGAACTTGGATGATAAAGTTATCTGACCAGGAAACATGGAACAGTTTTGTCATCGTCAAGATGTATACAGTATATGTACATGTGTTGTTGTCTCCCGTCGTAGTTACAGTTCGAAATACTACAAAAATCACTTGCTTTTGGAGGCGAGGAGAAATGACCCAAAATACGAATATTGTCATATAGCGCCAAGTGCGCACCGTATTCCCTTCCGGGAGAGTTGCTTGATCCTCTCCACAATCGAGGCATCTGAAGATAGTTGAGCAACCCATGCAGATGTACTCTTGAGCTCTGCATCCGTCAACCTGCTAACTCCAATCCCCGCACTCCTGGACTCGACCATATCCAAGAACGCAGTGGCATACTCGGCTGACATGCGTGAGTCGTGCTCGAGCAGACAAAGTTCGGTGAGCTTGGGGGCTAGGAAAGCTTGGGATACATCCATGATTGTAAGGCTTTGGATGAGATGGAGGATATATTCTGAATCACGGTCGTCCTCCGAGTATGCGTAGACCTCAATCGCAAAAGAATGCAAATTAGGACAGATTTGAAGAATGTCCCTGCATAACGTTCGGTGCAAACTCTGAGACCCCGTTATCAGCACCACTTTCCGCAACGACGCAGAAAAGCGTCGAATCACTTCAATGACACCCGAGGTGGGATCTATAAGGATCATTCCGCTGGTCTTCATGTTCAACGTGAACGTTTGTAACGCGGGAAACGAAAATCGCGCAAGTGAGTTAACGATGTCGATGAGCCAATCTGGGTTGGCGCGTATTCGGAATTCTCGCAGTGATGAATGGACGACAACATTCGATGGCGAACCTGGGCCGATTAGAAGTAAGTCCAGCTCCAGGTTCTTCAAATTTGGGCAGGACCGGAGGATATGGGCAACTTGAGCGACTTCCAGATCACTTCCACGAACGGTCGTGAGCTGGTGGCAGGGAAGATCCTCGGGGGAGATAGTGCTGGTTATGTCCACCGTTTCGAGCTTCGGTGCGATCTTCAGGGCATGGAAAAGGTGACGAACGCTTGCAGGTACAGGTGCACTGAAGGAATAATTCACGTTTAAAGAGCGCAGGTGAGGAAAAGTAACAGAAAGCTGTAATGGCGCGACTCGAGCAAGCTCCGACCATTCCCCATGGAATAAGAGTTCTTCACATCTCTGTAATTCCGGAACGATCATGCGCAGAACATCGTCACGAAAGGGGGTTGATCCTGTATCACAATAGCGGGCAACAAGTCCGATTCGCAGTGGGTGCGAGCCTGCATTTTCGAGGTGAACCTTCACGATGTGTCGAATCTCCCCACGGACACGATCTCTGTCAATAAAGATAGATGCCCACAGACTAGGCCGTGAATGGGCTGTCCTTCGCCAACGAGAGCAGACATGGGATAACGGGAGGGATAGCGAGCAGGAATTCAAGTATACAGTCAAAGAATACTCGGAAGATTCATGAACGATTTTGAAAATCGTGTCGAGAATCTCCGTGGGTATTCTCTCTATCGGTGGAAGCAGGGAACGTTTGTGAGCGACCTGTCCAGTCAGTGTGGCCGAGGGTGTAGGATAGCCCACAGAAGCGTCCTGTTCATTACATGGCGCTATCTGGGACATTGTCGCTCTTTTGTCGCTAGGAATCGAGGATTGTCAGCTAGGGATCGATGAACTTGCTCAAGGTGAAGAGCTTACCAGATGCACCTGAAGACGGAGGGATTAATGCAGAGCGGCTCTTCTGCTCCAATGCCCAGCTAAAGAAAAGGATACCCTGATATTTCGCCTAGAACCTTGATCTACGAGCACTGGTTCGAGCGTGAATAATCGGAATCCTAATTTGTGACGTTCATCAGGAAAAACCCAAAACCGTAATTTGAGAAAATTTGAGATAACCGAGCTAAAAACGTAATTGCGTGCGGTAGTCCAGAACGGCATGGTTGATTTTGGATTTTCCTCGGATTTTCCCCGATGCTCGGGTTCGTATAGATAGATAGATCAACCTCTTCCTCCTACATATTTACTGTCTTTTCAATGAAAATCACGCTGTTTTTGAAGCTTTGAGCTGCAGAATGATCACGATACACCCTGTGTGAGCCCATATTCATTTTTCTGAGGGATCTGTGGACAAACCATGCCTACAACCATTGGTAACACATTGATATCCTCAAAGATAGCTTGAAGATAGCCGTTTTACCCTCTTGAATCAGGATGACACCCTTTGGGGGGCTTGTTATATGTTGCTGGCTCATGAGCTTACTTGTTGTCTGCTCCTCAGTCCTCAGAGTGGAAGGCGACCCAGGACAAGCCGCAACCTAAGCTGTAAATGTCCAACACTGATATTGACTGTTTGAGCGCGCATTGACGCAAAAGTTAGATCTTACACCATGGATTCAACTCTCAAATGATACATGGATGAATATATATGTTTGTATCTTGGTCCTGAAAACGGATGAGTGAAGAAGATGAATCTAATCTGACCTCAGAGTTTAGTTCTTTGTGAGGGATTGCAATCTACATGCGCTCATAGCTGTTTACCAGATAGGTATACATACCAGTACCTCAGATATGACTTTCAGTCTCCTTCAACGCGTCAAAATCCCCCTCTAGAGCGTGCAATTCCCCAAGAAAAGCTAGAGATGCTGACGCGCGTCGGGCGTCTATATTCCACGTGACCGGACGACAAACCCTTTGCCAGGCACCCCGCTCGTTTCTCGCTCGTTTCCCTAAATTTACGACATATAAAGCATTTGCAGAACAGTAAATGGACCACTTCTTGAACAATTCAAGTGCGAAGGGCCACTCGAAAATACGGTTGGAGGGGGATTCCAGATCCGACTCAAGGTCCATCAACGGCGCGAAAATCCAAAATCATCCATGCCGCTCTGGACTACCGTAAATTGCGACGAATTTCACAGATTTTCTTCCAATTTGAGACCGAACATTCTGGCAGGTTCGTAATTTGGTTGAAATATTCATAAATTATCCGCAATTATCTGATGAGCGCAACAGACCTGCACATGCAATAAAAAGAGAGCGCACCTTTATTCTGCGTTCTACGTGCACTATAAAGAAGGCCTGGTGAAAGGGCGTAGAAAGGAACGGACAGCGCGGTAACTCGTCAGAAAGGTGAGCCCCATGACGTCAATGAGGGAATGTTCGGTGACATTCGGATAACGTAAGGCCTCTGTCTATATAAGGGCCCACAGTCCCCGCCAGTGACCATCGTTCCCTGCGCGTACTTCAAGCTAAGTTCAAGACTTTACAGTAAGACTCTATGTTAATTCCTATTCCTATTATATACTAGGTGAGTAAGCTTATAAGACCTTGTGCTCTACAGTACGCTAACGCCGCTGTGAATACAAGTTAGTAACATATCAGGTACCCTGCGATAACAATGGTCCTCGCGTATAATATATGTATGGGCATGGTACTGTATGCATTCTAGTCCCGTAGACTGTACATTTGTAATGTTGTAGATAGTACATATGATGTTCAAATGGCATTCAGTATACATACACACAGTAACATGAACCAATGGTGATGACGGCTGAGACTGTTTTATGCATAGTAGTATAGAAGTAGAGCTTCGGTTAGCGAAAAAGACCCGATGTCACAGTGTGACCGAGGACCAAACAGCGGCTGCCGAAAGAGGCCGCTGACAAAGTAACAAGCCCGCGGCAGGTGTGATCTTGCAAGAACAAGGGCAGGAATTGGGGAAACGAAGAAATTGCAGCAAGTAGATAGGCCAGAGAGACACTGTATTCTATGTGTGATATAGGCTACTGTACGCGCAGGAGCGCCGGAAAAAATGGTACATATATCGCGACTTTTTTGCTCTCGGCAACCCTGGGAGCTCATATGCCATAACTTGATGTACCTATTGACAGTGATTAGCGACGGGACCCCTCCGAAAATGACGAGACGGTCTTTTTATTCATCAAAACGGTCTTTTATGCGCTTCTGAGGTGTCGGAAACCCTTCCAATGAGGGAAAAAGACCGTAAAAGACCCGGATGTTCACTCCGGCTGTTCCCTCTACTGCCGAGTCAAAATCCTTCCAATATCCAACTAGTAAATTATTAAAACTATCATTTTGAATCATTAACTAGAGCATAGTATTGATAAACGGCTGTATGAGAGATTTGAGAGGGCATAACACCCATAACACTGATGTTGAGGGAAAGAAACCATGCCGGTAATGTTTGTCTAGACAAACATGACCACCAAAAGACCGCATCACCGACGCCTGCCTAATTAAGCGAGGAGACCGTGACGTGAGCGTGACGATCGGGTCTTTCTCCAGATAGAAGTAATCTCACGCTAATCGACAGAAATCGACATATAATTGGCACTTTTTCGTCAAAATTAGCGATAATTTTTGGAGGGGGCTATCGAATTTGGATAATCCTTGATAATCCTCTAACCGGTGAAATTTCGAGAAATTAGCACATTTTTTGAGTTATTTCTACATATTTCTTATAATTAGCGTTTCGGGTTTTTCCTGATGTTGAGCTGTCGACGTTGGCGAGACTATCGAATACTGAGTCAAGAAAGTGCAGATCTGAAGATATAGTGTCAATAACATGAGTATAAGATACACCCATAGCTGAAGTTTTACCTATATAGGTAGTGCTATAACAATAGTGTCTGTGGGCAGTGACGGTACGACAACCCAACTTTACACGTGTTTGAACTCAAGTTCCCACATCCCTAGCCAGGGCCTGCAGACTCGACTGGCGTCGTTCGCCGGCTTGCTTGCTTGATGTGAGTCTGTTGGATACTTCTAGCAGGCGATAGTGCATACTTTATCAGGCCTGGGAGTTTTGGGGGGATGTGCGCACGATGAAGCGTGGTTTAGGAAGAACAAGGATATCGAAAAAAGGACGTTGAAAAATCGTTACTTCGTTATGATTGTACATGGTTACTTTACAGATCGAGTGTTACAAAAATTCTACAGAAGCGCAGAAAAGAATACAATGTCCACAAAAAGGTCGCTACAAGCTTACAAGAGACCTCCAACGCTTCCAACGCCTCCAAGAGCACCACCGGCGCCTACAACATTTCCAACAATACCTCCGACATTTGAATTTCCAACATTTCCAAGATTTGGAGCGCTTGCAACATTTGCAGCATTTCCAACATCGCCAAGAACACCACCAACACCGCCAGCACCTCCAGCAACACTTTCAGCACCTCCTAAAACGCCTGCGACATTTCCAGCGCCTCCAACTACATTCGCAACATTTGCGACATTTGCAACGCTTCCGGCACCTTCAACACCTCCGAGGACTCCAGATAACAGGCCAGTAATGGTACCAGTTAGTCCTCCAAGATTAGCCTGTTGACAGTTGTCCGCGTTGACATTGATCACGCCGTCTGAAATTCCACAAGTCAGCGCATACTCGCACGAAAGCAATAAACTAAACGTACTTTGGTTGTTATCATTCTTACAGCAGTAAACGTCGCCAGAGTTACTGTGAGGAAAGAACAATCAATCTCGCGCGTTCCTCTGGAGTATGAGAGAAACGCACCAAGTATCACTCAACAAGCAATTTGCAATCCCGCCGTTACAGCAGTACGCCTTGCCTCCACTGCTACACACAGGACCGCTAGGTGGTGGAGGCGGGGGAGTAGGTGTGTTAGTAGGAGGTGGTGGTGGCGGGTTGGTAGTGGTGTGAGTAGGGGGAGGAGGCGGCGGTGGTGGTGGTGTGGTATGCGTAGGAGGCGGGCAGGTGCATTGGGGAACTGGACCTGCTACGACGACGGCAGTAGGCAGAGCGAGAGCGACGAGAAGAGAGAGAACCTTGAAGTGCATAATGTCTGATGTGCGAGTGGACTTGAGGACTAAACCGAGTCGTTGACTGGAGATTTCTGGTCTTGAATGGTTGGTTTTTATACCCGAATTCGCGTGCTAGGATCTTGTGCATGATTCGAAAAAAGTCAAGCTAGAAATCGTAAGACTTCAGGGTGTTCATTTCGATTGTTGACTGAGATGTGGAACAGAGACCAGTGCTGGAATTCAGGCTGAATTCCAGAGTCTTTCAAGTGCGAGTATGAAGACCGAACTTGATGAGGGGCTGAAACTGGAGACAGTGCGTCAGGGTCCCAAATGTAAACCATTCTCTCCAATAACGCACCGCAGTATACAGAATGAAGAATGAGCAATGTTTTGACGATCTTTCTCATTCTTGAACCGGCAAATATCCCTCTTTAGATTCAAGCTAGCCGAGACTGTATCATTGAGTACCAGACATTCGAGGAGTAACCAAAGCGGAACGTTGAGCTGAAATGACCGTTGTATCTCAAAAAGCTGAGCTCTGAGTTTGAGGCCTGTCGCTGCGAACCTGTGTGTTGAAGGTGCGGTGAAGGGAGAGAGCAAGGTCGCGTCGACGTGACTCAGACCAATACCACCACTTCCTCGTCGCCAGATACTGGGATCCAGCACGCGAGGTAAGTTGCATCAAGAAGCATCGATTCCTCTCATTGTGGGTACGCAGCGGTACTGTATTCGACGTCGAAACGGTAACAGGCGTTCGTTGATACACTACAAATTCACTGCAGGGTACTCGGAATACTACCAACCTCGACCTCGACACCACTAACCAATGTCTGAGCGCTCACGGGAACCGTGATTGCGTGTTCCAGGGCAAGATAAACCTTCGAACGATAACCTGTTTATCTCACCCACTAATGGGATTTCGGGGACTTGTTGTCTGGTCCTGAACAAAGGGTAGTAGGGACGTGAAGGATCGGCTAGATTAGTCTTGAAGCAATCCTTTATAACAGGACGCTCCAGGTATTTACTTAGGCTAGATTGGATTGTAGGCGCCTCAATTGCCATGCTCTGTGGAGAGGCAGTTCTGTCAGAGTCAAGATGTATACAGTATATGTACATGTGCTATTTCCCGTCGTAGTTACAGTTCAAAATACTACAGGAAATTACTTACTATTGGAGGGGAAATGACCAAGATATAATTATTGTCATATAGTACTAATTGCGCACCGTATTCCCTTCCGAGAGAGTTGTTTGATCCTCTCCGCAATCGAGGCATCTAAAAATGGTTGAGCAGCCCATTCAATTGTGTGCTTGAGCTCTGCATGCGTCAACCTGGTAACTCCGATCCCCGCATTCCTAGACTCGACCATATCCAAGAACGCAGTGGCATACTCGGGTGTTATGGGTGAGTCGTACTCGAGCAGACGAAGTTCCGTTAGCTTGGGGGCCAGGAAAACTTGGGATGTGTCCGTGATTGTGAGGCTTTGAATGAGATGGAGGATATATTCTGATTCATTGTCGTCCTCCGAGTATACCGCGATCGCAAAATGATGCAAATTAGGACAAATTTGAAGAATGTCCCTGCATAATGTTCGGTGCATACTCTGAGGCCCTGCTATCAGCACCAATTTCTGCAACGATGCAGAAAAGCATTGGATAGCTGCATTGACAGCTGAAGTAAGACCCGTAAGGTCCATATTTTCGTCGTACGAAATGTCCAACGTGAATATTTGTAATGCGGGTAACGAAAATTGCGCAAGTGAGCTCACGATCCGGACAAGCCAATTCGCGCGTATTGTAAGTTCTCGCAGTGACGAATGAACGACAACATTCGGTGGTGGAGAACCATCTTCAAGTGATGCCACCTCCAAGTTCTTCAAATTTGGGCAGAACCGGAGGAGATCGGCCATTTCGGTAATTTTCAATTTATGGCTACGAACGGTCGTGAGCTGGTGGCAGGGAAGAACTTCTGGGGCGACAAATGTGGGTGATCCCACCGTCGCTAGCTTCGGTGCGTTCTTCAGGGCGCGCGAGAACCCATGAAAGGCAGGAGTTTCCAGGAACAGTGCAGTCAATGAAGCATCCGTGATTAAGGTGTGTAGGTGAGGAAAGGCAAAGGATTCATCACATTGTGCGGTCTTAGCAAGCGCTGACCAGTCCCCATAAAATGTAAAGTCTCCGCATCTCTGTAATTCCGGAATGATCATGCTCAGAAGATCGATGGCAAAGGTTGATCTCAACGCAGTAGGCTCGGCAAGAAGCTTTATGCGTAATGGGTGCAAGCCTGCATTTTCAAGGTGAACCTTCACGATGTGTCGAGCCTTCCCATGGACATGAGCTGTGTCAATATAGATAGATGCCCACAGACTGGGCCGCGAACGGATCGTTCTTCTCCAATGAGCGCACACTTGGGATAGCGGAAGGGATATCGAACAAATATTCAACAAGGACATAGTCAAGGAATATTTGGAAGATTCGTGAACGATTCTGAAAATCGTGTCGAGAATCTCCGTGGGTATCGTCTCTATCGGTGGAAGCAGGGAACGTTCTTGAGCGACCTGTCCAGTCAGAGCGAGGGCTGAGTGCATCGGACCATCCACAGAAGCGTCGTCTTCGTTAAAAAGCGCTGTCTGGGGCATGTTCAGTCTTTTGCTGCTGGGAATTGAGGGCTGTCAGCTAGGTTTCCATGAACTTGCTCGGGGTACAGGACTTACCGGATACACGTGGATTGGTCGAATTCAGTATGTCTCTTCTGCTTCAATCCCCAGTAAGAGGACTGGTATTCAAAGGATATATTTCGCCTACGAGCACCAGTTTGAGAGTGGCTAATCGGAATCAATGGTGAGCTGGCTACGGGTTTGTTGGCAGGATACTTACTCTATGCCGAGCGAGTAAGAGTCTGCAGCGCTAGTTTGGTGTATTTCCTCAAGATATGAGACCTGCTTGGAGGTTGAGGAAAGGAACGAGGGATAGAGCCAGAGTTTTTATCGCTGGCAACGGGCACGATGGAAGAAGAGAGTAAGCCAGAGAGACAAGTGCCGCCGGCATTTCTGTCGGCTCCATCCACGAGTCTGACTCCGTCTCTTCTCAAGGATTTGTGCAGTCATAGAAATGAGAACATGTAAACTGAGATTGATCATGACAATTCGTTACAAAAACACAAGACATGTACATAAAGCCAATGTCCGCTTCCGAGTTTACAAAAGGCCGTCTACAAGCCCTTCAACGCCTCCAACAACACCAGATAACAGCCCAGTAATAGTACCAGTCGCCCCACCGAGGTCAGCCTGTTGACAATTTCCTGCGTTGACGTTGATCACGCCGTCTGAAATTTTACAAGTCAGCAATACTTCCGAATGAAGATGATAAACCAAACGTACTCTGGTTGTTCTCGTTCTTGCAGCAATACACGTCTCCAGAGTTACTGTAAACGAAAAAATCAATCTAGAGTTTCCCAGAGTGATAACAGAGACATACCAAGTATCACTCAACAAGCAGTTTGCAATGCCGCCGTTGCAGCAGTACGCCTTGCCGCCACTGCTACACACAGGACCGCTAGGTGGCGGGGGTGGAGGTGTAGGTGTATGAGTGGGAGGTGGTGGTGGGTTGGTAGTGGTGTGCGTAGGAGGTGGAGGAGGCGGTGGAGGCGGGGTGGTATGCGTAGGTGGTGGAGATGGTGGGTTGGTAGTGGTAGGTGGACAACCGCACTGGGGAACAGGGCCTGCTACGACGATAACAGTGGGGATGAGAGCGACAAGGAGAGAGAGGGCTTTGAGTTGCATGATGTCTGATGTACGAATGGGCTTGAGGACTGAACCGAGTCGTTGACTGGAGATTGTTGGTCTTGAATGGCTGGTTTTTATACCCAAAGTCGCGCGCTAGGATCTTGTGCATGGTTTGAGGAAAGACCGGTTAGAAATCGAGGGCAGGTGAAACCTTTCACGTCGATTGTTGATTTCGATTAGAGACTAGTCAACCGGAGCTGGAATTCAGGCTGAATTCTCGAGACATTTGAGTAGGCTGAGACTGTCACCCGGCGACTTGCAGGTGCACACACGAAAAACGAACTCGATGAGGGGCTGAAACCTTCCATAAACAGAGTCTGAAAGTAAAGAAGTTCGTCAGGGTCATGAGCAGCACACAGAATGAAGAACAAGAAATGTTTTGGTGATCTTCTCCGTTCTCGAACATGTAGAATGTGGGCAGTGCAGATTCGAAGTAGTTGATACTGCGGCATTCCTGTCGAATGAAAACCAGACATTCGATAAATAGCCAGAACTGAAGCTGAAGTGGGATGTCTGCTTCGGTACATGTATTAAAGAGAACCGCGAATAACCCACCTACAACCAAAATAAAGGCTCTATTTTTACCCGCAACCTCCAGGAATATGCCTGAACATCCCCTCGTTTGTAACCTTTAAAGTGCTTCGACGAAAAGGCTGCCGTTTCCCAAGAGTTGTCTTGAATATCTCGACGAGGAAACTCGTGTCGATGTCTCGAACGGCTGGGTACAAAGCCTACAGCTGCAAATTGGTGTGTTCAATAACCCATGTAGGAGGAGCAGTGAATGTTTCATGATGGGAGAGAGCAAGTCGCGTCGACCTAGCATCATTTCGCATTCACAGATTTTCATATACAGCTGTATGAACCCACTGCAACCATCATGTATCCGACCTTTACAAGTATTCTACAAGCCCTTTCCATACCGTGGTGAAACAAAATATGCATACAATGTATCGTAGTGTGCTAAGTACAATACAACATGGGACAAGAATGTGGTCAAGGCACGATTAATCTCGTATAGCGCCAATTTCGCAGTGTATTTCCTTCCGAGAGAGTAGTTTGACCCTCTCCACAATCGAGGAATCAGAGATACAGCTATCGGTGTAGTCCAACCCAGGTTGAGCGAACTCTCGACGTGTGTACTTGAGCTCTGCATCCGTCAACCTGGTAACCCCAATCCCCGCACTCCTAGACTCGACCATGTTCAAAAAAGCAGTGGCATAATCGGCCGTCATCCGGGATCCGTACTCGCGCACACCAAGTTCTGTGAGCTTGGGGGCTAGGAAAGCTTGGGATGTGTCCGTGATTGTGAGGCTTTGGATGAGATGAAGGATATATTCTGATCCACTGTCATCCTCCGAGTATACAGCGTCGACCTCGACCGCAAAACGATGCAAATTGGGACAGACGTGAAGAATGTCTGTGAAGAATGTTCGACGCATGTTCAGAGACCCTGCTACCAGCATCAATTTCCGCAACGATGCAGAAAAGCATCGAATAATTGTAATGACAGCTGAGGTAGGATCTGTAAAGATCAGACCGCTGGTCTCCATGTTCAACGTGAACGTTTGTAATGCGGGAAACGAAAATCGCGCAAGTGGGCTAACGACTTCGACGAGCCAATCCGCGTCGATGTGTATCGTGAGCTCTTGCAGCGACGAATGTACGATAACATTCGGTGATGGATCTGGGCCGGCTAGAAGGAACACTACCTCCAGGTTCTGCAAATTGGGGCAGGACCGGAGGATACGGGCAACTTGAGCAACTTCCAGTTCGCTTCCGCAAACGGTCGTGAGCTGGTAACAAGGAAGAACCGCTAGGGAGACGATGCCGGCTATGTTGACCTTTGCGAGCTTCGGTGCGGTCTTCAGGGCACGCGAAAACCATAGAAAGGTTGGAGGTACCAGTCCGATTCCGTCTATTAGTGCACTCAAGCAAGTATCCGAATCTAAGGAGCGTAGATGAGGAAAAGCGAAGGAACGTTGTATAGGCGCGACTTGGGCAAGCTCTTCCCATTCCCCATGGAATGCGAGTTCTTCGCATCTCCGTAATTCCGGAACGATCATGCGCAGAACATCGCTACCAAAGGTGGTGCTTGGTGGAAACTGACTACTGTGGGCGACAAGTCTGATCCGCAGTGGCTGCGAGCCTGCATTCTCGAGGTGAACCTTCACGATGTGTCGAATCTCCCCACGGACACAGTTTGCGTCAATACAAATGGATGCCCATAGATTAGGCCGTGAACGAATCGTCCTTCGCCAACGAGAGCACACTTGGGATAGCGGGAGGAATAGCGAATAGGGATCCGAGTGGTACATACTTAAGGAATATTCGGCAGATTCGTGGATGAATGTGAAAATCGTGTCGAGAATCTCCGTGGGTATCCTCTCTATCAGCGGAAGCAGAGAACTTTCGTGAGCGGCCTGCCCAATCAGAGCGAGGGCTGAGGCTACAGAATAGCTCAAAAAAGCATCATGCTCATTACATGAGGCTAATTGGGACATGTTCGCTCTTTTGTTGCTAGGAATCGCGACCTGTCAACTAGAAATCTTGCTCAAGATAAAGAACTTACCGGATGCACGGGGTGATTGCTCGATCAATACAAAATGTCTCCTCTACTCCAATTCCCAGCTAGAGTACAGGATACTCTGGTATTGAAGGGTAGGATATGCCTAGAGGATCAGCGTGAACAATCGAAATCGTAATTCGTAAATTTGAGCTGTCGACAGGATTGTTGTTTAGATCTGAAGGTATAGAGTCAATGCCATGAATATAAAGTGCAAATATAGCTGGTATTTGACCTGCATGAACAGTGCTATAGCAGGAATATCTGGGCACTGAAGCTTGAAGTTGAAGTACTGGCGGTGATGAGGAACCCGTGTTTGGGTGTCCTTTGCACGTGTTCAAGTTCCCACAGGGCAGCTGGCTGGAGATGTCAAAGTGGGGTCTCTGAAGTGCCACTTGTAGAGACTCAGAGACAACTCTTCTGATATCGTAGGGACAGACTTTCAAATAAAGAGCGAAAACTTTAAGGACTAGATAAGATATTAAAACGCGTAAGAGAGTGGTAAGGAAGGGTCCGTTAGAGGAAAGAAAGTAATGTATGTATGATTGACTCCCTACTCGAACTTGAAGCCACCAGCCAATCCCATTACATTTTGGGGATCAACGCGCCGTTTGATCTCTCTTAGCCTCTCCAAGTTATCGCCGTACAACAACTCCAAAGGCGTATCAGCCGGAGCATAGTTATTGTAGATGATGTCATCCGCAAAACTCTGCTCTTCTGCGATAGCACGAGCTTGGATCGCCTGTTTTGCTTCGCTAATGGCATTAAAGAAGAAATCGTCATCCGCGGAATCGGGCCAGTATCCCTCTACTCCGGTCGGACATACAAACCTGCCTGGAGGATTTGGGTACGCAGAATCCGTGCTATGAGCATTCGGCTGTGCGAATGGCTCAGATATCACGCCGAGCATTTCAAAGACACGATTGTTGGCTGCAGCGTCAGAGATGACTTTCTCAAGCTGTGCTTTCATCTCGTCAAGGATGCCGACAGTGTAGCGTGAAACGGGGATGACGTCGCGGAAATCGCTTTTGGATTTCATCTCAGTGAAAGTGAATTAAAGGGGTACATCAGGAACATACCGTGGCGGGTTCAAGGATCCAATGCCACCGCTGAGAGTGTCTACGGCTTCTGTTAGGCCCATAGTGCGAGATAAAGTCACAACAGCGCCAGGTACGTTGAGGAACTCGTCAAAGACGCACCCACTGGGTGGTGTTGGCCCATCATAAAATAGGTTTACCAATTAGAGTGGTCTAGAGCACTATCAGTAAGGCGCGTCATATTACAATTATTGAAGAGTACCTGATTGTGAAGCTCGTAGCAGTGTAGAGAGTAAGAGCGACGCTTTCAAGTCTGTGTTGTTTAAAACTGAAGTTCTCGGTAGCCCTGTGAACGGCATCGCTGGCGTTGAGCGGATAAACAACTGTACCGCCCTAGAAAAACATTGTTAGTGCATGCAATGTATAGGCAAACAGGATGCTCACCCAAACATCCGTCTGTGGGAATACATTCAATGTAAACGACGTTACGATCCCGAAGTTGTTGAAACCGCCCTAGAGAGCGTTGAGTCAGCATCAAGCATCGGACAATCACAAGCACGCACTTTAAGAGCGAAGAATAGATCGGGGCTACTTTGCTCCTTCACTTCTATGAACGTCCCATTGGGCAAGACAAGGTCGTAAGCGACCACAGTGTCAATGGCAAGACCATACTGGTCAGTGAAATAACTAAACCCCCGCCTAACACGAAACCAGCAACACCTTTCAAAAGCCTGGTAACGACATTTCTCTTTCAGCAAAAACATAAATTCGTACCGACATTAGGAACTCTCCCTCCAACCGCTTTCACACCGTGGGGTTCCAAAGCCGCAAAAACCTCACCCCAAGTCAGACCGGCACCAATCTTCGCCGTCGATTGATTTTCGTTGTATTCCACGCTGTTGAATCTCGACATTGAGATCTGGACGCCCGGAGTTGAGCTGAACCCGGCATTAGATGTATGTCCTCCGCCCTTGACCTACGTTGTTATCAGCAGGACGTTCTAGCGTAGAAGTAAAAGACTTACACCAAAAGGAGACTGGGTATCGCCAGAAGCCACAGCGCGGAGCTTTAACCATGTCAGCTGCAGTCATCGGTATACTGAAAAAGAACACGTACGATGACAGCAACATCATCGGGCGATTCTGGTTGCACTGAGCAAGTCGAGTTTTGAGAAGCGATCTGCGTCCAATGCTTGTTGTCACTTGTATATTCCTCCGAACCTGGGAAGTTGTGAACCGTGAGGTTTAGATGCGCGAACAAAGACAACACACCTGGGAAGAAGACACGGCCGGGGAGTGCGCTTTGTAGAGCATTGCATGCTGCTGTAGATGTGCCATAGACAAATTTTGCACCGAGCAGCGAAAGGGATGTGATGGTAAGAAGTTGATGTTTCATGGTAAGGGGCTGGTTTGCATCGTTGGATGACCGCAGGTTTTTATACTGGGGCAATAGTGATGACCTGGCCATTATGTGTCCACAGATTGTTTGCCCAGAATACAAGCCTAGACTCAACGGGCCTGAGCTGCAGCCCGATGTATTTAGAATCAGTGTCTCGAAAAATAGGCGCAGGGAGCACATACTCACACGAGCGACGGATAACACCGTCAATAATTGGAATCGCCTGATACTTGATATGTCTCCGATGTCCATTCACTGCGCCGCCTGTGTACACTTGACTAGTGAGCAGCCACTATTACTGATGAACACGGATGAAATGTAGAACGCAGTAATAATGTGCGCAGTTTGACAAAATATCGTACGCCGCGTGGAAACGTATAGTGGTTAGGTATTCGGGTCCCGGTGAGCTGGCCGTTTAGCGCTGATATTGAGGATCAGAGCTTCAATTCTGATCTAAACGTTCATCTCTTCCCAACCTCCCCAGTAGATACCGGCGTTGGTAAACAGGGTCTTAAATTGGGCCAAGGTCTTCTTCCTGGGCATGATTAGTCTTCAAGTCAATCACCAGTGATATGCCCTTCACCTTCACCAATCAGTTCGACTAACACTCTCAAAAAGTGTCCTCTAAGAGATCCGTTTTCGAGTATCCGCTGGCCCTCATCCAAAGACTCGTACCCATCAAATACCACTCTATTCAGCATGCTACCTTGGCTTTCGTGACGAACCGAACCTGTGAACCAGTCCGGTGGAAGGATTTCCGCGGGGTTCGATGTTAGAGCGTTAGTAACACTGGACGATAATCCCAGCATACGGACATGCTCACACCATAAGTGCTCGGAATTCCTTTGTCGATAATGAGTTCAATCTCCAAGCTGAATTTTTCGCATCATGCTCGGGCAGACCGGCTGCGGTCCTGGAACTGCCAACATAGACTCCATATCAAAGGCATCTCTGATGGAGCAGCGTCGACAAGCTGTCGTTCTTCAAAACAGATGAAACATCCCTGGAGAAACAGATCCATCTTCTCGATAAAAGACTGAAGGAGCCTTATCTTCGAGTGACTGTTTTCCAGATGATCTCTAATTCTGCATTGTTTCCATCATGTAGACATTTCAGACTGACCTTGGCCATTCTAAAGACTACTCTTTCCAGTCGCAAAACTTGTTCAGAAATGTTCATACTCGATCATTAGGGTACAACCGAATAAGGATCGAACGCCATTCATTCACTACCATGTTTGGCACTCGAGAGCAACCCCGCGACAGCAGCCGGCCCAGTGTCTATTTGAGAGGTCCGGTAGAGTAGCAAGTGCCAATATCATCGATTTTGTCTAACCAGCGAACCAAGCAATTAGTAACTGAATGATTGATTCGATGGGGATGCGGGGTACAAGTGCCGTGATGGAGGTATGTGTATACGGAGAAAGAGCACGGTAGCGTGTCGTAATACTACTTTTTGAGAGTATCCGGAACCTGTAGAACTCTCTCGAACGGGGTTTGGGTCCAAAAAGGAACTCGTAAGGAGGAAGCGTGCAGAATGCGTAGGTCGGTAACTCCATCCTCGGGTATGAATTAATACTGAGTGCAGCCTAGATAGAAGCGTCTCGACTTCCCATTCTGAGCCTGACTCTGTTGGCGATTTCACCGATGGTGAATACCAACGAATCTGAGGAGTGGCTCTGCGAGATTCACGTGACCGCACAAACCATAGCCCGCAGAATTGGTTGAACCCTTTGCCAATGGCGGCATGTCGACAGAATGGTCCGATAGAGCGCGTCTAAGGCCCGGTATGGAGACTCCCGTGTATATCACTTGGTCAGTGTTTGAGAATCGTAGCCAAACGATCCAGGGCCGTTCGTCCATGGTAATCAATGTATTTCATGACAGTAACAGCGAAGATAACTGTCACGCTAAGCCCTCCTAACAAGATTCCTAATAGCATTTTCGTAGCCATGGGTGCCCCTTCATCTCGTAGCACAAACAACGAACTTTTGTCGAAGCGCGGAGAATTTGCGAGGAAATACCTCTCGATTATCGAGGTCCGATCCGAGAAATGGCTCTGAAACCGGACTGTTGTGTCCGAGATCGGCAATTCGCTCGAGGGATGGCACGGAAAAAGCTGCGTTGTCGATGCAGTGCGGACTCGGCCTCTCCGTCGACTGCATAGAAGGAAATTTGAAGGAGCCGGTGTGGGGAAAGCAATCGGAAAATATCGATGATCTCCACAAGGCCTGCCCTTGAGACGAAGATCGACCACTCAATCCAGTCCGTCGATAACGTGATATCTGGAAGATTCAAAATGTGCTGGGTTGCTTCGCCTTGGCCAAATGTTCCAAGACAACCTCCGAAATTGATTTTCCGACGGGTCTGGAAGATGTTGGGGATTCGATTGAATGGCGTCGAGGATGAAAGGGGCCGACGGCATCTTTGAGAAGGTCCGAGGTGCAGCATTGAAAGGCTAATAGTGGCGACCAGTGGTTCATTTGTCCCGAGTACGAAGTCGTTCCTCGAAAAGAAAAGACGGCAACGAGCCGACTGATCGTATATCTCCGCCAATGTCTGGGCAATCGCTGTCTTCCTACCCCAGCCGGAGCCAGAACCCCAAAACACTCCTGGTCTCAGTATCTTTTGCTCCTAATCCAGCTACCCTAAATGTCAGGACTCTCACACGAGATTGGGAAGACATTTCGTCGGTGATAGCGTTTTTTCTGCGTCACGGTTGCATTACAGTAGCCGCGTCTGCAAGTAAGTGAGGACATTATCTGCACAGCACATCAGTCAGCGAAGAGTTTTAGGTAGCAAAAATTGTATACCCTCACCGATGCCTTTGGCCTCATTTACGATAAACTGATTGCCATGCACGCGTGTGAGCCCCCCATGAACGCGAAGTGACTCGGTTGTTGAAAGCCATAAGCACCGAGTCACCTTCCGGGAAGAAACGTGACACGAAGTGAAAGTGGGACGTGTCCCTCTGACCTGAATTGGGCCCCCGGTGCTGGCGTCACAGTTGATGGAGGAGACAATATTGCGTCTAAGATATGCTTCTTAGGACAACAGAGGCGCGCGATTCCATACAAATTTTTCATTCAACGGGTAGTTTGACTATCATAGAATGCATAAGCTATCATCTGACAGCAACAAAAAATTGAGACACACCGAAATATACTTCGCCGTCTCATAAAAATCGTTCCAACTTTGTATCCACCTTTCCAACTGAACCCACTAAACCCAGTCTGTCCAGGTAAGACTCGCCGACACCACTATCCAAGCATTCGAGAGCAATTTCTAGTGTGAAAGCACCAAAGGAACTCCGTTCGTTTGATCAGAGGAAGGAAGAAGGATTATCGTCATGAGTGCATTGCGAGGGAAGAGAGAACGTGGAAATCAAAACACGGAAAAAAAAATCGAGCTCCTGCCGAAAATCTCATTGTCTAGCCTCTCGGTCAGAAAAACACTCTTTTCTCGCGGCAAACTTCATACTTCCCAAGTCATTATTAAGCTCGAACTACGTGGGAAGACCTTTATCAGCTCCAAAGTTGGTACGTTTCCCGGACCTTCATTTCCTTTCCTACTTGGAAATAAAAAGTTTTGCTCAACCAAGGCCGATTTCATGACAGTTCGACGGGCTCTAAGCATGATTTCTGATTTTAAATCCGCAGATTGCATTGGACTTTCAAACAAAGGGCTCGTGATGGCATCAAATAAGATCCGGTTTGCCTCAACAACGTGAGTTTGCATCCTAATGAATCAAGGGATGCGCAGCGCATGCTAGCACGCGAATGCCTTTGCACCAATGATAATAAAGTCTACAGCAAATCTACTGCCTTATTGGGCTGAGAAAGGTGTCGCATGTACTAATAACAGGGTGCATATAGAATAAAATTACTCGACGACCAACCCTTATTCCCAGTATACACCCGGACATCATGACATCGACCTTTCCACAAATCTTGTGTATCTTACTCTCCTCCCTGCAATCGCTTTTTATTGCAAGTCCGTTGCTGGCGTCCTGGGACTCGCTAAGGGCAGTCTTACTTCTACGATTCTATCAAACTCCAGTCAGTACCGAAGTTACACCTTACGGTGGAGCCGGATCCCAATCATGTAGCGTTTCCCCATTGTGTTTTCATGCCAGATTGTTCACTTTTTAGGGCGCTCTCAGAAGTATAGATATTTACTCGCCTTTATGCGAAGAGTGTATACTATCATCGCTAGTGTGAGATCTCAAGAGCTAACACACTTTCGTTGGACTTTTCATACATCTGAGCGTGTATTAGGGTACTATCTGCTTGGCGCAGATTATTATATCAAAGGGCTCGGTGATAGCTATCATGTCCCTTTTTCCATCTAATTTACCGTGTATTTTAAACACAACTCAGCTTCCCCGCGCGATTTTTGAGTTGATCCTCGCATTCGTCGTCGTGGTTATATGTCGCCATTTGTTACCGACCAGTGCAAGATCACTCGGGCAATCACCATTCACGGAGCCCTGGTTACCTATTTTACATGGCATAGACTCACAAGGTTTGATACTGCGTGCTCAGTGCATTTCCCCTTCTGCTCGTTTCCTCCAATCTTCGTTGGCTTGCATTTCACGTTCTCATAGTACGGTAAGTGACCTCGCTGTCCTTTATGAAGATGTCTACTTATCGAACTCAGATTATCCATTTTATGAGCGTCCACTGACCAAATTCAGTTCAAATCCTATTGCGCAAAGCCCATCCTTCTCACTGAAACTCTACTGTGTGTCCCAATGAACGTCGACATCCAAGGGAAATTGTTACTCACCAGTTCATGGTCTTTTCCTAGGATCGTTTTACAGACTGTGGTTCCAGTCTGTCTGACGTATCTCTCCGGGAGGCTGATTAGAACCCAATCTCACATTGAAGACCATCAGAGACATGGAGAGATGATACTGTCTTGCCAGCTAAGCAGCGATACCATTGGATCTCCACAAACTCTTGCTGGTGTCCACTGTACGTGGCTACACGAGGCTTGCGATGGCGGGGCAGTGTCACTAGCAATACGGCTCGACGATAGAAGATAGATGTCGCAGGTCCGCGCAAGACGTTGAGGATAGATTCAGGAGGCGGAAGAATCGGCTCTGGCGTACCGAATGTATTTGCAGCGGAAGAAGAGGACCCTATGATC